>CM063313.1:14192420-15392420 GCA_032173965.1 Sitta carolinensis | reverse complement strand
AATAACTTCCTTCATAAAGGAAATTGATCTGTTTAGAATGGATGAAGCAGTCTCCCATAAAAATGGAGGGCTTATGTAAAAGTGTATGGATCATATTAAGCATAGAACTTTCTCTTGCTCAGAAGATATGTCTATGCAAATGGTACAATGCCTGTGTAAAACATATAGTTAGCAAGATATAGACTCATTAAGATGTTTCCTTTTTCAGTTCCTTGCTGTAACTTTAGAGGGAATGAATGGTCTTTTTCCACCAGTAATTACTTTCCACTGGAGAATATGAAATCTGCTCAATTTTCGGGATGCCTTTTTGTTAGCAGACATTGCTTTCAAATCACTGTGTTTTCAAACAGGTTGTACACTGAAAATGGAAAATATAAAAACTGGAAATTGACATGCTTTACAGAAGCCTGAGACAGAATGTTTCTCCACTTAGTAGCCCAGGCAGAACATGTAATTATTTTCACATCTTCCAGGAACATTGGTTTCGTGTTAGATTGCCATAGCTCTGTCCATGTGCAGTGCACTTTAGTTCTGTCATTCAGAACTAGCTTAGTGAATATGTTAGATTTAGTTTGAAATTTCATAAAAGATTATCGAACAATTCTATCCATGTAGAAAACAATTACTTTCCAGTTAAATTTGCCATAAAGTTTTCTCGCTTCATGTCTCCCTGTACTTTACAGGTTATTTTCAAAGAGGGTATTACAGCAAGAATCAGGAAGTTTTTTGGTTGCTGCCCTCACAAAGCTGTTTTTAATGAATACAATTGTTTAGATATTTTCCAGAATACCATCTTTCACAAAAGTTTGAATAGAGTTGTGATATAGATGAATACAATCTGTGAGCAGTAATACTTCTGTTGAAGAATGCAAAGTTAATCACAATTTCTAAGAGAAGACTTGTTTTGCCAATGAAATTTTGAAATTACTAGATTTTGTATTAATAGCTACATATTCTCTTCATAAGTATTCACATCTACTTTGAAATTGCTCTGTGATGAAGGAAATTGTTGTCTAAACCTTATAGATAGAAAACTGAGATAAATGGAAGATTATGGTTAAAAAGAGAAGCACCCTTAGTCATTGCCAGCATTGCAATGCTATCATGATGTTACAAAGTTCTCTTTTTGATGTTTATCTTTCAGAAAATATCTTTCTGAAAGATAAGCTAAATCAATCATAAGGCACAAAGATGATGAATTCAGAGAAATAAAAATAGCTCCTGGTACATAAAGGACAAGAAATCATCTCAAAAGTTAAAAAACCCCCACAGAACAAACCATAAATGTCTATAATTCCTATGCCATTATAAATGTCTATAATTCCTATGCCATTGATATTAAATGTCCTCATGGGACTCCTTATAAAGATACTTTGAAGTTCATATTTCTGCACATACTTCATGAGCATTCTATGTCACAATTAAAAAAAAAAAAACAAAAAAAAACAAAAAAACTTTTTGTTTTCTCTCAGAAAATGAGTGCATTAACAAATGCAGCATCCTACAGTATTTAATATATTCAATGTAGTATCACATAGTAACTTTTAAGTAAAGTGCTGAGGTATCATTAGGTTAGATAGAGTGTAATGTGAATTGAGAATTGGCAAGACTATGAGGATCAAAGGTCTATGAACAGTGGCACAGTCCAGCTGGAGGCCAATTACAAAGGGATTCTGTCACAGAACTGATCTGGGATCAGTATTGTTTCACTACTATTTAATTATTTGTTTCATGGCCTTAATTACAACCTAGATGGTTGGATAAACTGCAACCTCGGCAAATCTGTGGATGATACCTTGTCTGGAAAAGTGGTCAATACACTGGAGGACAATGCAGAGGGGCAAAGAAAGACTGGAGAAGTAAGCAGAAAGAACTGCATGAAAATCACCTAAATCAAAAGCAAACAAAGCTCAGCCCCTGAGACACACAAAGTCCTGCAGCAGAACAGGCTGGGGCTGACTGGGTGGACGCAGTTCTGCAAAGCTAGCTCTGAGAACAGCAGGTTGGCAGTGTCCCCATGCAGGAATGTAGCCCTCTGAGGCTGGACAAGCTGAGATGGAGTCAGCAGGTCTGGGAAGGGATCTTGCCCTGGCTGGATCTCCCTGCATGACACAGACATTGACATAATGGTGTGTGTCTCACAGAGGCCACTGAAGCAATCAGGACTGGAACACTGGACATTCAAGGAGAGGACTGCAATATCTGGATGTGTTCAGTCTTTAGGAAAAGGAAGGGTGAGAGGAAGCATTGGCATTCTCAGGTATTGAATGTGAAAGCATAGAGAAGTTAAACTCTCTTTCCACATTTATTAAGAAGATGAACAGCAGAATGGGGACTGCAACATTTTTTCCACTGGGAATAAGTCAGGTTAGACCACCTGGAGAACCTGAATACACGTAAGTCTGTGAGACCCAGTGAGATGCATCCCAGAATCATGAGGGAATTGGCTGATCTAATTGCCAAGCCACTCCCCATGATACTGGAAAAATCATGGCAGTCTGGTGAAGACCCAGGAAAAAAAGGAAAACATTTACCCATTTTTGAAAAGGGTAGAAGGGAGAACCCCGGGAACCACTGACTCATCCGCCTGCCCTCTGTGCCTGAGAAGATCAGGGAACAGATACTCCTAGAAGCTGTGTTAAGGCACACAGAGAACAGGGAGGTGATTTGAGAACTATGGATGCCATTTATCTGAACTTCTGTAATGCCTTTGAAATGATCCTCCACAACACCCTTCTCTCTTAAATGGAAGAGATATGCATTTGATGGATGGATTGTTCAGTGGATGAGAAATTGTTTGGAAAGTGACATCCAGAAGGTAGTGGTAAATGGCTCACTCTAAATAGAGATCATTAACAGGTGGTCTCCCACAGGGGTCTGCACTGAGAGAAATCCTTTTAACCATATTTGTTAATGACACAGACAACAGATCTAAGTGTACCCTCAGCAAATTTGCCAGTGACACCAAGCTGAGTTTTATGGTTGACACATCTGAAGAGGGGATGCTATTCAAATGAATCTTGACAAGTTTAAGAAGTTCGACCATGAGAATATCAGAAATTTAGGAAGACCAAGTGCAAGGTCCTGCACCTGGGTGGGACTACCTACGGTTTTGATAAAATTTTGATTGGGAGATTAACAGATTGAGAGCAGTACTGATGAGAAGGTCATGAGTGGGTGAGAGGCTGGACATGACCCAGGAATGAGCACTGGCAGCTCAGAAAGCCAAACGTACCCTGGGCTGCACCCAGAGCAGCATGGACAGCAGGGCAGGGAGGGGATTCTGCCCCTCTACTCTGCTCTGCTCAGACCCCACCTGCAGGGCTGCATCAGCTCTGGGGTCTCAGCACAGGTAGGACATGGAACTGTTGAAGAAAGCCCAGAGGAGGGTCACTAAACATGATTAGAGAAATGGAGGTCCTCTCATAGAAAGAAAGGTTTAGAGAAATGGGATTGTTCAGCCAGGAAAAGAGAAGGCTTCAGAGTGACCTAATTATATCTTCTGGTATTTGGAGTGAGCCTACAAGAAAGATGGAGATAAACTTTACAAGGTCTTGTAATGACAGGAGAAAGGGAATTGGTTTTAAACTGAAAGAGAGTAGTTTTAGGTTAGATGTTAAGTAGAAATTCTTTACTGAGAGTGTGGGTTGGAATTGGAGCAGATTGCCCAGACAAATTGTGGACTCTGTTTCTGGAGGTGTTCAAAGCCAGGTTCAATGAGGCTGTGGTCTAGTTAAAAGGCTTGCCTGCCTATGGCAGGAGTGTTGGAACTACATGATTAATTAGGTCCTTTCCAACTCAACCTAGTCTATGATTCTTTGATTCTGTGATCAAAGAGCTGTACAGTGAAACAAGAAGGGAGAACACACAAAAGTGAGGTTTTCTGTTAATGTGGCTTGGGGGGAGTCAGGCTACTTAATTCCAGTTATAGTATTAAAAAATATTTATTAAAAACATCAATCTAATAAAACAGGTTTTGAAGGCACGGTACGTTTCGTTGAAGGGTTTTTTTCCGTGTGAGGCCCTTTGGAAAGAGGCCTCTGATTCTTCTCAATGCCAGGAACGTCAGGAAGCTGGCAGGGTTAAATTCAGGGTGAGGCTCCAAGGAATTACAGGAGCTCCCCAAATCCTCTGAGATTCTCCGCAGGGTCTGGTGGCTTTGGACCTGAAATCCTGGATGGTTGACTGGGATCATGTGACCTCCTAGCTTCTGTTCTTTCTTCTTTCTTCTTTTCTTGGTTCCATGCAAGCAAAGCAAAGCAAAGCAGCAGTGGGGTAGCTAGAAGTTAGGAGTTTGCAGCCTAGCAGATCCCAAAGGCCAGATTTTGACCCTAAAACAACCAATCAATTAAATACATGAAGTTAAAACAATTTCTTTACATCTATTAAAATTATAGAAAAATATTACACCTTTAATCGTAATTTTACATATGCTGTTTTTTCACATACGTGCAGAATTTTTCATGGTTTTGACTTTGGTATTATCTGAATTTTACTACCTTATTTTTGACCTTGCTACTATCTGTTTTTACAGACTATTTTAGCTAAAAATGGAAAATAATATTGTATTGTTCTTTGTACTATGTTTTTAATTATGTCTATGGACTACTAAGTTTTTATCTGGATTTCTAAGGCACTGATCCTCTACAATGACTCATACAGCCTCTTATGAAAAACACTTAGAAAGCCTAAGGATTTATTTCTATTCTATTTTGGTTTCATATACTTCTAATTTCTCTGAAGATTTTAACTCAAATCTCACATCTCCCTCTCCCTCTGAGGAACTCAGAGGGGGTCTAAACTCTTGGTCTCCAACAGTTTTCACCTAGGCATAAAAATAAATTATTTGCACATTATGGGTAGTCAGAGATTTGAAGAGGTTAGTCATAACAGCTTTGCAATAGCCATCTTTGATTTTATGCAAAAATCAATGGGAAAAAAGTTCTTAAGAACTTGATCAAGCTGTGCTATTTTTGAGCAAGGGACCAGATGAACACCGGCGATAATTTCTGAAGTATATTTTTCCAGGATTCTGTATTACAGAAAAGTTATCTCCAGTGTGGTTATTTTATGTGGCTTGTTTGTAACATGTTGCAGTGTCTGGAATTCCATCTACATCTGACAACCTTATGAAAATTTTTTTATTTTCAAATAATAAGTCTCCAAGGCTTACATTTCTCTTAATTCTCTTTCAAGAGCTTCTTGCACTGTATACACATACATCTGGGCCTAAATTCACTGATGATACAGTGATGATATGGATTCACAAGGAAAGGAAGAAATCTTTTTGGAGACAAAGTTTGCCTAGTTTTTTTTCATATTCTAAGTGTTACGGGGTTTATTCTATGACATACTTTCTCAGGTACTCCTGCCTGACGGTTGCAAACTCAATGACACCCTAAGTACCCAAGATGTTTTTTAATCATATGAATGCATAAATAAATAGTAACATAACTACCTTTTGAAATAGAGTAAAATGCATTTATATTTCAAGACACAAGAACTATGTATCATGATGAAAGTTTCAAATTTTAGGTATCTCATCCTGACACTATGTTTAGAAATTATTAAGCTATATAATCAGATGATTTTCTTGTTACCAAAACTGGAAACTAATTTAAAAAAAGTGAAACCACAGATAAACTTTCAAGCTGGAGAGAATTATGTCCATTTTGCAAGGCATGTGGTCTGAAAAATGCGATCTATACTAAGAAGTCAAAATCACCGTATAACATAAAATGAATTCCCCAAGCTATAATTAAACACTGCACCCAATGGTGATTTCTGAATTGACAGCTCAACTGAAATAGGACCACATAGACTCTTGATTCATGTGGTACCCCTTTGCAACATAATTTTAGAATACTGCCAGCCATTAATCAAACCACATCATGTCAAGGACCTTTTAAGTATCATAAAACAGATGAACTTGAAAATGCCGGTATTTGGTGGGATATGGGTACATGAGGCCTTAAAGGATTAAAAAATATTAGGCAGACAAGAAGAATGAAAGACAAATGGATACATGTATGTGTGAGGAGACTGAAGCCCTTGTTTATCCCACTGTATACAAGTTATTCACATATTATATTAACTCTTCACTATGCTTTTTTGCTTCCAATAAATTTGTTTAGGAGGAAGTGTCTGGCAGTATTAAAGTATGTATACTGTGACCAACCAAATGTAAATATCGTTGAAAGAAATACTGACAAGGCAATTAATGGTTTAGCTCTTTTTGTGAGTTTTCAATAATAAATAATAAGTAGAACTTCTCTTGTAGGGGAAACACACATTGACAGTTGCATTTTGCTGCTGCAAGTTGAAAGACTAGGCTATTTCCTCTCTCTCTTTCTATCTCTGGAAGTGGCTTAATGAAATGGAAACGACAATGGCATGACTGTTGTCTGATATATAGAAATGTGAAACAGAAAAGTTTGCTTCTGGGTATTTCACTACTTATTTGGTTGAATAAAAGATGCATGATGTCAAACACAAGACCTAAATCACCTTGTGTTCAGGTGTCTTCTCTTCTTACTGATCAGCAGCCTATGGGATAGAAAAAAAGCTTTGAGAGATATCTGCTGAAAAATTTTTATGGCAGGAGACTGTTTTCCCTGGTGGATTTGCACAAGTTTAGTAACATTTTCAAGTATTTCCTTTCCATATGCAGAGCTTCCTTCAAAGCTCTGGCATAGCATTGTTCTTACTTTACAGCAAAGGACAAACCTCCAGTGATTTGAAGCTGCTGACATCTTCTTTTAGCAGCTCTGTGATGGTGATTATTTTGCATCACAAAGAAAGTCCATATTCATTATAAGTTATATTAAAGACCGCACCATTGTCTGTGGATTTATAGAAGAATTTAAAAATTCAAACTGCATATAGGAAAAGCATTTCATGGACTTAATATACCATTAAAAAAAATTAATTTTAGCAGTGTAGAGCAACTGGATATTTTTTACTTATTTTATAGAAAACCAATAGAATTGACTGCCTAGGGGAGATAAAAAGATTAGAGGACAGAGGAAAAGAAACCTATCAAAGATGCCTTTTCAGCATCAGAACTCACACAGTATTTCTACCCCACACAGTATTTCTACCCCAAAAGCATAATAAAATTTAAAAATATTTCCTGAATTTCTAAATTTTAATTGAATTATATTTATAGTCTCTGCCTTCATCAACTGTAAAAACATACTTTATATCAAAATAAAATAAAAATGCAGTGGCTGATGGTCTGAGGAACATCATCTTCCTACATAAACTTTATACTGCTTTAAACTGGTCCCCCATGTTAGTCTTTGTTTGGTCTATAAGCTACAAACTCAAACATCTTATATAAACAGGGCATTCAAAGAAAAGAAAAGCCATGAGAAGACTAAAGATTAATCTGCTGGGCTGAGACATTTCTTAACTGCCAGTCTTCTGTTTGTTGAATATGGGATAGGAATTGGTTGCTCACCTCCTTATAATTTGAACAGACTGAAGTATCAACTAGTCATAATATGTAAATAAAGCTATGACCTCCATTTTAAAAATCGATATCATGTTATTAAATTGATAAGGTAATTTCCATAGTGTTTTTTCAAAAATAAATATAAGGCTGACAGATGTCATCAAAATATTTATAACAAATTACTGCTTATTATCAAGCTATTGAAACTACATGTCAGTATAGTATCTGCTAAAGATAAACAAAGCAGCATTTTATTCAATACTATGATTGCCAAATGTTTCCCAGAAATTAATCAAAAAGTAAGCTTCTGGTAAATAATATAAAGAGAAATTACGACCATACCTTATCTTAAATGCATATTTTAAATTATTCAGATTTCTGATGCATAATGTAAAATTTCTGACAGCATAATATAAAATTCTAGATACCTTATACTTTTATAACAAATGCTTACAGATCATTTGGTTGTCTGTAATGTTCTCATTTTCCTTCCTTCCCATACTTTTCTTCATCTCAGGTGTCTATACAAATAAAGAAACAAGGAAGGAAAACCTGAGAATTTTGAAATAAGGAATTTAAAAAATATATATCGCTTTATAGGTTTATAAGAAAGGTTATTGTAGCCCTAACACAGCAAACATGGATGCAGTAGCGTGAAAGTTAGCTGGGCAAATGAAGATAAATCAAACATGTTTTGATTTGACCAAACTCTCCATTTTGCTTAATATTTTGACACAAAAGAAATATTGTTATCACTCCTTGGTCTGAGTAATTCCTTTAGGCTTGTGAATTTTCTGTTTCTAATAAAACAATAGGCTGATGGTGGAATATATATTTCTCTAGATAAGGTGAAAAACAGTGAAGTGTGAATAAAGACTTCCTGCTCCACCAACACATGAGGTACCAAGAAAACCTATCTTTTAGGTCCCCTTTAAATTCTGGGAGGTTCTAGGTCACCCTGGAATCGTCTGTTCTCCAGGCTGAACAACCTTAGCTCAGTTCATCTTCTGTAAGAAGTGCTTCAACCCTCAGATTATCTTTGTGGCCCTCCTCTGGACTTGCTCCATGTTTTGTACTGGAGACACAGGACACAATGTTTTAAGTGGGATCTTGTGATAGTGGAGGAGAAGGGGAGAATCACCTCCTTCAACCTGCTGGTCAGGATTCTTTTGATGTGCAAGTATGAGATTGGCTTTCTGGCCTGTGAGCATACATCTCTGGCTCATATCCAGCCTCTCATCCAGCAGCACCTCAAGTCCTCCCTGGCAAGACTGATTATAATCTGTCCATCCTCTAGACTGATTTGTACTTGGAGTTGCCTCAACCCAGGTTCAGGACCTTACATTTGGTCTTGCAGAACCTTGTGATGTTGCCATGTGCCCACTTCTTGCCATGTGTCTCTTGTCCCTCAGGGGTGTCAAATGCACCATTCAGCTTGGTACCATCTTTGAATTTGTTGAGTTTCACTGGATCTCTCTATGTCATTGATGAAGACATTAAGAAACACTGATCTTGAACCCCAGAGGGACACCCCTTCTCACTCATTTCCAACTGGATATTGAGCCACAGACCACTATCTCCAGATGTCACTTTCCAAAGAGTTTCTCAAACACTGAACTCAAATGCCTTTATCTTCCATTTAAGAGAGAAGGGTCTTGTGGGGAATTATTTCAAAAGCTTTACAGAAGATCACATAAGTGGCATCCATAGTTCTCAAATCACCTCCCTGTTCTCTGTGTGCCTTAGAACAGCTTCTAGGAGCATCTGTTCCATGATCTTCCCAGGCACAGAGAGCAGGCCAATGGGTCAGTGATGGGTAAATGTTTTCCTTTTTTTCGTCACCTGGGTCTTCACCAGACCGCCATGACTATTCCAATATCATGGAGAGTGGCTTGGCAGATACATCAGCTGATTCCCTGATGATTCTGGGATGTATCTTACCATGTTTTATAAAGTTGTATATGTTGATGTTCCTCTGCTGGCTGTGAAACTGATCTTGTCCTACAGTGGGAGAACCTTTGCTCCACCAGTCCCTATTCTGAGGTCCATTCTCTCTAGAGGTCTGGGAAAAGAAGCTGCAATTGTAGAATAACACAAGAAATTTGTTAAGTACCTCAGCCTGTTGTCAAAAACCTTCACTGTTTTTACCAGTTTGCTTGCCTTACTTGTAAGAGAGATCACTTTCTTTAACCTTCTTTTTCTGGCTGACACACATGTTTTTCTTTGCATCCCTTACCAAGTTCAGCTCCAGCTTCACCTTGACATTTCCCACCTTATACATACACAACTAGACTTCAGCCCTATCCTATTTTCAGTATACCTGTTCCTACTTCCACTGCCTGTACCTTCACTTCTTTCCCTTTAGTTTGACCAATAGGTATGCCCATGTCTCTCTTGTGCAAGGCAGCCCAGCACTGAACACTGCACCCACACGTGTCTCATGTGAGTTGAGTGCTGGGGAAGGACTGCCTCTTTTGATTAGCTTGCAGTGGTCTTCCTAATGTGTCAGGGTGGTGGTGACCTCTTTGTTGCTAGGGTATACTGCTGATCAGGTTGACTTATTGCTCCCCAAAACCAGAGGGTCTTCACACAGCTGTGCACAAGCTTACAGGCCACCAGCATGGGTTTATTTCTCCTCAGGTGAAAGGAGTGTCCCTTTATTTTGCTAGGTTTAGTGAGGTGGCTATCAACCCATGTTTCCAGCCTTTCCAGATTTCTCTGAGAGGCAGTGCATGGGTCTATCATCTGCTCCTCCCAGTTTCATTAGTTCCATAAGAGATTGTTGTCTCTTTCTGACATAATCAGTGACTTCAACTCAGTGATTGCTGTGCTGCTTCTTACAAAAATTTGTGGTAACTGCATATTTTAGCTTCTACCTAAATACATGAGCTTGTGTTCACTGATGGCTATTGCAGTTTTGTCTGTCTCATTACACAAAGGCATTAAATGGCTTCTGCTTGTTTACACTGACAGAAAGACAGCTGTTATGCTACCAACTCTGATGAAATCGAATCCAACTCATTCCAAATCACAATCCACTATTTTACTTCAGCATTTTAAAATTCACTTGTATCTTCTGCACAAGTCTGTCAAAAATGACACTAAAAATCTTGGCTTTAAATTTGCTTGCGTTGAAATTAACAGGCATCTTACCGTTAATTCCACTGGAACAACTAGGCCAATAGTAAGGGCTTAGGAAAAATCCTACCATATGCGACTTTTAAATATTCATAACAGATAAGTAGAAAGCTATTTTCTCTTCAAGGCTGTGTTAGTGGGGTTTTTTTTGCATGAAAACTTAATTTGCCCCAGTATTCCTTATCAAAACAGAGAGCTTTTAACCATTCTAGGATTTCTTAGAATATGACCATTTGTTTTGTTGTTTTATTTAATATATAAGAACAGAAAGAAACATTTACTTTTATATATATATATATATATATATAATTTTATTATTTTTTTTTTCTTAAAGAACAAGCAAAAGGTCTCAGGCCGGGAGTTTTAGTTAAAATGTGATACAGAATTTGAGCTTGAAAGTGCAATTTATACCTCTATACAACACATATGATTGCACATGTTGGGAACACGTTCAAGATACAGTTGCTATTTCCTTGTCCATCCCAGATTTTTAGAGGAAATCTAACCATCTATCATGTCTTAAGAATAGCATTCATTACCCATACCCAATTCTACATACAGCCTCTAAAAAAATTTTTTGTAGTATAATCTAAGTAAATAAAAAACAAATTTTTAAATAATTAACTATTATTTAAACTGTGTTTATCAATTTTTTATGTTTCATTCCATGTTATTTTTACAATTAAAGCAAGAACTACAAATGAATTTTTTAAAAAAATTTGTTTAAAAATATTTGTCTTAAGAATATATTTACTTTCAACATATAAACACCAGAGTAATTTTTCAGTATCAGAATACCTCAGCTTATATTTTGGCAATATGATATGATCAACTTGTTGACAGGAAACCAAAGTATGATTTTCAATCCTGTTATTTTCCTGCATCTTGGGCATCTGCTTTATTTTCCTTGAGGATTAGGAGGAACAGCAAACACACAGCTTATTCAACAGGTAATTCAGAAGCATTTAAAAACAAAAAACAAACAAACAAACAAAAACCACAAAACACCTAAAACAGATTTAATGAATTATAAATATAATAGAATTTTACATTATGGAATATGAAATAAATATTCTGGGGATGGAGACACATACTGAACATTCTCAGGCTTGGATTTGTAGAACTTTTTAACTCTCTGTTAGGAGAAAAATAGCAGGGAATGTATTCCATTAAGTTTATCTTTACTGGTATTTTATTGCACTGAGTAGATACAATTTTACCTGTGTTTGAATGTCATTACAGGTTACTCAGTGTCCAAGCAGAGAGTACTGACAGTAATTACATTCTTCTTTTCCAGCATCAACCAAATCCTTCCGAACAAAGATTACCCTTTGCTGATTCTCCCTTACTATTCTGAGGAACATGCATTTATGTGGAAGCTGAAGTAAAATACTCTTTACTAATAAAATAAGCAATTTCTGACAGTGAGAAGACTTTGTTCCATATGCACTGTTTTAGGACTTTTGCCTAGAGTCATTATTTACTTATATGATTCTTAACACCCAGCAAAAATCAAGCCCCATTTTGTTTCTTACAGCCATTAGTTCAAACTGTTGCAATCTGTTTACAGAAAGTATTGCCAGTTTTTCCCATGTATTAAAGGGGCAGGGGGCAGAAGACAGATGCACTCCACCCTCAGTGATTTTAAAGCAATGTTTCTCTTCAGTTTTCAAGTTTTTAAGAGAAAAATCACTACATCAAACTCATATTTATACAGTATTTCAGAAATATTCAATATTTTCTTTCTTCATGCTTTGCCTCTGCTTATCTCAGTGTTTTAGTTTTTCTGCCACTTGAAAGCATGTGATTGACTGATATAAAGCATGAAAGAATGTGACAAAGAAAGTTTTCAAGTGCCTTTATATCAGCATCTTTTCCAGATGATGTGCTAAATAAGGATCTGCATCAGGAATAGGGTCTTGAAGAGAATATATAATCTATATTTGCACTTGCATTTTAAGAAGTCCTCCATTTTGTAGAAGCAACATCTACTTTTAAGTTGTCTTATTTCCTTTCAATATCACAATGTTCCAGGCTTGCCTCTTCTTATTTTCACACTCCTGAAATTAGAAAGATGAACAAATATATATTTGTTGTGTTTGGTTGATAGAAACAAAAAAAAAATATATATATATAGGGAGGGATAATTTAGCTGCCCTTGTCTAAAATTGAAAATTGCAATTTCTATTTCTTCTGAATCAATAAACACCTCAGACACCTGTACATGAAGAGCCATTTTTTTCTTTTTTATATTTCTATATGTTGATTGTTTAAACTAAAGCTTTTGCGAAACAACAATTTCTATTTTAAACTCTAGGTATAAAGAAAAAATATTTGAATGAAAAAAATAGCAGATTGCAGATGAATTTGACAATGTTCTTTTGTATCGTTTATGAGTAAGTAACCACAAAGTGAGTATATTTTAGTTACCAGCAGCTTAAAGCACAGCCTGTACCAAAAGCTATTGTGACAAAGGACTGTGCTGTAGATTGTATTGTAGGGACAGCAAGTACCACCACTACTGGAGATGCTCAGTGAGTCATATAGAATGGGAAGACTCACCTTGTATTCAGACAAGAGGGTAGGTAAACAGTAAATGGCAGACAATTTTTGGCTTTCCTGCAGATCGACATGTACACGCCACACAAAATATCTACCACATCTGACAAATCCGTGGTAAGCTTTCTTCTTTCATGTAGATTTTATTGCATTCAAAATTTTTTAAGTGATTGGCTATCAGATGGCAGGACACACAGAAGAAATATTCAGGACTACTTAATTATGTCCTGTTACTTGCGTGAATTTTCCTTTTCAAATATGGCAAAATCCTGCCTTATAAATCGCGCGTGAAATGATGAGCTCTATTTCTAGCTTACCAATTCATCGATGTAGTGTTGTATGTATAAACTTTTACTTTTACACCTTTCACTTGCCTTTAAACTTGTGTTCTTTCTAAGGAAATAAGGATTAGGTTTTAAGCAGCTGTCTGCATCAATTTAAGTTGTCTGCAGAGGGAGGTTTTCTTATGCTGTTTGTGGCTTGGTAATTTTAGTGTTTTCTCTGTCTTGACTCTGCCACTATGTTAGCCAACATAGCTCACTGACTTACCAAAATACAGTGTCAGAAAAGACAAAACTCTACTTCTTATTGTGCTGAACAGACTCAATAGTACATATGCAAATACTATAATCAGAACAAGCAAGAGACAGTTGTGAATTGAGAAGATTATATAAAGGGAAAATGAATACCTTAACTGGTATGAAACAGATTCATGTACCTGAACATAACTGACAAAACTGACTGAAAATCATGTGAGCAGAAAGAAGAACGCCTTACACATCCTACGGAAAGCATATTTTACAGTAGAAAATCAGCATTGCACAACTGAAGTGGGTTATATATAATCTATCTCTGTGACTGGTGACTTTAATTTTTTCCTCCTTACTGCTTTCCACTAAAATAATTATTTAGAAGTAATAGTGTTATAAGTATAATATCTTATTTCCAAATAACAAATAGAGTTTAGATGCTTGAACTACAACTGTATAGTTTGCCAACAAATCAGGATTAGAAAAAAAATCGTACTCAAGATTTAACTAAGATTATCAAAACAGGTGGAATTTCACCCTTTTATCTGGAAAAAGTTTAGAACTTTAGATTAAAAAGTGCTCAATACTGATTATAAGAATAGAATAATACTTATGAGTTGTTATTATCTTACAGAAGAAAGATAATTCTACTATTCTTTACCTCACCATTTGTTTCAATTTTTAGTAAGGAAGTACTGCAAAGGGACTATATATTGTCATTAGGTGAAAGAGAAGATATTGTTGTAATGACCCTCATTAATTTATTTCTATTTAGTAACACTGACAGTGCAAAATCCACTAACATCAGTTTATCACACATATCAGTTAAATAATTTTTTTCAGAGAAAAAGAAAATATGTTTTCTAGTTCAACACATCCTCTTGCAACACTCCCATTGGATTTGGTACGTTCTAATTTTATGAAGAGACGGATATTGGAAAAGGATATGCTTTTCCCTAAAGCCAACACAAAGAACAACAAAAAAAATTATTAATAATATTTAAGAGATCAGCAATAATTTTTTTGAGTCAGCTGCAAAACCATTAATACCACAGGCAGACCTTGAAAAATAGATTTCAAAAGTCATAACAGCTACATGATGTAAAAATAGTGTGGCATATCAAAACTATGCAGTTTTATCATTGAAACTTATAGGTTTTGCTGAAATGTTTGTGTTTCAATAAATTATTTTTTTAGTAGTAATATTTTTCAGATATGCGCTTATTTTACTTCAAGACTACTACCTGTTGTGGAGTAGCCAATAGTCTGGTGAATATGGATGGAATAGAATGATTCTGAACTGAGGGAACAAACTTCATTACTCTATTGATACATTGAATGTACAGGTATTACGCATTAATTTAAAATATTTTAAAATACTTTGTTTGTGGTTTTGTTTTGTTTTGAAATGGAACTATTTTGAAAACTTATTGTTTTATTGAGGGAAATGTTGTTTCATCACTATTTCAGGGAAAAAAAAAACCAAAGAAAAATGAAAAAGAAAAATAGTAATAGTTGTTGTAGTAGTAGAAGATATTTTTTAAAATAAAAATATAATTATAAATAATAATGATTATAATATATATTTTCTAATAATTATGATATATAATAATTACGTTATTATTATTATTGTTATTGTTATTGTTATTATTATTTCATTTTATTAAAAAAAACCCAGCCAAATTGCCAAAACCATCCCAAATCCTCATCCAATATAAAAATCAGCAGCTATCGTTTTCCCATATAAAAATCAGCAGCTAATTCTATGCCATAAAATTATTACTGCTAAAATGTGGAGATAACTGAGAGACAGAATCCTTTGAATAATATACAGAAAACATACACAGATAATCTGAAAAGTGTGTTAATCACATGAATAGAGAGACAGAGCAAACAGAAAACCAAACATAAAAACAAAGGGTGATGAGATGCTAGAAGAACAGCAGTCCACTATGTTAATGATGCACTCTCTAACCTGTAAGTAGGAACAAGTAACCTGGTATCAGTTACTTTGGTTACTGCAATGGGCCAAAGTGAGACTATAATATCCAGAATGATACTATAGAAAATAACTAAAATACCCAGTAATGATTTAATGTGCTCTATGCATATATGTGTACAGCGCACTCTATGTGTACAGATTCTGGAACCTGAACTGTTAAACAGTTTATCTCTGAAGGTGTTGCTGTCTTGTTCCTGTAAATAAAAGTTAAGTCTCTTATTAGCTCCTATGACATGGAACTTTGCGGGGTTTTTTCCATATCTGAATTTTATGAAGTGCCTGGAGGTGTAATATATATATACATAATATATATATAGTATGTAGTATATATATTTTGGCCAGAAATAAGATTAAATAAAGTAAAGGAATCTCAAAGAGATTTGTATAGCATTCAGTTGTTTGGGGTTTTGTTTTTTGGTTGGTTTTTTTGTTTGTTTGGTTGGGTTTTTTGGTTTGGTTTGGTTTGAGTTTTTTGGGGTATTTTGCTTTATACCCATTTGTATGCTTATACAAACAAAACAAAAAGGGATCAAGAACTCCAACATTGAAATGACTTTAACTAATCTCATTGCATAGCTCTATAAAATCTGGCAGGATTCCATGAGAAAAGGCCTGAACACCTGTGCCATATGGGCACAGAGAGGCTGCTGTGGACCATATGCTGGGAAAATGGTCCAGGAAGGATTACCAGTCATTGGATAGGCAGCATGAGAAGATGTGCAAGAAGAATGTCTGTCAACCACAGCCTCCTAAACCAGAATTATCAATATTTGAGCTAACTGCTGAAATAATCTGTTATGTACAGCCTGGTAAGGAAGAAATGCCCTTCAAACCAAATGGTGTCTGAATGCATGTCACAGGCTTTAATTCTGAAATATCAGTGCAGTCAAAGTAATTTATAAATAATCAGTTTTGAACACATGAGCTAAATAACCTACAAATAGTTAAAATAATACAAAAAAAAATCTAAAAATTATGCAAGCTATAAAATATTGATGTTATTACCAGGGAGGATGGAAGGGGTGAAGACAAGGCTGTAAGAAAAAGGTAAACGGTTCTGATGCAAAGACTAAGAGCCTATGTGCAATCTTTGACAATGTAAGCAGTTCTATGCAAATGCAACTGAAACGGTAAGATCCACTTCTTTCTTTTAAATACAGGGTATTTTTAGTCGTGAGTTATTCACCAACTGTTCACTACAAAATGCTGTAGAATTCTATTAAAAAGAAAAGATAATTCATAAGCATCATTACATGGTAATAATTTAGAACAAAAATACATGATTTAAGGAAAACACAGTAAAGATATAGAAATTCAATTGGGATTATATAGTTTTCATTTTTTTTTTCCTATGTCTTTTAAATTGCAAATTAAATTAATCCTTTACTTTTACTTTGTAGTTCAGTAACTGTATTGTTACCTGAGTAAACATACCAATTTCAGTGACCTCATAATTAGCACATGATTAATGTAATGGCATTTTGTGTGACAGACTTGCTGAAAAACAGGTACCTATTAGAGCAAATTACGGGTGTTCCCTGGCAGAGCTTTCTCATACAAAAAACTCATACTCCTGAAGTCATTATTTAACTGGAATGTTTCCTCACTCTCCTTTGAAGCAATATGGATGAAAAAAATAGTTCCTCTTGACACCCAAAAGAGTTAAAGCAGAAAAGAAAAGATTATGTCTGCTGACAAGCAGTATAAACTAGTCTTAATAAACAAGTATTGTTAGTGGTAAAAAGCTTACAGCAAACCAACTGGAAGGTTATAATTTCTTGCTCTTCAATATTTACATGCAGTTTTCTTTATTGTCTTATGCTTTTCCAATTTGTTTGCCTCTCTTTAACCCCAAATATATCACAGCCTCACGGATGTGGTGACAACAAAACTTGTTGAATATTATTAACCAAATTTTCAGTTGCCACAAATAAGCTTGAGAAGAAATGGAGAAATTATGAACCTTCAAGAATAAATAATAACATTCATAGGAGTCTTTTGACACTCTTCTATTATTAACCCACATTAAGTGTAACTTTACCTTAGACATTACATTGGGAAAAAAATGGTGGTTTTTTAATTTTTCGAATGTTATACTGTTCACTTCCTTTCAACTTTTCTTTCTAATTTTCATCACTGCCTGATAAAAAAAAAAAAAAAAAAAAATATCTCAAAACAGTAGAAGCTCCTGACACAGGAAAATTAACCTTGCCTGTTGTATAAATTAATGATTGCCCTGAGCTGTTCTGCAGTTGTTCCTAGATGTGATCACTTCAGAGAAATGTGAAGTTTTGGTAGCAGGAATGTCCTGTTCCTGGAGCCTAACCCAGAATAAAGCCTGTCTCCTGGAAGCCTCATCAGTTGTGAGACCTGGATCCAGAAAAATCAGTTGAATGACCCACTGCCACTGGAAGTTTAATGAGAATTACACCTTTAAATCAGTCAGGTTTTAGACACTTCAGTATTTATTGAGTTTAGTGAACATTGAATGATGCAGTTCTTTCCTTCAGAAACATTAATGAAGAAATATCTTTTCATTTGATGCAGAAATAATAATTTAATCCTCTGCCAATGTGTGGATGATAATGGAGGGAACGGAAATGTATTTCATTATGATCGTGCCAAAGGGAAAGTGTCTAAAAACCCACTCACCTCATATTATTAAGTAGCAGAAGGAAACTCATAAATCGCTATTCATTTTGAATCATATAAAATAATCATGTCTAATTGGGACCTTATTATTTCATTATTCATCCTGTTTTGTTGGGAGCAGTCCAAAATATTAAGTCATAATATATAGTCTGTCACAAAACACTCTGCTATGTGCTGGCACATATATTGGTTTCAAAGATTTCCTTCCTGTTTCTCATTTGCATACTAGAGACTGTTATATAAAAATAAATCACTAAAAAAGCACCTCTCCTGTGGACAATAGTGTATTCCATGTGTGCAGTCAATAAATGCCTTTGCTTTGGACTTTAGGATTGTTTGATATTGTCTGAGCTTCCATTAAATTATTCTTAACAATTTTGAATCCTGAACTGATAATACTTATTTTTGGGTATCTTTTTTTCCTAAAATTTTAAAGTCAATTTTGTAGCCATTACTGTTAACATTTGAAATAAATGATTGCATTAGCTCCTTTATGAAAAGGTGCAGTCTTCCTCATTTGTCTGTGGTTTGGAGTGAGACGTAAGAGTTTGTTTTAAAACTCTTGACTCCTGCCATGGTTTCTGAAATCCTTCATCTGTATTACAATTAGATTGACCACTTCTGAGAGGCACCATTCAGCCCCTTTAAAATACCTGACCTATGTGCTGTAACTAAAATGATCCTTTTGAAGTCTATTCCTCAAGATCACCGAGATTTAGTTTCTTAAGAGAAATGACTTCTTATAGTCACTGGTTACAAATTATTTTCTTCACACCATATTTTCTTGAGCAGCACAAATGAAAGAGAGAACGTACAATAAAAGTGCTCAATAACATTCAACTAAAAAGGACAATAAGAACTATTTCAGCATTCACAATGGAAACTGAAAATAATCTCCATTAAATACATTCAATAGGAATGCAGAAAGTAGTTTCAGAATTGATATAAAATTGGAAGAGCTTCACTGAAGAGAGTGGAAATTTGCTGAATTACATCACCTAAGTATTTGCTTTCCTGGCTGGGGGGAATAAAAAGTATTTTAAACTTAAAATAATAATGAACAGGTTTTCTCAGAAAGGACAATAGCTTTTCTATAAAAATCTTCTATCTTTTTTTCCTAATACATGTCAGTTGAATAAATCATATGAAATGTTCTAACTTGTAGAAAGTTAAATAAGATACTGAGGCAAAAATAGGTTAGCTAGTTGTAGAGCAAAGTGTAGTTGTTCATTGAAAAACCTAACAAATGGGTTTCTGTACCTGAAACATCCTTGGTTAATATAATAAAAGTTGTATAAAGAAAAGAAAGAAACTACAGAACTAATGTCATATGGAGGGCAAAAGTCTTCAAATCAATTAATAAAAACACCATAAAAAAATAAATTATCAGGTGAGGTATAAACTTCTTAATGATGACAAAATTTGCTGCTGTATCTAGTAAATACATGTTTTATTAAGTCATCAAATGCATCTAATATTATTTAAAACAAAGCCAAATTTATTTAAAATAAGTCATAAAGATGAAACCATTATGTATGCTTCAAATTCATCTTCAGGAAATGTCATGTGGAAAAAGATCACATACCATATTGAAATGTTGTATCAAATATGTCTGTAGGCACATTTGATTGTTAAAATAATTGCCTAATCTTCCATGGTAACATAAATAATATACTGTATCTTAATTTTTAACAAAAAAATTTATATGCTGAAAGAACTCTGTAGCTGTCTGTGAATTTAAAGAGTCAAAAAGCCAGTTCAAACAAAGGAACAAATGTCCACTGGAAGAATGTTCCTTAGTCCTTATCAGCCCTTGCATACTGCTTTAAATACTTCTGGTATTTGTCACATGTGCTATGCAGCAATATTTTCAGGGCAATAGTTACTATGACAGAGCTTTCCGAGGCTACAGGAACTTGAAGATGTTCTAGCACTGACATTTTGAGTTGTACTAGCACCAATATAGATTTTTCCTTGTTCCACAACCCTTCCAGGGCGCACTTACTATGATGTGCACACACAACCATGGGCACAGAAGCTTCGGCGCATCTCTCTTTCCATGTGGACATGCATCCTACTTCACACTGGGGTTCCAGCCTGGCTTCTACAGCAGCACACTAAAAGCAGTAAAGCCCTTGTCATCTGCCAATCCAGGCAACAACTTACTGAAATTATCCCAGTCACAGCTGAGCAGATAACAAGGACAACAGGAATCAGCAAAAGAAAAAGTATCTGGGCTCCAATACAGAGTCAAGCCCCATGGCTAGTACAAGAACCTTTCAGTTACTACCTAAACAGTTATGCATTTATGCTAGCACACTCCAATCAAATCTGTTATCTTTAACCCTTGAGGCCTGCTGGGTTCCTAAGATAGATTGCTGTGGTTTAAGCCCCATTGAGAATTTAGCACCACACAAACGCTCACTTACTACCACCTAGCAGCTGGGAGAGAGAACTGAAAGGGTAAAAGTGAGAAAACTGATGAGTTGAGATAAAATAGATTAATAGGTAAAGTAAAAGCTGCAGAGTGAAGTAAGAAACTCTTTCACCACTTCTCATGGGCAGGCAGATGTTCAGGCATCAGGAACACAGGCATATGCCAGCATGCGTTAATGGTGACTTGGGAAGACAAATGCCATAACTCCAAATGTGCCCCTCTCTCTTCTTCCCTAGCTTTATTTACTGAGCTTGATGCCATATGGCATGGAATAATAGCCTTTGGGTCAGTCTGGCCCACTCTCCTGGGTCTGTCCCCTCCCAGTCTCCTGTGGACCACCAGGCTTCCTCCTTGCAGGGAAGAATGAAAAACAGCCTTGATGCTCTTTATGAATTTTTCAGCAGTAACTAAAACATGGCTGTTATCAACACTATTTTCATCAAAAATCCAAAACACAAAACCATGTGAACTACTATGAAGAAAATTAGCCACATACCACCCAAAACCAGTACATGAAAGAAAGAACAGTAGTCATAGGCAAGGTACCATGGATTGGCGATATATATTTCACACAGACCAGTTAAATAGAATTCTTATTCAACAACCTTTCCCTACTTTGTTCCCCTTCATTCATCTATGAACACACCTCCTTCTATTTCCATTTTACAGTTACTGTTCAACATACTGTCCTTCTCACCTCTGTAACCCTTTCTTCTTTTTCCTTACCATTTATTTTATGTTCAAAATGCTGCTGAGAAAACTTCACGGGCAATCTTGTAGACCACTGTGCATAATGGATGCCAGGTAAAGAAGGCTTCTTACATTTTCCTATTAAAAAAAATTATTTCAATTGATATATCCTGCTAACTAAAGGTTATAAGTTTCAACTGCTTTTTAAAACTCAACTAAATAGAGCCTCCTATTCTTTCATCTCAGTTTGAATGTAATTCCCCTGCTAATAAAGCAATAAAATCTTCAAAAATCCTGTAAAATTTTCTTGCAAAAACAAAGATGGTAGTGGTGGTTTGGCAAAAGAGCTTATACTGTGGCATCTTTACTGTTTCGTATTTGACTAATATAGGGTCTATTTGCCGAATATATATTTAATTCCTTTGATTGCATTAATGAATATGAAGTCTGAGGGCATGTGACATTTGCAGGTAAAAGGAATTAATGAGTTCTTTGTCTCCTCTGACCTATCCTCTTGTTCAGCATTGATACTTGCAGCTTTCAGTTTGCTTCATTCTCTTTAACTGCTTTATCATATATATGTTACTAACCCCTTAAGTAATAGATTCCCCTTCTATTTTATGGGAACTATTTTCTTCCTTAAGGTTTATTTTACTGTTAAAACTTATAAACCTTTTATCTCCCTTGGGACTCATAAATATACCTAAAAATCTTCCTAAATTTATGAAAAATAGCTCCCAAAACCACTGTATTTTCTTGTTTTTTTTCTCCATCTGATCCAGATGTTTCTTTGTTTTCAACTTTTGTACACTCTCAAAAACATTTTCTGTGAAACTCTGAGAATGAAAGTAATTAAGGAAAATATCCAGCTGAATGAGAAATTATTATGACTATTGTCAAATCTCAGTCTTCACATTGGCTGTTGATCATGATACTGAAGAAAGGAGTGAAGTAAGACTGGAATATTCACACATGGAATCAGCATTTTCTGAGAAAAGTTTAATGTGTAAGACATGACAGTTAAATAAAATCTCATTTACAAACAGAAGAAAATAGCATGAAAAAAAGTGTATCTGGCAGATATCTGGAGTGTTTCTGGAGTTCATTTTCCCATAGCTGACCTCTCCAACTTTGCATTGGCAGCTGAAAGAACGTAGGCAATACACCAGTGTTTTGGCTATTGCTGAGGAGCACTGGCACACCATCAGTTCTGTCTTTCCAACAGTGCATCAGTAGGCAGGGATTTGGCAAGATCCTGGAAGGAGACACAACAAGGGGAGCTGACCAAATTGACCAAAATGATATTTCATACCATATTATGTCTACTCAGCCATAAAGTCCAAGAGAGAGGAGTGGGGGCTTTGGGTAAAGGAATTGAGGGTTGCATCAGTTACTGACATTTGCCTTCCAGAGCAACAAATATGTGTACTCAATTCCTACTTCCCAGGAAGTAGAAGGACAAGACCTACTGATGGGAAGTAGAGAATAAACATTTTGTTTCTCTTTACTTATGCATGCAGCCTTTATTTTTGCTTAATTAAACTGGCTTTACCTTGACTCATTGGCTTTTTCCATTTTCTTTGCTCCCTGCCTGTCCTGCTGAGTGGCTTGGTAGGCATATGCCAAGGAATATCAGAAGATGCATACATTAATTTATAAGCAAAAAATTTAGTGTGGTAAACAGTGCAAGGACAATACAATGTTATATTCTTTTCTATGCACTATAATAACCTGCATGCTTAGTTTTCATTCCAGAATCTTTATTGAGGGTGATGAGGTAGGAGACACAAGAAACTCAGTTTGCTTCTAGAGAAAGGACAAGTATGTATCTCTGAGAGTTAGAGAAAACTGGATTTTTCTTAGAAGTGAGTGAATTTGATAAGATTTCAGTAAAGGAAATAAACAGAAAAAGCAGGACATAATTTTAGTGCTGCTATTCTCCCTTCCCTCTGGCTCTACCATGCTTGAAGAGTAACAGAAGTTCAAATGAGTGTAAGTTTATCCTTTTCCCTCAAGACCATCTGATCGAATTGAAGAGGGCTGGGCAAAAACACTAAGAAAGTGACATAATGGAAACTGAGTGACAAATGCATTTGCTGTTATATCCAAAGTAGAAATGAGAATAGATGCAATTAGAAAGAGTTGGAAAGATGCAGACCTAGTATTTAATAGTCGCTGGTGATTTAGAGGTTTGTAACTTTGTTATTTAAAGCAGAAATTAAGAGTACCTAACCAGAGCAGATAATATTTGTGAGGCAAGTATCAACCAAGTGGACTGCAGTATGACAGTAAGGCAGGTTAGCCAGCACACCTTCCACAAGAGATCTAGCTGTGACCCGTGGGTAGATGAATTAGACCATACAGTCTTTTGCTCCGTCTGCACTGCTTCCAGTATTAGTGCCAGCATCTGTGACTGCTTTGGATAAGTGAGTAATTTTACTTGAGCTTGAAATGGAGACACCTAGAGAGAGCACACACACAGGGAATGATGACAACTGTTCAATTAAAAACATGACACCAACCAAGAAAAAACAATCTTCACTTACTACACTTGCACAGGCCCTAGCAATCATTCAGAGTAATTAGGACAGCAGAGATATTAGAATAAAATAAATATTTTTCTTTCATAAAAGTGGAAATTTTCTTATAATCCTTTACACTGATGTGACTTTTTCACAATTTCATTGTGAAAAATGTGAATTAGGAGAACAGCTTCTTAATATATAAGCTTTCAATTCCATGTTACAGCTAAGATAATTGTATGTGTGAAGGCAATCTTCCTCTTCTCGCCGCTGAAAGCCTGAGATTCCATGGTCTTACTGCTACCTAAATTAAAACAGTGTTCTAAAAATATATTTCTAGGTCACATACTCTTGCTGAGACCCTTGCTGTATGAATTCTTCATGTTTAAAGTTTTGGAAGTGCAGAAGAATGATGATGCAATTAAACTTGTTAAAGGCCTAGGAAAGAGATACCACATTAAATATACGTAATTGTTATCATATGACAAGATAGAAATACCTTATTCATAACTTCTTGCTTACACACCTGTTTCAAAACATAAAAGTATGAAATTACAGTTTGGAAAGCACACTGATTTGCAGAGGTGATTCATTTCAGTGAGGGTCGATTTCTTAATTGATATTTCATTGCCTTTTCACTCCGAGTTCTGGGTATCATGAAAATAAATATTTGTGACAGACATGTTAAGGTAACTTACACGGGCACCCAACATAATCTATTTGGGACTTCCTGAGAGTGTCCTTTCAGACTCGATAGTGTATAAATACCTAACATGTTGTCCTTGATTTTTCTTGTTTTTCCTCACACAGTAACCTGAATTGTCCAAGTTTCTGCTAGCACTGAGTAACAGAGAAACAATATGTCATCTCTTCATACATAAATCTTCTTCTTCTGAGTATTATTGAGGTACTAAGAAACCCATAAGTATAAACTGTAACAGAACTGTGGAATTCCAAAATACTGGTCTATATCACAAAATAAAATTCCTCTCAGAAACCAAAAAATTAACAGAGCCACTTAAGTTTGTGCAAACTTAAGGGTTTTTCTAGATATTTCTGAGCTGAAACTTTTGTCTCCAAACCCCTTATCCTTCATCTATTTGCTTTCATTGAAATCTACTTTGAAAGACTCAGATGTGAAAAAGACTGCTGTACAACAGCAGTTTAGAACCTCTTTGTGAGTCTTTATTTTTATTTGTTTGTTTAAAGGTAAATATCAGAGATAACTTTAAATAACACCTAAAGGTAATCAAGTAAAACTACAATAAACATTACTTAAGTGCAGCCACTGTTAGATCACAGAATGCCAAGGCAACGATTATATGTTAATAGTTTCTTCATGCTTTGGTCCATTCATCTCCCACAGAGATAATGAAGATATTTAATTATTCTTCTGTTATGATTTAAATCTATTCCTCTTTGTGAGACAATGTTATGATTTCTAAGAAGTGAAATATCAATAATGATAATTCATGCAGAAGTAGCATATGAGATCAAAAATGCTAGCGTGATTTCACTTCAGAGATGGTATTCATATAAGTACATATTAATTCTTCTATAAATATCAAATGGGTTATGAAGAATTTAGAAAATTAACCATCATCACCTAATAAAAGGAGCTGAGAACTCCAATTTAATTTAGAAAGTTGAGATCTAATAATGAAATAATGGCATCGTTCTAATGAATTCTGATATAACACTTGACATGGAGCACTAGAACTACCTGGGAAATATATGACTTGTCATTTCGAAGGCCAAATGAGTAATTCAACACTTACTGATTTCTTAAAGTTTGTTTTCCCTAATTTGAAGTCAGTTTTAAAAAGGAAAGGTTATGATCTCTTCTTGGTTACTGATAATTTGCACACAGATTAAAAAAAAATATATTCTTATGTATATTTATTTTTTAAAAATAAATTTTATTTACTAATCAACAAGTTAATAATTATTTTCCAAAGTCATTATTTGCAAATATTTTTCAAGATTTATATTTTCATCTGGATGAGTTCTATAAAAGAAATCTGTTATGAACAATGCAGAATCCAATAAGAAAAACAAGTTGTGTATTGCTTATGGCAAGTAAATGGGAGACACTAGAAAGAAGATTTTAGCCCTGTAATATGAATATTGTCCATATTTTACAAGACGAGTCTTAAAAAGCCAGCTCAGCAGCATTTTCACTAACCACACACACACATACACACACATAAACAAAACAAGTAGTTAAAAATGCAAACAAATAAATAAAGTCAATACATTTCAGGTTTACTCCTCTCATGTATTATCAAGTACAGGCTTGACTGATATGTAGATTTAGGAAGAGTTTGTGAAAACTTCATTATGGACAAAGAATATTTTATTTTTATCTCTTTTCAATAAACATGACTATCTATTCACCTTTAGAAAGGTTTTGTATTCCTGGAGTGAGTCAGGGGAAGAGCAGTAGTAACAAATAAAAAAAAATATTTAAGTGAATTAATTTGAAATTTTATTTAAAAGTGAATTAATGGTAGCTGCAATTTCTCGATGTGAGTGGTCTGTTTCTCATAGCTTCACAGGTAAAATACAGAGCCATGGAGACAGGATTTTGCAACATACCCAATATTTTAAAGCATAATTTATTTTCAAACTCTTGCATGCATTAGAAATTATCCACATTGTTATTTAACTCACAGGGGGTTTTTTTGAGTAACTGATTTAACATTGAAGTTAGGCTACATTGTCATATCAATCAAATCTCAGCTGAGAAGCATTCTCATTGAAATGAATGCACATTCATTCAAGATAAGAATGAAAAATGGCAAAATGGCTTTATGGTATTACTGCACTGAGGGAGAAGAATGGGATTCTGAAAATATTTTATCAGAAATTTGGCACGATCTTACTACTGGCAATATATATATAAATCCTGCAGTGAGAGTGCAAATGTCTGAGATGGCAGAGCTTAAAATGTATAAAAAGTAAAATTGAATAGAGGAAGACCAAAGGGAAACAAAATCAGATACAGTGAATTTTGAAGATTTTTTTTCTCTTCTTGCCAGGAATCATCAGATATCTATAATGACAAAAGCAACACCCCTAAAAAAAAAACCAAAACCAAACAAAAAACCCCACAACACCACTTTTAGTGCTTTTAGTAGATTTTAGTGAGATGGCCAGATTCCAACTTCTGCAGTGAGATGGCTGACATGAAATCAATAGATGGGGATAAAATGCATCAGATATCCAAGTTATGGGAAAAATATCTTATCCAGAGATGAGACTTTTGACCTTCTGATTCAATAAATTAAACTAATAGAAGACTAAAATTCTGGCGTGCATAATGATTATCACCATCAAATAGTAACACTAAATGTTTGGCACTGGGGTTACTTCAATACAAAGTTGATTATGAGGTGTTGAAATATCAGTAGTTAAAACAGTTTAGGACTCTTTTGATTACAGCATATATTGGATGAAAAAGCATATGCAAGTGATTCTGCAGTTGCTTCATAGGAGTGGTAGGTTCTGGCTCTTCCAACAGGAAATTGGATGACATTCTCTCTCAGGTCTGACAATGATATCCTCCTCTGGGAATAAAATGTTTTGAAATTACACTTGCCCTCCTATTTTTGTGTCAGATACTAAGAAATCTGACATCTTACTGCCATTATTTGTGCAGCAGAACTTGAATTGGATTTTTCCAAAACAAATGATTAATGTATAAGAGTTTACAATTTAATACTAGGGTTTTTTCCCTGCACAAACATCTTGGATCCTGTTTTCAGCAACCGATTTAACATATAAATTGGCCAAACTTGGCAAAAGTTAAGAATATTTAATAGGATACAGATGGTACAGCAGAAAGCAATATCTAGAGATTTGGGTGACTTGAATGCTCTTTAGTCCTCTACCAGCTGCTTTGGCTCAAGTGTGAATGAAGACCTTTTAAGAATCAATAAGTGTATCTTATGTTGTGCCTAAGCATTGCCCACCCAACTAAGCTGACACCAAAAACAAAAGCAACCATATGGTTTTAAGTATATTAATGAACAGGGCACTACAGCTTGATACTCAAGTTTAAATATGTTAATTTAATACCATCAATTCCTTGCACATTGCTAATTTCCATCAGCCATCTAATACAAAGAAATGCAATTCTCTCCAGATTTTCAGTTTCAATGGTAACAGAAAATAAAACAGACAGCAATTGCCTGAGGCTAGAGGAAAATGGAAAAGACACTCAATTTCTTCCTTTACAAACCATAATAAAATCACAGTCAATAGATTTTAGTTATTGGAATCATAAAACAACACTAGCTGCAGTTAAGAATTAAGTCCTTTGGGGCTGTAAGTGCTCTATATGGTGTTTTCAGCTTGTAATGAATGATTACTAATTACAAGGCTCAGATTATATTGCAAGCATTTAAGTGCTGATGTCCCACTATAATAAAGCAGAGAACCTCGAGCAGTGTCCTCTTTTATTTTTTATGCAGCAGCACACTGCATTTGATGAATTGATCTTCAAGTTCCTAATAAACGCTAAAACATAAGTGATGGAGTGGATTGCAATTGTAAATGGATTCCTAGGGCATTAGATGCTGGAGGCAATATCCTAACAATACTCCATGCTTTCCTCTAGCATTGACTTGTTATTATGTTCAGAGGCTCTTGTGGTAGTGTATATCAAGAGCAGCATTATTGCCACAGTTCAAACTATATACAGCTGTGAAATCTTCTTGGCAAAAATAAAAGGAAAAGACTGGAAATCAAAAAAGATACTAATCTATCCTATCACAACAGTACCGACAATCATGATTAAAAAAAGCAAACAAATAAATAAAAACTGGAACATGGGAATTTCTGTCTGAATTCTGGAAAAAGATTCTGTGCAGTGATTAAAAATGGCAATACTCAGAGATGCACTGATCATAACCCTAAGCCATCTGCTATCATTGGACTTGCTTCAAGCAGGGGCTGGGGTTGGTTGTCCAGTTGGTGACCTGAAGATCCCTTCCTACCTGCACTACGACTGGAATGAAATTTCACTTGCAAATTTCTATTACAGATAAAGGCATAATAACTTGGATTATGGACCAAATATCATACTATCCATCAGCAGATCTGTGTCTGCCCCATACGAAAGTGGCACAGCACCATACAACCATATACACAGACATCTCTGAAGTAACAGAGGAGGGGGAAGCATCCTTTCAGCAATCAAGGGGCTGCTTTGTTGCCTAGGGGCATTGCTGCCTGACGTCAACCCTGGTGCCCCGAGGTACCAGATCCTTTATGGCAGAACTGCTTCTCTCTGCTCAGCCCCACCCTGCCCAGCTGCAAGGCTTCATTCATCCCAGGTAGCAGGCTTTGCAATCAGTTTTGCTGGACCTTGTAAGGTTCTTGACTACCCAAATCTCCAGCCTGTCCAGGACCCCCTGCAATCTTGCCTTCCTGCATATTAAGTCTTTCTATCAACTTGAACTAATCACAGACCTTTACATCGATTCAGAAGTTAATCATTCATGCTATTGTCAACTTGTCACATCCATGTCTCACCAATTCTGTTATAACATTCTAAAATACAACTTGTACAGGATGCTTAGTACTTTTAACCTTGATTTAGACACTTTCATGACAAAAAGAGAGAGTGTAAGCATGTTTGCATATTTTAAAATGGATTAAAACTGAATCAATAAATTATAAAATTAATATAATATTTATGAAATAAAAAATTAGATCAGTACATTTGAATTTTATTTTTCTTAGACATGTAAGTAAATTATATGTATATAAAATAACTTCAAAGAGTAAGTATCAAACTTCTTCAGAAAATGTGATTGAAAGCATACTATTATAATCACAACTTTAAAATTTACAAAGATTAGTTAAAAATGTCTGAGCAGCTAAGCAAAGAAAACTTTTGATAGATAAGGCTGCAAACTTTGTAACTTTTTTCCTCACATTCAGAATGTGTCTTAGTTTGTTCCCACTTCCCCTCATTTTCATGCCCTGTACCACTACTACTATGCAATATAATTTAAAAATCAAACAAGTTTCACAAGTGCCTTCATCTAAAACATATAATCTACCTTTTAAATAACTAAAGACACAGAGCTGGCTTAAACACATTTTGTTCCAGGTGAAAATTCGTTATAAAATCTCATTTTTAGAAGCTCTTGTTTAAACTTGTAATTTCTATAGGACTGTTTTTGTGTTGGTTCCTTTCCAGCGTGACAAATCTTGGATGAAAAAGGATCTAGGAATCTATATTGGCTCTATCAGTCTGCTCACAATAGAGTCAGGTAACAAAACTGTCAAAAAAGTCTAATGACTCTTTGGATCACAACTGTGATTATGAACAGCTACTGGTGACTTATTAGCCCTGGTTTTCCTAATGAAAAATAGAGTAATTTTAAGTGCTGCTGATAGAAGTACATTCATGTTGACACTACATGTCAAATATCATCAACACATTTACACCTGTCATGAGCTAAAAAGTTATGAAAAAAATTTGCTAATTTCATTACATCATGCATTATATTCTGAAAATAATTCTTTGTAACTTTTATTTTGTCCTTTTCATCATCTGTTAAATCAAAATTCATTTAAAGAAAATTTCTTTCATTTTCCTGCCTTCTCTGTTTCCTGGATCTCCTCTGATCTTATTTCAAACATCATCTTCTGACCTACCGTCTTTCTTTTTTTTTTTTTTTTTTTTTTTTTTTTTTTTTTTTTTTTATTAACTTCTCATTCTCTGCTTCTCAGTTGTGTTTTACTTGATCCGAATTACTTTATCTAGGTTTCTCTCCTATACCACCAAAGATATTTGTGAAAACAAACTCTGAAAGCCCTTTTATTCCCAGTTAAAATAAAAAACCCACAATCATTGTTTCCTCCCCTTCATCTCCTAATAATTGTTAGTGATCAAAATAATTTTACCTTTTAATTTTTTCACCAGCCTTCAAAATACAGTGAAAATCAAGACATAAGCCTTTGTGGTAAGCCAGCATTGCCATAGTTATGCAAAATAAAACTTTGGTTTGTGTTTCACTATTGTTTCTTGCTCACATCTAGGTCACACTTTGCCCTTTTAACCATGGCAGTCACTGGGGTTATACTCAGGGGACTAGCTTAATATAATATAAAGAAAATTATAGGATTTTCCTGGTGCCAATATCTTTTAATAAATTGTCATTTATTTATCTCAGATTAAGGCTAAAAAAATGCAAAAGAGCAAGAACATGCTAAAGGATACCTAAATGTTCTAGCTTACACATTGTGAAATTTAATTCACTGAGCCTACCTAGCATCTCTGAAATTAATAAGCAGGTTTTCTACACTTTTTAAAAATACATATATTCAAGAGACATAAAGATGTAATGGTGAGATCACCTGTACTATTTTATTGTAGAAATAAAATTGCAGATTAACAGATGTGTTAAGGTTTGTTCAGGATAGAAAGAAACTGAATATTTAATAATAAACAATTAATGACAGAAAATAATGACTACAAAAAAAAGTTAAACTATTCGGCTGCAGATATTTGGGAGGTTGTGTTCAGAAATACTTAGACAGATATGCCAATTAAATACATATGGTGGGAAGTGCTATTCACTACATATTGTGGCATTAGTATCATATTAGATATGCTAATTTGGTACAATTAACCTTTTGTAATTGCTTTAAAGACCTTGTCTAACCATGCAGAATATTACTTCATTGAAAAAAATAACTGATCAAATAAAAAACTAGAGGCAAGGCTTCAAGAAACTAATTATACTGTCTGTATACAGTACATTTTTCCTGCTAAGGTTTAAGTCATTTTTATATATTCATATATTCTTCCAGACAATCTCAGTAATGGAGAATGATTGCTCAAAGTTAAATATTTGGTTTTCATTTTTCTCTGAATTTGAGCTGTGAAATGCAACTGAATACTTACGTGGGTTGGGGCAGAGGGAAGCAAGACAATAAAAGCAGAGTATAGTTTACAATGTGTATTGAAATTAGGAATACTATTTGCAAATTTTGTGCTTCATTGCCCAACTTATGCTGATGCAGACAAAAAGAACTAGCACAGATGTTTTCCCAGTAATAGGTTCCATAGGAACTGGCCAAGTAGCAGAATGCTAGAGATCAATCACTTGACTAAAGTGACTGTGTGCTAGTATGGGTTTTGAATGACATAAGCTACATGGATCAGATTTCCTGATTTAGGATCTTACTCTATATAACCAAAAAGAGAACATAGTTTTTGAAGAAACTTAGTCTGAAATAGTTTTGTTTTTTCATAGTACATCTGAACCTTACTGATCACTAGGCTGTTATTATTGAGGGGTAGCCCTGCTCTTTGAACTGTTAAAGCCTTTGACATTTAGATTCTTGTTGCCTGAATAATTTATAAATTTAATAAGCACACAGTCCTTAGTTCCACTTCTGCACATTTTGTCTAAAATGCTTTGGACTATTTCAGTGCCATGTGACTCACATGACAAATGAAGAAATTTGTCCAGAAGTATGCTCAGACTGAAAGCATAAATTTAACTTCAGAGGTTGGGAGACTTCCCTTTTTTAATAAGTACTTACCATCTCTGCAGGTATCCTTTGCAAGTATCTATGTTTTCAAAGACAGGAGACTAATGTCTTTGTTTTTTTTTTTAAGAAAAAAATAAAAGACATACAATATTAACACCAAATAGCACATTTCCTATCTGTTATTAACATTATTTTAAAGCTTTACAAGAAATGTTGTATGACCTTACTACTGAGCCCTTGCTCTGCTAGTAGCTACATAAACATGAGTAGTGCCAGTACTGAATAATACTAATATTATTATTACTAGTAATATTATTACTACTACTAATAATAGCCCTAATAAGCGTAGTCAAACAAATAAATGCTAAAGTACAAAAGTAAAGCAGGGAAAATATTTTTGAGGTTTATTGCCATTTAATGTGAGACATGTCTTACTAAATTCAGAAAATCTTTTGTTTGAAAGTGGTAATATTTTTCTTGGAAAAAGATTCCCAAGTAACTTTTCTGTTAAAAATTTCATATGAGTCACATGTATCACCTGAATTTATTTGTAGCATAAAACATGGCACAAAAGCAAGACCAGCTGGATGAACTGAAATACTTAGTCATTCCTCAAGAGTTTAATTGAACCTTGAACTGACATTACAGAAAAAAATTAACCTAAAATCATACATTTCCATGAAACTTTTAACCTGGAGATCTAAGCTATTCCAAAGGGACCTATGAAAACTGGAAAAGTAACATTCACAACATATTTCAAATTCTGAGAAACTAAAACTTTGTTGAATTTTAAATTATTTTTTCAGCCTCCGTTGGTATTGCACAGAAGATGAAACTGTTGCAATAAATCTGTTCTTTACCTCATCACTTTCTAGCAGTTCATCCAAATGAGAAAATAGGAAAAAAATATGATTCAGATGACTGTTCGCTTAACCCTAATCAACAAAATACAGGGTAAATATTATTCTGGATCATGGAAATCTAAATTTCAAGAGTATGTTAGTCTTTTTAGTTCTATTGGCTTTGTCTACATATATTTCAACAAAAAATGGTAAAAATAGCTTTTCAACCCTTGTATTTCTACAAGTATGCAGCTAGCTGCCTTGTATGGAGATGAAGAACAGGGATACAGTGTACAACATTTGCACAGTTACCTACTGTGTAGTAGTAAGATTGGACAAGTACTTGGAGGAGCAGTGCATATTCCTGTTACACTTGCAGGTTCTCTCCCTATGAAGAGTCAGTACATAATTCTCTTTATATTTCCAATACTGGCACCATGAACAGGAATCAGAAATTTAGAAAATTTTACTGAAGAGAAACATTCCATCGTGTTTGAGAAGTCAAGGCAATCAAATGAATTCCCAGTGCCTGGAAAAGAGAAGACAATACCTGTTATTATGAAGGGTATAAAAGGGACTTTGGAAACGACTGATTAATCAGCCTGACCTCCATGCCTCATAACATCATGGAACAAACGCACCTGGAAGCCAGACAAAGCACATGAAAGATAGAGAGGTGATTAGAAACAGCTAACATGGGTTCACCAAGGCAAATCATTCCTGAGTAAATTGGTGACCTTCTATGCAGAATGAGGGAGCTGGCAAATAAGGAAAGAGCTACTGAAGTCCTCTATCTGGACTTGTGAAATTATGCCACCAACATTTTGTCATTATATTGGAGATCTGGCTTTGATGGATGAACTGTTGGATGGATAAGGAATGGGTGGGCATGGGCCTATCAAAAGTTGTGGTCCAGATTGAGATCAGTGATATATGGTACACCTCAAGGGTCTGTACTTGGATCAGTACTGTTCAATGTCTTTATTAATGACGTAAACCATGAGATTATTTGCATTCTCTGCAAGTTTATGGATTACAGCAAGATGAAGTACAGTTTATGTACTAGAGAGATGACATGTAGAGGAACCTTGATAGACTTGGGTGAACAGCTTGATAGCTGAGCAAGGTCAAGTAAAAGGTCCTGCACATGAGTTGAGACAACCCCCAGTATCAGGACAATATGGGACATGAGTGAATTGTGAGCAGCCCTGTGAAGAAGGACTTGGAGATATTGACAGAGGAAAAATTGAACATGAGGCAAAGAAGTGTGTTTGCAACTCAGAAGGCCAATGATATCTTGAGTTGCAGCAAAAACAGTGTGGCCAGTAGATTGAGGGAGATGATTTTCCTCTTTTACTCTGTACTGGTAAGACCTCACCTGGGTTTCTGTAACCAGCTCTGGGGCTCTCTGCACTAATAAACACATGAATGTGTCAGAGAAGGTCCAGATGAGGGCCTTGAAAATGGTTAAAGGACTGGAACAACTCTCCTATGAATAAAGGGTGAGAGAGTTAAAGTTGTTCAAACTTTGATTATATAAAGGATGTGTAGCCTTTTAATATAAAAAGGGAGCTTACAAGAATGATGGGGAGTGCCTTTTTACCAGTTCCTCTAATAACAGGGCTAGGGCTAATGGTTTTAAAATAATAAAAAAAAAAAAAAACAAAAAAAGAGTTGATTAAGATCAGATAAAAAGAAGAATATTTTTTTTTTTCAGTAAGTGTGGTGAGACACTGGAACAGTTTTCTCTGAGAAGTTGGAAGTGTTCAGTGCCAGATTGGATGGGGTCTTTTGCAACCTGCCCTCATGAAAGATGTCCCTGTCTGTTACAGGGAGGATTGGAACTTTAAAGTTGCCTTCCATTCCAAACCATTCTATTATTCTTGAACCATGAGTTCAAGAACCTCCCTGAATAATCAGAGACAAAATTAAGGCTGTGAAAGAGTGCAATTTCTGAAAAGTATCGAAATAATCTATAGAAAGCTGTTATTTTTCACAATGAACCTTTGAATCACACCCGTTGTGATAGGGTACCTTGCAATTTCTATGTTGCACATTAAATAAAAAAATTATGAAATAACTCAGAAAATTGATCAGCTTCTTCCAAAACCTTTTCTTCATTCCAAAACAAAATCTGTCACCACTCCAGGGCCCAGGAAATTTATATTACTGTTTTATACCATGAATCTGCTGTTTCTTCCTCTGGAAGCAACTGAGATTTCATAGAATTTGCAAATATTGTAAGGGACATAAATGATTTTGGTATTTAACACCCTCTGAAATCACACAGGTTATAGTAATGTGATGTTTTAATGATTTCTCTAAATCTGAATGATACCTTTCACAGAAGAAGCACAGATACTGTAAGAAGTCTGTATTTGTATTGCTGTTACACTCATAAACCCTCACTGACAAAAAATAATGAAAAAGACAATGGATTAGTTTGCATGCTTGATGGAAAATCATCTGAATATTTGTTCTTAATCAAGTAGTAGACTGTGGTTAACTCTAATAGTCTTAATATACTTCTACTCTTAGTTTTTTAACCGATATAGTTGGGTAGCTCATACTCGAAATATTGCTTCTTCCCACATTACATAGAACACTTCATCCAACAGACATAGAGTCAGTTTATAGTTCAGTGCATACTGCACTTCAAAAAACATCATGTGGTGTTTCTGCTGAAAGAATAGGCACAACCACTCTTCTCTGACTAATGAGAAGAGCACTGCAAGCAGGATTTAGAAAAAAGATAGGGTTTAGAAAAAAATATTTCTGTGGCAATCCACTGGAAATGCAGATGACTCCTTATCTCTTGAATTCATTCTATTGGTTTATTTCTGTCATTGCTCCTTTCTAGAGGGAGAAGTGCAATGGTTTGGACACATGATAGATATGTACCTGGAATTATTGTATTGATGAAATAACTTTTGGAGCTGAACAATTCACCACACCACTGAGCTGCAACATCTAATTATCAACAGAGGCACAAACTACTGAATTGTTCAGCTTGTCTACAGTGCCACTTCATGCATAGCTTCTGTTAAAATGTCCAGTTATCAATTCTTACAAGCTGATGGATGCCTCCATTCATCAGTCATTTGAAAAGAATATTTCTTTGGAAGGAATGGATTACTCTGAGGTTTTGAAAATACAAAGCTGAGGGGGAAAAACAGTTTCGTTTATATACCACAGAAATCACCTGGAAAATGAGTCTTAGTTAACAATCTGCTTGACACAGAAAAAAACATTAAAGAACCCAAACCTGAAAAACAAACACATTTTTGTGTTAGTTCTATCTTTTTCTAAGAATAAAAGATACACTCCATGAACAGGCTATCTGTAATTATTTTACTCTTTAGAATGATTTAATCTCTTCTGTACTGCCATGCTCTGCAAGCTTGATTTTGTAAAATTAATTAAATAATTATTATAAATTAGAGGTTTTTTTTGATATGAGAAATATATTTGAAGTACCTCATGAAAAAAACCAAACAAAACCCAAAACCCAACTCAAACTGCATTGTGTTATTTATTGTGTAGACACATTTAATAGCAAACAAGTATGACACCCAAGAATAACACAAGAGTTAATTGCTTATTTCCTGAAAACTTTTTTTAAACATTTATAGAAAAATTCACAATTATGCTTTCTTAGTGGTTGAATTGAAAGAAAAATTGGTAGATTACATATTTAAGTAAAACACTTCTATTTACCAGAAGTGTCTCTTAAGTAAGTGACTGTATTATCCTGAAACCGACATATTCTGTTGTGCAATATTTTTGTTTTCCCTTTACAAATTTGATTTTGAATTATTTAAAACATACTGTGGCCTTGACCTTTATTTCATATCACTTGTAGGTTGTCAAAGACATGTCTATTTCTTTACTAGTAGTAAACATCTGACACTCCAGTGTCAGATGCAATAAAGGTCTCTTAAAAATACAATTCTGAAGTAGGGTCTATTTATTTCTGTAACCAAATTATCAGTTTGCTAGGTGTGTTTTAAGTGTAATATATCTTCAGTGAGAAAAAGAAAAACCCTAAATCCTAATAATTAAAATCTTCCATTTTCAAAAAGGTTCAATGAGCATTGGAAACTCTTTCAAACTGCCTGAACAGAGCTTCTGTGAGAGGACAGAAATTCACTTCTTGTATTCTGACACAAGGGTTATAACTGGGGGTGGAAAATATTTTATAAAATGCTTCCAGCAATAGGTTTAATACACCAAATAGAATCCATAAGAAAAAGTTTATTTCCAGTCATCTTTTTTGACAAAACATTTTTTTTTTTTTAAATGAAGTAAAGCCTATAATTTATTTCACAGCCTAGATATTTTATTTTCCCAACTCAGTTTCCATTTTCATTCTAATGAACTCATATGAGAAAATTCTCTTTACCTTTATGGATGCATCTTTCATCTGTGCAACAAAATATATTTTGCAAAGTATTAATATCACTCATGGAACTGATAATCATAAGCATCATTAGGGATAAAACATGCTTGCAGAAAAGGTGCTTTGGTCTGTTTGTTTATTTTATACCAAAGCTGTAATATTGAATAAGTGTATTAAAAAGTGTTAAATAAAATGTATCTGTCAATAAATGAAAGAATAAATGAATGCTCAGTGAAAATTCAAGTCTTCATTTACTGAAACTAAAGCATTGCTTGTATCTAAAAAGGCATCTAGAAAAAACAACTTCAATGAATTTGGCTTGTGAACATCAAGACACTTGAGCAAAGTGAAAGACTCAAAAGGAAACGAGAACACACGAAGAACTATATTGACAAGATCATGGTATACACACTAATGTCTCATTCAGCAACATATTTTAAGTGGGTTTTTATATTATGTGGACCTTTATAATTTACTAAATTATTTATAACAAGCAGCAAAAGTCAAAACCTCAGAGAAGGTATTAGTGCACAATCCCCATGAGATGCTTTGATCAATAGCAATACTCATTCTACTACCATCCAATGTATGTGGGCTGTTCTAAAGAAGACATCAGTAACTCTTTCTAGTTTTCTCTTCCTCCCTGGAAGTATCCCAAATCCTTGAATAAGATTGGGCCTTTCAGTTTTCTCATTACATCACTTTATATACATAAATATTTATGTGCATGAAAAGGGAAGAATCTTTCTCCAGCCTGGAAGTTTGGACTCTCATCTGGGAGCAGGGATAATCAGATTTTTTCCTGGATTCACATAAAGTGAAACAAAATGTGAACAGATGTAATTGAGAACACCTTACATCAGAGACCCATAGATGGTCATTATTGGGAATCTTTCTGTGATGAAGTTATAATGTGCTCAGAGGAAGGAATGGAATCTCTTGTTTCTTCCCCCAGCTTCACAAGTCTCTTTCTTTGCATTTGTATAATAATGAACACCAACAAGCTCTAAATAATTAAATTATTTCTTTATTTTTTTCTATAACACAAAGTGAAAAACATCAGGAAATATCACTGGTGTTTTCTGTCTCCAACTTTTTGTTCAGCAAAAAAGATCACACATACTTGCTCAATTATTTGCAGAATATCCACAGAACCATCAAGATTGGAAGAGACCTTCAAGATCATCTAGTACAACCATCAACCCAGCAGCGTCATGATCACCCCTGAACGATATTTCCAAGTGCTACATCCAGACACCACATCTAGAGGCTTGAACACACCCAGAGATTGTGATTCCATCACCTCTCTGGGTAACTTATTCCAATGTCTAACCACTCTTTCAGTGAAATTTTTGTTTTCTAGTATCTAATCTGAACCTCCCCTGACACAACTTCAGGCCATTTCCTCTTGCTCTTTTACTTGAGACTTGACAGAATAGTCTCACCCCCATTTGACTACAACCTCTTTTCAGGTAGCTGTAAACAGCTATGATATCTCCCCTGAGACTCCTTTTGTCTCCAGATTAAACAACTTCTGCTCCTCTCATAGGACATATATTCTAGACTTTTCACCAGCTTTTTTGCCCTTCTCTGGACACGCTCCAGTACATCAATGTATTTCTTGTAGTGAGTGGTTCAAAAGTGAAAACATTACTTAAGTTGAACCATTGAACCAGCTGGTGGAGCGTGCGTGTTCCCTGCCAAAGGGAGCCTAGACAGCTCTCAGAGGCACAGCTGCACAGGCACAGCTGCTGCAGCAACGGGCAGACAGACAAGAGGCAAGTGGGACTGGGCAGGAGGTGTAGAACCCTGGACAGGGTTGCAGTAGGGATCAGAGTTGCAGGCTGGATTGGTGAAGCAGTGTGGAGAGCAGGTGGCTCAGGCAGGGATGAAGGAGATGGGACCATTGGGCAGTAACACAGGGAGGCAGGGTAAGCAAGGGCTGGAGTATGTGAGGAAGAAGAAGTGGTAAGGCAGGACACAAGCTAGGCATGAGATTTGGAGGAGATGAATTTACCAGACCTCCTTAAAATTCAATATATTTTAAAAGTCAAGGTTTCTCTGACAATGCATCATGTATTTCCTGCTTTTTGTGATGGGTTAAAGTATTCACTAAAGCATTCATTAAGAGTATTCAATATATTCAACTGGAGCAGGTTTTATTTTTGTGTTTGATGGCTTCTCATATGTACTATTCAATTTGTTTTAGAATCATAGAATTTAATCTAGAATCTAATTTCATTTAGAAACTAGTTTCTTGATTATTGATACTAAAGATGCTTCTTATGGCAAAAAAATGAAAGAATTGTACTAGGTGCAGCCAATGCATTTAGCTGAAAGCAGATTCTCATGAGCTTCAAAAGGAAACAGGGGATGAAAAGTGAAATGGAAGTTCGTTTTGTGAGTGGCTGGTTGTGGCACAAAATGACAGGCTCCGAAGGCCACGGCCAGATTTCTGAGAAAACAGGTTCTGTGGCTGGTAGCACTCAAAGATAATAGTCTCTAATGGTTTGCTCTGTGAAATGTATGTCCTGATTTTCAGAGTAGTTCAGCACCCAAGGAAGAAAATGACACTTTCTTTATTCTATATCTCAAAAGTGTAAGCCAAAGCTTATGAAAAATCTAACTTTAGTGATGAATTCTGACTACTTTATTAAATCTATCACCATGTCACTTTGTACAAGTTCACATAAGAAGTCTATCAAAGTGCCTGGAACTGAACTTACCTCTCTAGAATTTTAGCATAGTACTTCTTTTGACATGCACAGAAATTCGGGGAAAGCACACCATAAACTACTCTCAGTGAATGCATTCTCTTGCTGTCAGACAGTGAAAAGACAGAAAGTCAGAAGAGAGGTGTTGCATCAGCATTTTTAAAAAGAATTTATGCAACCTATTTTTATTTTAGATTCAATTTGCCTTTACAAGTTGGAGTGAAGAAAGCGATTTTTCTTGTTTGTTTTCTAGGAGATGTGCTAAATGGCCAGGAAATATAGAATACACTAGAGAGTATGGAGACTTCTTAATTCATTGCCTTGGTGTACAGTAAATCTATTCCTTGAACAGCTTTATTTCTTTTATCCAGCAGGATTTCACCTAATGGATGGCATGGATATAAGATGGTGACTGTATAGTGAGTGATGTTACTGGTGGCAAGACTTATCACTGTGATTCAAAGTTAAGAGAAGCAGCCCTTTACAAATAAGTGCTTTGTAAAGAAAATGGGTTTTAAACCAAACATGCCTTTCACATCTGCAAACAAGTTCATTGCTATGAAGGATGTAAACTTACAACACTGCTCTGACTGAGTCATTCCACTTCACTCCTCTTCAGCATCTCCAACCCTGGGTTCATTCCAATCCCGAGTGGAGGAAGTAAATGTAGCAAGCTGATAACCCTGACATGGTAGTGATATGTACAAATTGTTCCAAATATACCCATGTATTCTTGTTAGTACTGCAGATTTGGTGCAAGCCCAAACTGAATTGAAGACTAGCTAGTCACACTTTAACAGATGTGCTCTTTGATGGAATATGGCTTCTAGTTTAGGCTAAATTATCAGGGCTTAAGAATAACATAGGGGGTCAAGAATTGTTTGGGGTTCTATTTGCACTAGACGAACAGGGAAAATTCTGCATGTGAACACAATGTAAAAAAGAACCAAGATATTTGCCTCCATCTGCAAATAGGAGGTGCTGGACTTAGAATTCTCAACATCAGTTTTTTTCTCCTTGAAATTTTTTACAATTATAAGGCTTTGAAGTCAATAATGCTAACTATTCCAAAGGTAGAAGAAGAAAGGTCACATGAATGATGCCTTTAAAGTTTATAATTTAGAACTGTCTGAAGAAAAGAAATTTCAAAGAAACTTGGGTCAGAGAGGCCTGTGGGAAAAAAATGGATAAATCTTTACACTAAAAAAAGCCCACTAAACACTCTAATTTTTTTGCATTGTTTTGGTTTAATCTTTCTGGTGTTTTTTGTTGTTTTGTTTAGTTTAATTTAGTTTAGTTTTGGTTTGGTTTCCATTTAGCTTTGTTTTAGCTTTTTGTTTTGTTTGGGTTTTTTGTTTTTTGGGTTTTTTTAAACTTGAACAAAAATTTTCTTGAAATGTGTCTCTTTCACTAATATATTGCTAGAAGGACAAAACAAAAGACAGTAACAGTAGAAATGCAAAGGAAAAAGGAGTAAAGAGATACTAGATGGGCAATGGCATTGATGTGAGGACAGGCAAGTACTTTTCACTAGCCAAATCTTAATGGGACAATGGGAAATAAACATACTGAGAACACTTCAAGATTACCTTCTGCCTTTCTGTGGAAATCTGATGATTCCACTACAAGATTCTGTAGAGTTTCAGAAGTCTATCAAATCCTCAATTTTATTCTCAAGAAACTGTGGAGGTGAGTCAACCTTGAAAGGGGTTTTATTTCATGTTTAGCAACAATGAAAACAATACAATTAATTCATTGCTGGGCTAAGTTTAAGTTATTGTATGACCTTGCACCCTCTTCAGTGCACACAAACACACACACACACACACACATATAGAGTGACCATAAGTGTTTTACTGCCTGCACTCAGGCCATCTTTGACAAGGTAAGGCTGCCTGGACCTGGTTTACAGCTGTGAGAAAACACTGTGAATAATAATGCCCCTTCTCTCCCACCTTGTGTAGGAGCCTCTGCAGCTGTGCCAGCACCTGGTGACATACTATGCTAATCCAGATTGTGACTCACAGATTCAAATCCCTGACTTGACCTCTGGGTCTCAGTGAGAATCCTGTCCAGCCCTGGTCACCATGAGGGACGTGGCCTGGTCATCCTGTTCCCTCGAGGGTGAACTGCACCTGTTAGGGTCATTTCCTGCTCTGCTCTGCTCTGCCCTGCCCTGCCCTATGTTGGAGTTGTCCTTGGTTCTGCTTCCCCAAAAAACATCCCTCCCTACTGTTTTCTGAAAAATGTGATTCTAAGTCTCCTCTGCCTTGGCTAAAAAAATTTCGCCTTTCTGCTTGAGCTATGAAGCAGTGCATTGTTTTTTTCCCAGCTTACAGTATTTCTTCCTCAGTAGGAATTTCAAGTGTTCGTTTTGATTCTATTTCACACTGTACTTCAGCCCAGTGAAAAATTTTATGAGATAAGAATCATAGCATCTAGCTCTCAAAGATCCTCCCTGAAGGTAACTACCTGGACATCACTGAAAAATAGTCAAGATGAAATAAATTCCTAAAATCTGACACAAAATGGTAGGCATGTGTGAAAACTGAATATTCATACTACTGGAAAGATTATGAAAACCAAAGTATCCAAGAACAGAAGACTTCAGGGATGACTGAAAAGAATCAGTGTATTACCAGTAGAAATATCTTGTGGGTGAATATAATTCATGGGCTGTAAGGTTTTCATCAGTTTTCTGACATTCACTTTGACAAAAATTGCCTTTTATAGCATGTGATACAAACAAGAATAAATGTTAAGCTTCTGTGATAATTGTGAGTTTATTGACCTGTAGTCTAAATCCAGAATAAATGTCATGGTATCTGTATCCACTGAAATCTTATTAATACAGTGTAACCAATAGTGAAATTAAGAACACTGATGCATAAGTTCCCAAATATCCTTCCATGAATTTGGTTATCCAAAGAATTCAGAAAGAGCTGGCTGGTGATAGTTATGGCATTTGACACATCTAGGGAACCTTCATCTCCAGAATTTCAAGTATCTCATACACTTTGTAAAACCTAATTTAACCAATTTAACCTAATTTAACCCGCACATCTCTAGACCAGAAAACCTTGAAATAGTGAGGAAAGATAAGCTGAAGAAGAAAGAAAGAAGAAGGAGGCAAAGGGGAAGGGAAAAGGGAAGGCAGAGGGTAACAGTAAAGGGAAGGGGAAGGGAAAAGAAGAGGAGAAGGGAAAAGAGAAGCAGAGGTGAAACAGCGAGGCAAAGTGGAAACCTTCATCTACTCCCACACATTCCTGCTTTCTGGAAATACTTCTTCATGTTGAAACCACATAGGATACACTTGTCCTCTATCAATTGTTTGAATATCATTGGTAGTACAAGTACAGAGTGTCAAAAAGCCCTGGCTTGTCAGACATAATATTACACAAAATTGCAGATATAAGGCTGAATAATGAGGATGTCAGAACACAGATCTCTCCTGGAGTATTCACATACATAAAAACAAAAGAGTAGAACTTCTTCTAGTGACCATGGTTAGAAATGTCACATAGACTTGTCACATTCTAAATATTTACATCAGTGGCTCAATGGAAGGAATTTTTCTTTTCCTGGCCTTTTCTGCAATTTCACTTCTTTAAATTAGTTGGCAATGTCCAGCCATGACCCTTTAACCTTTTCTTTTTATATGGTAAACCCTTAGAGAACAATCTTTCTCCACAGATTTTAATTAAGTTTAAAATTTTAAGAGAAGGATAAGTCTTATGCTGTGTTAAATACAGAAAATTCAGAAAAGTACAGGAAGAACAAATAGGTTCAGTAAAATAAGTATGATACTTTGAACACTGGGGAGAGAGAGGGTCATAACGGAAGGACCTTAGAAATCCCTTATCTTGCTTTCATTAAAATAACTTTCTCCCACCTAGTTACTGGTCTGAATGGTGCTTACAATCTGGGATTTCAAGTTTGTTCTTTTACAACCATCAGCTTCAGTAAATTTCATGTCTTTCCATAACTATATTTCTGATTAATTAAAGGCCTTTGAAACTGAACCCTTTCAGTATTCAAGCATTGACAGGAAGAGTAAATTATTGTCATTACCTTACTTAACTCCTAGGGTAAAATCATGTACCTTTTTCCCAGCACTCACCCACAGAAAATTGGTTTTGTGGAAAAGGGCTGTTTCAGGGTACACCTTCCATGTGTGACCTGTTGATGAGTCCTGAAAGCCCTCAATTTCACTCCAGGTATCTTTGCAAAAGTGGGTCACTTTGCCCATACAAAGGAAGATTTCCGTAGTGGCACATTATTTTTCAAAATTGGATGTAAGAGAGCTTTCCAACAGAAAAATATTTGTCATTAGGATTTGTGTTAGCATCAAACATTCTGGGAAATCTTTACACTAAAAAAAGCCTACAAAACACTCTATTTCTTCCTTTTTTAATTTTTTTTTCTTTTTCTTTTTTTTTTTTTGCATTGTTTTGGTTTAGTGGTGTGGTTATTTTTGTTTTAGTTTGGTTTTATTTGGGTTTGGTTTGGTTTGGTTTTATTTTTTAGATTTGTTTCATTTTTTTTGTTTTGCTTTTTTATTTTAAACTTACACAAAATTTTCCTTGAAATGTGTCTATTTAATTAATATATTATTTGAAAGTTTTCAGGGGATTTTTCCTCATACTATTTAAATTTTTTTAATTTTCCTTTTGCCTCGTTTAAAACAAAAAAAAAGAAGGAAATTTGTAAAGGAAGACATAGATATTCTTTCACAATCTCATTTGTTATGAGAGTTTGTTTTTATAGTTTGTTTGTTTATTATTTTATTCTATCTTTATCCTTTTTTTTTTCTTCTGATTTTCTTCTGGAAAATAACTCAGGAATCTTAGAAATCTGTATCTTATATCTAGAAGGTTGAGGGATTTTGTCCATCCAGTACATCCAGTATGTGCATTATATTCCTGGATTTGGGTCCCATTAGAAATTGTTATATATGGAGTTCACAAACCAGTAATAATAATATAGGGTATGTAGTTTCAAACATGTATAGCTCATAAAGATTGCAAGATATAAGGGCTTTATTTCCCAAAATTACTAATTAAATTGTTAATTGCTTTTAAAAAGCATTCAGATAATGAATCTACATGCACACAAAACAAAACAAAACAAAAAAACCAGGAAACCTTCACAATAATGCCAAAAATTTGGGGTGATTTTAAAATTATTTTTTCCATAAATAAGATATTCTTTTGTATTTATATAGCTCTTCAGAAGATTTTATATTTCAAGGGATACAAAGAATGGCATAAAATGGTGTCTCCAGACATATAGGTAATTGCTGAGGCAAAAGCCTTTTCTTGTGGGATGAATAATGCTTGAGGTATCCTTATGTAAATTATAAAAAGTGCAGAAACATAATAGAAGTTAAAATGCATATGGCATATTATTATATATATATATATATATATATATATATATATATATATATATATAAATTACACATACCAAATATATAAATTACTAGAATCCCTAAAAAAATAATAATACATTCTGGTCTTACTAGAAGTTCATGCCACTTCACTTTGTGATGGTTCTCTAGGCAAAAAATCCACAAAAAACAATGCTTCCACCAATAAGTAGTAATTACATTAAAGCAGCTGCCTCAGTAATCATGCTTTGTTGAAGTTACTATAATTTAGGCAGATCTAGAGCTGCTTAAGGTTAGTTTTAGCATTTTATAACTTCAATACATTACAGGTGTCTTGCATTTAATATAGAAAATGGAGGTATGACTTCATAAGTTAGACTGCATTTCGCCAAGCTAAGTATAATATGGTACTATTAATTGGATCTCTTACAGTATTTCCCATACAAACCAGAAGGTGTTACTTCACAATATATGTTCAAGATTGAAATAGTTAATAAATTGTTATTTGCTTTTAGACATTGGAAGGGAATGTAATACTCTTAAGAAACCTAGGCAAGCATTAGGCTTAATCCAAAGTTATTCTGAACCCAAAATCTTTAACAATTTGAAAAATGTTAATTTTCAGGCAAATCCCAGCATAATTCTGGATAAAATTTGGCATTATCTAAGGATTTAGAATTAGTTTAAATACACATAGATTCTGGCATAAAGAAATAGATCTTAGGTGATTTTGAGATAAAATATTTTGTCCTTAAGTAAGCATAAAGTTAAAAAAATACATAAGCAAATAAAAAGCAGAGTATTTATCTTGATAAAGGTACAGTTTTAAAATATTATCAAGCTGAAATATTGTAAAACAGGATTTACTGCAACAATAATTTAAGGTAATAGCAAAGATGTCATTTAAGCAATTTGCAAATCATATATTTCCTTGCTGTGTTTGCAATATTACCTTGTGAATCATCAGGAAGCATAACTCAAAAAGCTTTTGATTTACATTTTCTTGAGACTTAAAGGCAATACAGGACACTATGGATAAGATGAATTGCTCGGTGATCTATTAGCTTCAATAAAGAAAAGGCTGCCTTTTCCCAACTGGCTCAAGTTAGCACCTGATACATTCCTGCAGACTACCATATAGATATACTTCATGGTAAAAGACTGTATCTGGATCAGTCTGTGAGAAGTTTTTTTTCATTATATCTATGATTAAATATAATTATGGTCCTGACAGTGCAAAACCTGAGATGTACAAAAGTTCTGGATCATGAATACATCAGTTAAAATTATTTTAATAAGTAAAATGTGGTTTTCAAACCAACTTTGTCTAATATTTCTGTCTATACCACAGGTTTATTTCTGTGGAGGCTGCACATTTCTGCTGAATGCCTGCTTCATTCCATTCAGGTTCAGCTCTGTCTGCAATTACTGAAACATCAGTGTGCCCTCTTGTAGCATATTAAATAGCGTAGCAAACATCTGTTCTGTATTTATTTGTTCTTTTGTTTTTTTTATTCTAAAAGAGAATGAAAACAGGAACACTGTCTTTGTGGAGATTTCCAGAATGTGCTACTATGTATTTGCATTTGAAATGAAGATCAGAAAAGAAAGCATCCTGGTACGTGGACAAGGTAGAAGTAGGGATCTTGTTTGTCCTCAGTTCCCAGGTGACACTATTTATTAGAAAAATATACTCCAAGATTTAATCTTAGAGAACAAGCATACACTGTGCTAAAGCAATGGAAGTGCTGACACCAGCTTTCACTGTAGGGTGAAAGATTTTTTTTTCAGTAGTTTGTGCATAGTCTACTGAGTTCCATGAAGACAAGGAAAGCATCTGCAAATTTGTCTATCTTCCATATGGCAACCATGTAAAAAGAAAATGCTAGGTGTGATACTTTCAAGTAATCTATGCTGTAGGGAAATCTGTTATGTGGGTACATAAAGCCCAACAATTTGCTTCGGTTCATGTAGCTCTTGCAAATGTACATGTCATAGAAGAAAGTATGTTTATTCTGAAAAATAGTCCAAAATTTGTTTTGATAAAAACCTGTGCTTAAAAATACAATCTATGTGAAACACTTATGCTAGCAATCTTCAGCATTCTTCAGAAAAGAGATTTCCAGTTAAGATTTAGAATACTTTTTACCTCTGCATGGACTAGAATAATCTTTGAATAATGTATTCTACTATGTCTGGATCCTTAGGAAACACATACATTGATGGCACACAATGTCTGTCCATTCCCTTCTCATTTCCTGAAAGTTCAATTTTCTAATCTTACAATTTCCTACAATTCCTTCTCATTCTTGGGTAGGAAAACACAGTTACAGCATAAATATACCTTTTCATTCACTGGTGCTCAGCTAACTCCAGTATGAAACTCTCCTGCAGAGACAAGGGTTTGCTATTGTTTTAAGATGGTCTAAAACTCCTAAAGGAGTCGGATATGGCAACAAATCTCTCCACATTTATATGAAACTCAAAATTTCCCTCTGTGATCCTGGTTCTTAAACAGTAACCAATTTAAAATTCCTGCTGTTCCTACTACTCTCTTTAACGAAAGGGAACAATGTAAAAAAAATTCTTTTCATAAATGACATTAATCTTATTTGTGAACTTCAAAGCTGAAGAAATATTACAGTGATCAATTTAGTGCAAGAGCATTCTTGCACAAATTGTAATGTACACGTAAATAAGTGTGACTTATCTACTCTTGGAAAGCTTTACATCTTACAGCGTCCTAGTCAGAGATGTTCATTGTCCTCTTCTTACTAAGCAAAATTTTTTGATGCCTGTCAATAGGAAAAGAAAGGAAGGAAATGGACTCTAAAATTTAGGTTATAAAAAAACAACAAAACATCCTCCACATAACCAAACCAAACCAAACAAAAAACAAAAAAAAAACCCAAAACAAAAAATATATATACAAAAACCCCAACAAAACCCCCAAAAAAACCCCCCAAAACCCCAAAACAAAACAAACACAAACAACAAAAATAACAATAAAAACCACCACCAGAAAACCCTCCCTAAAAAAACAAGACCACGAAAAATTCAAGCACTGCTGTCTTCTATCAAATGGATGGTAATCACTATAAAGTATGAAATTATAGGATTAAAATACTACTTCATGATATTTTGATCCTGATTCCCTCAAATATTTTCCAACACTCCTTACAGGGAAATACCAGAACGTAGACCATTTTAAGAAAATAACGTGGAGTGTTCTGGGCATTTGTTTTTCAATGAGGTTGATTAAGAGAACCTTTATTATGAAATTTGTAATGTCAGGAGTTGAAAAGTTGTTTTTTATAATAAGAATGAATCTTCCAATATTTCTTTCAGAACAAAAAAGTTATACTTCAATCTTTTATTAGGAAGTTTTTGCGTTGGGTTTTTTGTTTGTTTTTTGTTTGTTTTTTTTTTTTCTCCTAAGAATCTTCCCTCACTGAACATGTGCTGCATACTGCATTCTAGCAAGAATCAAATGATTCTTGGTAGCACTTAACATAGTCATAGCAGTGAATGAGAAGCAATGATTACATGCTAATTTAAGAGTAATAAATGAGACTTCTGCCCCATAAATCAGAGAATTCCTACATTTCCAAACAGAAGCACGTAACATCAAAGACTGACAAGTGTAAAAATATGCACTAACTGTCCACAGATGTTTTTCTGGACGATCTCTCTTCAAGAGACCTCCCAGTAACTGGGAGCATAATAGACAAACTAATGGACTGCTCCAAAGGAGATAGTGGAAGTAAGTTGTCATGCAACAATGTGTTCACTGCAGGCATCTCAAAATGCCTGGCACTCAGTCAAAAGCACTTTAAACTCCAAGTTGTATTATCACTTTTGCAAGCAACACCTTTTGGGAGTGAGGTCTTAGAACAGGAAAAATTTAAGTTTCTCTGCACTAATGTTACTTCTAAGGGAATGTTTCTGACATAAGACTTGTTTTAGAGAATTCATTTCTATGAATAATATTCAAGCCTCTAAAGCAAACTTGTACTAGAGGGATATGTTGCAGATCTTGAATAACTTTTATATTAAGAAATGCATCAAATCAATTATATCATCAAAAGAAAGTCTTTGGAGTAATATTTTTCCTTATTTATGTTATCTGGCTAGCCACTTGTTATTTCTTCCCAGCAGGGCCATGAATGAAGATTATGTGAAAGAAAACACAAAAGTCAGTGGTTGCAAGAAACTGGATTTTTTTTTTTTTTCCTTTTCATGGATACCTGGAACTGTCTGAATACCAAGAAATTAATCCAAGAGTTTTGACTATTTTTACTATTAAATTGAACATGGCAGAAATTTTCTTCTGTACATGTACAGCAAAAGTTAAGCTACACAAAAAATGACCAATGGTCTGGCCAGATGACTAAACTAAATATCAGGAACCACAATACAGGTGCTGTAGTTTTCTGAGAAGTTCCTTGAAATCTCACCAAACCTGTGGTAAGACAGGATTCAAATGTTAAAAACAATGGCTGTCACTGCACATAACTTTCAGGAAGGTTAATACAGGCAAAGATTTAATTTTAAACACTGTAATCAGGAAGGAGAGTCAGTATTTTTGACAATAGAAATTAAACTGATGCATTTACTATTTTTTAAGTATTCAATAACAGATGAAAGAACACTGGCCCCTTTCCTCTCCCCTTCCCTGAACTTCCCTTCCCCTTCCCTAAACTTCCCTGAACTTCCCTTCCTTTTTACTTCCTGTGACAGCAGTCTCCAAATTTGCATGAACACGAGATGGATATCCTGAGTCCTCTCATGATGCAGGCTACCTCAAGAATATGTTAAAGACATCTATAAGTCCGTTGTGGGTATTTTTTGCTTGGGTGTTTTTTTTTGGTTTTTTTTTGGTTTTGTGGTTTGGTTTTTTTTTTTTGTTTTTTTTTTTTTTTTTTTTTTTTTTGTTTGTTTGTTTGTTTGTTTTTTTCTGGATTAAATAGGGAGTGAGTCTAATTTCCTTCTTCAAATTCCTTCCTCCTTTCCTGAAAATGAACGTGGCACAACAAACCTATGCGACAATTTTAGATTTTTGTATGTGGGTCAATTTGTGTAAAAATAAACCATTGTAAAAGGGAGAAGTATCCCCTGTAGCACATTGTGATTGCCTCAAGCAAGCAAAAGCTTGCTGCATTTAAATTGGAGGCTTTTCCCTGTGCCTATAAAAAAAGCTTTATTTTAAGGTGTGAGAGCAGAGAGTGTCTGTAGGGAAAGAAAGACGATTTGTCTGTGTCTTTAGGAGACTCTGTAAACCTTTGGATGTGGAATGAACTTACACTACCTATTCATGAATTTTTAATAGGGTTCCTTAAGCACACATAGCACTTACCATGAATATCCAGAGACCTAGCCTTTGATGGGAATTCATCCAAATACTTTCAGCAAGTGCACTGCACAGGTAATGTACAATTTTGGCAACTTGATTCTGTGGTGGTGTCAGCGTGATTTCTACCTCGGCCAGCCCTGGCACCACAGCAGCAGGGGTACAGCTCAGTAGCAGAACGAACTTTGCCGATCCCCTGAGTCTTGGCTTGTCTGCGGGCAGTGAGCGACGATGGCAGGAACAGAAAGAGGGAGACTCTGCTTGGGGTTAAACCATTGACTTTATTTGTCCCACTGTGGGGACACCTCAGTCGCAGGTGGCAGCTCAGGCAAAGCCCCGCACGCACCTGAGTACAGCAGCTGATAAAGGGGGGAGGAACTCGGGGTAGGGTCTGACCTGGGACCAATTAGGGATAGGCGGGGGACTGCTGTCCCTGAAAATAAGCCTTCTGATTTATTTTAGTAAGTAGAGTCAGTTCTCATAAATTGTAAGATAAACAAGAATCATGTTTGCATTTCTTTGTAAAAGATATCACCTGACGTACTTCTCCAGTGACCAGTGAAGATGAAGTAGTAACTTCTCTGTCCAATCTCTGATCACTGTCCAGAAACTTATATATACAAAGTCAACAATAAACTAAAAACTTCCTTTCTTCTTCTCTGCCTAACACCTGTTGTGTGTGTTGCTGTGTGTCTCTATCTACATCACAGAAACAGGGGACGGCTCTCTAACTTAGTGACATGTAGGGGAACAAACCCAAATACAGTGGTGGTGGGGGGGGGGGGAAGCAGGAATTCTGTCCAATCACTCTGTGATCCTGCTAGAACTTTCTAGACTGAAAACGAGGTCTCAGAGTGACAGACAGGGTCTGGGAGTTACATAACTTAAGATTGACAAACAACAGTAACCAGGGTGATGAACCAAATAGGGAAAGAACATAGGGGGTACATAGAACGAACCATGTAACAATATAAAAATTCCAAAAACTTAAAAAACACACTGCCACATGATTCTGCTGTTACCAATGAAGGAGCTACATTTTAAAAGTGCCCATTTACTGATGTACACTGCTTAACTCCTTGTCTGGCTTCTGATGAAGTTGATCTTCATAACAAAGTTGTAACCTAGTTGTGAAATAGTGACTGTATCTATTATATGAGCTAGCCCATACTGCATACAAAAACAACATCAGCTTGCAAGTAACATAAAGAAGAGACCCATCTACTTTTTGGTTTAACTGTTACCTTAAAAATTAAAAATTTAAAAATAAATAAAAATAAATACCTGTTCTTTCTATGCATTACAAATGATCAATAAAGTCAATTTTAAAAACCCAGAAGTTTGGGAAACAAATGAGAAGGAAAGTTTCCCTTCATCCCATGTTTATTACAATACTCAATGAGTTAAAATCAGCCCATCAAAATTGCACCCCTTAATTGGGGTTTTGGTTGCCACTTCTGAGATGATGATTAAGTTCCATTGTAAGATGCAAAAGCATCCTGCATTGTCATCAAAAACTTGAACTTGTTTGCCTAACTGAAATAACTCTATTTCAAAGAAGAAAGTTCTGACTAAAAAGTATTTTGAATTAACAAAAATGGTGACGTATATAAGGGCTTCCTTTTCTATGAGGGCTTTCCTATGTAACACCAAAATGCTCATGCATATGCAGTCCCAAACCATGTGATTATCCACTATAACAGCTGTTTTCAGCGAAACTTTAGTTAACTGTGTCTATTCTATTCATTATATAGTATCTGATTTCATTCTGTGAGGCAATATAGAGTAAATGAAATATTTCAACTATTCTTCAATATAGAGTTCCTTAAGTAATTTTTGAAGCTTCCCACTTGTCTTTCATTACTTTATTACAGTAGACGTTAATTTTCCTTATGACTGTATCTCTTAAACTCCCCTTTCTATGTTATTTCATATTAATAACAAAATATTTTATGCACTAAATATATTTAATTTTTTTATGGTTCTTATGCATTAAAGTGTTAAACTTTTATCTGTATTATATCTACATAATATTATTTTAAAAAGTAGATGCATATCGAAGTATTTAAGAAAGGTGGACTCTTTCTGCTTGAAAAATGTTGACTTGTTTTCTTATGAAGTAAATTCAAAATCACATGGCTATGTGAGATATCACTTAGTCGAAAATGATGTCTTGTCTCTAAATACAATTTTGCAGCAGTCTCTGGAGAGCTACACAAACTGGATTGTGCTATGTGAAAGGAAGGAGAAAAAATCCACGACATTCAAAATTTAAAGTTTTGTCAGGAGAGAAATATGATTCCTAAACTAAAAGAAAGAAGTTAACAGAATTACAGAAGGGGAAAGATAATGATCAAACTGTAGGGGGAAAGTACATATTTATTTAATGACTTCAGTAAAGCTAAGATTTTCAGAGCTTGAGGATTAGATCTTCTGTTCACATTTGCTAAAATAGTTTATTGCTCTAATAGTTAACAGGAAACAGGAATTAAGGATGATATAAAATGATACAGTATGATCCCAACAGGATATTTGATCATATTTATTTTAGGAGCAAAAACCAGACTTCAAAACTTTCTTGATTTTTTCACTGACTCAGTTCCATTTCCTTTTTTTTTCTAAGAGTGCTAAGAAGTCCAGAACCTGGGCACAATGAGAGTAGCACCCAAGAAAGGGAAGTCAAACACATGCTGCCAAAAAGATGACAGCTGCATAAGTGATGTTAAGGTTGTGATAAATTAATTCTGTTTACCAAGGTGTTCTGGAGATAGAGAGGATTCTCACTCCTTTTCTCGCATATAGCATGACAAATGAATTAAGTAGATTTATAACATAAATTTCTGTCAGGATTCTCTAGCAGATTAAAACCAATGTATTTCTCATCTTGGATTTTTGTGTCTAAATCCTGGAAACTCTTTAATAACTTCCTTAAAATTCAGATGGACATATTCTAAATTTACCAACATATTTTCATATCTGTTTTATATATCAAATTTATATATCAAATTTAGTGTCATTTGGTAATTCAAGTAAAAAGTTAATAAGAGTAAGTTAAGAGTGCATTTAGAAATTTTAATGCTACATATTTCAGAGGCTGTTGATAGCTGCCTTGAGAACGCCATCTATGAACAGAAATTAAACAGAATGTACATTATATCAGACAATATTAAGGACAAAACATTACCTAATAGAGTTTTAACACATGAATATTTTGGAAACAGAGACAACTTATATTAATTCTGTCCCTTTATTTGTAACTCACATCTTCCTTATGGAGAAGTGCCATATTTAATTTGCCCATATTCTCAGCAGATCCTTTTTGTACCTCTGATATATCTACATGTACATTTTTCTTTTTTCTGTGCTATCCTATTACTCTATTTTCCTATCAAGAGACGGCTAAACATATTACATTGATTATTGTTCAATCATAAAAACCAAAAAGGAGCAATTTTCCTGTACTATTATTTATGTCAATAATCAGTACCCTATGGCTGCTGCACATTAGCATCTCATTATTGCTCATCTCTCTGTGCTTAAGTGTAGTAATGTGTGTATCTTCCCTGGAACACTATAACTGAACCAGTGGCTGTGCCAGAGAGCACTGAAGACTGAAAAGCCAGCACACTAAGCATTAGTAATTTCCACCCTAGTTTCCACTCTTACAGGGAATTTTCCAAGTAAGGCATATGAAAATGAGGAAAACAGGGCCATGGATGCATTCTGTCGTCTTTGCCATTGTCTGCACACATTCAAAAATGAGGAGGAATTCAGTGTTTTTATTTTGTACAAAGCACAGGGCTCATTGTATAGCAAAATTTTCATTTCTCTGCAAAGCTGATCTAAATGTGTGAAGGACCACTACAGAAATGGTCTTGATAATGTGCATTCTTAGTGCTGTTTCAGTGTCTATTGCATGCTGGCTGCACCAAGTTCTTCACAATTTGCCACTCAGTCATTAAGAGGTTAATTAATTACGCTACTGTGTTTTTTCCTTGTCATATTTAAAGTGGGGTATGTAGTATTTCAGTCTACTACATTCAATTCCTATTGGCATTACAATAAAGTGACTCAAAGTGTGCGGTGCGATATAGCTGTAAGACTAAGTTTCTACATTCCGTGTTTGGGATTTTCTGTGGGTTTTTTCACTTGTTTCTTTTAAGATTTTACTGTTTGCTAGTCATGCTAATAAATGATTACCTTGACAAAACCTTTGCATGCATTCCTCTGATTATTTGGATAAAAAATACAAAACACCCTTCCTTCTACTCTGGCTAGCCATACAGCCAAACCATGAGCAGCATACCTCCATCTGTACAGGACACATGCTTTGGTGGCAGACAAAACCACAGCACTATAGAACTCTAGCTGTAGTAAGCTAGAATTTCAGCTCAGGGGAACCCGTGTCAAAAGCAGCACAAACAATGTTCTGCCCTGTATTGTCCTGTCCGTATTTTGTTTTGCAAGCTCAGTACACCACTTAGTTTTCACTTCCTAAGAAGAAAATGACAATGAGAAGTTGTAGCTGTGTCTGCTGGACCTCTGCCTCGGCCAGCCCTGGCAGCACAGCAGCAGCAGGGGTACGGCTCAGTAACAGGACGAACCTTGCCGATCCCGTGGGTCTTGGCTAGTCTGTAGGCAGCAGGTGACGATGGCAGGAACAGAGAGAGGGAGGCTGCACTTGGGGTTAAAGCACTGGCTTTATTTGTCCCACTGTGGGAACAACCTCAGTCACAAGCGACAGCTCTGGCAAAGCCCCAGGCAAAGCCCAGAGCGCCAGAGTGCAGCACCTTATCAAGGGGGAGGAATCAGGGGTGGGGTTTGACTCGGGACCGATTAGGGACAAGCGGGGGATGGCTCTCTAACCAAATGACAGGTAAAGAAACAAACCGGGATACAGCAGGGGTAGGGACCCGAGACTCTGTGCAATCACTCTGTGAACCTGTCAGAACTTTCCAGGCTGAGGGAGAGGCCACAGAGTGACAGACAGGGTCCGGGAGTTACATAACTCGAGATTGACAAACAACAGTAACCGGGATGAACAAAACAGGGAAGGAACGTAGGGAGTACATGGAATGAACCATATAACAGTATGAAATTTAAAAAAACTTAAAAACACACTGCCCCAAGAAGTGACAAACACACAGTTGTAATGCAAAGGTTGTCACTACCAAAAGGTGAGAAAGCTAAGAATCACACTCAGGACACACTCAGGACCAACTGCAAATGAAAGGTTCTTAGACAGGAAAAACTCCTAAAAACCTGGATTGTTATTGTGGCAAAGATATTATTTAGCCCTTCATGCATTAGGTCAAGGAATTCTTGAGAAGATGGTGAAGCTTGGAGCTCACAGAAAGACTGTGAAAGTGATTCATTTTGACACATAATTATTTTTCAAACCATTTCACTACCTACTTTCATAAGAAAGATTACCTGTCTCCTTTGGAAGATTTGTAAATGTCACATTTTTTGTATTGGTAAAAATATTTGGAATGCATCTGGAAGCTCATGCGTGATATGGAGTGTGTTTGGAAATCTATGTATGCTGTCTATAATTGAAACACAAAGAACACTGTTTTTTTATTCCAGTTTTGTTTTGGAAAATAAAGCTTCGTTTATGAAGAATGGATAATATTTAGGGAGATAATTATTTTTCTATTTTCATGTGCCTTGAAAAAGTTAATTAAAATCAGAACTGTATCTTGACAAAACAAAACACCACCAAATCACAACAAATGTTCACCTACTTTATCTCATTAACAAGACATGAAGTAAAGAAATGAGAATCTTAAGCATGAGACTTTTCCTAAATGAAAGTTTATCTAAACTGTCATGTAACATTTGAAATAAAACTTTTTAAAATTCTCATGGTGGATAGAGCTCTTTGGAAAATTCATTCTATAAGCTTGAGTGTGTTGGCTTTTAGTACAGTGTAAGGTTCAAATTATCTGTACTCAATTAAAAATAAGTCAATTTTTCATTGTCTTTAGCTTATTTGAGAAGTCAGGTTTTATATTTGTTCACCAATATGAAATCACTTCATTCACTATTTAAAATTATTTCACCAATTATTTGTATTAAAAAGAAAAAGAGTTTTTCCTCCTACTCTTTCATCAACTATTTAATATGAATATTTTATATTCACTGCAGCTGGTCTTAAAAGTTACATTGTACTTATTCTATGCTTTGGTGGAAAGGCCTAATGCTCCCCAAGCTTTAAACAACTGTTTGCAGATGTTCTTTATTTATTGTTGAAAATAAATGTCACTCAACAAACACAATTATTCTTGATAAATTGCATTTATTCCCAATCTAAAAAATAATCTCGAAGTGAGGCTATGGGCCTTTGCAGAAATAGTTGACTTAAGCTTCAAAAATTTAGCCATTTTCCCCTCCATTAGCATGGATAATTTTTGTACAAGAAAGAATCTTAAAAAGCCTCTAAGTTGGTAAAAGACACAGATTTTGTGGTTGTAGGAGCTTTCCTAGTTAAATAATTATCTTCTTCACAATGACAGCTCATATTAGGGAGCAAAAAAAAAAAAAAAAAAAAAAAAGTAGGATCAAGAATAAAATTTCTAGAGCAATAGGCTATTCTTTTCAGTAAATATGGATTCTATCTGTTCTTAATATCTGTCACCTTTTTTCATGAGTAATTTAGCTTGAAAAGACTTGCTGTTTCCAGCAGTACCTTCTTTTATACAGTTAAACGATGTTTTCCAAACCATGGAATAGACACAATGGTAAGAATCAGATAACTTTTGTAAAAGATAAACAGCACACTGTGGTGTGTAACTTTTGCATTATTGGAACTCTGTTTCCTAAGGAGCCAGCCATTTTAAGTAATTAGCAACTAGTGTGTTAGCTTTCCATCCTGAGGCAAACCTGACAATGGATAACTATCTAATAAAGATTTTTGCCATGAAAATGCTTGCTTACATAGGTTTTACTTTGAAGACTTAGTAAATAGTTACTGTAATAATGTTTAATTTTTGAAAAATCTGGACAAGACGTATAAGAGAGATGCAGTTATATAGGAATCAATTATGACAGCTATTAAAATTTGTTATGTTTACTAGCCTTTACAAACTGGCTTTAGAGTATTCAGAACAAAGATTACTTTGTATTTGAGAAATAATAGGTAGCATGGTTTCATCTTTCTTGCTGTTCTGTGATATTTTGTTTCCTTTCAGCCATCTATACATTTCATATACAGACTAAAGTAATCTGTTGCTAGTCCATTATTAGTTAAGTATCATGTACTTCCATTCTTACCTGGTCTAATAAAAGAGGGCAGAAGGAGTAGCTAGGGGTGGTTCCTCGCATTAAAAAGCAATTTCACCTTTTAAAGATTGTTATGAATATTCAGAACAGAAAAAGATATCTAAATAATCCATTATTGAAACTAATATTTTGTCAAACCAAGAGGTGAAAGTATGAACTGAATGAAAATAAGTATGCTAGAGGAAAAAGATACCAGGAGCTTGTAGATAAGTTAGTTAATTATACTATATTTAAATATCTGCCTACACTTTTATCATAAAAAGAAACATATGGTAATATCCTCATGTTCTATGGCAATATGACAAAATTAGACACTCATTCCATAACAGTAAAATAAAATACTGGAAATTTCTAAAAGTCCTGAGAGCATTGTGTTTTTCTCTTATATTAGCCATGGTTTGAATTAATATACACTGTATTTGTAATTACTCCTTGAGACTTACACCAGCCTCTAAACAATTTTAAAACTTTCATATCAAAGTGTGCTTGAGAAATCATTGACTCCCTCTTTTGCAAAAGTTCTGTTATATAACTGAATACTTGCATACTTAGGACCAAACAAGTCAGTAAACAGCAGAAAACAATAATGAAAATAATGGTGCTGAGAAAATTGGCACAGGCTGAGATACAAGAACACCATACAATTTTGACAATACTGTATCTTTTAAATTTATTTCAAAATTGTTGATGTGAACAATGGTTAGTTTATCAAAACAAAGTGTCATCACAGACTTGAAAAAAATTGATTTCATGTGTGTAAAAACATTTATTTAAATATATAAAGTGCCTAATTTCCCACAGGTGTTTCTTTTCTGTGTTCTTTATACTTTCTTGAGGTTTTCTATATTCAATAACAAAATAGAAAAATATTACTGGATAAAGATAACAAGAGATTAGGAAATCTAAATTATAGATAAAGCAAATGATTAATGAGGAATCATTGGCTAGATTTGTATATCTAAAACAATGAAATATCTTTTTGTAATCTTTTCAAGTATACAAAAATGTTGCAGTTGTTTCACATAAAAAAAAATTTAATAAGAAAGTCAGCTAATAATTTTTAATGTCAGTCATTTTGGAGGGTGCACCTAGCTGTAATAACTGTCTCTCCTTATTTCCTTGTGATTAAAACAAACAACATCAGGGAAGCCTCTGAATCATTAAGCAGATAAAAGACAAATTGAAATTTAGACCCCTTTGAAGGCATGGCTTGTATTGCAGGAAAGGACCTTCTGTATAATGGGCTTTTATATCCAGGAGGACAATGAATAGACTCCTCAGGACCGTGTTTCCTTCTAACCTGCAGCTAAAAGGAGGAACAACTTTTCTCACACTCTTGCAGACATGAGTTCTCAAATTCCACTGCCATATGTGCTGGAAACTTTTTTTTACTTGCATTTTACATAATCATCCAGTTTCACTAAGGAGAATCTGCTGTCTGCCTTGCCCTTTGCAATATACTTACTTTGAAAGGATTGGCTTCATTTTGATATGTTGACTTTCTTTCATATTTGGAAGGGTTCCTTTAATCACCAAGAGAAAGCATTCATAATTTTTTAGTTTAAAATCTGGTCAAATTTTATATTTCTTGTGCATATGGTTTTTTTCTCATTGATCAAAGTTCATGAAGACAGTAAACAAGTACCCCTACAACACCTAAAAAAGCACAAGAAATTGTGAGCTTTTAGCTCTCCTGTCAGCAGTTAAAGTAGACAGGATCTGGGTATATTTAGAAGGTTGTGAGTTTTCATGTAAAACTGTGTAAGGACAATCTGACTGATATTACTGATTCTACTTTCAATTAATACAGAACATGAATGTTCTTTGGAGTCTTCATTTAATTCCTCCATCAAAACAGTGGTTTTTATGTAGATGCTCTTCTGCCTTACTATATTATGTCACTTCTGGGTGATAGTGATAGATATCAAAATGTGCAATGGGGTTTTTGTATTGCAGCTTACTCTCTGACTTAGGAAGTAGATATCTTCAAAACAAATCCCAAAAATAAGTGCATTCTTAAAATACATTTACCATATTTGATAAATCCAAGTGAGAGCTATGAAAGCAATTCTAAAAATATATTCATTTTTTCCATGCCTGTACATATATGCTCTATATCTGCTGAATATGTACTCTACAAGGGATAGCACAGGGAAAACTTTATAATGGTTCAGATGCTTCTACTCTAGTTTTGAGAGTAAAGAAGAATATATCTGACTCCTCATGGTTAAAGGTATCATTCTTGCTGTTGATAAATTTGGACGCTAGGTTGTTTGGGTTTTTTTTCCTTTTTATGATCTATTTCTTTTGAACAGATGTTTTCTTTCACTATGGAGATAACCTACTATGGTCACATTAACTCATTGTAAGTCAAATAGAATATAGTAGTTGCTATTCTTGATTGCAGAAGATGTCTCTCAGTTAAGGAAGAAAATGTTGGTGTACAGTGAGGAGAACCTGAAGGTTCAGTAAAGCATCAGGTAAGCATACTCCAAAAATTTACCGTGTCAATGTCTCATGTATGTATGGATACAGCCTTACAGATTACCTATTTGTAATCATAATTTTATTTTCCAGGCTCGTGTCCTTATGTGGAGGGAGGACTGCTTCAGTCATATAATGCATTGTAAGTAAGCATATCACAAAGTGGTTCATACCAGGCAGATTTCCAAATATATCCCTCTCTCTGCATATTTCCTTTCCCATGAACATGAGCATTAACTGAGTAAACTAGTGGAATAACTGTCTTGATGTGTCAAGGGTAGGATTGGAGTTCAGTGCTTTCAGATCTCCCAGCACTGAGGCCCTCATTCCAAATTTCTCTATTGTAGACAAAAACAAGTTCCCAGTTGGAACACCTGTGTGCCTTATTCCCCCTAACACTATGTTGAAAATTAGAGCCTTCTATGACTTGAAATTTTAGGAGCATCTATATGCTTTTTAAAATCTTCTCCTAAACCCTCTGGGGTCCATTTCTCCACAGGTACCCCAGAAATTCATAGCTAGAACTTCCAAGCAAAAAATTCACGTGTATTTATTCAGTACTTACTGAGAGAAGATAATCCAGCTGTTCTTTATTCAGCTCACGACACTCTTCTGTACAGCCATCCAAAATGTAAAATTATCCTGATACAGCCCTTTCCATTTGTTTCTCAGTCTGTAGATCTATGGCAGTCTTTCTTGACAGATAATGATGCCCTATTTTCCAGCTGCACAGGAGATCTTGCAGGTAAAATGTTCTCATTTTTGTGTTTCTCCCACAGAAATAGGATGTTTTCTTGTTCAGGATCATGATCAACATTTCTGATCAGTACAAAGTGAAGCACTAGAGAAAGCAGAATTCTGTTAAGACTCTTTGGCTCTGAATAATCACAAAGAGCCAACGGTGCCAGGAATAAATCACATGAAGAGAAATACTTTGAGCATAGGAATGGAGCTGTGAAAACCTCACTAGAACTGGAATGCTCCAGAAACACAGAGAACAACTGGAAAAGATTTAAACAGCATCCAGCTTGTGGGTACAGACATAGGATTACAGAATAAGGGAATTATTGCAGCTTATAAAAACAACAAAGCTTCAATTCTAAAGGTCTGCTACTTGTTCATGCAAAACACACTAAAATATGTTGGTGTAACCATACTTGTAAGTTAAAAAAAAGAAAAAAAAGGAAAAAATCCAAACCAACAAACCCCAGTGTTTTTTTCTGTTTAACTGAGCCATAAACTTTTTGAAAGGTAATTCAAGTATATGCACTATCCAATACTCCATATTCCATTGCATTTACAAAGACTTATGTGAGTACACAGACATTGAAATGCAGATCACCTGTTAACAGTGGCCAATGTGTTACCAACCAAGTTATTTTAATCTATTGTATACTGATCTATATAGACCCTCAGCAATGGGACCCTGGGAGGGACTCAAAACATTATATCAGATGTCTTGAGATCTGATTTTAAAGATATTCTCTTTTTAGGGTTTCCCAACTTATTTTGATTAAACAAATTATGAGATTGCTACCTGGTTTTATGAGTATGAAATATGTATGCTAAACATGTAAGCAACATCTACCCCCTCACCAAGAACAGCAAACCCACATCAAAAAAGAAAAAAAAAAAACCACACAAAAGGCAAACAATGAAAGAGAAGAGAGTAAAGATTCAAATTTGCCATTTGGAAATTCATCCTATGTGCCCAAGCTACTGGAAAACACATATATATGTTTGAATAAACTACATCATATCCTGGTTTGAATGATTTGATACCAGCTGAGTAAGAAAAAACCCAAAATAATCCAAACCAACCAACAAAACAAACAAACAAACATACAAACAATAACCCCCCCAAAAAAAACACACACAAAAAAATAAAAAATACAGAAAAAAAAAATCTCCCAAAGCAAATAATGAAAAAAAAAATCCTGGTAATTTAAGTCTCCTCAGTCCCGAGGGGCTGAAATTAGTACCTGCTTGTTGCTTGCATTTACTGGATGCTGAGCACTCTAGGCTATGAATTGACCTCAGCTGTGGCAGTATTTTTCAGTGTTTGCTATAGACAGGATATAAACCCACAGCTGAAAAGCAAGTGTTTACATTTCTGAAGGAAGACTACCCTTCTCCTGCTTTTCTTTAGGACACTGAAAAGTGCTAACCATCTATTTTATTCAAATTTGTAGTTTTCTATGTGTATTAGGATATAATGTAATGTGTAACCAAAATATATATTTTATTACCATCGTCATAAGCTGTGAAGGCCAGGTGGGGCAGTGTCCTTTATCTCTTTCATGACTCAACCCTGGTAACTCCCTCCTGGGGCTACCTCTGCTAACAGGCAATCAAAGTCTCACTGCATGACTTGAAAATTGCATCATCCCACTGTGAGATACTCCGCCCAGGGGGAGGAACCAAGCCTTCCTACCTGCATATGATCTAAGGTTTGGAAAACCATGGGCAGCCTTATCCACTGAATTCCCAGAGGACAACAGCTCCATAACCACCACTGGGCCTCCAGAGAAAAACCAGACTCTTCTGCAGGATCACTGCTTCAACCGAATCCATTCAACACTGCAACAGGACTGCAGCCACTGTATAATTAGAATTCTACTACCACCCAGCCAACAGGGTGTCAGGTGGTATCCCGACTGTCAGTTTAAGCCAGTGTTTCTGTATTATTGTTATCTTAAATTTCCTATTAAATTCTAATTCTGAATGGTTTACTTTCAAAGTAGTATGCTACCAACAGTATACTTTGGGAGATATCAACTGTATTACTTTGGGAGTTGCAATTCAATGAAATTTGAATCAAACCAAACCAAAACCAGTCTTTCTGTTCACTTCTGTTCCTTAGGTCCAAACAAGTTATTCAACTGAAGCCACTTCAGAGATGGACAAATGAGGAATCGGTAACAGTATTTTTCCTGAATGGGTTGCAAAATATAGAAATACTAGTTTTCTGAATATGAAAAATGACTGTACAAAAGTCACATCAGGTGGATAATGGAGCAAGGTTTCTTTGGCCTTCAGGTATTGGCACATAAAAACGAAAATAGGAATAAAACCTAAAATAGTGTACATATGGCAAGACACAAAAGAAGATATAGAGTTTTTTCAAAGGTTTTTTTTTTTTTTTTCCATTTTGTTTTATGTATGGTTGCCAAGGTTTAAATAGGACATCTGGATAAAAAGAAGAAAAATTAGAAATGTTTTGCTTCTTATCCTTTATATAGAAAAGAGTAAAAAAGTTTGAAATGAGAGGTAGAAACAATACTATCTACTGATAGCAAGACATAATAGGTTAACTTAGGATAGCTTTTTTTACTGTCTGTTAAACCAGGTAATATAGGGTAGAGATTTTACATTTAATTGGTAGTTTTGCTGGTTTCATTTCTTTTTCTGAGATTTTAAGGAGAACGGAAATTTTATGTATATACATTTTTCTGAAAACATTAAAAGGAAAATTTAAATGCACTTCAATCAGAAAGCATGTGCCTCCTAGAGATGTTTTTCATCTAGTTAAGGTAAGGAGATATTTTATGATAAAAAAAGGTTTCTTTTTCTAATGTGATTATCAGTTGCTCAATTGATTATACTATGTTATTATCTGCAAAATTTTAAAACACCTGTGTTTTAAGAAAAGAAAGTCTAAAGACTAACTGTCAGAAGACACATTTATAGTTTCAAGTTTTTTGAAAGCACAGAAGCTCAGCCACCAGTCATACCCACACATCTAACAAAAGGCACAGAAACCTCACAAAATACGTTAAATACCAACTCAATAATAGCATAGTAGAGACCAGACACAGTAGAAAGTGTCTCTGTTTTCCTAATGTCCAATACTGTGATGGACAGAGGGTTCATACCTCCAGTTGTGGTTTTTAGCCAGCCTGAGAAAAAATTTTCTTATGCCATAGGTTGAAACCTAGGAAAAGTATGAAAAGCCAAGGAAGAAAGATCTGCTTCTACAGTTAGGACAATTCTTATGCGAGTTTTCAACTTTTAGGTAGAAAGTGCAACAAAAGGCAAGACTGTCCCACAGCAAACACATGAAAAATATTCTCTACATAAGTCCTATCTCTTCTACAACTTCTTTAGCATAAATTCTTAGATATTCGACACCTTCTCCTTTCACATAAAAGTTATCACTGTTTAGTATTGTCCAAAGAGAAAAAAATTACATTGTTTCAGTCACTGTATTTGACCATAGTGACCACTGATGATAAAAAAATTCAGCTTTTCAAAAAGTCTAAGAAACAGTTTTTCATGAGATGATCATCATGGATTTACTGCTTGAAAATCTCCAGATTCAGGTTGTCAAGCATCCTGTGCTCCCAGTCTTGACATCTACCACTGTCACAGGCCAAGGAACTGTAAGTGTGGTACAGAAACTATCAGAATAGTTCTGATACTTCTGTTCTTTGAAAGTGCAAGCTTCAGCTTACTGCTGAACACCTTTGAGTTCTATTAAAAGAATGAGGATGCATGCCAGGCTAGATCAGGACTGCCAAGAATCCATAAGAGTGATTTAGAACTAGGAATTTCCATCACTGCTGTGATCTTAATCTTGTCTGGAAACCAAAAGGCTATATGCAAAACAAAACAAGAATGAAAATAAAAGCAGTCTGAAGATAAAAAAATGTAGAACTCATTCATTTCATAAAAGAATGTTCCTTTAACAAAATTACACTTCAAGTAATTTCCATTTCAATCTATATACAAGTATCTAAAGCACACAAAGGTCACAGGAAAAGGCAAATATTCCAATACCAGTTGGAAACACAAGGAATGGTGCTGTGAAGTATGCATGTTGGTTCAACATCATTTCTTGATGAATGAGGGCTATGTGTACTTATATAACTCTGCAGGAGGCATCTAATAATATTTCAGTCATTAGAATATCAATGGTAAAGAGGAGACTAGAATAGAAGAACATTTAGGCAAAACCTCTTGAATTTGGTGACGACTTCTTTTACTGTCAAAGCTAAACTATGCAAGTAATGTTTTAAATCACAATACAGGAAGAGCATTAAGCATCAATTTCCTATATACCTAATGACAGGAAAATTAGGATCTTTTGGAGAGATCTAGCAGGTAGTGCAAGCCCTTCCTTCAACTTTAAAATGAAGAAATAGTTGCAGCCTAGAGGACATTAGTCGTTGGAAGCTGTGTCCTTGGAAGCCTACATACAGTATCTATCACTTAGATATCTGCCATCGGGGACTGGCAGGCATAGAAAAGAAGGTGTTCAAACAGTTTTTAATGCTTCTGGCAAGTACAAACGCTTTTTGGTTTAAGTCCACTGAGGACTTAAATCAGTAACATCCACAATACAGACAATCCTGACAGTACAAGTACTTGATACTGTAATTTAATGTTTTCTTGGCATAGTTGAGAATCCCATACTTCTGTGCTGAAATGGCTGATATTTTTGTTCTTTTTTGTTGTTGGTTAGTTGCTTGGGAGAAGAGCTTGTTAAGGGTTATTTTAGGGGCTAGGAGTCTTTGATTTGTTTTTCTGTTTGTTTTTTGGTGGTGGCGTTTTCCTTTTATTTTGTTTGTTTGTTTATGTTTGGGTTTTTTTCTCTTTTATATAAGCCTTTAGACAGTGGAATGACCCTCTTGATAATTCTGCATATATCTATAGACATTCTGGTTCCATAAAGCAAATTAATGATTTAGGAAAATGTCATTTAGATGCCTTTGACACAAGTATCTTTGTAACAGCTCTTTCCTGAGTAACTTTCTTCTAACATGTATAGATTTCACAGAATCTTTTATGTTGGAAAAGACCTCTGAGGTCATAGAATCCAACTTTTGACCAATCAACACCTTGCCAAGTATAGCATGGCATGTCCAGTCATTTTGTGAACACCTCTAGGGATGGTGACTCCCCCACCTACCTAGGCAGTCTGTTCTGATGCTTAATAACACTTTCAGTAAAAAAATTCTTTCTGAGAGATGTAGAGAGATAAAGTAATATTTCTCAGTTCCTCATGGCTGTTGACCTAGAGAAATGAGAGAAATAATTTCTTTTAATTTCATTGGTTGCCCCCAGATTCTATCAGCTCAAACAGATCTTAAAATCAGACTATTTTTAAAATCAGATAATAAACCCCAAAATTTTAGTAAATTACTGTCTTTATTCTGGAGGATCTGTCCCATGTTAGACAATATCACAGCAACATTATATTAATTGCACTTATTCAAATCCTAAATCAACTCCTTAAAAAGTTTTCTTTTTTGTCTGTGTATATGTTTGATGCTTCTAAAAGGTGTCGTTACTAGTAATGACATAGATAGGAATAGTGTTCTTATAAACCATAATGTAAAATTTTTGTTTTGTTTTGGCATGTGGCTTCAGTTTGGTTGTTAGATCTTTTTATGGAGAAATTTTGTAGTTAAAGAAAACTAGATGGAGTTACAGAGAAATTTGGTAAATATTTTGTTTGCAGTTCAATTATATTCATACTGCTCTAGTGGCTAAAGGCAAATGATAGCAGTCAAAACATTTCAGGTCTTTTGGACACAAGAAGTTAATCCAGTCTAGATAGAAATTCTGTTAGGAACAAGTCTAAAGTACAGAAACATTTTTTCAGACTTCCTAAAAGTTTTGTGTTTATTCAGTGGATTGTGTTTAAGGAATTGCGTATAAATCTATGCCTTGTTTTAACTGAAGACTATTTTCAATATATATGTGTGTCTCTTGGTATTGCAGCATCTGAGGAACATGGTAGAGCATCTGGCTTCTATGATTTGTTTATTCAGTTCAATGATTATGTCTGGATGTTCAGTGTAAATATGAAATTGATTACTCTAATCCCATACATTTACTAGACTCTATTTAAATGGAGCAAACTTTCTTCTTTGGTAAATTATAGTTTCTGCAAGAGATGGCAGAAGTTGCAGTAAAATATATTCTGAAGACTTCTAATCTTTATTTATCTCATTGCAAATGTAATTTATTGGAGACCTCCAGAAGCAGGTTCAGTTAATAGTTCTTTCCAGTATATTGAAACTGATTGATTTTATAAAGCAATTGCATGTCCCTAATCTTTTAACTGCCACAGGATACTACTACAAGGGGCAACTAAAATTGTTGGTCGCATTGCTCAATTTTCTGATGGTGACTAAGGCTGCATCACCAATGGGAAAAGTTTAAAACCACACTTTCTATTTGTGTTACAAAAAAGTCAACAACAAAAAGAAAATCTCTTTTTTTTCAGTTAACAAAGATAGATAGAATAAAATCTGTTAAATAATACATCACAGCTTTCAATATCTTTGCATAGGACAGTTACTCTATGCTCACCATTTTCATCATTTGCATACATAGGAGGTGGCTACAAATTTTCAGTCAATAAAAATGTATTTGGAGAAATTAAGACCAAATTTTTGGTATAGAAGTATTTATAGCATTAATGGGAATACAAAACTGCCTCTTGAAGAACTTCCTTTTCAACACACTTTCTTTCATGATCTGATTTTCACAGCGTTTTGTAAGATAGGGAAATTTGGATAATGATCTCTTTCAGTTTCCCAATTCAAACAGGTATATTCTTATCTGATATTTCAAGAGCTTTAACGATACTCTCACACTGTGTTCTCTGGGAAATATTGTTGTATACATAAAGAACCTGAGGAATTAGCCTGACTTGTGCACTGTTATGAACACTTGAATGTTTTGTTTTCTTAAATAATTTTTGAGGACAGATTGGAAATCTTTTGTGTACCTTCCTCTGCTAGCCTTCCAAATTAAAATGTCAATTCTGAGCAGCTAAAATGGTAAAACTAAGCCATAACTGTGAATTTAAGTTGTATGCTTCAAGGAAATTTCCTAATTATAGGAAGATATGGGTCTAAAAGCAATAGTAGTCAATAAAATATATCAAATTTGAAATGTCTGCAGAGAAAACTGAAAAGGTAGAAAAAACAAGTACATTGCAAGGACGGGAATGACACTTGGAGGCAGAGTTATAAGGAAGGGTGTTCTTTCAGTGCAGAGATATGAAGGTATAGATCTGGTAATTTTCTCTCTAGCACAAACTCCCAGGGCAATAGGTGGAGGTTGCAGGAAGTCCTTTGAATATGGAGGGGGGGCGGATATAAAAGGGTAGTAAGAGGGTTTGGGATGGATACTCTGGAGAAAAACAACTTTTTGTAGTGGAAGAGAGATGAGGAATAAGAAAACAAGACTGTTATGGCTCAGAGCCAGACCACAAAAGCCTTGGGACCTAAAAGCAAATCTATTTGATGGGCACTCAGTACTAAGAGACCACAAGTGTCTCTTTTAGATTTATCCAAGTCCAGTTAAGAGGCAATTAGGTTAATGAATGAGGCTAAATAATTACTTTTTCCTTGGCAAGATTTTCAGCACAATAAGAAATTACTCAATTTAATTCAGAAGAGGGATGTAATTTCCCAAGTTCTCCACCATCTTGGGGCTCACCTCATTTAATTTTACGAATAGTCCTTAGTGTCTCATACCTATCCTGATCCTGCTAGATGCCTCTAAGACAAAATAAAACACCTTTCAGTACAATAGTTTAATTTTCTTCCTTTACTCTTCTTCCGCCTGCAGTCTGACATCATATATAGGAAAAAAATTCTATTGTAAAAAAATGTAGAGAATTCTTCTACAATAGTCTATGATAAGTCAGCTCTAGAAATAAATTTACTGGAGTGTTTTACTGTTTTCTTGAAAAATTCAAGACAGATGAATTCTTGATTAAACTGCATTTCTTAATTTTATTAAAATTCCAACGGCCTTATAAGTGTAGTATTTATTAATAGATTCAATGATGTTATCATTCTTTCTGTGATAACATGTTAAATTAGTTTTGCTTGAACCAAACATGTTTGTATTCAAGACAGAGTTCAAAACTGTCTTGAAAAACTTAACTATATGTTTTTATCAATGTAATTTTACTTGTCTGCACACTAAAAATTATGCTGAAAACAAACGGGATGTTTGGGCCTTTGCAAAAGAAAAAAAGTAACAGCCAGCAAGAAGAAAAGTGAAGAGTGAATGAAGACTTTTGTTAGCTTGATCAGAAATATTTACCAAGAGTAGGGAGAGTAATTAGTTAATCTCTAGTTACACCATTAACACTGTGTGAAACAGGTTTTCTGTTTCTGAGCAACACCACCTGTTGCCAATATGGTTTCTCTGCCTGCACATCTCTGACTACTCAATCTGGAAAGTCAGTATACCTAAGTTTTGACAGAGATAGAGGACTTCTGGGTACATCCACAGAGAAACTGCAAATTTATGCAGTTAACAGAGTTACAATGAAGAAAGGAGAAGAGCGACAAGAAGATGCTTTTTTGAACTTGAGTAGATACTAACCACTGATATCTTGTTTGTGTCTGGTCTGTGACCATTAGAGGAAACTTTTTTTCATATTAATTATATGTTGCCCATCTTAGAAATCCCTTTGTTTTCCATTACCACCTCAGAGCCCAGTATGCATGCAAAGTCATGCCTGAAATATCAGTCAATATAATTATATTTTAATATAAAGAAAACTGATATTTCAGCTTTCAAACACAGACACACACAGAGACACAAGCACACACATACAAATTTGAAGTGACAGAATCATTTCACTTTCTGCACCTACCCTTTCTAAGGGATATTAGTCAGAGATTATCACAGCAGAGAAAAAGCTCCATGACAGTAGTTGTCATTTAAGGCAGTTTGACAGTTTGTAAGTTTGTTTGGTTTCTCTGATCAAATCAATCTGGTACACAATATCAAACATTTGGGTCACGTAATTTGTAATGTGTAATCTTGATAGACCTGAAAGAGCTGTCGTAGCTATGCTTTACAACAAAATGTAATTTTATTTTTAGATCTATGGGTAAGTTTCAAAAGTATTTCATACCTCTCGTCAGTCTGTGCATACACACACACATACGTACACACACACATACATATATACATACTTTTTCAGAACTGCTAGACTAAATTTCCCATGTTATTTTTTTGAAGAAGTCCATAATTGGACCAATATACTACAAGCTTGCATTTATTCAGTAACCTAAAAACTGCATGAAGTTCACTAACTGTGAATATATTCAGATAGTTATAATCTAGGTGTAAATTTTAATCATCAAATTTTTTCCTGTTCCATGAGCAGAAGAATAGAAGAAAACAAAATTTCTAATGTAGTTCTAGTTAATTTCTTCTCCTCATTTATATGAATCTCTCTCTCTTTCTCTCTCAATCTCTTTTCCTCCCCCTGCCCCACCTCACTCCAGAACTTCACTAAAGAATTCTATTTTAAGGGTCTTCCTAGTCCAGTTGTTTCTCAGACTTGCAGCAGTGCATCTGAATGACAATTCAAAGGTTTGAAAGCTACTCTTTTTCATTAATGTTTCTTAAATTAATTTTTCTGGGTTTTAAAAAATCAAGTTAATCTTGCCAGAATTAGTATTTTTAGATTCTATATGATTCATATGCTAAAATATGTTACCTTTGTCTCATGCAGCATAGTCAGAGCACAGTGATTCCCTTCCCCCCAAATAGAAAATAATTTCAAAGTTCGAACATAAGTTTCCTAAATCCAGCCTAGCTCTATGCATTTTCCATGTAATATCCCTCAATGTCTTCTGCAAAGTGGATATTAAAAAAGCTAGCAGCAGTTCTCTTCAAAAATACAATATTGTTCCTTCATCTATCCTTATAAAAGTTCTCAAGATTTAAAGTTTAGGATTTAGAAACTTTCAGTTGAAAAGTTCAAGGTATGGGACCTGCAAAAACCCCAGCCCTTTACCTCCTATTGTCTTTTTTGTGTCATGGTAATATAACAGTGTTGTGAAGTGCTTGTAAAGGACTATGACCTCAAATATTATGAATATGAAATAACTTTCTGTGACTATTAAGACCCATGGAACTGGCATGACTTTTCCTTCTGTTTTCTAGTTCTTGGAGAACTATGTGTGCTATAGGATCTAGGAGAAGAATACCTGCCTCCTTCCCAAGATAGATACATTGGGTAACAGCAGCTCTGTAAGTCTCATTGTTCCAGATACATCAATGGTCAATACAAAATCCCGCTTAGAAGGGGAAAAATGAGGGAGAAAAAGAGGTGATTTTCTATTTCTTTCTTTTTTCTTTCTCAAATACTGTACTACAAACTCCCGGTCTGGAAGAATTTAAGTTAATCCCTGGAGTCCTTAAGAAGTGATTGCTAGGTATTTATGTGTCTTCTTATTTAGTCAGTGTCTTCACCTATTTTAAAGACAAAACATTTTTACACTTGGAAGTCAAATGAACTCTCCACAGTCTAGTTCAGGGTGGAGCTGAGAAGATGAAGATGAACATAATTGTTATATGGTAAATTTACCTTCCATTTTAGTATTCATCCATTAACACAAAATGCTGATTCTAATACATGCTGAGAAAAAAATAAAATGTTACCCAATGAGTAATTCAGTTGCTAACTTCCATGTTTCTTAATGCATTTGTAACAGCTGTCTTTTATCCCTTGATCTAGTCAGTAGCATTTGCTTTTGGTAAGGCAACTGTTAGACCAAACTTTTGTATCAATTGTGCAAAGAGAACTGAACATAATAATCTGAAAAGTTTGACACAGTGTGAATTGATTTTTCTTCTTAACATTTCAAGACCAACAAAGATAAAAAGTGACCTCATAAAAAGTTTTATACAAAAACAAAATAGAAAAAAAAACCCAAAAAACTCTACAAGTTAGCATTTTGTTAAAATAGAAAGCTTGGGGAAATGAGATGCTTGTGTAATTCTGTGCATTACAATAGCAACTCTCTGTTGTGGTTTTGTGCTGCTACAGTGCCCTCTGTCTTTAAACGTACCTATATACACTTAATTATCCCGTGATGTACAGTGTGTTTCTTCAGAATCAGGACAACTTTGGCTAATATTTTTGTTCTTCAAGGTAAGCTCTCTATCAAATGAATAATTATTTGTGAGCTCTTCCTATAAACTGGGATTAATTTTCCATCTAATATAAAGTCACAAGTGTTTAAGCCATTTTTTTCCCATGAGGCTACTGGTTGAATTCTCATATTCATATTATCATAACTTAAATGTATCCAGTTCAGCAACTAAGAAAAGTTGTAAAGACAGCATTATATGAAAACTATCAAATGATTTATTAATATAATCAAATGATTGGTTCAGTTGATAAGTACAGCAATGTTCAGAAGTGTTATTACACTATTTATCACTTAATAATTAATACTGTTGCCATTAAATCCAGAGACCTGTATGTTGTTTAATATGCCTCAGATAAATTCCTACCCTTTTTGTTCATATCACAAACAATATTCTGAGAATTTGAAATTCTGGTCTCAGACATCCCATCTGTAAGATCTTGACAGTATAATTATTGAAAATAGAGAGCACAGCATATATAAAGTTTTTGAGGCAAAAACCTGTTTTCAGTGGAGAAAAGGGTCCCCTGCTATATATGGAAAGGAAAAGGTTAGAAAAGGCAGTGTTGAAAATACCTTAAAATGGCAACATTCTAAAAATACCTATGCACTTTGCTTTTCCATAAACTGTGAGGTTTGAATTCTCTTATAAAAACATATGTTCCACTTTTGCTTGAGAAGACTGATAGTGTGTCAAAATGATGCATGCTGTTTTGTATAAGCCTTGTGCTGTATGTAACACATACAGGTGATATATACAACATACCACCAGTTATTATGCTCCTTTTATATGGGAATTCATTCCTTTTTTCCTCCACCTTTTTCTCTCTCCCATTTCCTCAGTATTACAGTTTCACCCAAGAGAGCTCTAAATGATGCATAGCTAGAACAAAGGCAAGGGAATCTAGGGCAGTGCCATAAGACTAGACAGCCTTAGATTCTGCTGTAGCATGTAACAATGCAGAGTATTAAGCATTTACACATCTGTTTTTTATCAGAATTGCTTATCCTGTACTTTTTGAAAAATAACTCTTTTGATTTTACTTGTAGCATGCAATCTGCTCCTAGCAGGGAAAAAAAAAAAAAAAGCAAAAGTAGTACTTCCAACAGCAGAAAATATTTTTGCTAGAGAGGTGAATGTGTATATGTAAAAAACAAACAAAAAAATAACCTCACAAAGAGAGGACAAAAAAAAAAAAAAATAGGTAGGTGCCACTGACAAATTTCTCTTGGTTCTCATTCCTTCTCATTCTCCAAAATGTATTTATACAGGATTGTTTGAAAAAATTATACAGGCAGAGGTTAAAGAGCATAACATTTGACATGTTATATGACTAAGATTAAACATCTAGATTTTCCTTTTTTTTGAAGCATTTTTTTATTACTATTAAAGAATTCTCATTGTGCAATGTCAAACAATATGAAAACATCTTGCTAGCTGTGTAGTTCATCAATTTTTCACATATGTCTTCAAAAAATAAGGTGACGAGTGAAAATTTGAAAACTAGTAATGTGAAAGTTCAACATATCAAAATGCCTTGTGACAACATATTTTAGTACTGTCCCAGCATAACTAACAAGATAAATAAGGCTGCACTAGACAACATATTTGGTTGGCAAATTCCCACAAGCATGACAGAGAAGGTGGTAATAGTGATTTTGTACATGGTTCACTGCTACCTGTGTGGTAATAATGAACTAATAGTATCAGACAGTACAGTGCAATGCTGTGCTGAGACACACAGCTAATTACCCTAGAGCAGTTAGTAGCTGGAATTTGTCTGCCAGGGAGCCCAGGGTGCTTTCATGTCAAATATGGATGTGTGGAGTCTGGTGTGCAACATCACATCTGAACTACAGTCTGCTGTCTTCTGTGTGCCTCTTCCTAGGTTGTTGGAAAGAAACGAGTACCACAAATGGATGGCACACACCAAGGTGTTTTAGTAACAGATAGCTACAGACCTCCCTGGCACTCACAGTCCAGGCTCATTGTTTGCTTCCTTCCCAGTCCTCTACAATATGATTATTAATCTGTGCCATGTTATTAAAAATTCTATTACTGTGAAATGAACTCTCTTCTTGATGCAGTGTTTAGATTCCCTTGGATTCCAGCATCTCCAGGTGTATTATAGAGTAAAATAGGCTGGTACAATGAGAATGTTTTCCAGATCCACCACAGCTTGGGGAAATTGATTTAAGTCAGTTCATTCAATTCAAACTGTTAGTTTAAAATCCAAGGAAGCAAAACAAAATCAATATAGCCATTTGAGAAGCTGCCAATGCTAGCACTTGAATTCAGGGATATTAGAGTACATGGTCAGCAGCTATTGATGTATGTGCAAAGATCATTAACATGATGCAGTTCCTTCATCCTTATCAGGATTTTAAAATTTCAAGAAATATATATAAGATTTTATTTCCCTTTGCATACAAAAAGATGTAAAGTCAAAAGGATTATGCCAAACAGTCTATTTCAGATATTGAAATTGCACCTAATAAATTTTTCTGTGCATAGATTTTCTTTCTGGATAATGTCTCCAGAAAGTAAAAACAAAACAAAACAACAGAAGCCACAACCAGCAAACAAACAAATAAACAAAAAGGTGTGGCAAAATGTCTCTTGACTGTGCATAATAAGTATGTGTATTCACAGCACTGCTTCTGAAATATGTTGGCACAATTATTAGCTATAACCAAAGAAAATCCCAACTGCACCAAAATATAAGAAAATAAAACCATTTGTTTAAAATAAAGTTTATTTAGGACAAAGCTTTCTACAATATCTCTTTAACAAAATCAGTGCAACTTCACTGGCTGTAGTTGAGTTGTTCCCTTATCCCAATACAATAATAGAAAAACAGGTCAAGTATCTCTGACAAAAAAGAAATATTCAAACACATTCATGTTTTTCTTATAGTATGTGCTGATATATAATTTAAAGGAAGGCCAAATGCTCTCTTTTTGTCCCTCTAATAAAAAGATCATCCCACTTCCCTTTACTTTACATGAATGTGAAAGAATCCTTCTTACTATAATCAAAATTAAAATGAAATTTCTTGAAAATTATACCAAACTTTCTTTTCTTAAATTAAGTGCTTACGTTGTTTTTTTTTTTTTTTTTTTTTTTTTTTTTTTTTTTTTTTTTTTTTTATAAAACCCTTTCAGAAGTGAGTTTTGGGGTTTGATCTCAAGAAAAGTCCGTGGTTAACCTCTTGGTTTCCTTTGATGCTATTAGGAAAAAGAATGTATTTTTTACTCTGATGCAGTGAACAGTCAAATATCTGCATTTAAATGGAGTATCTTTAAAACTGTTTATAAAAAGAGCTAAGGCTTTCTGGCTTCCTTGAGTGCCAGGAAATAGAGGTTGTTTATTTTATAGAGCTCATTTGTGCTACTGCTCTTGGATATGAGACAAGAAAGTTAAAAATTAGAATGGCACAGGAAGGAAAGCTCAGAAGCACATAAATACCAGCTTAAAATGAGTTATCTGAAAGTCTCATCAAAGGTCTTGGAGGGTAACTGGCTGTTCGAAATTTTATAACTGCAACCAAAAAGCCCCAAACCAAATCAAACCAACCAACCAACAAAACAAACAAATTAAAAGCAACAAATAACCATCAGTCTTAGAAAACATGAATAGAAGTAGCTAGTTTTACATGTCACATGCTTCCATTTTGCTAATTCTATTAACTTTTTATTATTTATTACCTTTTTTTATCTGAGCACTAAGATCTCATTTGATGAAGCTGCAATCAATGAGAGATAACATAGTAAGAAAATCCATAACTACTTAAGTTCTCATTAATTATGTTAATATAATGAAACGAGAAAGTATCCTTAGATACATAATTTCTTGTCAGCAACAAAGAATGAATCCTGACTGGAACAAGGCCAGCCACCTTGCATACCATGGGAAGGTGTACAGGGCATCTAACATGGTATCACCCTTGCTACCCACCAGGAGGTAATGACAAGTGAATATAAAGACTCATATAGTACTGGTCTGAGAATAGTAAAATGCTGGAGTCAAAAAGACAGATTCATAGAAGAAACCAAGTCTTTGATGTCCTTTAAGGAAAGTCTCAGTGGTACAATAGAGAAGATAAATGAAATAGCAAATTTCAGTACAAAGTCTGACATGGTCCAACTGAGAAGGAAGGAATGAGATTTCAGTTGCTGATTTATCTTTATCTGTTGTACATACTTAAGGATGCTTCTGTCGGCATGCAGATGCCATATGACAAGGTCTTGAACACCAACCAGGTTTGGATTTTCTTATTTCGGAAATAGCAGTTTCAGTCTAAATATTTTGTAAATAAATTTATTTCAGTCTAACAAAGTATTATGAAGGTTGATGTTTGGCATAAGGAAACAGAAAAGAGATAGAAGAATTTCATCCCCTGTTAGTAAATGTTGCATTTTCACTTTTTCCATCCAGTGTTGCTTCATTTTAAAAGTTTTTATTTTTGCTAACTGAAAGAGTAACAAGCAATGAGTTTAAAACATGCTCTCTTTTTTTCTCATTTTGTCAAAATATCAAATCAGCTGGAAAAAGTTTTCAGTTTATCCAACACAAAAGGTGAAATTATTATACAGTGTTATTCTTTTGGAATTCAAATTCCATTCTCACACCAGGCTGGATGCTGAAACTATTAAGTGTTAAAATTGGACAATAATTAATACAAGCATGTTTAGGAAACTTCTACTGGCAATTGAAAAGACAGCTCAGTATATGAACTCACTCCCAATAAAGTTATGGGCATGAAGGCAATAAGACCTTTAGTGAAATGAATTGAGATACGCTGCAGTGGTCTGTTCCATTTGGTTTTGGTTTGGTTTCTGTTTTTTTCTTTTTCTCCTCAAAACCTTTCCCTTTTTCCAACAAATATAATTACAGTAGTCCTTGAGGGAAGCATAGTTTGAATCAAGGTCATAGACTTCCAAGAGGAAATGGAGAAAAGACTGAGGTGTGGGGAATTTTATGTGTCAGTGAGGTCAAAGCATTTATGGAAGCACATAAGCATTTGCAGAACGCAGACCTGCATGGTCTATCACTGACATACCATGCACTGCCAGGAGCAATTCACCTCGTACCCAGCTTTAGATTCTTTCTTTCTTCTTCCATGTCATTCTCACGTTCTTAACTTTCATTATCTAGATGAACTTCTTTGATTTTAAAGAGCACAGATATTTTAGCAAGGACTTTATAGACTTCTATGATCTTAAAAAGTGTAAGAATTTTAAAAATGTCTATATAGACTTCTTTGATTTTTAAGTGTATAGGAATTTTAAAAAGGTCTATCTCCTTATTTTAACATAGAAAACTTTGTTTCTCTACTGTCTTAATTCATCTCTTAATTGTCCACAGACATCATATTCATGCTGAGATTTAGTAACCAGCTTTTGAATGTCCTTCCCACTTGCCATGTTTATTTTATTAGTAAAACCAAATTTATTGTATTCTTTTCAGTTACACCTTATTCACTATAACTCCCATTTCCACATCATCTGTTGTTACAAACACTAAAACAACCTATTTTGTTTTCATCTGATCCTGCTGTCTCCTACTTGTGCCGAAGTGCCATTATTTTTCCTTTTAAAGTTCCTTGTTACATCCCTTTATACACAGTACAAATACAGAACTGTATATTTTATTTGTAAGTCTAATTAATCATGTATATTCTCACATATATGCCCATGTATTGTCCTGTAGATTCTGAAGCAGTAATTGAATAAATTATGAGTTCTGCTTGTTCATTTATTCTGTGATGTGACTCACCAAAACAAAGAGAGGAATAAGGAGAAGAGGTGTTTCACCAAAAATAAATCTGGACAGTTGTGAACTAGAAACTCAGTCCTTTAAGGCATCTAGGACTATTATTAGTAACAGAAGCACATATAGCTACTAATTACAAACAGATGGTTCTCTCTGCACCATGACAGGCAAACGTGAATTACAACAGTATTTGAAGTCCAAGAAAGTCCAAGACAGCTGTAAAACACTGTGACTCTATTTTTAGGTCTCTGTTTTTCGTATGGACCTTACTACTTCCATTACCCAGTAAAAAAGGAAAACCGGCAAAATTGAGTCACTTGACTTCGGCTAACAGAGTACCATTGCTTTCTTGCTCACAATTTATCTGTTCCCCCTGCAGCAATTTTCATTACATAACTTCAAAATGCCCCCAGATATTCCCATGGGGTCCTAGCAAGAAATATTACAGTACTTTCATCAGTTTTATTTTACAGATATGTATGGAGTATGACCAAGAAGACTAATGATTTTAGCAAGCCAGATCCCAAGGCTGTTCTTCCCTCAGAATAGGCCCTGGGCCAGACTCTGACTGGCATTGCTACTAAAGAGAAAAAGATCGCAATGGTATTCTCTTCCTACACAGTCCCTCCCACGAGGATCAGACAGAATTGCAAATCCTGTGTTAGGCAAGATCTGGAGCATGAGCTCAATTCTTCAGGAGCTAGTATAGGAAGTTATTTTAAAAAGGAAACAAAACCAGGGCATTACCCTTATGTTCACTTTATACTTTGTCCATTTAGGTTGCAAATTCAGCTGGAGAAAATGTCATGCTATGTGTGTATCTACAATTCTCACTCCAACAGGGCACTGGTCCCTGTGACAGCCCTTAGCAGTCATATAGTCCCCACCTAAATGACCCCTTGTATTCCTCTTTGCTGTTCTCTAGTCACAATTCTTATCTGTCTATCAACAGCCTTGAGAGTGGAGCATTTTTTATTTTACTGCATGGAGGGATGCAACCCTGAAGTGATTTTGTGAAAAATGATGAATGTTCTGCAAATGCAGAAAAGTACTGCTTCTTGTAAGTGCAGGTAGAAGAGGAAGATTACCTGTGGGTACAATGAATTCTGCTACTACTTGTGGGTTCAGCCAGAAGCAAGTAGTCTATTACCATACTGATGGAATCACCAGACTTTTAGGAAAAGATACTAAGGAAAATTGTTGAAAGTAAACTAATGTCGGCTCTAGAATTCAATATCTGTTTTTTCTGGCTGTAGTTTAGGAGGAGATGGGTGGGTTTTCTTACTGTTTGGGGAGGGGGATGGTTGGTTGGGGACTTTTTTAATTATTATTATTGTTTAATTCTTCATTTAGTACAAATTAACATAAAGAATTAAAGAAATTTTCCAATTGAGTATTCCAATATTCTTCCATGTAATTAGACTGTTTACTTCCCTGCTCAGGGGAAAATGAAAGATACAATTGCAGAACTGTTATCCTGTCTCTGTTACAAGAATATCTGGCATAGAAACATTGATGCAGAATAAACAGATGGAAAATATAATTCACCTAGCTTCTCCTGTCACTGGAAGCTAGAATGCCTGACTCCCACAAATAACTTATTTAATGGAGCAAAATTATGTTCAGTTTATTGCAGATCCTAGAAGGCATCCAGGAAAGGGTATGAACTAATGAGAGATGAAGGTGCTCCCAATCCCAATAGGGAAAAAGATAAAATTCTTGGATTACTTTCTGGTAGCAAACAGTAACAGCAACACCACATACACAATTATTCAGGTGTACAGTTTACAAAAACAAAAAATCCCAAAACCCTGTTGAACTAGCCAGAATCTTCCAGCAGTTTTTATTATTATTATTTTTATTATTTCAGTACTCTGTCTACTCTCAATTTTTTGTTTTTCCTCTGGCTTTTTATTATTAAAAACTGAAGCAAGTTCCTTATCTTCAGTACTACCTCCAGAAGAAAGATGACTGCAGACTTCTGTGACATGTTTCTAGGACAATGAAAAGACAAACTGATTGAGAAAAAAATTCCCTTTATTTAATAAACAAAAATGATTTCCAAACATTCTCCTTCTCCTTCTCCTTCTCCTTCTCCTCTCTCCTCTTCTCCTTAGCAGTTTTAAGTATATGGAGTTTAAACTCTTCTGTATACACAATCCTACTCCTCAACCAAATGAGATAGATGCTTTTGACTGTCATTGCTCTCACAGAAAAGGGAATATCATTCACTTATAATCACAGTAAAAGAAAAGGTACCTGAACTGCCTTGTTTAGTCAGTATTTCTTAAAGATTGCACTAGATCTATTCATGCAGATAAAGTTTTTAAAATATTTATTAAAGTGTTCTTCTCTTTTGATATTACCTAGAGATAATTACTGCACCTTTAACTACGACCATTTGCAATGCAAACTAGGAAAGGAGCTTGTCTGAATAATATCTTTTAAGTCCTTGATTTAGTTCTGCATAAACTGATTTTTATACAGAGAACACAAATTGTCGCCACTTCATCAATGCCTCATTTTTCTCTTAACAATGAACCAGCAGTGATTAATTTCTGAAGACCAGTAAACAAAAACATAGCCTTGAAAGTGATTAAGGCTTAGCTGTAAAATATGTGCATGCACATACTAACAAATGACTGTTATTATAAAGTCAAGAACTGCTTAAAAAAGACATTCAAATGGAAGAGAGTATGCAACAATAGCAGAAACTGTGCAGTGCCATAGGGGTCCTTAGGGATTTTCATTAATCCCGGGTATACATGAGTATGATCTATTGAGAAGTTAGAATCTTCTTTGGAGTGACATTGAGAGGTAACTATAAGAATTAATTAATTCCTGATGAATTTGGTACAACTCTGCAATCATATTGCATGAATACTGCATGTGTTTTTGTAGCTGGGTTCCACTAAAGTAAATATGTTAGCCTAAGTAACCACGACCCTTGGTTTTGTAAACTACAAATCTAAAAAAAGAGGACTTCTAAGGCTTTGTGTACCTCTTGAGTCCCAATCTGAATCGAATATTTAGAAGCATAGTATTGTCAATTTCAGTAGTATCAGTGGTATTTGAGAGAATGCTAGGATTAAAATAATAAAAAATATTTGTTTAAAATACACAAAATAGCTTCTATACTATTTCACATCTAATTTTTCACTATTAAACCAAAATTCTATAAGATATAGTGATTGTGAATAAAACACCCTATTTGATTTTATACCACCATGAACAATTTGGATATGAACGATTAAGAATCTGAACATTATGATGATAAAAGAGAAAAGAATACTGAAGACACTTAAGAAGAAATACTTGAATCCCAATGGAAGTATTCTGTACAAGCACAAGTTGTTCTGAGAGAGATAATGAAGTGTAAAAACAACCTACCTCAAAAAATGTAGGGCTGTAGATTCTTTTGTCATTTGAAAAGACCACTTGGTCTGAATGAGTTCATGCATAGGTTATACAAAAAGTTCCTGTGCAAAATTAATAGGATTTAGCAAATTGGGAATTCAACAAATCTAGCCATAAAGAGACCTTATTTTGATTTTCACTACCTGTTATGGAATATAAAATAAATAAGAATATATAAGAAAAATATTGCTTAAATGAGTCAGTGAAGATAAGCAGGCAACAATAAAGAAAAAAAAAATTCCAGCTCTTTTTTCATATTTAGTTTTCTGGTTTGCTTGATTAGACAGTGTTGACATTGAAAATTTAGATGCTCATTTCTCAACTTTCTTGATTGTTATTTTAAAATTTGCTCTGTGATAATGTTAGGAAGGAGGTATTTTCTAGTGATGTATGAATAAAAATACGGAATTTGATCTAAAATAAAATAAAAATTCCCTAAAATAAAATAAAAATACTATTACAATTGGGTTTTTAATTCCAATTTCATCATTTTCATTACTAGTTTTAAAGAAAAACATGATTATTTGAGAATGTCTCACAAATTTGGAGTGATTGCACGTGATTTAAAATATTTTGATGAACGCCATTTGGGCAGATATTCAACTGAAGAGTGATGCTTTTAAAATATAACTATATATTTATAAAAATCAGTATCAGAGGCCAAAAGAAAGAATCACTTTTAGAACAGATCAGGAGAAAAAGCAATAATAGGAATACTTTGAAGTGTTTAATTACCTTTTCTGAAAAAAAAAATAAAAAAGGATTTAAGAAAATTACTTTTATCAAAATCATCTACCTGGACCCTTAATTTTTTGGTGATTTTTTTTTTTTTTTTAATTTTGAGAGTTTTATTGATTTCCAGTGATCTAGTCTAGAAAACAACGATTAAATTAAATTAATTCATGATGGAACACCAAAACAACTGTGTATTAATCCTAAACTTCATGCAAAAGAATAAGTCTCCAATTACATCTATGACTGTGCTGTTCAGAATTTTTAGAATTGTAAGATCTCGGAGAGCATTCACAGTACTTAGCAACACAGCTGCTCATGCACAATACACCCACTCTCATATTCTACAGAAGGCATTTATTTTTTATTTCCCCCCCTCCCAAATTGCCCTCTTTAATTTGTTCTAAGAAGTAATTAGTTTCAATTAGTCATCATGAGACTTGTTACCATAGTTTAAGTCAAAGACTAAAAGCTCGAAAACCATAAGGATTGTATAGAAATGAATTATTGAATATTTTGTATCAGTTCCAGTGTAATAGGGTTGAACATTCTAGGTTGAAATACAGCAATTGAGATTTGGCTTTGTTGTAGAAGTGCATTGCTTGAACATCAGGCAGGTTATTACTTTTTTCCATTGGGAATGAATTGTTTTCTCTAGTCAAAGATTCAATAAAGAACTCCCTCAGGCTATCTATGGCATGCTTGCAAGGAGCTATGAGCTGTATCAGAAAGAAAAAAAAAATTGGAAGTGCCACAAATTCAGGACCATTCTGAGTAAGGTAATATTTAATTCACTTAATGATGTAAAGGTTGCTTTCCTCATAATATTCATCCAAATTAGAAGTTAAAGTGTAGTCTGCTATGCTCCTTGTAAGAGATTTGGCCATCCTGCTGGTGAATTCTTGGCTTTACTAAGACTGTCATATAGGTTTTGCCTTTTGGCTAATCTTCAATATTTCTGCACTCTTACAGGTTTCTCAGAGGACTGGTATGCTATATTTTGATTCCTGCATCCCTAAATTCTTCCAGAATTGCCTGAGACAATTTTCATTTTGTGTAATCAGTAGGAATACGTTAATGAGACGAACTTTCCTCACTAACTTTCGGTCATTCAGGAATTATTTTACCTATGAATTCCTGAAAGCCCTTGTGCCCCAGAAAAAATATCCTAACACCTATTATGGAAAGGAGCAAAATCTGGCCAAATCCCTGCTTTGGGTTACAATTTCTAGCTTTGCAGATAAAAAGTGCAACCACATTGTCTCGATTTTGCTTCAGGGTTTATCATCAAAGAGTCTGTAAAAGCTACTCAAAGCTCCAAGACAAATGTCCTTTCCATAATAGACTTGATTTGTGTACCCACAAATCTCCCTGTTGGAAAACCACATACTTGTCTCAGGAAAAGACAGTAAAATTGCTCTGCATGTTCCATCTGCAAATGGTGATCCATCTCACTAGCACGATCACACGGTAATGTTCAGTCTGCACCCTAATGAGTCCCAGATCAATGGTTGTGACATCCCTGTTTCAATATTGGTGAGTTTGACCCTGGAACTGCTGCTTATTTACACTGTCTTAAGTGATGCCACTGTCATAGGACTGGCAACAATCAATATTTCATTAGCAACACCTTTGGCTTTTTCTGACTGGTCAGGAAATCCAATGGTTTGTGTATTGAAAACATGTTTTTTTAATTATTTTTATGATTTGGTACCTTGAATTTTGATCTATGCAACATAAGGCAACTATAATTTCAACTGTTCAGAGCTTAATGCCTAATCTGCAGGAGTTATGAGCACTGCAAATATTGCAAGATATGGAGGAGAACCAGAGTTGACCCAGAAAGGATGAAGTGAAACATAAACAAACAAAGAAACAAACAAACAAATAAATAAATCTAAAAAATAATTTATGCAGGAAAAGGTCAAGTAAATTAGCAAGCATTTAAATGCATATATGCACATTTCTTCAAATATCAACACACAAACCTAAAGACAATATCTCAGTAAGTTTACACTTGTAACATAGTCCTACCTCAACTCTTCCCTGCTTTTCATTTACTGTAAAAATTGCATTTTCATTTTAATTTTGGAACATATAAGTCAGTGCAGTGACAACTATGGATTTTTTTTTTTTTTTAATATTATCTTAAAATCTGTTATTTGCATTAATTTATTTATGGGTTCCATGTTGAGAACTACTTAGTCCTTGACAGTAATATCAAAAACATTTTCAGATTTAGTGTTATGATTATGGAGAAAATGTATCAATGCCATTATTACTCAAACATCTAAAAGTCAATTATTCATTATGTAGATGTTATCCACTGAATGTAAATTCTAGTAGATTACAGAATATTTTGCTATTGTAAAACTCTTGAATTATTTACTATGAATAACTTAAACTAATACAAAAGCTTTTTTCCTGTCTAAGGTTTGAGGAGGAATAATTTATTGCAATAATTCATTACATATGCTTTGGTTTTAGAACTATGTAAGTTAATTAAAATAAACAAACAAGAAGAAGGAACAAACCCTTTAAGAACAATAAAGATAAAAAATAAGGTGTATGTGTCTGAGGGATGACTTTTAGAGAATGAAAATAATTTTTTATGTTTGTTTAGGACACCACTAAAATGTATGACTAAAGTGAATTATTTTAAAAAATAAGACAATATCTGCAGAAGATTATTTGTATGTCTTTTTCTTCCTAACTGTAAGAAAAATATTTAGTTTATTTCATTTTTGGGTATAAAACAATTTGCATTCTTTGTTTAAAATTATAAACCCAAACAATAAGATTTTAAAATTCAGTTAAAGCATTTGCTTGTACAGGGTTGGATGTTTCACAAACTTTAAAACAATAAACTAATAGTGTATGCATTCATTTTCTCATTCACCTAAACCATTAAAATTTAAATACTTTGTCAGGGTGGAAAAAAGCCCTAAAATCAAAAACAACCACTCTTTCCCAATCCCGATATCGAATTTTATGTGATACGGGCCTAGGTGTTGCATCTTTCTCTAAATTACACAAGTTGTTTAAACTTTGTCTGCTGTTAGTGGATAATCACAACTGTTTATCTGTTAATCATAGAACAAAAGTGAGAAAAGGGATTGTGAGAAATGTATACTCCTAAAGGAGTTTTTCTGACCAATATGAGGAACAAAACAAAATGGAAGGGATTATTTTACACACCAGTAATGATAGCATGCAGGGTGTGGGAAGGCATAGAAAAACAATCCTGTAGTAAATAGTACAGCAAATGCCAAACAAAAGCAAAACATTTTTTCTATGGTGAGAAAGACATGCACAAAATAAATTTTTATATGGATAAAATACTTAGATGATCATAGAAACAGATTCCAACCAATTATTATTAATGAAAAATGTGGTAAGCTGTTGTCTGAGAAAGTAATGAGAAAAAGAATGAAGTTAACATCTATTAAGTTTAATTGATAATTTGCAATTACTGAAAGGGTAAGCTATGTGAAAACATTTGAAACAACATCAATGTACATTAAAGAGTTGTGACTGTATCCTGTTGGAGTAAACTAGCTTAAAATGTGAAACTTTAATGAAGAAGCCTTGGTAAAGATATCCACACCCTGTGTATGCATTTTGTGATAGACAAGTTAATAGAAGAGAGCATGTGCTATTCAGAGCAAGGAAGCATTCAGTAATGTAACCTTACTGTTTTCTCTTTTGTTTCAACAATTTACACCTGAAGGCGGGTGAGAGTGTCTCTTCTATACATAATGAAAACAATTTTCCTTACCCACCGGTAATTGAATAAGACAAGAAGTGAAGTAAAATGGATAGCTCTAATTCCTTATATTTTAAGTAGAGCTCTGATATTCAGTAACACAATTTACACAAGACATCTCCCTATAACTTCAATGAGGATAAGCAATGAAATACATAAGGCATTTAAGAGAAGTGTGAAGAACACCTAGATATTGCATTAACAGTTTATAATATTTAACATTGTTACACCCTGTCTGCCCACACCCTCGCTGGATCAGTATGAGCAGCATACACAGAGGGCCAACACAGCTCTTCTGACACTCAGTCTGCAGACCGACATTGTCAACAGAGGCAAGTTGATGCCCATGTTGTTTCAGAAAGGTCTTTAACCACTCTGCTTTCGATAGAGCCAAGAGGTTGTACAACTGCTCCCTGTGCCCAAGAAATTTTTGCAAGGTGTTGGTATCACATGACCCTAGACATTAAGTGTCCCTGTCAGTCCACCAGAGCCATGGCATCACTTACAATCCCCTGTTTCCTGTCATTGATTGCTGTAGGGGTGTATTGCTGCTCATCTTTCTTACTGCCTCAATAAACGTTTCGTTTTTAACACATTCTCAGACTCCATTACTGTTCAGACCATATATTTAGTGCTAGATTTTTCTTGATGAATAACATTTTAGAAAAAAACTTAAGCTTAGTAGTCTGGTGCTCTGGGCTGGATTTTGTTACCACTTTATGCATCAGATTGCTACATTTAAAATTCCCATGCTGATATGAATAAAGGTTTTCTATAATAATCTGAAAGATACTTTACTAGGGAGGATGCAGATTTCACTAGGCCAGTTTGCTTGTGTCTTCTCCATCTGTTTTTTCCTGAATGGCCTCCTTTTTCCTCTCAACATGAAAATTCCAGTCTGGGTGTTCCTTTTATGGAAGGCATCAAATAAGAGAAATGTTAATTTCTTTGCTTTTCCGTAATGCTGAGAATAGCAATCAAAGGATGAAGAAACTGCAAATTGATTCTAGATAAGCAGCCGGATTTAGGAGAGTAATTTCGCTGATGACAAGTTATGGTGTTGATACTGCAGTTTTTTGGTTGCACCAAAAAGGAAATGGATATTATATCTTGCATCTTAGCTATCATTTCTCTTTAAAATAACAGAACAAATGTTAAAACTGAAAGAAATAATTTGATTTTTTTTTTTAAATATCATACTATTATTTGTACCATTTTTTTATTTTCTGTTTGCCAGCCAAGCACTGCAATGTAACTTTCAAGCTATTTACAAGAAATGTAACTACAATTGGAGAAAAATAGCAGTAATATGTTTAGGAATCTTATATTTGACTCAAGCACTCTTTCAAATGTCTTCAATTTCAACATTTAAAAAATAAGCCATTTTAATAACACTTTTTCACTATTACAAGCTCTCTTTACTGGAAGTGTGTCTTCTTTTGATTTTATTCCAGAAACATTCTGATGAAGCCAATTCTCGACTGCTCAATAGAACACTATCATTTGACTGTGGTCACAACTGGGTATTTTGTGGACATTAGAATACTTCAGGTAAATCAGACTAAAATTTAAAATGAAAAGCTAAAAATTGCAGTCATCTGATACAATTAAAATTTGGAACTTCATTTCAGAGTTATCTGTGGTCGTATCTTTCCTACCACAGATAATGACATAATCCTTAGCCCTAGCAGGAAAAACATTTAAGTATATACTTAATTGCTAGCCTAGAATCAAATACTCTTGACATCAAAAGAATTTGTGTCTGCTAAAAGTGTTTGCATGAACATTAACAAAAATCTAAAATATGTTTGTAATTACACAGCCTTAGTACAGAAGCAAATGTCTGTCAACTAAAGATTATTTTCTGGTTCATGTAATTTGTAACTTTATCACTGGTCAGTAATGTTGCTCAGAATGAAGAAATGGGACATTGGACATGGAAGTTCAATGGAATGTCCCTTTCCCACATCATTTTAACTCATTTTTTCCCTACTTACTGCTTTGAGAAAGTTTATTTCTTCACAGATGACAACTGAGCAGCTAATACTATGATTATGATATTCAAATGATCTTATAGCACAGTTTCTGGAGTGCAAGCAGATCAACTCTCCATCCATTTTTTTAACACGTCTATACCATCTTTGATGCATGAATGCAGTTGTAAATAAATTATAAACTAAATAAATTATAAGATTGCTTATCAGATAAAGCCAGTGTCTATTCTTTTCACTCTCTGTGACCTACTTTTTCTATTTTATAAACTCACTCTACTATAGTTCCTTTCTCCTTTCTGCTTATTTACATTCTATTTGCATGGTAATTCTTTCCCTCACACAGACTATTTATTTCAAGATATGTCTAATTTTGATGTTGAAATTCACATTTAATATCTGAATTTTTATGATACCACTAAGGCCTGTTGAAAAAACATGGCTACTTCAGAGGAACAGTTCTAAAGGTTTTAAGAAGTGTTTAAAACAACAGAGCAGAAATGCAATGTACAGTAAGGCCTATAAATATTGGAAGTCTAGAATCCATGCCAATATGTCTTGTGAAAGTGATGTATGTGCACTCAATAAGTACCTAATTACTCATTATTTAATTCTGATTAAACAAAAAAAAAAACCCAAAAAACCAAAAACAAACAAACAAACAAAAAACCACACAAAAGGATTTGCAGTTTTTAAGTATGAATTCCCAATATACTTCAAATTAGAGAGAAGAATGCAAAATCATTAGGGCATCATATGGTTCAAAAAGCAGGCAAGAGTACCAAACTATAAAACTAACGTAAGCACTGTAGATTTATCTCCTTTGGGCTTATTTGTCCTTGACAGCATAGTAAGAGAAAAATAAACCTTTGTGATTCAAAGTATAAAGGAATAAAAAGACTGAGTTATTGCAGGTTTACAAAAATTTGTTACGTAAATTACTAGATGGAAATATAGACCCTCAGTTACATCCCACAGGTTAGAAACACAAAGCTAGCAAGTAGAACATAGAAGGAAGATACCATGCATTTTTGGGTGTCATGACATTGAAAGTACATAAAACTGTTAAAGAGCATCCAAAGAAGGACTATGACAACAGTGAAAGGCCCAAAAGAAAACTGCACAAGGAACAGCTGAGGTCATTTGACCTCATTGTAGTCTACAACTTTCTCATGAGGTGAAAAGAGGCGGCAGACATTGATCTCTTCTCTTTGGTGACAGGACCGGAGGGATTGCCCTGAAATTATGTCAGGGGAGATTTAAGTTATTCACCCAGAAGAACAGCTCCCCAGGGAAGTGGTCGCAGACTTCAAGATGGAGTTCAAGGGCCCTTCGGACAACATTCTTCAGCACATGGTGTGACTCATGGGTCATGTGCAGGACCAGGGGCTGGACTCAGAATATTCTATGACTCTATGATCCTGCAGAATTATGGTTTGTGTTTCTTCATTTTTCTGAACTTTATAGGAGGTTAGATATATTCCTTTGCTAAACTCATGCAATAAGACACCTTTTAAAAAAATGCTTTCCTCAGGAGGTATCAGGTATATCAAGTTGCACAGACTGTGCATCTGATAACTTGTATCTGCATTTTAAGTAATGCATAATTTTCTTATTCAAGTATTGAATTGACACCAAGTCAATTTTCAGAGTCTTAACAAAGTGTTATAGTTTCAGTGATAAATTACTTGTATACAACCATATTAATGTTTCAGTATGAAGGGGTTATTTAGTGGTTATTCTTAATGGAGTGGAAAATATTAAAATTCTTCCAAAACCATGGAAGACATAAAAAGGAAAATCTCTTTCAACAGAAAAAAGTAAGAACATTTTTTTCTTTTGCAAACACTTGGGATAAAACTCAAAGCTGTTTTTACATACAGTCTCAATAATTCTCATATCTTTTATTTACCTTAACACTATAGACTTTTCTTCCTTAAAATTTTATTGTGCACCAAAAATGTAAGCAGATTTTTTTTTTATATTTTAAGCTGTGTGTAGTCATAAAATAGTTTTTTAAGATGCTACTTCTGCAGAGTGTTGACCTTGTTTTAAAGAGCTTCTATGTGTTGGAGAGTTTTTGTTATCTTATAGAAAAGGAACGAGTTCACAGGTTCTTTCATGTGTTCCCATACATCCCTCCTCAGACGCTGTACAGGGGATGCACAGTCAATGTCAATCCTATGTACCACTGCAGTACTCCAAAGCATCCCTACCGACAGCTCATTACAGGAGGAAGTGCTGCTGCTCTGTCACGTAATGATGAGTTACACTAACAAGATGGAAAGTGACTACTATCACTACTTTGTGCTTCATAGTCACAGTTCTTGAAAGCAAAGAAATATAGACAAGAGCCCACTGTAGCATGACTGAAACACTCTAGACTCCGCAGGGCTGCTGAGCTTTTGTTTTGTTTTGGTTTTATTTTTAAAGTTCCTCCATGACTTAGGCACTTCACAGACAAGGTAACATCTCATTGTAACTTTTTTTTTTTCTATTCAAAAATTAGAAGTTTATGTGTTCGCAAAACTGCACATCCAAAATAATTTGCATCCAATTGGATTTTATCAGAGTCAAAGTCAATTAGTCTGGCTACTTCAAGGTATGTAAAAAACAGCCTATGAGAAATTTCCATGAAGCAAAAGGAGTCTTACAATCCTTCCATCAGCTGAAATAACCCTTGAAAAAATATTGAGGAGACTAAAATGACCAGGAGACTCTGAATTCCTCTGATTTCTGTGTTTCTACATATTTTCCCAACTACTACTATGCATAATATGCCTTAAAAGGAAGACGTTGTTTATAATGTTGCAATGCTGTTAAGACATTAATTCTAAACCCATCTAAAGATAATTTTCATTTGGAGTGAAAATGTTGTTCTGTTCTTTCTGATTCATTACAAACCAGTTCTGGATGTAATCAAGATTTTACTGAATTGATAAAAGATATACTTTTAAATTAAATCTTTTCTGTCAAAATTAATGTAAACATTCCTTTTACAGTCATGAAAATAAGGTCCGTTCAATAGAATGGGGTGCAATTCTATTTTTTTTTTGATAGTCTTCCAACTTCCTGTCATGGTTTTCGTCTTCCAGTTTCATATCATTCTCTCATCTTCCATAACTAGTTTAAAAAGGGAAATTAAACTTTATTGTTTTCATCAATTAACACTTCATTATGTTCGTGGATTAATTAAATGTTTTAAAATTGCTTTAAGTTCTCTAAAAATCAGAAGTTGTAAGAAGTGATGAACGCTTTGCCATGTCACATGATAAAGAGAAACTTAGTTTCTCCTTAGCGGAAGGTCCGTGTGATAAGGATAGTAGACCAGGATAATATTATTTTATTCTTATCAGGGAAAGGGAACAATATAGTCTTGGAGGTGCAGATAAGGCTGACAAAAAGGAAGCTAAGCTCTGCAAGGCTGACAAGGCATAAATTATGCAAAATAACAATATTATGCTTATTCTAAAGGGGGGGTCAAGGAACAGCCACCTAAAAAAGGCACTGGATGTTGAAGACCACCAAGAAGACTGCTAAAGAACTATACAAGGACTTTCAATAAGGGGTGTGACTATGCAAAATACAGTAGCATATATGCACCAAGTAAGCAGGGATAGCTAGTGAATGTGTAATCAGCATGTATGATAGCTCTGTGTTCCTAACACTTAGGACACTACATTAGAGGAAGGACCCCCTGAATGAGGACCAGCATGCTACAATAATGAATGCCTGCTTTCTAATACCCAAAACTGTGTTAGAAAACTTCCATCTAGCCAATTTCAGTATCAGTGACCTTCCATTGCTGTAATATCCTTGCTACACTGCTTATTTGGGTGGTCATTTTAAAGGCAGTTTCCTCCTAGATATGACCGACCATGTAAATAGCTATTGAATTTTAATTACCTGTTTAAGGTAAAACATATTGAAGCATCCTATTTTCTTAATCCTTTTGAGATACTTATGGTGCCTACACAAAATCTCCACACTTATAAATTTTATATTAGTTAGGGTCACAAATATTTGGGCGGTAGAAAGGTGAGCAAGACATAACCCATAATTTTAATGAGAACTGTGAAAACCTTTTAAATATGAGTCATCTCCCTACAATGAACAGAAAAGAAAGAAAACAGGGATTTCAAGACAATAATGACATGTTTTTGCTTTTAGTCACCAGTTCTTTCTAAAGTATGTTTAGTACTGTAGATAATTCCTATCTCCATTTTCCATAATGTTGGCTGAAATTAACCTACAACAATATGAAAGGTGACTATGTGTTTTCCATATGGTGAAAAGATCTATATCTCACTGTAGAGGGGGAGATTATTTGTTTTTTCCATTTCACATTTTTGTTTTAAATTGTTCTCTAGCTACTTCACCTATGTGTATGCCAAACTTTAGTCATATTTGCTTTAAGGATCTTACCCAGGATCATAGTCATCTCAGACAACTCAGCATACACCTTCTGTTTTAACATCAGGATCATTCTTTGGTAGCCTACCATGTATATGAGTAAATTATACATTGTAAGCTGGTTTGCCTCCTCCTCTATTTCCATTTTAATATATAGCAGTTCATTTGCTTTTATCATTGTCTTCCTTTTGCTTCTGTTCCTACATCCTGTCTTCTCTTAATCTTTTTCAGCATTAGTGGACTAACACTGGAAATCTCATATGGATCCAAATGAATTGCCAGTATTGATCTGCATTGAAAAGTTCCTACATAATGTCACCTTAGTGACCACTGTATTCCCACAATAATAACCACCTACATTTCCTGAGGAAACATTTTTATGTTTATTTTAGTGGCAGATAGATGCTTTAAAGACAGTACTTTACAGACTGTGATACTCTACTGTGATGCATTTACAGACCACATCTTTCTGCAAAACTTTCAGGCTGTATTCCAAGCTCTCCAATATTGGGGTTACAGCCACAGTCCACAAAGTTTCTCCTTTACCACATCCACTCTCAAAACTGCTGTGTTAATAGCCTGAAAATCTGAAAGTTTTCTTTTAACCTTGCCAGTGTTTTAAGTTTAAAGGACATTACACTTGCTTATTATCCACTTTTCTCTATTACATTGTGGCAATAAGAGAGACTACTGAAAAATTAATCCTCCATGCTCCTAGACCTAATCATGGCAAGTATGCTTTATGACAATTGCCAAGAGTGGATACAGCTCATACTGGGTAAAGGGCTAAGTGATCAGCAGTAAAGGAAAGGATGAAAGGAAATGAGAGACTCACAGCACTTCTGCTGAAAATATCCCAGGGGTTCCAGTTGCTCAGCTGTAATTAAAGAAAATACAAGCTGATGTAAAATGTAAAATGATTACCACTATGCAAATGGACAGATAATTTGAAAATCAGAGCATTGAGAGCTTTCAACTCATTTCACAGGCGAAGGTGCTGTGAAATGTCTCTGACTAAAGGGAGAGTACTTTTGGCTCATATCTAATAAATGGATATTCAAAGGCAGGTTGGCTGACCTAAAGGGCTAAAATTTGCATGAATGTCAAGAACATAGGATATCAACCCAACAATCCTTAAGTGCTTTCCCAAAAGAGTGAGCACAACTCCAGAGCAGCTTTATCCAATACCAATAGCAATTAATCAAGTAATAAAGTCTCACTATCATAAATTCTGAGTTCTTCTCAAGTATCTTGGTTTAAACCATTGTGGTGCAGCAACCTTCAACAGAGCCTAGTGAACTGGTGTAGTGAGTCCAGGCCCATGGACCCAAGCAGTATCTGTAAGATTTATAGTTACTATCCAGATGTGACCAAATTATTCACAGCAGTGTATTCAGAAAGTTTCATTTCTTTCTCTCACATGAGAAAAAAATGCTTTTAATTCTCTTGTAAATATTTGTCACATATAACTAACTTTTGCCTGTGTTCATTTCAGGGCATCTAAATGTGGAGATAACTCCATGTTTAATGAATTCCTGCCAATAAATCATGAATGTATGATTTTCTTAAGAGTGGCTATACAAATGCCATGAAAAATAAATGCTTAGAATGTAAAAATAATTTTTAAATTATTACTGTGATTACCATGCCAGTTTGTTTAGCCTGACTTGAGGTACATCACCCTTAGAGCCAGAATTTAGATAGAAATACTAAATTATATGTGTATACTTAGCATAATAAGACTACAATACTTCCTTTAAACAAAGCCTATTGTAAAATTTACACAACCCTTTAGTCAGCCTAGAAATTAAGCAGAATTTATTGATTATGAATCATCTTAAGAAGTCCTGTTTTGTTCTAGTTCTCTGCATAAGGTAAATTTTAGGGAATTCTGCCATTTGACTAACCTTTCTGATTTTCATGACTTTGAGACTTAACCTCCCCATTTTAAATTGACTGAAAATGTCTTTATTTCTGGTAATTAATCAGATTAAATAATAAAAAGAAATTAAAAAGAAAAAGTCATCTGAATGCATTTTTTACACATCCACAAGAAATTTCCTACAGAAGATGTATGGCTCTGTTTTGCATACAAAATTTTTCCCAGAGTTCTGTTGCCAACTTAGTTTAATTATTGCTTGGCAGTGATAGATCCCAGCTGTTACATGCCTTTGCAACACATGCATTGAACTATTCAGCATATACAGACCTTTCTTTTCAGGCAAATGGAAGACGAATTTACAAAATGTATTTAAAAGTATTTTTCAAAGTGATTATAACAAGGAGAATGAATTGAGTAACTTTGAAGAACCATTTTAATTACCTCATTAAGAAAAAAAATATATTTAGTTGAAACCAAATTATACTAAAACTTGAGGCTGTAAAGAAAGAAGACTTCAGAAACTTTTGTTGTTGCTGGTTGTACTGTATATGTGACTGGCATAAAGTGTATGCCATTCCTCAATACTATCAATTCAGCTTCTATCAATGTGCAAACTGTGTTGAAAACAGTTCTAAAGACTAGTGAAATGGGTTTTGCTTTCTTCTTCATTAAACAAATTCCCAGAGTTTGTTTTGTTACTGGAGACTCCCCAGCTTCCACCAGCCCTAGGATTTTATCAATCTGATCTAAATGCAAGTCTTCTGCTTTGTTGTATTTTGTGTTCATAGACAAGCAGGCTGATACCTTAAAAATCTGTGTTAAGGAGTTCCCCAACGATGTGTATTACACACAGCACTGTTGTTAAGGGGTATTTATGGGCTTCTAAGTCAATAACTGCATCCAGGCTCCATATGCCAAATATAACCCTGCACCAGCTGGTTGAAAAGCTGTTTCTCTCCCTCTCAGGGGGAGCTCTGGGTAAAATATTCATGACTTGAAAGGCGGGCCTGGAATTTAATGCTTTTATAAATTGAGAGAAAATTAATTATATGTTTAAAGGATAAAAGAATATCTTCAAATTTATGTTTTAAATTTTCCATACTAGGCCAACTCAAATAGTCACTCTGTAGCTTTATGCTACTCATGTCACTTGTCTAGATACCACTTCCTTTTTCCTCACAATTTATGAAATAAACGCCTGTACTTCAAATATTTTCATCAAAGTAAAAAAGGATTAGATATGGGTGTCTATCTCAAGATTTATACAGATTTTGAATCTGCAGACATTTCATTACATACATTTATTCTACTAGGCTACCAGTAATCAAGATAATAAAATGTGTGTGTTTGTGTCTGTGTCTGTGTCTGTGTGCATGCACACGTGTGTTTGTATTTTGTGTTTTCAGTTGTTCAAGCAGCAACACACTGGACAGCACCATGTATTGTTCCATGAAGAAGAAGTTCTGCTTTGAGTTAAAAATTAAATTCCAAGCTGTTCTTTAACTTCTAGTAAAAACGCAAAGTCACTGTTAAGGTTTTGATTTATTATAATGTTCGCACGACATAGGAACTGGGAGAGTGAGAAAAAGTCAAGGCAAACCAAGGTACCTAAGACAATATAATGCAGCTGGTCTTAACTGAAGTAAATAACTTTAAACACATACCAAAAAAGTGGTTAAACTCCCAAAATTTTGATGTGGGTATGTGTTTTCCTCATTTTTAAAATCCTTTTTTAGTTTTAAAAAAAATAAAATCATGTAAATCACACCCCACACACACACACACACACACACACACACAAACACACACACACGTTATTTGGGGAAAAAATAATTTAACTTCTGAAAACTGCTTATTTTGCATCTATTTTACATGTGCTTAACATCATAATGGAGTTGCAGAACATCCTTTTTATTCTGTTTTGAAAACTATCAAATATATTGTCACTAGCTTACCTCAGCAAAGCAAAAAAATAGTACATTTCAGTAGTACATTTAATTACATTTAAAAAATAATAGTACATTTTATTTTTATGTAATTTCTGAATTTTCTCCACCCTCAAATGCAAATAATTTCCTCTACCTAGATAAAACCCAACTATTCTGCTGTATGAAACCAACATCAAAGATCTGCATGTAGTAGAAAAAACCAACAAAACCAAATAAAAGCACCTTCTGAATATTACATACCAATTTTTCCATCAGTGAATGCTTTTCTTTTAATTTCTAAGGGTCTAATGGTGTAGTTCTAAGTTTTATTATTTCTAGGCCTCGTTTCACTTAATTGCATACAGCATAGTTATTGATCAATGTGAAATTATATTTATTTCTATTGTGGCTTTTTGACATAAATTCTTAGACACGTTTGGAATTATAAAATTATTAATGGGCCAAAATCTGCTGAGTACAGGGCACCCTGTGGAAGAAATGGTATCTCTAACTAAACTTAGGTATCACATAATCAATTGCCTTTTGCCTTGTGATGCAATGCTTTGGCTTCAATGAAAAAGGCAAAGCTGTGGTCCATCTCCCTTTTCACATCCCAGACTACAGAATTAACCTGCTTACAGGATTATAGCCTTACAACTCATTTTACAAGCTAAAATAATATCCAGGTGTCATGCCACATGTGAAAGGAAGCAGTTCTAGTTTCACTGCAGCAGCCACTGTAGCTGTAGCAGATGAATGCAGAGATGCTTCCTTCCAGGTGACAGGATGTATTTTTTTCATCCAACCTGCACTCTCCAGCAGATGTTTTCTAACTGTTTTCAGTTTAAGAGAGGCAATGTGGCTAAGACTTGCTTTCCACATCACATAGGTGCAGAGGTCTGATTTTTTACTAAAATAAATATAATTTCTGTAAATGAAGCCTCATAGCTGTCAGGTCTGAGGCACTGGTTGTGAGAAGCTGTGGACAGTAACTTTGGCATAACAGAAACAGAGGAGGATGTGTGCTGACAGCCTTGTTCCTCTGAAATATCAGGGGAGGAATTTCAAGTAATCAAAATGGTAGTATTTGACCAGAGGAAAGCTCCCTGGAAGATTACAGTGCACCATTACTGAGATAAAATGCCCTTGCCCAAATGAAACTTCATTCTAAATTAGGAAAGAAAGAAAATGGGTGAAGGTGGGAAAAAGAGAGGGAATGTCAAGCCAACAACAAGCAAACCAAGAATTAAAAGTACTTGCAAGAGATCTAAGTACTGTACAGAGTTCTCAGGCTGAGTAATATTTGAGTTGATGATTGGCAATCACACTGATTCTGATCTGGCATGGTGTATCTTATCTGGTTTAGACAGATCGTTAAGGGTGCTTCACACAACTGTGTTGTATTTATCATTTCAACTAATTGTTCATTCTTTATTGTTGTCCCAACTTTTATCACAAGGACAAAGCTACTATCAGTGCAGGCTGATATAAAATAAGAGGGACTCAATCCACAATTAATTAGGGTATGTCATGTAAGGAATTCCAGTCTGCAATGAAAGACTAGCATACTAGTTTAAACTGATACAGAGACAAGATTCACTTAAACATTTTCAAGACTATATTTTCAAGGGGAAGAAAATCGTGTTTTAAACCTATTTTAGATTTTGCTTATAAAATATAAGACCCAGTGATGATCTAATTGTATTATATCTGTATCTACTCTACAGGGCAGAAATAGATGAGCAAAAATGATGAACAATTCAATAATGAAACAATAAGAACTAGTATACTTCTCAGAGAATCACAGAATGAGTAAGGTTGGAAGGGATCAATGAAGGTCGTCCAGTCTAACTTACCTGCTCAAGCAGGATCCTCTAGAGTACATTACTCAGGGTTGTGTTCAGTCATATTTTGAGCATCTCCAAAGAACAAGGCTCCACAATCTTTCTGTGCAACCAGTAAATTTCTGTGAAAACTGTAAACCCAAGAATCACCTTAATAATCAAACAAAATCTAATGAGTTTTTAATTCTGTTGCTTGAAGAAAGACCTATTTCACAGAAAAAATCTTGCTGAAATATGAAATTATGAAATTCATATTAAAATGGAAAAGTGAGTTTACAAGAAAACTGATAATGAATGTGAATTAGATACTAAGGTGTAAATTTATAAAATAGCAGTCCTGAAAATTTTACATACTTCTCTGGAAAAATTGAATTAAATTAAAAATAAAAATAAATGAAATATAATTTCTTTTTATAATAATTTTATAAGAGAAATCTAGGGTAAAGAAATTAATCTGCAGCTCTGTTTTCCCTGCTATATTTCTAAGAAAAAATATAGCAAGAAACCCAACAAAACTACTACATCAAAATTAAAAAAAAAAAATGAAAGATAATAAAAAAATAAAGACAGATAAAGTTTTATTTCTTAAAACTGAGGTCAAAAATTAGAGGTCAACTATTCAGTCAAAAAATAAGACATCACTCATTTTCTCATGCCAGTAAGCAGCAGCATACCCCAGGGTTCAGTAACGTGACTACTCCTATTTAATATCTTTGTTAAACACCTGGGAGCTCCAGCCCGAGATGCAGCTCTATAGTATAAAACTTTCCGAACACAAAGAGAAACACTGGAGGTTTCCCTGAAGTTAAGAAAAGACTTGTTCATTGTGAGCATGACTGAGCCCTGACACAGGTTACCCTGAGGTGTCTCCATCCTTGGAGATGCTCAAAAGCCACCAGAACATGGTCCTGAACAACTGACTCTAGGTGGCCATGCTTGAGCAGAGGGGCTTAGACCAGATGACCTCCAGAAGGCCCTCCCAAACTCAGTATAACAACTTTATATTATTCATAAAAATAAATTAAATAAACCATTATAAATATTATTTATAAAATTGTTAATCATTCCATCTGATTTTTGAACAAGCTGAGTTTTAATAGAGTATTTAAATTTACAATATAGGTGAAAATTGACAACATTTTGATGGTACATCCACATTTGTATTCTGAAAGTTTGTTCTGAAAAATGCTTTTCTGTTGTCCTATCAAAAGTATTATATTACAGGCTAATGTGAAAAATTTAAACTCCTAAATCAAGAGTTGTGTTGATGGAATACAGTCATTATGCAGTCTTCCCTTTTGGAACAACTCAAGCCATCACTTTCAGTCCTTATGTGATATAAACACACAAAACTCACAAGGGAGATTGGAGTAGAAGCCAGCAATAGGAACCTTATCCAAGCAAATAGCCAAACGCATTACATCAGAAGACATGGATAACAGAACCTAAGACTTTAACCCACAAAAATGTATTGCAAGATATTATGGTTGGAGCCATAATAATGTTTTGTTCCTTTATGTTTGCTTTCTTATGTCTTGTGGTGGTTTGGTCAGAGCTATCAAGTCCCCTTCTATTAACAAAGTCATTTCCCTCCATCTGGATGGGGCAGAGAGTCAGAAGGGAAAAAAATTTAAAACTTACGGGTCAAGAATAGGACAATTTAACAAATGGAAGAAAAAAAAATAAAACAAGGAAGAAAAAGTGGAGGAGAAGTGAAAAAAAAAGGAATCACATAGCAAGTGAGTGATTAGGCAGCTACTCCAGGAATACCTAATTTAGACCCAGTTCTCTTCCCAATATTATCAATTTTTCTTTTGAAACTAATTTCATATGATAGGGAATATTCTTTTTGCGAGTTCAGGTTAGCTGTCCCAGCTGCATCCCCGCCCAGCCTCCTGCCTACCCCCAGCCTGCTTGCTAGCCAAACAAAGTGCGAAACATGTTGTGAAAGCACTGTTCAGCAACAGCTGAAAACATGCATGTGTTATCAACACAGTTTTGGTCACAAAAACAAAACAAACACCATGAGATTAGCAGGAAAATGAAGTAAAATAATCTGTCCCAGCAAAACTGTGGCTGCTTTGCTGTCTGATACCCTTCATGTAGCAACCAATAAGGAGGCACAGCTATACTATCAAGAGAAGGAAAAAGGGGGAAGGAGGAAGGGGAAGCAGAAGAAAGAAAAAATTAAATTAAGAGGAAAAACTGAGGAGGAAAATGGGGAAAAGGGGGTAAATCCAAAAGAGGGACAGGGAAAGGGAAAGGGAAAGTGAAAAGGAAAGGGAAAGGGAAAGGGAAAGGGAAAGGGAAAGGGAAAGGGAAAGGGAAAGGGATAGGAAGGGAAAGGGAAAGGGAAAGGGAAAGGGAAAGGGAAAGGGAAAGGGAAAGGGAAAGGGAAAGGGAAAGGGAAAGGGAAAGGGAAAGGGAAGCCTCTTCAATAATTCCAATAATTGTTCGAAAAAAATAGATAAACAATTCCCTTTTAAAAATGGAACCAGAAAGAGGCTGAGAGCCATTTTCTCAAACAACTTAAATTGTACTAGGTAATCTCTAAAAAGACACAGCCATTTTACTGTTAAGATATTTTTCTTACTATTTTGATTTTGCTGTTGGCATTTCAGTAAACATACTTGCGAGTTTTCTTTTCAGAATGAGCTGGGATGCTGCAAAAGAATAAAACCATCTACATCCTATCGTATGCTGTGTATTGCATAGAATAAGATGAGACCAAACATTATGGTATAAGTTTATTGCACGTATAAACTTGGTTAAGGAAGCATCACCAACTTGCCAGTTCAGTTATCTCTCCTTTTAAGAGGAAATTATTTAAAGATACATCTTCTGTAGCTCAACATTTTTTGATATGATTTGATTCTTTGTATTTTGAACTTTTATTTTGCATGTTTCTATAAGATTTGAAATTTCTTGGTCTTTTATCTGCTGCACAGTTTCTTCAGCATGTTCATTTTCCTCACCAAAGTTCAAAACAAAAAGCATTTTGTTTTTTACTTTCACAGCTTTTCTTTCATGTTCTGGGATTTCAAATCTGACATGACATTTTCTGTTAGGAAAAAACAATATTATTACAAGACACCCTCTGGGTGTTCCCCTGTGGAGGTTTGGAAGAGCACTCATGGTATGCCTTCAATAGCACTTGGGAGAAACTTGTCCAGCTTTCCTGACTGCAGAAGTCTGACACCAGTAGGTTCAGAAGAAGCAAAGGGTTATAGTCCTGCACAAGCTACAGTGATCAAGAGTAGGGCTGATCTCCTAGTGGCATCCTCTAAATATTCCTTTTCTTCCCCAAGAAAGAAACATTTCTACATTTTCCATGTTCCTACTCTCATCATTTCCTAAATAAGCACACTACCACTTTTATTCTTCTTCAACTGCTTTGATACTATTTTTATAAACTTAAGGTTGCCTTGGTAGTCTGTTTAGCTTGCAAAACACAAAGCTCTTGTCCACTTCCTTGTAATTGCACCATTAGCTTGTTAGAATAACTCGATGGCTAAGATTAACTGTCTACTGCGATATCAGGAGCATGTCTGTGATATCAAGAGCATCTGGCAGCTTCTCAAGTTGCCATCTAGCTAGAGTAGCCATACAGTCAGGGCTACTGTTTTTTTTATTATTATTTAATAGCTCTGACAAAGTGTCTGATACTGTGTTCTGCTGTCTTCCAGAGCCTGAAGCAGATACTGAACAATTATCTGCCATACTTTAACCCCAGCTGACAACTAAGTTCCATGCAGACATTCACTCACCATCCCCACCCCCTCTGAATTTCAGTGTCAGCTCATGTCTTTCTCACAGTTCTTCTTCTCACCAGAAATGACTGTAACGCCTCAGGCCATTCAGATATATTTCCTGAGAAAGTCAGTGAAATTCTTTGTTTAACGATAATTCACATCATTTTTACCGGAGTGGAGTAGATTGTAATTTATTTAGAGCAGAATTCTCATGTGAAAGGGGTACTTCCTCCTAGAGAAGTGGGTCATAAGTGTGTTCATTCATCTTTTCTTGTTTGGAAGCAGAGAAAAAAGTAGAGAAGAATATGCAATCAAGAAAAACGAATGAATAAGCTCAAATATATTTTCTCGGACTACTGGTGCTAAGTCAGAGAATGACCCCACACTACTGAAGCAAACTTTGCAGCTGTATTAAGTGCTTTCAATAATGGAAACACCAAGAGGACAGTGAGAAATAATTTGTCTGTAATGTTATTATCTGTCTCTGGGATGGGTAGAATAGTGCATGAAGTGATAATTTGGTGTTTCAGTGACTGTAAGGCTTCCTGATTTGCACTGCTTCAGCTGCTGTGGCTTGAAGCAGGGCCAATTCATGTCTGTTTCCATCTACCTCTATAGAAATTATTTCAAGGTCTCTTTCAGGAATAACCAAATACAAAAATTTTTGTATCTCACAAAATGTTTTGACAAGCACTTGTTCAAAATGTTCTATTATGCAGTGAAAACAATATGTCAAGAGCAGAAAACAAATGCAAAAATGTTTTAACAATAATCACAAAATCACAGCATGGGTCTTGTTTGAAGGGACCCAAGCAGCTCAGCTCATCCAGCCTCCCTGCTCAAGCAGGGTCATCCCAGAGCACACAGCACAGGATTGCATCCAGATGGTTTTTCAGTATCTCCAGTGAGAGACACTCCACAGTCCCTCTGGGAGAAGTGTGGCAGTGCTTGGTCTCTCGCATATTAAAGAATTTCTCCCTCATATTAAGGTGGAACTTCCTGTGTATCAGTTTCTGCCCATTGGTTCTTGTCCTATTGCTTGACATGAGCAAGAGGAGTGTGGATCCATCTTTTTGACACTCTCCTTTCACATACACTGTAATTGTAATGTGCACAAAAAATCATAAAGATTTTTATGTTCAGCAGTTTTTTTTAAAGAGAACATAAATCACCTTTGAGATTTTTGTGACTGGAAAAAAATTAAGAGTAATTTAATTTCATATGACAGTATGAGATAATAATGAGAGAAAAAAAAATAATTTCCAAACAGTATTTGAGAGTAGGGGCAGGGATATTCTTTTCTTCTGGGATTTTAGAAGAATACAAGAAGGAATCGACCATTAAGAGAAATGTTTTTCTGTTATTTCTTTCAAGGTATAATACTTGGTTATAATTTTTTTAATTTTTTTTTTATTTTTTTTTTTTTTTTATATTTTAAGGGTTTTAAGTTTTAACAAAAAACATTGCACCTAGTAAATTCCTAGTAAATTGACAATTCACTTTCAATAATGATGGAAGAAAAAAATTAAGGTTTTAGAACACATGGAATTACTCACTTATGTCTTATAGTAGAATTTATCAGCGTACTGAAGCACAAGAAGTAATCGGCCTATATCCTCCATAGCATCATGGGTAGTCCAGAGTCAGACAGTCTTGACATAATTATTCTTGGATTACCATTTCACAGAGCACTTTGTCAAAAGTGATAGCATGGCATTTATGAGGCAGTTTCTGGTAGGGCCACTGTTTCCCATCTGAGTGACAAAATCGGATGGTGCTCATGGAGGGACAGAGAACATTGATATAATCCTGACAGGATTTCTACACTCCTGTCAGTGGTAATTTGGGTTCCCTATTTCCTTGAACTATGACCAGAATGACATCTGCTATATCTTGGTGACAGTTTACTGGCATTCTCTGATGATGAACATTAGTTTTGACCAGTTTGGCTGTGGTTTAGGTTTTGAAGAGCTGGTACGACTGTTTTTTGAGGATTAAGCAATGTGTCAACATCCTAGTACAATAAATATTTAACCAAATTTCACTTCAAGATTTTTCAATACCAAAAATTAGCCTCATACTACCCAGTAGCCATCTACTTTATCACATGAGCCATAAGCTCTCCTTACAGCTTGCTTAGAAGATAGATATTTCATGCTTCTCCAGCAGTTTTGTAGTGTTTTGAGATTCTGCTTCTGTGACTTGAGATTGTCCTTTCAGGGCAACAAATTCAACCGTCTTCATCAAACTACACTAATCTAAACTAAACACTGTAAGTGGTATCTAGGATAGGTGAGTAGTCAAGAAAATATTAACATGGCTGAAATTCTTCTTTCTTCCCCCACTTCCCCCAAGAACATAGCACTTTATTAAATATGTAATCTCAAAAAACCATCTGATGTCCTTATCAGCCCCGCAAGAAGATGTCCATGATATCTAAGTACAGCCAGACTGGGTATCTCCACTTAAACCTTTATTGCAAGAACAGAATTACTGTTTCCTTACAGCTTATCAGCTGGGTTACCCCTGATTTCCACTTCCTGAAGTGCTGACTCAGGATCACCGTAGGGGACTATGGTGCAAATTTCACAGTCGTTATGCTGAAAGGCTGACATAATATTGCATATATATTTTTTATGCTTACTAATAGAATACATTATGACTATTTCAGTAGACTTGATTTGTAGCAGAGCTTAATAAGCACTGGGACCTTTGCTATCTATTCACAGTCATAGGGATATTGTGTGTACTGGGAGGTAACTGCATGTCTTAATAAATAACCTTATAAAAGTTAAAAGTCAGCATTTACTCTAGTGGCTAAAATAAAATCTTGCTAGTGTAGCACTGTAGTGTTGTAAGGTTAACTGCATTCTTTCCAATGTGAAGCTAAAATTAGACTGTTAGTTTTATACTGGCAGAAGAGCTGAGCAATCTGTGGATAACTTTAAGGCATTTTATACAGTCTACTGGCTGCAGTAGGAACCGGAGTCAAGAGTTTATTCAAGAATTGGCATGTTTTTCTGAAGCATTCTATTTCATGGGTGGCGGATCACATTGCGATACGTTGTTTAAGACACTTCACCATCTTGCACTGTGATATGTCAGCATATGGTAGAAAGATGCATTTCATCACATGAATTGTTGTAATGTTTCCTGAAACATAGCACGAAGGAAAGTTTGTGACAGCTCAGTTACCCATTAAGTGCTAGTATCAGATTTGTAATCAAACACAAAGACAAGAGCAGACAGTACCATGGTTCATCAAGTAGTATAATTATTTCTGAATACCAGGCACACCTCTGGAATCAGTGAAGTATTTCCCTTTTTCTTCCCTTGACTTTCATTTATGGCTATGGGTATCAAAAGTGACAGCTGATGGAACAAATATTTCTGTTTATGTTGTTTATAGTATTAGTATAATTAGTGGCATCAGTCATAATAAACAGGCACAGCATGCAGCAGTGACACTCCTGCCATTAAGCAACGCTAATGCAGAAGCAAAAAGTGCAGTGAAGAGCACTGTATCCAAAGCCGGCTGAAAGCAGTTTCTTAAATTTATGTATGTATGCAAGTTTCTGTAATGGACTGCTTTACTATGTGTGAGTATCAAATGTTCTGAACAACTCCCCTATGATTCAAACATATTTTATGACTGTTGCATTGCCTGACAACCATGTTATTTATACTTCTTAATATCGATGTACATATACATGATTGCACACTAAAAATGTACATTAGAGAGAGAGAGAGAGAGAGAGAGAGAGAGAGAGAGAGAGAGAGAGGGAGAGAGAGAGAGGGAGAAAGAGATGTCTGTAATATAGCATACTGTAAAGTAAATGGCATATGCCTTTTTAGGTTGTTTTGGCAATGATTTGTAGTTGTCAGTGCTGGATGATTTTTCTGTTCTTCCTCGGGTCTTTGAGTAATTATCCCACAGTTGATCCAGTTTAAGTCAATCTGATTACCTGGAAAACAAAGCAGCCAGAAACATCTATACATGTAGCAACACAATGCAGCCACATTGGATTAGTACTATTTTTATAAGCTGAGTAGACACCATACAGAAAGGTTGAAAGAAAAAAAAAAGAGAAAAATCCAAAAATAGTACTCTCCTTATTTTACAAACCCGTGCCTGCACTCACAAATTCCATAGGTGTCAAAGAAAATATTTCACTTCAGGTTTTCTGAACCTTGCATTCAAGCATACCCTTTCTTGTAGTGGGCAGGAAAATTACATGTCTTTATGCAGTTAGTTTACACCCAGTGTGAGATGACACCAACAGATGTCACACGAGTTGATAATTCCTTACTGATCTATGTTAAATATCTTGATGGAGAGTTCTGTGCAGGCAGATGTACAGAAAACCAAAATATCATTAATAGCTCCATTTTACACATTTTGGTTTGTTTGGTTTGTTTGTTTTTTTTTTCTTCCAACTCAGACTTAGGTCAGGATTTGTCTGAACTTTGGAATTCTTAGTAAAGAAATTACTGTCTGTAAATTGTCTGGAAGAGGGGGTTGTGACGTGATAGGGATTTTCATTGTTCTTTCTGAGTTGTACCTGTTCTTCTGTAGGCCACTGAACTTTTAAGCTAGTGCTTTCTGTCAGCTCTGAAACCATTTACAAAAAAAACTGTTTTACAAATAATATTCTGTCACCTAACAGCATTTAAAATTATTCCAAGAGGCATTCATGCATGATGAAACTATGGAAAATTATCCCTCCCTGCCAAAGCTTTGCAGTGCTTAGTTCTGCCACCTTTTGACATGAAGTGTGAAAATACAGAACATGCTTAGTTAAAAATGGATGTTGTCAATGTAATTGACAACATCCTATGGGTTAATGACTGCTCATGCACCTGTTGCTCTTTTTGGCAGCTATCAGGAAAATACTAAAACAGCCTTGAAAGAAATATGCATTGTGTGTTCTTTGACAAAATGTTACCAGCCATTAAATATCAAGCAAATCAATAAATCTAATCTTCAAGCATAATTTAGATTTTGATTGGACTGCAGTCTAGGAAGTTTGGGGATTTTAAGTTTTAAGAAAAAAATGTAGCTGCTGCTTTCCCTTTTGTGCATTCATTCTTGTCCCTACAGTCCTGGGAAATAAAAGGAACTGCATGATGTCAGTTTACACATGAGGATCAGTGAGCCAGGAAGAGAAGTCAGAAAACCTCACAGTATACCTCAAAGTTGTTCCCAATGGGATCCTAGAAGCTGGTCACCTGCAAATGACTATATAAAAGGTGGAAAGGAAGTTAAACCACTCTGGCACGTCTCTCTAGAGGCAGAAGTAACTTCACCTTTGGGCTCAGGACAAGAAACAATGAAACATGCCTCTAGAGAATTAGAAGTCAACCTATGCCAATTCTATTTTTCTCCAGAGCTATTTGTTTCTTATTCTAAAAATGGAGAATAAGAAACAAAGCAATTCACAGGTACAGCATGTTATGGGATTGTCCCTATTTTGATGAAAATATAAGGATTTTTCTCAGTGGGCTGCAAGGTAACACATATATCACTAAAGCATGTTATTCCTAAGGCAAATGACATGCTATAAAACATGCCACAAGAAAAAATTACATCTTTGTATAAATATTTAAAGATATTCTTCTGCTGGTATCACACAATCCTCAGGCAAGATCCTGTCTGCCTCACAAAGCAATCAACACGAGGTATAAGAAACAGCAAGTGTGAATGGTAGAGCTCCAAAATGGTCTACCATCTGATGTGGTGTTAACAATTCAATAAAAGAAGGGAAAGAGGCAAATGAACTTATTTCCTGACAAAGAAGGACAACCTTTATTCCAATTTATTGTTTGGGATGTTTGTAGTATCAGCTACCATTTCTTTTAAAAATATTAAACTATGCCTATGGAGATGCTTCAGATTATGGTGTTCCCTTATTTTGCTACAGAATGGACTTTTAGGGAAGCAATAAAAGTTAGGGATGGGATCGCATGCTAGCATCCTAGATATTATCTGTAGGATGAATGTATTGATTCACTGCAGACATAGGATTGCAATATTGGAAGGTAAAGTGGTTTTCAGACACTTACAGTGATGTGAAGAAGGCTTGCATACTTACCCATTGTCCCAGTACGACATTAAAATATAGGAATTCAAAAATTCCACTGGGAAAACAAAAAACACCCCTGTCATGTGTATAAAATATGGCCTTTACTACTGAAGGACACTTTTTCATTTTTTCTAGCACATACATACATCATCAGAGATGAAAGACTCTGTACTGATAATTATAGTAGCTTTTTTTTTTTTTTTTTTGCTTTGGTTTTGATTTTTATTCAAACACAAAAAGAAGATGTTTCTTTTTTTCCTAAACTCCTCACACAATTGTACATGAACTGTTTTCTTTCTTAATTTCATACTCAGGTATTATGAAAGAACATTTTCCCCTTAGCCATGAATAATAAGGAGAATTAGACCCAGCGTTGCTAAGAAACATCTGTGAAATATATGACCTCCTTGTGTTGCCATTTAGGTCAATCAGATCACTTCCCCCAATTTCTATGCAAGGAAATTTGTGTTTATAATTAGAAATGCAAGTACTGTACCAAAGAAGAAAGCTAAAAATTAGAGTATAATGAATGCAAAGGCTATGTTTCAGAGCCCATTACTTTGGATAAAATGCTTATAGGAAAATTAAAAATAAATATTAATGACAAAAATCACAAGTTAAACAAACAAAATCAGAATGACTGGACAGAATTTTCTTTATTTGGGGACAGAACTGTTTGATCTAAGAATGATTTTCTTATGTGAGAGTCCAGCATAAAGGCGTTTCAAAAGGCATCTTCCATCATTCTACACTGGTGTACAGGGACATTTGAAATGTCTCTGGGTAGCTGAGATACTAAAAACAGATTATGTTAGAACAGCACTCTGACCTGACTTTCAGAAGCATGTGAAGAGCTCTTTGCGCTACTTTATTTTAAACCGTATGAATCAGTTCCATTCTCAAAAGGTTCTTTAAGTCCCTCATATTCTAAATCTTCTTGAAGTTTCTAAAATACCTTTTTATTTTTGCAAATTCATTGTGTGTCCAAACTGTGAAGCTTTTTTCTTCTTTTTTTTTCTATATATGCTGTATGTAATCATTAGAGATGTTGTAATGCAAAGTGTTTAATACGAAATACTTCTAGCACAAAATAGACAACTGTCTAACCTTTTGAGAAGAAAATTTAACTTAATAAACAGTTAATATACACTTATTTGGTTTTTAATAAGGCCATTACCAGGTGATCAGAAATATTTCACTTTGAAAGAGTCACATGGAATCAAAATGTAACTAATGCATTCATAGTCAATCAAAGCAAGAGCTGAGGAAAGTAGGCAAGAACTCGTCACAGAGACCAGCTTGATGTAACCATAGTGAGTAAGCCAAAGTGAGCAATGGGCTGTCTCACAGTAACACATCTTGGAAGGAAAAGTGTCCGAGCGGCATCTTGGTATTCGTTAAACCAAGGTAGTCTCTTGATTTAAAGAGTATTCTGACATGTGAGAATATTCTTCTTCAAGTGAGAGTAAAAGTAGGTGAACTTTTTTGTGGCTTCCAATATCTGAGTGTTTAGAAATTATAACTGTATTTTTTTTAACTGCCCTGGAAACAAAAAGTAGTGTGTGGGTATAAAGTAGTTGCATAGTTGCAGTGTGAAGACTGCAGTATAACACAATAGGCAATTCTCTTCCTTCTCCCTGTTTATCACAGGAAGACAAATATGATCACTTAAAATTCATCGGCAGAATAGTATGAATCCTCAAGAGAATCTGTGGACGGACAAAATTATATCTTTTCCTATGAGATAACCTAAAGGTGAATAAAAGTCTGTTTAGCTGTAATCTTTCTTTTAGAAAAAGGCATACTTAGTGGAAACTATGCTACTTTGGGATTTACATATTCTGACAGAGGGAATTATAAGAGAATGGAAGCAAATACATAGCTGAAGCCCAAATACTGAGTTAACTCAGATTATTCAGATAACATGTAAATAAAATTTGGTCAATTTCTATTCAAAGTAATAAGGTTAAGACCCTTCTTAACATCTGAGCCAACTTCATCCTTGCTAAAACTAAGCTTAAGTCATAGTGTTAGCTCTCCCAGTGCAATAAAAGATGCATCCTGACATTTTATACTTGTCCCATGACTCACTAGCATAGATTTTAATGACAGTTCCATAATGTCATAATTGTAAATGATGATTATTCTATAAAGGCTATATTTTATTTCCTATAAAGGAAAAACAATTGCAAACCAGATTTAAAAGTAACATTCTAGAGTGTTGCTTCCAAAATCCTGATTGACTTGCACTCCACAGCAAACATGTCAGCAAGCATTAATCTACTAAATAACATAAAAACATACACCATAATTTAAAAAAATAACAACACCTATATTGGGGAACTGTACATAATAATATGACTTTCTGAATAATTTCTGTAATTTCAAGCTATTTATTTCTAATGTTTTTATCAAGTTCTTCATATGTTTTCATTTGACACACCTGGACTTATTGAAAAAAATTTTAAAAATAAACGTTAAAGAAGTTTACAAATACTCAGAAAACTGTCCTATCTATGCAAAGTCACTCTTGCAGAAAAACGACATCTTGAATTTCATAAACTTCTGCTTCTATTAAACTTTATCTACTTTTTACCAGTGTTCAGTGCTTTGGAATTCAGGAAATGGATGCACAAGTATCCTCAGTTATAGTAAAAATACACTGCTGGAAATATTCTAGTCGATATTTTTTTATGTGTGATATTTTTTTATTACAAATTGCACTAAACTCAGTGGAGGTGGTGATATAACAAAATGCAGTCAGCTATGCAGACAGTGACTTACACTTTGGAACTACTGAGATTTTGACAATATTTCTGTGACACAGTGACCAGCATGTTGAGGGCTGAACCATGTGCACATTTTTTTCTCTCATATATATATAATTTGAAAATCACCTCAGCTGGGGGCATCTTCCTTAACAATAATTGTGTCATAATTTCTGAGTCACGGATTTCAAGAGACTTTTGTCTCTTCAGACCTTTAGGACTTCCTTATGTTCTCTTCAAGGAAGAACAGGTATTTTTATACAAACTAGTCTCTTTTCTGGTCCACCACAGATTCCATTCTAACATATATAGATTAGAGATTCATGTTGTATATATCAAAAATTTAAACAGAACTTCTAATCTCCTTCTTGTATAAATCATGTCTTTTTCAGGAGTGGCTAATTAACTAACTACCTAAAACACAGATGTAGGTAGGTATTATTTAAGACCCACCCAGTCATTTTCTATTTTTAGTCAGAACTCCCACTGATACCTAAATACCAAGGATTTTCGAATCATCTTATTTTTCAAACATCTGCTTTTCCCCAGTAAAATCAAAACAAAACTAAGCAGAATATATATTTTGAAACATGTTAATTTCTGGAAAATTACAAGATTCACATTTAGTATGATGCTGTCCTTAGAGTGGTGGGATCAAAAAACTGCAATATGCACTGAAACACTCCAGGACCCTTATGCCTAGAGGAGGTCAGAGAATCAGAAGGTTTATATGGATACAATTTATTTAAATATCCCTGTCATAAGTACCTGTTCTGCACCAATAATGCAAAGAATCGATCACGCTTCTGACAGAATAAACATACTTAGAAATGGAGAAAAAAACTGTTACAGCTCTGAACTATTCTGTGTAACTGAATCTGCAGTTTGGTGTTTAGCCACAAGATTGTAAAACAACATTAGCAGCCATTGAAAACACGGGTTGGGGCAATAAACAGCATTTACAAGTATTATGTGCTCAGTAAAATTTCCCAGTATAGAATAGTATTTCAGTCCTCTTAGGCCTATTTCATGGAATTTGAGTTGATTATGGAGTTTTTATGGGTCTCATAGAGGCTATCAAAGAAATGTTTGAAAACCAAATTTTTGTATTAAAGAGCAAATTCATGTTTATAGTATTTTCATTATGGCATATTTTACTTATTAATCAAATATTTTTTTAGGTTTGTCTAATGGTTGTCAGAAAAACTAAAGCATATTTTTATGCTGATAATTTTAATAGAATAGATACTTTATTTATGATAGAAAAATATTCCCCTAAAAGTAGGTTGTTCTGAACAGATACATAGATGAATACTTTTCAAATAATACATATTTCAGTTTTCAAAGCAAAGAGCTAGTGAATATGTTTTAAAGTAGGTGCTTTTAAACCATTGTGGTTAAACAACTTAAATGAAGCATGTGAACCATTATATTCAATCTCTTACAAATACTTTTATAAAGCATTTCTACTGCCTATGAATTTGAAAAGCTATCACAGTAATGTGCAATATCACAGTTTCCAGGTAAATGTATTAGCGAGGACAAGGTAACAATTCTGAAAGAACAGAATGTTCCCATCTGTGCATCTGGATTAATTTTAACACTGGAGTGAGTATATTTTCAATGTTTAATTTTTACTGATTTTAAATTGAGCTGTGTCAGTGATTCTCACCAAATTTAGAATCTCAGCATGACTTTACAGGTGTTTCAGGTCGATAGTGTAAGGGTTAAAATGTTAGTAAAATTTATGTTAGTATAAAGTTAGCTATAGAGGTAAAGTTAGAGATGTCCTGAAAGCCAGGCATGACAAGGCCCAGAGAATTCCTGGTATTCAAGGAGATAGTTCAACTTGGCCAGTATTCAGGTGGTGTTACAAGATTTGCAGTTATGGGAAATATCTGCAGTTACGGGAATTAGTATCAGGGAGGGGGTTTCTGTGGTATCTCTAGATAAGACTAGTACATGGTTGTACAAGGATGAGCAAATTGTTATGGGACAACATAGATAAGGCTGTTATAGAAATCATTGCTTAAGCAAAATCTATTTTTAGTAATGGCTGAAAAGGTATAAAAGTGTACCCTGCATGAAACTGAATCAGAACCGAGATTTGGGTAGTGGTACCTCTGGTTCTTCGCGCATTTCAAGAAGAGCACCCATAAAATCTGTGTTTCTGTGAGTGATTATGTGTTCTTGAACACTAACAAGGTCAAGTTTCTCTTGTAACTCAAGTTTCCAGTTGACAAATATGCTCTGGCCAGCATACATAAAAATATGTACAAACGATGAACGGGATGGGACTGCCGAGGGATGCATCTCAAGCTATTTTTTATTTTTTCTTCAAGAGTCTCTTTACACGAGACAGCAGCTCACACCCCAGGCAACAGCCACTGAGTTTTGTGTTACAATATACTTTAAAAGTGTTTTAGCCAATAGCAGAAAGCAAAATCTTACTTGACATGAGCTTTAGCCAACCAATGCTAATACACGGACATTTGCTTAAAACAATGCTTGCTTGTTAGTCTTAAAATACAATGCACAGTACTTCATTATTAAGCCTAAAACTTTCTATGCCTTGACAGATACATTTTTCTGCTATCCTAAGGTTTGCTTGACCTAGATTGAAGATACTGCTTATTGTCTAATGTCCTTCCTCACTATCTAATGTAAGTCTTTTACTTTCAGAATCAGCATCTACAGCATAGCTCTAAGGTTTTCTGTTTTCATCTGTCTCTGGGTCCTGCTTTTACCGCTTTCACAAGCCCTTTAATTTTAATGATTCCCACAATACATAGCTCTACATTTTTCTGTTTTCTTCTCTCTTTGAAACCTGCTTCCACAACCTTCTCATGACCCTTTATTTTTAATAATTCCCACAATAAACACAATGACTTTGAGAATATCTACATGGCTGAACAGCTTGCAGATTTGCTATCCACCCTTATTTAGTCAGGTTTAAGTTGGAAGATCATCTGGAAATTGTACAGGAATGTTTTTTGTGATTAGAAAATAGTTCTGGAAGTTAAAGGAGAAAAATATTCTCTTTCTTGGCTTTAATGTTTCTAAACATACTATTTAGTAACAAATTCAGCAGAATTGTGCTTTAGGCAAATACTTTAATAGTACTTTTGAACTCTTTTGCGGCCTTGAAAGTGACGTATATTAAACCTAATGGAATATATAAATATTTACAGTTATTGTAGTTGCCTGATATGAATAATTTACACCTTAAGATACAAATCATGAATGAAATTATTAATTATTTATTAACAGTAGCCTACTAATGAAAAACTAAGGACAATGTTCAAAACAAGTCAATGTCTCTTAATAATCTGCAAAAATATAGAAATCACACTGCTAGCTATTTCTGGTTCAGAGATCAAAGTTTTGTTTCATTACAATGTATGCAGCAAACTGAGATTCTTAACACCTACATTTTCCCTATTGATGACAGACAGAAGAAAACCCAAACTTCAGTTTAAAGAACTGCAGATGACTTCTTTCCTACAGTCCAGTCTTAATTTATATCGATGCAGACTTCATGTTTTTGAGTAATTATGGCCTGAGTTAACATTTTGCAAGAGTGTCTGCCAAAATCTGTTGACTTTGATGCTGATTGGTGTAAAATGTGGCATTCACAATCCATTGAGAAATCATTCAATGCCATGCCCTGCAATTAAGAGGAAGTCAAGCAATAATAAAATCCAATTAACTGTATGCCTACATTTAAAATTTTCATGCTATAGTCAGAAAAAAAGAAATAAAGTCAAGGGCAAGAGTTTAGCAGGGCTGAGCTTGGGAACACTTAGGTAAATAAGAAAGCCTAAGCATAAGACAGCCCTCTTTCTCTGCCACCATATAATTTCTGATCTTCCTTAGTCATTGTAATTAAGATATTAATAAATTTGCTCATAGATTTAATACTCAGTGACAATTATGGGTCATAAACTGAAATAAAATCCAGTGCAATGGATTTGTAACTTGTTAAAAAAGCTAACTTTGTTGCCTAGTCAACCACACCAGAATTTTTTTTGTGTTTTATATTTTTCCTTCCTGAAGGGAAAGATTGCTGTTTATAAAAAGATTTAAACTTTAGCCCCCATATATTAAGCGGAATTAATGATCTATTTGCTTAGACACCATATATTACTTCTAGTTTATCCATCCACTGGGTAAACGATAGGCACTACTTGGTCACAATGATAGATCTGAATGCTAGCTGGGGCATCAATCAGTGCTGGCAACTGATTAGTTGTTTGTGTCTTTGACAAGCTCTTCCATCTCACTGAATGAAAGCTTGCTGATTGCTCTCACTTCTCTCCACATTCATTGCCCTCCACTGCCACTATATTATATGGTTAATGCTGATGGTGGAAATACTCCTTGACAGCTAACACTGAATATCTTCCATTCCCTTATCATTACATATACGCTATTCAGTGTTCCTTTAAGGACTGGAATTTCTAAGTGAGGTCATCCATGCCATTAGATATACAGAGGGCTGGCACAGTAAGGCTGGGACCTGCTGATGTGAGAAATATTGCGTATGAGGAAACAAACAAAAATAAGAGTTTGCATAATAGCATTATATGTGTCTGACTGTTCACAATTTAAGATCTGGTTATTGAATATGAGCAAATTATAAGTAAGAAGGGGAAATTCTCAAGAATGGAAACAGTTGGAAGGCTCTGCAACAGGGTAGCTGCACACAAGATAAAGGCATAATGGGAAAATCAGTCTCCTTCTGTGGTCGACGGCAAAATGCTGGAATCTTGCCTGAGGTTTTCAAAGCTGTTCAGGAGACCTAGTTGATCCCTACCAACTAACAGTATTTAAAAAGTTTCAATCCTTGACAGTAATAGACTAGATTTATAAGATAACTTCAGCATCACTGCATTATCATTATATTTGCTTTTCTGCAACAGATGGAGGGAATACATTAGCTGAAGTATTTGAGGAAGTACAGAAAATATGAATGTTGACTTTCATGACATCCAGCATTGTCTGGCATATGTTTGACATGTGTGATTAAGCATCAGGAAGACTGGAACAGCAATAAAGAAGATCAGTGATGCCTTAATCGGTTCTAAAGTGCATATTGAGGACAGGACAACAGTAAAATGCTTTGAAAACTCTTTTGGTGTTTCTAATAAGAGATACAAAGTGAATATTTACACCTGTCTTAGACAATAACAAATGTTTGATGAAAAATAAGCAGGGGATTTTTAGTTATGATTAGTGGTTTTTATTTTGCTGGTTAGTTTGTTTTGGTGTTTGCGCTTTTTTTTTTATTTTCCCATTATGTTTTCCTAAGGTAATCTTTCCAAATATGACTCAGGCAGACAAAAATGAATACTGTTTTGCATATGAAAAACCATATGATAATGATGGATATATTATGGGAAAGAATTACAGGTGTTATCGAACATGGTAGACTATCTACATGAAGTCAATTGCAAAAAAGAAGAAATAAAGTTTATAATATGTCTTAGCTGCACATGTCAATTCTTTGAAGGCAAATAATATTTCATTTTTCAAAGGGGAAAACTGAAGGGGTTAACAGAGAGAGGATCACTCCATACATCTAAAGTCGTACAAATAAATGCATGAAATTTCAGTATTACTAAATAATAATTTAATGTAAGATCACTATCAGATCTGTATTCCTGTTTTCATTGGGGAATAGATACATACAGAAAACATAGCTGTGATTGATGGTCTTTCTTATTCCAAGCACATGTTGAAAACTAAGCCTAATCCTCTAGTCACTTTTACAGACATACTCCACCTTCTGCTTTGGTTCTCCTTGTTTATACTCTGGTTGCTGTACTAAGTGTGCTAGATAGGAAAACTCTTTGATGGTGGTTTCTGATTTGCTATGGTTCTTTTTAGTATATTAGATCTTTGAAGGCTATATAGCCCTTCAGAGTAGATTTTCTAGCTAGCTGATGGATCATACAGACATTCAGTGTGATGGGATGGTTGAACAAAGTAATTTTCCCTGTTTCATGCAAGCTCTGACAGAGGGTCAGGAAAATAAACAGTATGACTGCAAGAGCTTTGGAATGTCAGAAACCATTTGGTAGAGAAACAAAACAATAGAGACTGACAAGATTTTTACTGCAGCCAAGTGAGTTATGGTTCAGAAAAACTTCAGCTCTCATCCTGTATCTATTAAATGAACACCAATAACAGCCTATGCCATTCATACTTGTTGTGCTTTACAACTTAGATGCAGTCAACGAATTCAAACCTTGTGCATTACTCTAAATTCATAGATTTATCTTTAAAGAAATCATTCAATGTTTTTATCCAGACATTATTTGCCACATTTTATATTTCAGATATCCATCAACACTTGTACTTATGTGGAAAGACCATGAAATACTTTGCATCCTGCAGTTTGAATTGCAAGATGGGTGTCTAGTTGCTACTGTTCCTATGTGTTTTGCACACTTCTCGTGGGCACTTGAATCCATTAAAGCTCAGGTTTCAGGTTGTCAGTTATTCTAAGACTTCAAACTTATGCCAAATACTACTTTGTATATTGCACTACATTGCATTGCACTGTACCATGTTGAACAAGGATGTCTAAGATTTACTATTCCAACTGTGGTGCAGAACAGACGTGATGTTACAGAAAGGAAAGGCTCAGCACAAACTCTAAGGAATCTGTAATCTAAATTACAGGGTTATCACATTATATGTAGAGTCATAGAACCAAAGAAATATTGAGATTGGAAAAACCTCTAAGATCACCCCATCCACACATAAACTTAACATTGCTGTGTTCACCACAAAACCAACAACCACATAAGCACTTCTAGGGATGGTAATTCCACCACCTCCATGTTTCGGTGTCTGATCACCTTTTCATTGAAGAAATTTTTCCTAGTATATATCCTATATATTAGGTTTCCTCATTCCTATCACTTGCTACATTGGAAAAGAGACCAAGCCCCACCTCACTACAGCCTCCTTTCAGGTATTTGTAGACAGTGACTTCTCCCCTGAGCCTCCTTTTCTCCAGGCTAAACACCCCCAGCTCCCTCAGCTGTTCCTCACAGGACTTGTGCTCCAGACCCTCCACCAGCTCCACTATCCTTCTCTGGACATGCTCCAGCACCTAAATGTCTTTCTTGTACTGAGGGGACCAGAACTGGACACAGGATTTGAGCTGTGGCCTCACCAGTGCCCAGCACAGGGGGACAATCCCTGCCCTGCTCCTTCTGGCCACACCATTGCTGGTACTGGCCAGGATGCCATTGGCCTTCTTGGCCACCTGGGCACTGCTGGCTCATGGTCAGCTGCTGTATCCAGCACCCCCAGCTCCTTTTCCTGTGGGCAGCTTTGCAGCCACTCTGCCCCAGCCTGTGGAGCTCCCTGAGGCTGTTGTGGCCCATAGGCAGATTTAGCACTTGGTCTTGTTGAACCTCATCCCATTTGTCTCAGCCTATCAAACTAGTCTGCCCAGATCCCTCCAAAATTCCTTCCCACCCTTCAGCAGATCAACACTCCAATTGAACTGGTGTCATCTGGCATTTTTATAAATAATTGCTATTGCAATTTTGCGTTAAACCATGCCAAATTTATCTTTTTCAGTAAAAATAATAAAAAGAAGTATTTTACCTGAAGCAGTAATTAGCAAGCAAAGGGTCAGACTATCTATATTTTTGCACATAAGTTCCTTAAAATGTCAAAGACACATTTATGTCTATCTAAAATGTGATTGTGCCTATGAAATAAAGTAATTACAGCAGCTATTTTACAGCACAATGTGCTTAATTTTAATGTTATTTATAGACTACTGTTTGCAGATTATTAATAACATTGCCTATACATACATATCTGAGTAAGGAAAACAGTACTACACACTCTTTATTTCCAGCTTTGTTTTAAATATACTTTTTATCTACTCTTTTTTATTTAAATGGGAATTTATGACCTTGAATTTATTTCCTGTTGGATTAGCTGAAACAATGTTAATGATAATTACCAGGTCTTTTAAAGCCCGGCTAAGATTTCAAAAATATTAGAACAAAGGACAGAAAACATTTTTTTCCCTTCACAATTATCTCATGGGCCCACTATTAAATAGCATGTATTTATTAACCTGGTTTCATGGAGAGTTCAGTGTTGTTGTATTGCCAAGCTTCTTTGGTATCATATTTTACAAAAATTGAGTTAAAACTCAACTGTTGTTATGGAATAACGCAGATGATTAAATACTGAAAAACTACATTTAGAATGGACTTTTTCCAAGAAGTGATATACTTTTTATTATTCTTATACTCTGTGCAGATTGCTCAGAAAAATTCTTATTGTTATAAAAAAATTAAACAATAATATACAGTTACTCATGGAAAAGAGGAGGAATCCAAACATTTTAAAGATTTAACACAAAGGAACATGCAACTTTGGAGTGCAAATATACCTTTCATTAGCTACCTATTACGCTAGTGTTTTGTTTTAGCTAGGATTATATAAATAAACATAGAAAAAATATTTTTTATTTATGTATAAAACAAAAATGTTTGAGAATTATGTTGAATCTGTATTTTCACCTTGAGTTTGTGTTTACTCTCAATCACTAAAAATAGAATGGAAGTAAAATAAAAAAGTAAATAAATAAATAAATAATATATATATATATAAAATAAATCTTCTGTACAGTACAAAAACAACATCCATATCTTGGGTCCAAGATGTTAGAATGACAACTTTAAAAGAAGCAAAACACTGAAACTGTATAGCATTTGACAAAGTAATTAACAAATTACTTTCTCTTTGGGAAGACTGGTGAAGATGCAGATTTTGGAAACTGAAACATGTTTTAATAGTTTATCTCTTAGTTTATGCTTTGATTGAAACTGGTTTTCAACCCCTCACAGAGACATGCCCTTTAAAATGCTTATTGCTGTTGTAGAGACATGAGCATTGCTGTAGAGACAAGCAGATCTTATTCCTGTAAAAGTCACTGGGAATGCTGTCCCTGAGTTCAATGAGAGTAACTTTAGCCAACATGAATAGTCATATAAGCCAATGAACACTGAAACTGGATTGCAACATAAGTTATTTGGTATACCCTTTTAAAGAGTTGCAGCCGCTGAAACTCCCCACATCCTAATTGACAACTGAAATTAGTGTTTCAGATAGAGCATGCCAGAAAGCAGCATAGCTAGCAATACTGTTGCATCTTTTATACAGTAGATTTGAGATATTTTTTGTGAATGACACATCCCTTCTTTAATGTTTCCGAAAACACAGTATGAAAATGCTATCTTGAAAGTTAGCCAACTTTGCCATGAGCTACAAAAACAGGCCAGCAGAAGTTTACTTTCCTGTAGCATAATCAGTAAGTTAATGTACATAATACATATAAAAATCCAATGAAAATTTGCCCCTGTGTGCTTATTCAGGACAACAGCTTTGCCATATCTCCTCCAGTCTCTAATGTAAATCAACCAGATGGGACTACAGAAGCTCTATTTATTGGCTTTTATCTTCAGCTAGATTCTGGAATATTTATTATAAGGAAATGTCCCATTTTCAATGGAATTAACTCTCTGAGTACAGTTTATTTTGATAAGGTGTCTCATTTTACCAGCACCTTGTGTCATTTTCCTCACTGGGGACAAATCACAGACAACTACAGTACTCACCTCCTCCTCCTTCAAACACAGAGATACTTCATTTGCTAGTGGTATGAGACCTATTTTCAATCAAACATATTACAATACCAAAGCTTATATTTTTCTAAATCCTCCTGCTTGTCAGATATCCAGCTGTGCTGATGTCAGAATTTTCAGAAGCAGTTCATAAGAAAAAGATTGTTTCAGAAACATCTTTATATGCAAACTAACTGCTCTGTATAAAGAAAAAACAAATAAGTGTTTATATTGCCCTTGTCTGTCTCCTCTTTGCTGCATATATATTTCAAACTTTTGTCCTTATCATTAAACACATTAAAATTTCTAATTAACAAAGGAGAAAGAGGTAATTTTTTTTTTAAAGGAAATGACACTACTTTTATTCAAAACCACTTTAATTGGAAATTGTTTCTCTTATAAATGTACCATAATTTAATGTGATGGTAAACACTTATTAAAAGGGAGATAATTATCAAGAAGGGAATGGGGAGATCAAAACTTATTAGCAAAAAAATACATTCTTAAGGGAACATACTTGTGATTTTGAAAAGTTTAATGCATTTGTAGTCTTTTCATATCCTTAATGTATGGAAGGACAGATGGCAGATGTAATTTGATGGGGGGATTTGAGTATGGTAAGGGATGGTATGGTTGAATATGGTTATATGGCATGGTTAATAGTTTTATAAGCAGCACTTCAATTACCATACAGAAGACTAGTATGAGAAAAATCAGGGAAAAGAAACAAGACTATAATAATAATTGATTTTATTTGTCTAGCAGAAAAAGAAAAGAGAGAAATAGAAAAGCAGAACAGGTCAGAGAAATCACAGAGGTCTGTGAAATGCCTTGAATAAATGTGCAAGACACAAAACAATGAGCACATACAATGAACAATCCACAAAAAATCATCCAAGGCATACAGATAAAATGATGGATTTTTTTTCTTCTCTTTTAATAACATGGGAAATATTTAGCAATGGTCATTCAGATCAAAGGCTAATAAAATGTCTGATGAATTTCACATGGCATTTTTCTCGTTATTGTTGAAGATAAACTTTCCTCTCTGATCTGGGTCAGAGTCATGGCTAGTTCTTACCACTGTTAAGGGCAGTGTCTGCTGATACTTAAACTCAAGGTCAGGTTTCCATGCAGATTAGACATATGCAAATTGCCTCGTCAAAACTGCAGAGGAAGCATACCTGAAACTGACAGCAATTAATGCTGCTTCAAAGAAAGCTGCACAATTTAAAGGAACTTAAACAGAGTTAACAGAGTATAAAAGTCCATGACTTCTGTTAACTCAAAAGCTTCTGTGTGTATCTAAATGTTACCTAATAGAAATGGTAAAGCAGGCTAAGCCACTTCCTGACAAAGCTGTCTTCATGTAATGCTAGCTTTTGGAACTCTGCATTGTTGTTTTAGCCTATGTAAAGTGCAGATGTTTAACATTAGAGCTTAAAACTATGACATTCTTTGAGAAAAAAAAAAAAAAAAGGATTGGTAATGAGTAATTTCACTGAATTTTACAAATGTGACAGCTGTTTTCATTCATGCTTCTATAAAAAAGTCAATGTAGTTCTAGTGTTATTGTCTCCTCTAAACACGTAAATAGTAAACCTCAGGCTGAACAGGTTGAGATGAAACCAACTTACTATTTGATGATATTCCATGTGAAAAGGTGACATAACTCCATGATAAAACTAGCAGTACACATGACCAGATATCTGTGCATCTCTCTCAAAGTACAAATTCTGTATTAAGTGCATAGCTTCAGGCTCACTGTATTCTGGAGCCATTAAATTACTGAAAATGCATTTGCTCTTGCCATGCTCCAATAGGAAGATAATGCTGCTTCTAATCATGGATTCACAAATTAATGGGTTACAAGAAACCTTTGGAGAAATCTCACCTAACCTAAGTCTTTGTTCATAGCAGGTCTAATTGGAGACAGAACCTCCAGACCGTGGGGTTTTGAGTCATGAACACCTCCAGTGATCTTACAGTGTCTCTGAGTACTAGTTCCCTTATTTGATCACGGTAAAAAGTGCTTTTTTTACAGCTCACTGGAATTTATTAGAAAGTCTCAGCCTTCTCATTGTCTCTTGTTTAGAGGATTTGTGCTGTTCCAGTTGGAGTCTCACTTCATCTTCTCTGTGTTTTCCAACTAGGTAGTAGCAGACAGGTAACCTAGAAGCCATCTTTTCTGCAAGGGGAACCAGCCAAGCTCCATCAGACTTTATCTCTTTGGATCCTGAGGGCATTAACAGATCTTACTCACCCTGAACAATTTCATATGGGGCCCTTGGGACCCCTGTTCAAGTGCCCATGTCTGTACAAGAATGATTGCCTCATCTTTGCCACCTCTCAAAAATGTATTCATCTCAGCCTTTCTCGAAGTTTCCCAAGAAACTGCTGATACAGTATCTAACAGAAGATCCAGAAGAGGTGGAAGTTGATTTAATAGCGGGAAAAATAGGGGAAAAATCTCTTGCCACTTTCACCTTTGCTGAGAATGCACTATTGGTTTGTCTTGGTCTTTGATATAATTTTCTCCTTTCTATCACTTGACTTTATGTACTGTCATATACATATATATATGTATATGTATGTATGTATATATATATGCGTATGTATGTATGTATTTTGTGTGTGTGTGTGTGTGTATATATATATATATATATATATATATATATATATATAAAAAAATAAAAACATATATTGAGACAATGGGAGAGGGTGAGGGAACTATGTGAAAATATTGCTTGCCCAAACCTAACTAAACTAAAGGCTTCTATTTTCCAGTTCCAGTTGGTTTTACTCCTGCTGCTAGCTACTGATGTGAAACTGATTTACAAAACATCAGCTGAAATGCACTGCAGAAGAAGATGCTAGTGTCTGTTGGAAACCCTCTTCTGTGACAAGAAGTGGAATTGAAATTTATCACACCGTAGCTGGTACCTGGGTTGAGTATTTTTGAAAGGCTGATGATAGCTTGGACACTACAACTAGGACTGATCATCCATGTTTGTTAGAAAACTATGTGCTTGTCAGCATGTAGAAAATCAATTTTGCTGTCCATTGATTTCACTCTCGTCACTTTAAACCAAGTCAATATGGAGGAATTGGAAAGAATTATGTAAGTAGAAAAAAATGACCAAAAAAACTTTCTTTTAGAAAATTAATGATTTACAATTATTTCTGGTGCATACTGAGCAAATATGCAGTAATGAATGCCAGACATTCATATAAATGAATAAATTACAGGAAAAGACAGCACAACAATCAGTTCTTCATAGCCGATTCTGAAGTGGGACCAGTGCAACTACATACCCACTAAAAAAGCTGCAGGTTTTTGTTGTTTTATATGTTAGACAACTCCACCTGTGCTGTTATTTATAGCTTCATTACGTTGTTACACAGCTCTGTGTCAGCAAACAGGCATTTATGTCACTGTCCTGGGGCTCCTAGTACCATCATGCTCCTGAGCTACTCAGGCCTCTGCCAACTGGTGCACTCAGGTCAATGCTACAAACAGGCTGAGCCTTATGATATTAGGGCATTGCTTCATGCAATAAGTTTTAAAAGTCTCTCTATATGTATAGATACAAGTACATATCTTTGTGTACGCTTTTCCTTTTCCCAAGATGTATCTAAACAAAGCAGCGTTATTGGTGGGGCAACTAGGACATGATAGGGTGGGCGTGAGTGGGTGTTAGTGGTGCAGTAACAACATTTCCCCTTCATCAGTTGGCACTCTGAAACTTAATTCCTTCCTTTATTTTTTTTTCTCTTGTTTGTTACAAATAACCTAGAGCATGCATACACATATAAATGTACACCTGCTCCCTCACAATCAGCTCAAGCTTCTGCTTAAAATAAAATTCTACTGGATCAAAATTTGCAAGAGTACTTACATTTTCAGATAGTGAGTTTAAGAGCATTTAGATAATATTAATTTTCAATGGTGTGCATGCTGGAACATTTATCTCTTAGAAAGGAAAGTGGAAATGTGTCAGTATATTGGAAGCTATCCTACTAGGGTTACATGCATCAACACAGAAGAGATAAGGAACCGCTTATGAAACATCTATCTTATTTTGGAGATAGAAAGGGATTTAATAGTAACGAGACACCAGAAGAGCAAATGGAGGATTAAGGCCCAGTTCCGAAGTTCTATTCTATTTTCTTTGTCCCTTTTCTGGTCTGTGTTCCATTAAAGTCTCTGACATAAGAATGTAGAGAAACTAGCAGTTACCAAGAGACTTTTACACTTAACCATAAACTATCCCATGTCTCCCTGCCTTCCATAGGTGTTAAGTCTGGTGGAGTGAAACAGATGCACACTGAAATAAAACGTAACCTTTGCTTTTGTAGCATCTTTCTTAGTTACTTTTGTCCCTTTAATTTTCTTCACCTCCAATAATTTTTTATTTTCTCAGGGAAAAAAATTCCTATTTGGAACATCAGCACAAGATGGCTAAAGGCTATTTTCATAGCTACTGTTTAGATGCCTCCTGCTTAGATAAACTATCATGATTTGCCCTTTTCTGTCCATTTCTTTTGTTAGAGCACCAGACCTTAAAGCACAAAATAAACACTTCAGCTCCCCGTCCTGCCTCTCCATTTAATTCTATTTGTAAATAAGACTCAGGAAGTGTGACACAATTTGGGAAAATAGTTGCATCTTTAAATGTTGCTCTCTATTGACAGGCAACATAAAAAGATTATCACAAGATTAGGAGCTCACTAAGTTTATCCAGAAGGCTGTTGTCTTCTGTCTTTCAAAAATGAAGCAATGTGGAAAGCCGTTATGGGAAAAAAAAAAAAAAAAGATAAAAAAATATAAAAGGAAAAGAAAAAACAAAAGAAAGCAGGAAGATTCTATAAAAAGAATTCACTCAGAAAATTTCACCTGGGGAATAGGAAGCAAAGACAAAGCTTTTCTTTAATAGTTTTAGCTTGAGGAGGAGATGTGTCCATATCCACCAGGAAAAATGTAGGATAATATAATAAGAAGATATCTATAATTAGTTCCTTGCTTCTGTAAGATCATAGATAACAGCACAGTTATTTATGCATTTTCAGTGCCCTGGAGGCCTCATTCTATTGTAATTCAGTATATTAGACTGTGTATAAGGGAAGGCAGGTGGCAGTAATAAGGCAAGCAAGGCTCTGTGGGAACACAGAACCTCTTGTCAACAGATATATATACTCAGGAAGACCCTTAGGTCACATTTTTCATGGATTTGCAGTTTGCCTTTTTCTTCTCTGACCAAAGAGAAAGACATAAAAATCATGTTAGTTCCTCTTTCTCAGAAAACCTTTCCATGATTTTTTGTATAGGCACTTACAGTCTAGAAGACAGTACCTTTTCTTCTTTCTTTTACCTTCCGAAAGGAAGGTAAACATAAAAAAATTTAAAATGTAGGAATTTGTGAAAGAGTACATTTTCATCATATTTTTAAATTTAATCTGTGATTTTTTGTCATTTTTATAAACTCCTATATTTTTCAAGCAAAAATAAAATAAAAAAAATTTAAAGGTATTCATTTACATACCCTAGACTGTAGATTCACAGTATTAATGAAGAGCAATATGGCAGTGATTCAAAATATAAATCAGCCAAAGATTTTTCTGAGTCTTTCATGAGTCAGTAGGGAGTTTTGATTGCACAATCTTTGTATCCCCAGCTCTGAGGCATGTGGCAGCAGTCACATGTTAACTGAACTCACACACTAACTTCTGGACTAACACAAGAGAGTACAGATGGAATACTTTACATAATTATGTTCACTGAAATAATTATAATGATAAGAGACACAAAAGTTGGACTAACACTTCAAATGGACACATATCAAGTGTCTACAGTAATGTTATGGAGGAATTTAGTTTGACATATACAAGATAGCTGTCTCTTTTTAGAGAGAACCAGAAGAGCACCTTCTTCCCTCTCTCTATGCTACTTTTCTTTTAGTTTTCCTTATGACCTGAAACATTTTATTTTTTTAAATATTACCCTATGCATCTCTAAATTTATCCTCATTTGAGGGACTGTCTCTGCATATTCCTATTATAATTTCTTACTGTGCAAAAACAGTATTTACATTTAACAATAATACTCATAATTATTATCATTACAAATGTGTATAGTTATTCTGTCTTCAAAAGCATCCATTTATGACAGTGGTAGATTACTTATTACTTTAAAAATTAGAGCATTACTGTTAAAAATCTTCATATTGTTTAAATGGTATGTAGTACTTGAGAGAACTCACTACAATACTCTGAGAGCCTAATGATTAACCGCAGTCCTTTTGTTCAGACAGTAGTATTTAAAGACTTTTGAGAGGTAATAGTACTTCAGCATTCAGTTTTAAGTTAAGTGATCTTTTATATTACCAAAGCTTTTGGATTAAAGAACAGGGTATTACATAGGAAAAAAAACAGGTAGCCTATTTCAAATCACTTTTTAAAAGAATTTTTTTTTTTTTCTTGAAATATAACTTAATTATTTATCAAGAAGGGACAAAAAATATTTATTTTTATATCTATGTAAAAAGGGAATCTAACTCTAACTCCTAAATTATGGTTTGGGTTTTTTATTTTTATTTGCTGTGCATTTGACTGCTGAACATGGTTTTGACCTCTGTCTCAAACAAATAAAATATTGAACTTACTTCAACAGGTACCTTGCCAAGAAATTTGCAACTGGATGCATACATATTTTTCCATACTCTTGTACAATGAAAAATATATAATGGAATATGATTATATGGTGGATTGATGCCAGATGTACACCAGGTACACACTAAGCAACTCGATCTACCTCCTCAGCTGGAGAGGAGAGAAAAATACAAAGAAGGCTCATGGGTCAAGATAAGGGTGGGAGATCATTCCCCAGTTATCATCATGGGCAAAGCCGTCGTGGGGTAATTGATTTACTGCCAGTCAGAATCAGAAGAGGATTATGACAAATAAACCTTAATCCTAAAAACACCTTCCCTGGACCCCATCCCTCTTCCCAACTCACTTCCATTTCTTGTTTTGTCTCTATCCTCATCCTGGGTTGCGCAGGGGTAGAGCGTGGGAGGGTTCTGGTCAATTCATCACATTTTACCTCTAATGTTCATTCCTCCTCACACCCTCCTTCTGCTTCAGTGTGGAGCCCCTCGAACAGGAGAGACTTCTCCATGGACATCTTCAGTATTGGTCATTCCCACATGCTGCAGTTCTTCACTAGCTACTCCTTTGTGGGCCCCTTCAAGCGCAGGCTGCTCCAGCATGGGTCCCCTGTGGAATCACAAGTCCTGGCAGCAAACCTGCCCCAGCTGGGCTCCTTTCTCCTCAGGCCCACTACGTTCCATCACAGGCTTCCCATGAACCACAGTGTCCTTCGGGCATCCACCTGCTATGTGGGGTCCCCCACAGGCTGTGGGTGGATCTCTGCATCCCTGTGATCCTCCATGGGCTGCAGGGGCACAGCTGCTTCACCATGGGCTGCACCACGGGCTGCAGGGGAATCTCAGCTCTGGTGCCTGCTGGAGCACCTCCTGTCCCTCCTTCTGCACCAGCCTTGGTGTCTGCAGAGATGTTTCTGTCTCAAATTCCCACTCCTCTTTTCTCTAGTGGAAGTTGTACAGGTATTTTCTCCTTTTCTAAAGTACTTTATCACAGAATATCTACTTCCATTGCGGATGGGCTCGACCCTGTGGCCAGTCAAGAGTCTCAGAGCTAGCTAAGATTGGCTCTGATGTGAGAAGCTTCTAGAAGTCCTACCTGTAGCTAAAAATCTCAGCGCACAAACATAACTCAGATGATTTCTCAGATGTCTTTGATGTAATTCTTTTAAATAAGTTGTTTCTCAGGTTTTATGTTGTTGCTGTGACCCAAGAATTGCCCAAAGTCTCTGTTTTTCCCAGCCAGGCGCAGAAGAACAGCCTGAGATCTCTCTGTTCTCGTGCTCAAGGATTGCTTATTTTTTGTTATCTAGAACACAGTGGCTGTGGCCTGTGCAGGTCCATCTCACAAGTCGAAACAAAGCAGACTGACACCCTCTGGGCAGTGTTATCTTTTATACTAAAATCTACGTATTCTTTATTTACAATATTTTTCCAATATCTTTCAGCTTTATTAGACAGTGTACCTTTACTCTAAACCAATCAAATGTGCCACCACCACAGCAGAAGATGGACACTAAAAGACCAAGAAGGCATCTAGGGACATGCCCCAAATCCTCCATCTTTGCCCCTTAAACCCCCACTATAAAACCCCTAAAATTCTTCATTTTCACCCTCTGACAAATTAACTATCACTCTACTTAAACTCTTCTGTCTTGTAATTCTTCATACAAGGCTGGTAATTTTTTCCATGGGCTTAATTCAAATGCACAGGTGTTTTCAATTCTGTGCCAGGGTCTCTGATCACCCAGGGCAGTCAGAGGAATGATCTGGGTTCCAACAGTTATTCTCAATTTTTAAGGATACATGATTAATCACATGAAGATTTAATAGTATGTATATTGAAAGTTCTCTTTTTTCCCTTTTTTTTTCCTGGGGAATACGATGAGTAGACTTAAAACTCACAAAGCAGAATAAGAAAACAGAAAGTATAAGTGAAATATAAACTATAGTGACCTTGAGAAGTTGTCATACCAGTCACTTCTCAGTGTGAAGAAGAACACTGAGAATTATTCATCTATAGAAAGCAAATGATATTTTTGTTCTTAAGAAAAGTCAGGATTTTTTCTAAGATACTGTATTATCTTAGTGAAAACTGGCCCCCAATTGCATCCATCTCTGCAGTCCCCAACACAGGAGGGATATGGACCTGTTGGAAATGGTCCAGAGTAGAACCATGAAAACAGTCAAAGGGACTAGAATACGCCTCCCATGAAGAAAGGCTGAGATCGTTGGAGTTACTCAGCCTGGAGAAAAGAAATATCCAGGGACAAATTACTGCAGCCATTTCTTAAAGAGATCTTATAAAAAAGACAAAGAGACACTTTTTACTGTGACTTGTAGTGACAAGATAAGGCACAATAGCTTTAAATTTGTAAGAAAGTAGATTTAGATTGAACCTAAAGAAGAAATATTCTATGATAACTGTGATGAGACACTGTAATATCCCACAACTGGAAATGTTTAAGACAAGTTTGGAGGGGTCTTTGGGCTGCCCGATCAAGTGGAAGATGTCTGTGATAGTGGCAGCATATAGGATTAAATGATTTTTGATGATCCCTTTCAACTCAAAAAGCTTTCTATGCTTCTATGAATTTCTATTTGACATACATCTTTCCACGTTGCTGAAAATCTTCAGTTGAGTCTAATTTTCTTCAGTCTATATTTACATTTTAAGCTTTGAACTCTGTAGTCACTTCTGTGACGCTTTTTTGCTTCAATTAAAATTAGTATCTCAATGACCTATTTTTGAACTAAATACAGCAAACCTAGAAATTTCATTGAACACCAAAAATTGCTGTTAGGGAATTTACTGCAAAGAGAAATTAATTTGGAAACTTCATGTTTTCAGATTGGACTGTCCAATCTGACCAGAGACCTTTCAGCTTTTGACCGTTTCTTGCATTTAACAATAACACACTTCTATCTTGGAGGTGTGTTATCCTGTATCTTTTCTTTTTTTCTTTTTTCTTTTTTTTTTTTTTTTTTTTTTTAATTTTTTTTTTTTTGCAATAAAAAAGTGTTTTCTGTAAAGAAAATTATTGTCTTCCACAAACTTGTGCCAGTGACTTTTGACCTTTCATTAATAAAATCTGTTCTCTTGAACTTAACTGAATAATATTAACCTACATCAGTTTTGCCATTTGAAAAATAAAACCATAAACCATATTGCATCTAAAATTAGGTGAAACTGGTATGTATTGTAGGATGTCATTGCATATTATCTTCATGGGTGACATCTTTATTAAAATAAAAAAAATCTGAGTCCAAGAAGACTTACCATTTGCAGATACACTGGGATTGTGGCTGCATTTTCTGGACAATTCATCCTCAATTACACTCGATCCTGCCATCACATAAATATCTTTTCACATTACTGTCTGAAACTTTCCTGCCACTTTCACTTCCTTCTCATTTTGCTCCCTTTATCGAGGCATTTACCAATTCATGTTAATTCTCTTTCATCTCCATCCTGACAGTTTTATAGTATCTCAGTAGTGGTCATCTCAAGTACTGGAAAGCATTCTCTTTTGTCCCTTGACGTTTTCTTTTCATTGCTAGATAATCTAAACTGCTTACAACAATCCTTCTGTGATTAGTGCCTTAATGTCAAAATAGAGTTTGCTCGTATTCTTATCTCCAAATTTACAAAAAAATCTGTTATATTGCTCCTTGAAACCCTTGGGGAAAGTATTCTTATTTCCTCTTAGATTTTGAAGATGCCTCTTCAGATAGCATGATTTGCTATAAAACTGGAATTGTGCATAGAAAAAAGAGTAGTTATACATTTTCAATTAAACAACAGATCTGTGGCCTTAAGGGAAAAAGATTGGAAAATAAGGCAAGGCAAGAACTCAGCTTCAAAAGCCTACACTGGCTATACTCCACTGACTTCTTTCCACAGACATAAATATGAAAGTAGGCATGTCTACTTTGTCCCAACTATGCAGATCATAATAAAAGGATGTGAAATTAAATGCACCACTGTAGATAGAAACATAAATGTTAACTTCATTCTCATTTTTCAAAACAAATTAGAGTTTTCCCAAGACAGATTATTAAAGCTACTTCAGATACACAAACAGTTCAAGGGAGCTAGTTGCCATGAAATCACATGAGTCATTGATTTTACTGAAAGATTTTACAAAATACCTGTAGGGATTCATACATAGCTGCTGACCAGTGGATAAAAATTCTAATTGAATAAACAAGGACAATCTTGCAGATGCTCTTTGGATAGAAGCTTTATTTCATGTAAGATTCAACTAAGGTGACATTTTCTTAAAAACCAGAGCAGAAATAGCTGTCATGAATGCAATATATTCTCTATTCACTTTCAGACATTTTCTAAGAACCTCTCACAAACAGTTATTTGAAAACTTTCTTCTTTAATTGATTATATCTAAAATGTACTGCTGGAAGAAAATAATTCAAAATGCCCTTGCCATTATTTGTAAGTCAATTAAGTGCAGAAAAGAAAAATTATGCTGTAGTACTCTAATGAAAATTAAATAAGGACCATGCAAAGCAACTTTTGACATTAAAAAAGTTTAAATGAAACAAAACAAAAACAAGGTAAAGAATAATCTTCCCCTCCCCCCAAAGAAACCCCAACAACCAACTGACAAAAACACTCCAAAACCCACCAAAATTCACAGAAAAAAAAGTTGAATGAAAAGTCTGTTCATCCTACCAATCACAAATTGTTCATAAAAGAATGAGGTCTCTTTAAAACTATTTCACAATCAGTAATTTCAAAGCAAATTTTTGACACTCCCGAAGCTTCAAGTTCCAATTGTAATGTAGAGTATGCACCTGAAGTTCCTACTGCAGAACAGTAAATATTTGATAATGAGGCAGGGACTTCAAAGGTTTCAGGAAGATATGAAACATTTTTCTTTTTCTTGTAAAAGTAAATTGGAAGAATTTTTTCATTCCTCTGTAAAAAATTGAAGTTTGTTGTTGACAATTATAAGCCTTACAATGGTGATTACTCCAGACAATTAGTAGGGATAAGGATTCAAGAACAGCAGAAAATAACTTGATTTTCAGTCAGGTGTATTGGAGGGTTTTAATTTACTTCCGTGCTTCTTACCTGGTTTGCCACTGACATTCCAGCAGTTTATTTATAGAATTATAAAGAGTCTTTGGACTTTACAGTTATATATTACCTCTATAATCTGTGCTCCAGGTTGCATTAGTCTGTATTTGTATTTGTACAAGTTTATCAGTACAAATTATAAAAACCCACCTTTACTGTATTATGGTTATAAGACTCAATTTGGAAAAGCAGCACCAACTTGCAATTAAGGCTATTTTGGCCATTATTCATCACCAATTTTATAGTAAGAATCATATGTCAGACACTGTGTTTGATCATCAGAAATTATTATAAGAATGTGTTTTTTGGTTTTTTTGGGTGTCTATTAATCAAAGTTAAATAGGAAAATACACAAAAAAAACCCTCAAAATCTCTGCATTTCAGTTTGAAGTGCTGTATATAGTCATATTATTCCATAGTTCTGATCTGAGGTAATGTATTTCTTTCCTAAGGAACTTAAGTTTATCCCATACATAATCTTTATTTTCTGAATATGAGACTACATTTAAATGAAACAAAGAAGAAAACTATGCAGTATCTATGCACACTATGTAGTACCTTTCCAAATATAGTTCTGCTGAAAACAGAAAAAAATCTATTAGAGTATGAAACACTGGTTAATATAGAAAAGCACAATCTCCTTTGAATACAGCTTGGAATTCTACAGTCTTTATTTTTTTTTCTTTTACAGCTCTCTCTCACAACTTTTTTTTAGACAAAAACAAGCTCATTTGTAGATCCCTGAATCATCTCTACAGTTCATCTGTAGACTTCAGAAGAACTTTGTTCTGTGTTATTTTCACATTTTTCAAGTTTAAAAGGTGAAATTTAAAGTGTTGAACATCAAGCCATACAATTCAAAAAAAAGGGTCTTTAGAACAAGAAAGGATCTTTTAATAACTGTCACAGAATGGCAGTTCAGAAGTGTGACTCTCGCTTCCTAGTCAAATGGTGCTCTCTCCCAACGTTTCATGTGACATCTCCATTAAGGGGAAGTAATGACTTTGTAAGCTGATTCCCTTTTCAAGGAAGAAGGATAAGTCAGTCCCTTCCGATGACAATGTATAGCTCTGATCCACTCTGTAGAATTCTTCATTTTTGAAATGTCTTACTAAAAATACTAGATTACAAAGCTGCTACACAAAACCTTTCTCTTGCTGGGTTTCTGAGAATATACATATGTTACAAGACCAGTGTTTCTGAGATGATGATCATGTCCCTTTCTTTTTTTTTTTGTTACTGTATAAGGGAAAAGGTGTTTTGGTTTCTTGGCCCTTTGACTTTTGCCCATATAGTTTGAACGTTTTCAGTCATTTGAAACTCAAAATTGATGACTTATCTATCTAGCTGCTCCATAGGACTGTTAAGTGAAATATAAAGCAGGCAATTATATGTATTTTAGAAAAGATATTGTAAAACAAAACATTATGGAAATATTGGAGCAAAACAGGTTAAAATCACATACAGATATGTGTATATCTGTTTAGCATAAATAAATTTCTTTTTACATCTAAGGATATGTAGTTCTCTAGACATTCAGGCTCTCGCTCTTGAAGGATATTCAATGTTATTTATGATATTTTTCAACTTGCCAGAAATTTTCCATTGTACTTTATCATTTGGAAAGGTAAATACATTTGCTCGAGTAGGTTTTTAGCCACATAAAATTAAAATGCTATCACTAAATATGTGGAACAAAAAATTATGCATTTAACCTTCAAAACACCTCTTGCTTCCAAGATTTTTTCAAATACTTAAAGTTTAGATTTATTAATACTTCTTCAAAAGATGAAATAAAGTACTTTGTTATAAATGAAATGTTGAAAGGACAGAAAGAAGACTGCTAGAATATTGAGTAATACAATGGGAAACACTGCTCTTTAAGTTTTTTTCTGGGTATTTCCCACACATGCTTCCACGGGGCCTGTCCTGAAGAGTTAAAGTAACAGCAAAAACCATGACAGTAAGAATCTTGGCTGGGTCCTCTGTTTTGCTTTCTATCTGAATACTCTTTCTGCACTTTCTTTGGAGAGTTCTAACTGAATAGCCACTATTCAGTGCCTATTTTTTTCCAGACTACTTTAACTCTTACCCTTATCAATATTTTACATGTAGTATGAAAACATTTTGATCCTTTTTAATTTCATATTATATAGTCTTTTCGGACATTGAATGATTGTTTAGATGAAGATCTCAATGAATAAGTCAGGAGAGAGACATAGCATTCATATTGTTTGCAAAACGTTATGCAGAACTGTCATAAAATATATGGTAAAAGAGAAAAGTAAAGTAAAATAAAAATCTAAATTAACAAATATGAAGGCATAATAGACCAGATTCTTAGACATTATAGAACAACACAACCTCCTTACAAAAAAGAAATTACCTTTTCAACGGGTGCACATCCAGTTCCCCACCACCAAAAACATTGAGAAATAAATAAACAAGTTTAAATTTTCAGAAGCACTTTTGTTTGAAATGATACAATTAACAAGATTCTTGTTCAGTTCCTCATACTCGCCACCAGGGAACTTTGATAATCTGTAAAACTGTGACATCATTCTGTGCTCATATATCAGACTGCGTATTTATGAGAACATGTTTCACCAACAAAACATTTCTGACTGCCAAAAATGTACTAGAGCACTTAAATCATTCCAAATCATTGGCCTTACTAACACACAGCTCCACAACATTTCAAAGTCACAGAAGCAGAGAGGGGTTGATGGTATAGTAACACTCCTGAATATAGCTGGGTTTCTCAGTACTATATTTGGGAAGGTTTAAATGTCTCCAAAGAATGGAGACTATACAGCCTCTCTGGTTGACTTCTGCAGTGTCAATGACATGACCAAGTTTGACATATGGAAAGCATCTAGCAGTTTTTCACAAAAGACACCCCAGCAGCCCCTGCCACTACCAAAGCCTTGCTGTGCAAATCAGCTTTCACTGACTGTATTAGTTTTGCGTAGGTCCTACAAATGAACTCTGTTTTGGCACATACAAATCCACACGATTTTTAGATTTTCAGAGTTGTGATGGTTTGGGAGCATTACAGTAGTCAAGTCCTTGAGGTTGGGATGTTGGTTTGGGTTTTTTCTTGCTGGTTCGTTGCTTTTTTGTTTTTTAAAGTTTGTTTCTTTGGGTTTTGTTTGTTTGTTTTGCTCTTCTTCTTGATTCAATCAGGATAAAACTGTCGCTGTGGGCGATGAACAAACGACACAAGACCTCGTTTATAAAAACTTCATCTGACTCCAATCTTTATTCAAAACCTGTCCCCCTTTGTATATCTTCTCGAGCAGGCCATCTCCTTGGTCAGAAGAGTGCCAGAACTCTTCATCCCATTGGCCCATCTGAAAGACAGAGAGAAGGCCCCATCCCACAGAGAGGAATTCAAAACATCACTCTTGTTACTCTTGTAATACTCTTGTAATAACACTTGTGATGTTTATGCCAAGCCTGTCAGAACACAAGGTCTTCCTGAACCAAAACATCATGAAGAAACTGAGTCTAGAAACTCAGAAACTTCAGGCCCAGGAGCCTCAGACTACATAAAATAACTTAATAAAATTTTAGAAGAAAAAGAATAGATACAGTGGCCAAGAAAATTATAACTGGTGTCATGATGTGAGGGCTCCTGAATTGTATATGTCTGGTGCTTAAACATTCAACTATTTAAACTGTGTTTTCTTTCTGAGGTTTGGAGTCAGCTATACTATGAAACAGCAATAGTCTCAGTCTCACACTGTCACTAGATGTAACATCAGCATATGAAAGTAAGAGGGAATAATCAGAGAGGGAGGACTGTGGCAGAAACTACAAAATAAAAATTGTTGAAGGAAAAGGATCGCAGCAAACCAAAAACCATGATAGTACATCTCAGATCAAAAAGACCATTACCACTGACTTTCAATCTTGATATCAGCAAAAGCCCTTGAAATAAAGCTGAAATCAGAAGGACTTTGCTTTTATTAAGACTAAGTGAAAGGTGATTACCTATACAATAAAGAACTCTGAGTTTGCTAGCTTCCTTTGTAAATCACTCCTTTAAATATGTTTGTTTGGCAAGGAACATTTGGGAATGCCATGGATCACTGAAGTATGTCATTAAGACATCTAGCTGTTTTGTAGTTATTCCCATCTTTAAATAACCACCAATTATTCAGAATTGTTTAGACTGGCTATGCAGTAACTTCTCCAAATGTTTATTCAATAAACAGATGATAAATATGCTGATGCCAGATAACAAAGACAACCAACCAACTAAAATAAGTTGCAATATTGCAATCACAATGTTATTTACTTCCTTTAACCTTGGATAGTCTGAAAATTTCTGAACAAAGATGTAGTCTCCTATAGGTTAAAATAAAAAAATTGGAATATTTACATCTAACTGGTACTTTCTAAGCTCTGTCTAATTTTGTGGGGTTTTTTTCACAGAGGATTGATGAAATATAATTACAGATTTTCAATCAAACTCATAGGCGGCAAGCCCCAATAATTCACAAGACAAAATGGTTCAGGCATTGGTAAGTTATGTGCTACTTTATGAGTGGGATTAAAAAAATTATACATTTAGTTATAAATTAAAAATATCAGTCACTCCCACTGGAAATCATAAAGTAACTCTTAACATACATGTTGCATTTTAATAAAGCTATGAGCTATGGATATTTTGTTACTAAATTTAAAATCATTAAAATCATGCTAAAATGGAGTACATAATCAGGGTTTTTATGGGTGATGAAAGATTTTTGTTAGCATAAATCCTGACTGCATTTGTATTAATTAAAAAATTATTAGATGTATTGCCTGATTTAAATTAAAATCTTCAATTTCTGGTGTTCAAATTTTCTAACTTATAAATTATAAATTTCTAACTTTTAAAGTAATGCCAAATAGACAAAACAGTTTAATTTCGAAATTTTCCTTGAGAAATATATGTGTATACATATATTATTACATTACATATATTATTACATTATATACAAATATATGCTAATATATCATATTAGCATATACCTTAACACATATATATGTGTCTATTTATGTAAGCATAGAATATACAGATACGTATTTCATGCTGTAAAAATTGTATCATTACAAGATATACATTTCTTTGATTGAACCATTGTAATTTTCTTGTCTAAGATGAAAATTAATAATTCTGAATACCATAATAGTATGATATGAAATAATGTACCATCTTAGTTAAAGGACCTTCCATACAAATTATTGGTTTCCATATTTTTTTTCACTTACTGAAATTATTTTTGAGTACAAAGCATGAATATAATGAAAAAAACTTAAAGATATATCAATATAAACAAAAGCATTTTCTTCTAGTCTAGGGTTACTGAAAAGACCATGTAAAAAAGTTCAAAATATCCTTCCTTTATCCAGGTGTTAAATCACACCACATTTGGATTGGCAACAGTATAAACCCACCAATCTTTTTGACTGTATGTGAGAGGAGATGGAAGAAATGTCCACTAGTTAGTTGTTTCTTACAAACCACAAATCATAGTCCAGAGCTGCCAGAATATTCAGCCAATTGTTGGGCAATATCTGAATCTGTTTCTCCCTCCTTTAAATAAGAATAAATCTAGGAGGGAGGTGCAATGCAATACATCATGTCTCTGAGAACTCAGCTAAGCTAATGAAAGGTCATGTCAGAGACAGTCAGTACTAGGGATTTCAGTTTATGTGGGGAGAGGAGGTGCTGTACTGAGTAGTTCGTTGTGGAAGCCCTGGGTAACTATGAGGCACTTAGCACTTTCCCAAGGCAGCTGTCAATGGGCAGGCAAGACACTGAGACCTTCTATGCACATTAAACAGTCCAGACTGAAGAATTTTGCAAGAGTTTTTGAGGATCAGGTTCCTTTCTTGCTATTATAAATTCCTACATTTGAAGCACAGATACCCTTTGGGAATAGACCATGGACTAAAGTGAGGCTGTTTCAAGTGAGGAACATTTCTGTGAGTTGTCAGAATTGAAGATTAACTTGTGCTTCTGTTTTGAAGATTGAAAAATGTGGTACAGCCTTTCTAGAAGACATAAGAGGAGATAGTTCATGGCACATCTGTATCTAGCTGTCATTACATATTATCTTCTTGAATATGTGTTTTAGTCATTGATATATATCAGTTGATTTACTTAAAATATCATGAGCAAAGACTCAGTAGAAAGTATGTCAATATATTTATATGTCAAATGTGTCTGTATGAAAATATATTACACAAATGTAATGTTTGTATCCTGACAAGTTACAAATATTTCTTTCTGTATTGTATTGAAAATACTTACATTTATACTTGTCTCTAAAGAGGAAGATAAAATGTAAAGAGATAATATTGCAAAATCATGAGATTTTGCCATAAAGATAAAAGAAAATTAAAGATAAATTAAGAATTGAGAAAGGAAATCTCAGTTGAAGTTGGTCAGGATTTTCTGGGACTCTCAATGTGAATGACCAAAAGCCATATAAAAGCCATCCCTTGCACATTTTTATCATAATTAGACACAGGCTAGGTAAGCTATAATCTGAAATCAGCCTGACTTCAAATAATCATATTAAAGAATGATTGTTTCCAAGACATAACATGACTATTAGCAGATTTTATGCAATCTTTTCCTTTTAGTTATTCATATATTATGGAAGAAAATTTATGAGGATCTTTCCACTTGAAACCAAGGAGTGATGCATTAGTTCTGGAAGTTGAAGTGGAACACTTCCTTGGAAGGAAACAGTCTTAAGGTCTATTTCTAAGCAGTGTCAGAAATATGGTTCATATCATTGTCTTCTCTCCTACAATGATCTGAAATTGTATATCAACTTTCAAGGCAGTATCTTTAACATATATGTATCTGCACTCAAAGCTAGTCTCAAACCCAAAACTTGGTTTTGGTAAACAAATGCTAGAAAAACATTCAAGATCTTTGTTCCTGAACTATACTTGACTTGCACTAGCAACAAAGGCCCAAAAAGATACAGATTTTTAAAAATATATCCCTATGGCTCATCCAGTCAACAACAACATATATTTCACATAATATTTTGCTATTGTTTCCCATTATGTAGCATTTGCTCTACACTTATAAAAGAGCACAGTCAAAAATTTGTGAAAGAACCTTCACATTTTTCCAGCCTTTTGAGTTCTCTTTGTCTTTTGGGAAAAGAACAAGACAATAATGGCATGTTAGCTGGGATATCCAAGCACTAAATTTGTCATTCTGGAATCTCTTTACCTTCTTACTCTACTCCTACTTTCTGATGATAAAGTCTTCATTTAAATTGCTACTTTTCTGTGTCTATGTCTTAATCTCTAAATCATACCGTAGTTCTAAGGTTCCTCAGTTCTTCATATTAGAGACTATTTGTCACAAAATATTTTAAATCAAGACATTAATATTCTTAAGGGGATTTCATTCCTCAATATAAAAATTGAAAGGTTGTAAGGTTTGTGAGTGTATATTTTGCACATTAAATTGACCATCCTCTTATGTGGTGTAAGTATTTCCTAAAAATATGTATGATCTCTTTAATGTGTAAAGTGAAATATTCCTGGAGGGGAAGAAAAAGAAAATTAAAGATTACAGTTCATGATTCATGGATTATACTAAGATTTTGTCCGTGTTTCTTTTATTATTGTAAGTCAAATTTTACCATAACAGGTAGTATGAATTCTATGTTTCAGTTGAAACACATTGAAAGGGACAGTAACCACATCTGCAATAATGAGTCGCAAAGACAAACTGCCTCTGCAAGGAGAACATTGCAAGAACAAGGACTTTCATAATGCTGTGCAGTAACATGCACCTTTCTAAGTTTAAAGGAATGAAAACATGGTTTTTGTCACACCTCTCAGTGCAAGATGCAGTTTGGGGAACATGGCCACTCATCAAATGTCGTGTCACTTATGTTGCTCTCCTCATAACGCATTGAAGGATCTCTGCCCTGCACTCGTGAATAATTTGCAGTAAAAGCCACAGAATCTGGCAAATACAGACTAAACAAGGAATATTTTTTTTTATATGTGTTTTACATATTGTCCTTTTGAAAGAGCAATCAGTGTTCGTGCAGTAAAATGAAGATTGTCTCTAGCTGAGAAGCTGGAGATCATTCAAGATCAGTGCAACTAACTTTCTGGAACAGCATTAATATAAATTTGTCTTTATATAGGTTGCCTCTCAAGCCGCTTGGAATAAGTTACATAATTTCGAGGGAAAAAGATAAGTAGCTATTTTTTCCCATAAAATTCTCATTTATTTTTAGTTAGCTGAGGCAAGAAAAAAAGTTAATATTGAAAATACAAACTTTTATTATTTATTTTTTGTCATAATACTTTGAAAGAAATTTCAAATCAGAACGGCAATGCAAATGTGATAATCTGATTTTTGCAGTTAGTTTGAGGTCAAAAATATTTCTGATCAAAAAGTGGGTAATGCATTTAGAAGATAAAAGCTTACACTTCCATTTTACTTTGCAAATTATTGCCTGGTTTCCCCACATTCTCACAATCTGTTGCAATTAAATTTAACAACTAATCCACAAGAAGAGAGTCATCACATTATTTGTTCAGTTTCTCTGGATTAAAGAAAAAACCTTAAGTGAGAAGACAAGAGTTTAGTGTGAATCAAACTATAGTCTGAACAGTCTGAAGATTATTTGTTTAGTAACAATACTGAGAGCTGTAGTCAACATTTTCCAATTATATCATCTCATTTACACTTTATACTATTTCTCTTGGTTCTAATGTCAATGGGCAATCAGTCATTTTTAGTAAGAAATTGCAGAAGGATGCAGAAGGTAAAATCAGTGCATTTCAGAAATGTGAGTTCTCTGTTGGGGGAGCGTGATACTGGTGGGGTGTCCTCTTCCTCCTCTTTTTGGGATCACTTCAAATGCTTCCCAACACAGTTTGCTTACTGACCATTTCTTCAATGGTTCCCAGTTCCACATTACATTCAAATTTGCTTGTGAAGAAGACATTCTTTTTGATTTTTTTACATTTAAAAGTTGCCTGCACACAAATCCAAAGGTTATTCTCCTTTAATAAACCACTAATTACCATCTGTGCCTTGTGCTCATAGGCCTGCTGATTCTGCTAGCATTTCTGAAACCTTAGCTTTCAGCTATTCTTGTATTTAAAGGTCTTGTTACCATGCCCTTTCTCTCTAACAATCCCCAAGATCTGGGTCCTTAGTGAAGAGTTTCAATATAAAATATTTTATGATAATTTAGTTTTAATTTAGTGCAAATTGATAGTTAGTATATCTCGGATGCATAATACTTTTATTTCAGAATAATATTTTTTTTTAATTACAGATTAACACTGGAGAACAGATTTTACCTGGAGATACATTGCTGTTATTATTATGCTGACTGAAATTTAGTTCAGAATTTTATTACACATTTGGCATTTACTGTCTGATAAAGTGTCAATCACACTAAGATTTTCCAATTGATCAGCATATTTGAAAAAAACTTTAAACACCAAAACCAAAACCAAACTGAAGAAAATGAAAATGCACTTTAAACCAAATCTTAAAAAATAAAGATATTTTAAAACCATTTTCTTTTTTTTTTCCAATTGTGAGATCATAGCTCCTGTCAAAACCTTAGCATGGGTCAGGAAAGTTTTAGTTCCTTTGAAGCATCAAGGTTTCAATATTTCTGTCCTTGATCTAAGGGAAATAAGAGAATATATTTCTCAGATCATCATCAGTATTTAAAGAAGTATTTTTTTCTGGTTAACTTTTCACTGTACATATTCTATGCAGAGTTAAGGGTTTAATCTAACTTGGTTTATGTTCAGTCAGAAGAAAAGCATGAAGTCTCAAAGCATGTGTTAAAAACATAAGAAATCCCCCAGCTTTAAAAAGGGAAGTGTGACCATTATTTTTTCACTAACTTAAATATATTTGTACTGATCTATATTAAAATTCTCTTCACTCTGACAAGTAATAGTCAGATTCTTTAGTTATTCCCTTTATGTTTGTGTATAATTTCCCTCTGTTTGTAACTCAGTGTGTTACTTGTCTCTTTACATAATCTTAACTATCTAAATTTTCACTAACCTACATGTAATCTTGCCTAGACAATAATTTCACATTAATTCATGCTAATGTATGCATATGCAGAACTTGAATTTAGAGGGATTTGAACTGTTATACTAATTATATGGGACTTGGATCTTAAATCATGAACTGTTCACATTCTGTACTTAGATTATTTGCATACCATGTCTATGTAAATTCTGTGGGTTTAGAGCAGCACAGTATAGTACAAAAAAGGGCTAAGACTTTTTTTAAAATAAGGTGATTTCTTCCTTCTTTAAATATTAAAAAGATATAATTAATATAACTATTATACTTGTTTAATCATATGAAAATATTAATGTCATTTACTGTTAATAATATGGGCTCAGTAGACTCACATAATTGCCTTAGTCACAGCTTTTTCCCCCAAAGGTAATTAAAATTGGCTTGGTTGTAATTTTCTCACAATAGTAAGATTCAACCTGGAGTAAATTAGAAGAGTTCTCTTTTAAATACAACACAACTGTCACAGACATTCATGAAATTTAAATATAGGCTTCCACATGGTATCAATGTTGTAAGATTGTGTGTTTAATTTATTCTTTGATTGGTGCATGGGTTGACCAGTAAATAAAAAATCTTCGCCATATGGCTGGGATTTAAAGTTTATAAGTCAACTTGTAAAGTAAATGAGGAAAGGACTTTTCAGGCTCAATAAAAGGTGTCTGTTTAATCTCCTCTGTGAAGCTGCAAGCATCAACTACATTGATTGACAAACTCCTCTTTGTCAGAACTTTTGATGTCTAAAGAGGCCCTCTTACTCTTGTAGTGGGAACTGAAAATAAGCACAAAGTCAAAAAAATGGTTTTTTAGAAAATATAATATAGATTAGTAAAACATTTAAAATTAAAATCTCCCCAAAATTAGCACACAAGACTATTAACCATTCTACTCTTTCAATGGAACTATACACATAAAAATTTTTAAATGAAGCTATCATATAGTATTTTTTTAAAATTCCATCATAGTTAAGTGCTTTGACACAACTAAAACCAAAAGGAATTTGTCTTCTAATTTGTCTGGAATCCATTGCTGGTTTGTGGAAACCTTAATTTTTCATAGGAGGAAGTGAACTCTAGTATATTTTAGTGACAGGATTTCTCTAATTTAGTGTGGTACTCATGAGGCAGCATCTATACAAAAGGCAGAATACACGCATTTCAAATTTGTTCATTACTTAGTGTGCACCAAAGTCTTGAAGAATAATATTAAATATCTGCAATTTCATAAATCATCATCAGTCACGAGTCCAATACTATATTTAATTTAAGCATTCTCAAGAAGAAATAAGAAAATAAGATGTCATGCATTCATTAAAATTCTATAAATTCAGACTAACTCATACTTTATCTCTCTTCGATAAATGAGCTAGATAATTACATATTTGAGAGGAAAAATTACTCTAAAACTGTGAATAAGGAAATACATATTACAGTCATACTGAAGAATTAAACCAGGAAAGACAGCTGTAAATACAGATCCTTAATTTTTTGAATGATGAAAGAAACATAACTTCTTATGATCATAATCATAGAAATATTTACTTTAAAAAGACTAGGTATAGCTTAGCTACACAATGAGGAATGGAATGTTTCCATTGTGACTAGCCTGTAAAAACAAATACCAGCAGTCATGCAAAGCATTTGACACTGTCTCACACAACATCCTTGTTTCTAAACTGGAGACAAATAGATTTAATGGGTAGATCAACCATCAGTGAATAAAACATTGCCTGGACCATCACAGTCAAAGAGTTGTGGTCAACAAGTCAATAGCCAACTAGAGAGCAGACAAGTGATATTCTTCATCAATATAGGCACCAGCACCTTTTAACATCTTTGATGTCTACATAGACAGTGGGATTGAGGGTGCCCTATGCAAGTTTTCTAGTGACACCAAGCTGTTTAACACAGACAGAAGGCTGGAGAGCAGTGATGCCGTCCAGAGGGACCTCGACAGACTTGAGAGGTGGGCTTGTGTGAAACTCATGAAGTTCATCAAGACCAAGTACAAAGTCTGCACCTGGGTTAGGGCAAACCCAAGCACAAATACAGGCTTGGTGGAGAATGGATTGAGAGCTGTCCTGGGAAGAAGGACTTGGCTGTGTTCGTGAACAAGAAACTCCACATCACCCAGCAATGTAAGTTCACAGCCTAGAAAGCCAATTACACCCTGATCTCCATTAAGGGAAAAATGGCCAGCAGATCAAGGGAGGTGATTTTTCCCCTCTACTCCACTGTTCACAGAATCCCACTTGGAGTTCAGCTCTGGAGGCCTCACCATAAGAAAGATATTGGCCTGTTGAAGCAAGTCCTTAGGAGAGCCACTAAGATCATGGGGCCAGATCACCTCTTCTATGAGGACAGATTAAGACAGCTGAGGTTCTTCAGCATGGAGAAGAGAAGGCTTTGGGAAGACCTTGTAACAACCTTCTAGTACCTAATGAGGGCTTGTAAGAAGTTTGGAGAGGGACTTTTCACAAAGACAGGCTGTCATATGACAAAGCGGAGTGGTATGAGGCTGAAGGACAGGAGGTTTAAATTAGAGACTAGGAAGAAATTCTTTACTGTGACAGTGGTGAGGAACTGGAGCAGGATGACCAGTAAGTTTGTGAGCTCCCCACTCTTGAAGGTGTTCAAGATTAGACTGGATGGGACTCCGAGAAATCTGGTCTAGTGGAAAGGAGGTAGGAACAAGACAATCTTTAAGGTCCCTCCCAATCCAAATCCCAAACCATTCTATGATTCTATGAACTAAAACTTACTAAAAACTTTCTCATTAAGGGAAATAAAAAGGAGAAATTATTTATACATATACATATATACTTGTAAATATGTTCCACCTATACATACATATACCTTATATATAAAAGCATATATGGACACATGAAATAAAAGTTGCACACACATGTGTATGTACAGACATACATGTTAGTATGTGTATGCATTTATTTTCATTGCGTATGTCTGTATGTATAGTTTTGCATACACACATTGCCTTAATTCTCTCCCTTTTCATTCTAAGACACTTGTTATATCATTATTAATTTTACTGTTTAGTGAATAGACTAAATTATTATATGTCTAAGGACTCAGATCTCATTTCCCATAGTGCCAAAGTTTTCTTTGGATGGATGGTTTTGGGGCTCATTGTTTTCTTTCTCTTGTTTTGTTCTTGTTGCTTTAAATTCCATTTTGTTTTACAACTATATATAGTACATATATAGTATATATACTATATAGTATAACTGTGTTTTGTTTCACAACCTTTTATGAAGCATCTTTAATTTAATACATTTTGCATTACTGTTTATTGGCATAGACTGTTTGGAAAGTCTTTTCTTCTCAGGATAAAATTGAATAACTAATTTAAAATACATACAATATAATCTATTGTTGCAGCGCTTCAAGATCTGGTGTCTTGGGTTTTTTTACTCTTTTCCCACTGTCTAATACTTTTATGTGCAGTCATCCTGATATGGTGAGCTATCTATACAGCCAGTTAACACAAAAGCTTGCTCCTGCTTGCTCCCATACCGTTGTTTAAGAAAAACAGCCTTTAACTGATCATTAATATGATCACATATTTCTTTTCAGGTTTTGCATAATAGATTTAAGGGCAAATAAAATCATCTGCAATAGTCATGAATGGAATATTGCCTGTAAAAGATTACACATGTATGTACAAGTTAATCTGGTATTCATATATTGGTGGGCCTTGTTAATTTATTTCTTCGTAGTAGGATATACATATCTTCTCTCACAATTAAGTATTCAGTGGTTAGGTTAATGTCTGCTCACACAGTACATCTTGATTCCAGTCCAGATTTAAATATATATTCCACCTTGAGAGTTCTTATATGGTAGAAAATAAGGTGTTTAAACTTTTACATACAATTCTACTGACTACATATGTATTTAATAAGCAGGTCTTAAAATTGGTAGACACTTCTCTGTGTGAAGAAATCTGATATCGAAATTGCAATAAGCAGGTTTTCCACAGTAAATTTTTAAGAGAGCAGACAGACTACGCTGCTTTTTCCCCAGCATAGGCATAACCACATTCCTTCTGTAGCAAGAATAGATGAAGACATTTTTCCTTTGAGAAACAAGAGAAACTGTGACTGTGAACTGGCAGTATTCTGAAAGTACATATACCTTGGTGATTAGCTCTTTCCTCTACAATATTGAGAACGCAAAATAATAGCGTATTCCCAAATAACTCTGAAACCTTGCAAACTTCATTCAAAATGCAGATTTTGTGTACATGGATGTTTTGTTGGCTTCTATTTTAATGTAACTCAAACTTATGTTGGTTTCTATAAGCTATCTTAACTTTCCATAAGCTCTGTAAAAGAAGTTGTATTAGTCACAGACATAAATGTCAAAGAATTTCCCCAAGACAGCAACTGAGACAGTAAACTTACTGCTAGTGCCAGAAGACACTGATCTTTTCTGTGAGCTCTAAGATCAATATCATCAAAAATATTTGCCAATTAAATGATGCTAAACAAAGCAGTACACTGCACATTGTTAGACATCTTGTTAACTTTAGAGGCATGTTAAACTTGTGAAAAACTCAAAAACAGTAGAAAGTAATTCTTAAAATCTCCACTGAAAACTCATTCTTGAAAGACTACAAGATAAGTTCTCTCTTGTTTGTCAAGGTGCTTGAAGGGATCATTAAGAATAGGATTTCTCCTAAAGAGAGAAATCAATAAGAGTTAGTTTGGCATAAGAGATAAACTGATTAGACCACAAGTACTTTCTTTCTTTGCAAGTACTTGCTGAAACAATTATTTCCTGTATATGACACCATAGTGACTCCAGAAAATTTAAAATTCTAAACACTGAAAATTACAAGATGGTATATCAAGATTTATTTTTCTATTCTTTCCTCAATGCTTCATGTGCCATTTTTCTTTTTGTAAAATATCCATTGTATATAAAAATTATCTTTGTACATAAACCTAACCAATAGGTGAAATCAGAAATTTCTCTTTCAAAAGAATCAGGATAGATCCAATAGGGATTTCCTACATAATTAGTTTCTGAATTAAATCTATTTCCATATAATAATCAAATGTGTTCATATGAAAAATAAGATTTTCATCAATTGACTGGATCACACAAGTGCTGCATGTGTACTTCAGTAAAAGATAAAGTTTTCAAATCTCTCTGGTTTTCAGCATAGTTTTGCTTTCCCCTTCCCCTACCAACTCCTCACCACCCAAAGGGTATTTTAAAAAAAGTAAGAACATTTTGCATTTGACAAGACTATCTGTCTCTAGCTTGGAACTAGAGCTAGCTAGTTTTTCTGGTTTATTTTCCCAAATAGCTCAGCCTGACACAAGCAGGAAGCAAAAAATTTTCACATCAAGTGATTAAAGCTTAGAAAAATTGGAAAGAGTAAGAAATAGGATTTTTCATGGAAAGCATTAGGTAATTTTAAGATATATTTTAGTGACAGTTCTCTCATATTAAAGTGTTTATTTTGTGTCAGATTATATATTTTTAGGTTCCTTCTGAACAGTTTTATCAGATGACAGAAAACTTTTGTGTCAGATAACTATTATTGCATTTGAAAAGTTTCATGCTCCATACATAACAATCAAAAGCATGTTTTCTACATTTCAGTGTTACTTCTAAAGCAAAGATTATGCCAGTGGGCCATATAAACTGAATTACTTATGGATTTACTGTCAGTGTAACTTCAAAGACTGTTTACATACAGGTCATTGGGTGACACTAAGTATCTTTGAAATAGTAGCTAAGAAATATTTTTTTGAGAAAGTACTGCTATTGGCTATTGGACTGCTCTCCCCTGCCAAAATATATACATATTCCTAACTGCTCACACACCTGCTGCCATAAGAACATAGTCAAATTAGAGGTGTAGAAAGTCCTGGGCAGATTCTTTGAGTGATTATCAATTTAAATTTGTAATTTTACTAATGTTTTCACAAATACTTTTGGCATCCTGAGATGAAAAATTATGTTCATGTCTGCTCTGGTTACAGAGTACAGTTATTTTTGCCATGCATCCTGCATGTTTTATGCTACCTCAGTCTCCATCAAAAATACCCAAAAATACTTATTTTACACAAAAATCTTCATGGATGATACATAGTAATCTGGTTTTATTGACAAGGTGGGGTTCAGTCAAATATTGGAATAGATAATCTTGGAGGTCTTTCCCAATCTTAATGATTCTATGACCAATCAGCCAACATTTTAACTTGCATTATGCATTATGCATGACCATGATGAAAATGCTTTATAACTTATGTAAGTTTCCTTTATAGACTTTAAGAATAAATCTTCTTGAGGTCAGACTACACTGTGATCCTGGTATTAATTCAGTTTTGGACACACCAAAGAAAGGGTCATCAGAATAAAAGGATTTTCCTTCAGTATTTTCAGCAGATTGTTGCTTATTCTTTGTGAAGGGAATAAAACTTAATATTCACTTTTATCATGTTACTAGCTTTCTTTTAAATAAAATAAAATAAAATAAATATTGATTTTATTTGTGATTGATTAGATTAGACTGATTTTCAATTATCTTCAGAAAGGCCTTGCAGAGAGCACTGGACAGTCACCAACTGTATGAAGTTTTACAAAAAAAAAAAATGAGCCAGATTCTGCACCTGGGATGGGGAAATCCTGAATGCAGGGACAGGAATGAGGAATAAGAGGCTGAAGAGCAGCCCTGCAAAACAGGACCTCAGGGTCCTGGTCGATGGCAAGTTGAACATGAGCCAGCAGTGCCCTGGCAGCCAGAAGAGCCAACCCTGTCCTGGGGGGCATCAGGCACAGCGTGGCCAGCTGGGCAAGGGAGGGGATTGTCCTGCTCTGCTCTGAGCTGGGGCAGCCTCACCTCGAGTGCTGGGGGAAGTTGTGGGTGACACAATAAAATAAATATATAAAACTATTTTAAAATGTCCAGAAAAGGGCTATGAAGGGGATGAAGGTCTGTAAGGGAAGCCGTACAAGGAGCTGATATCACTTGACTTGTTCAGCCTAAAGAGGAGACTGAGGGAAATCCTCATCATGGAATATAATTTCCTCATGAAGGGAAGAAGAAGGACCTGTGCTGGTCTCTCCTCTTTGATGATTGGTGACAGGACTGAAGGGCATGAGACGCTGTCAGTGAAGGTTTTGGTTGGATGTTAGGAAAAAGTTCTACAGTCAAAGGGTGGTTGGGCATGAAATGTGCTCCCCAGGGAAGTGGTCACAGCTCCAACCAGAGAGTTCAAGAAGTGTTTGTGCAATGCTCTCAGGCAAAATGAGTGTTTTTTGGGGAGGTCATGTGCAGACCCATGAACTGGACTTCAGTGATCCTTGTAGACCCCTTCCAGCTCAGAATATTCTATGATTTTACAATCTTAAGAGTTCTCTTCTACATAAGCAAAAAAAAAAAAAAAAAAAAAAAAAAAAAAAAAAAAAAAAAAAAAAAATGCAAAGCAGAAACAAAAGAATTTACAGTACACACAGAAGTGAGAACTCATCTCTTAGAGAGAGTAAGATAATAGTTTAAAAGAATGAAAAAATCTCTTCACAGATTATTTGAGAGAGTGCTTTAAAATTCAATGTCTGCCATTATCTTTATGTATCTGTATTTTTTTTATTGAACAAGAGATGAGCAAAAATTCACCAGTAAATTACAAAATCTTAAAATATTGCCACTTTTATTTAACATACCCATATTTTTTTTTATTTTACAACATTTTTCTTTCAACTGAAATTGAACACATTACTATTTTTAAAACATGCTAAAATGACCCGAGGAAATATGTAGATCAAATTTTTTCACTTGCGATAGTAAGATAAATGGTCTTTAACATTGTCCCAGGGGGAAGTGGAAGGCCAGTCTCTTTACTCTTGTAACCAGTGACAGGACTGGAGGAAACAGCATGAAGTTAATTTGGGCGAGGTTTAGGCTGGATATCAAGGTTAGGCACTGTCAGTACTCTCAGGCTCATGGTGTGCCTCTCTGGGATGGTAACATGCAGGGACAGGTATTGGATTCAATGACCCTTGTTGGTTCCTTCCAACTTAGTATATTTTGTAATTCTATAATCTGATGATTTTTTTTTTTTAATATTAGCAAATAATAAATATATTGTACTAAAAGAATTCAGCAGCACCTGGAAACCTCCTTTTTTTTTTTTTTTTTTTATAATTTAAAATTGTTTAGTAAGGCTTTCTGCTTAAAATTCTAGATTACTTAAAACCTTGAGCAAGAATTTGCTCAGAAGCTGATTGAGAGTAGTGTTTTTCTCAAGAAACACAGTGAACAGGCACATCTTTTAGTTTACTTTACTTTCCTCATCATTCTCAGGAAGTAGAAATGGATTGATTGTTCTACCACTGTAGCACATTCCACCAATCAATTGCTGATCTTCAACTGAGTATTAACACAGATTTTACATAGCAACTCAGAAGGATGACAGTGTTAATCAAGGTTTTGCCCATTACTTACTCCCCACACACAGAGGAGTATAAATAGGGAGTTGATTCTGGACTCAAAGTCTCACTTTTAACGATTTGCTTCCTGCACTTCATATCCTATACCAAAATAGGTGTTTTCTAAATTCCTTGACCATGTAATTCACCTCATAAGAACAAAAATTTTTATTATAAATGCTGTGTATTTTCAATGATTTTTAACAGAAGAATAAAATTAGAAACAAAAGTGGGAGGAGGAGGATGTGTGTTTGCATGTTAAGAGTGCTTATTTCCTGTGAGTTTTGATATTACAAGGAGAGGTAAAAGTGAGAACAGGAGATAGTAAAATTATTGGAACATTTCTATTAAATTCAATTCAACTGAACAAGATCAGATGCAGTATCAAAATGTAGCAGAGGTGATTCAGTCTCTTTCAGGTAACGAGTTTCATTTTCTTGTAGACTTTGAGGTGATCAGATATGGAAATATATCTGCTGAGCAGTGCTTTAAATTATTTAAATTTGTCACATGGAAAGAGCCAATACAAAAGCATACTGAGTATACAGTTTGCTGAAGAGTGTATGTATGAAACACATTATTAACACATTGAAAGGAATTGTTGTAGAATAAATTGTGGACGTATCCCCCAGAAAAGACATAGATGGAATTTTTTTCAACCTTATACGAAATGTGGTTGAAGAAGGCATATGAGCTGTGTGAAGCTATCTGCTCTTATACATCACATTGTAGTCATCTGAGAGCTAGGTGTTCTGGCACTTTCAAATTGGAAAAATATATGAGCTGCAACATGCTGTTTGTATCACCAGCAAACTTGAGAGAATAAGTCCCTCTGGGCTTCTATGTCACCGATCAGAAGGTGTCATTTAACAGCAGACTTTTACCTTCAAATTGAAAACGAGAAGGAAAAATACAGATGACATCAGTGAGAAAAACAAAGGTAAAAAATGTGGTGTGTTCATTGTTCTTCTCACATTACTTTAACACCCTAAGGCATTAATAAGAAGAGGTTCCTGTTCTGCCTGCTCTGTGTAAGCAATTTAGGAAGTGTCCATGAAACTTGTGGAAGTTTCCACAAAGAAAGCTTCTTTGGGCCTTCTCTGGTTCTTTGACTATCATTGTTTCTCTTTGACTCTTCCTTTGTTAAACATATTTACTTAAAAACTTCATAAATGTTGGTTGGGGTTTTTTTCATATCTTCTTACTGAGAACAGATTTTAGCAAGGAGAATAATTGCACTGCTGAAATTCTTTAAGAATTGAAGAATTGAAGAGTTCTTTGTGGCTTGAACTCCTATCTGCTAAGATAGCAATTAAGTAAATCAGGTCATTTCAGGCTTCAAGAAAGCAAAAGAAGGAAATCCCAAAGAAGTTTCCATTTCGCTCTGATTTGCATAACTGGAATTGCTCTTAGGATTTTTTCCCAAAGGATTTTTTAACTCCAATCTACTGGAATGAATACTGACTCAGCTTCATTTACTAATTCCTTGCTTTCAATAATTTAAATTTGAAATTATTGAAGAAAACACTCATGTAGGCTGTCTTTAAAATCAATAGAGAGAAATGGGCTTTTCATGTGCTCTGTTCTAGTTAGTGGTCTAAAGCCCATTTATTGGCAATAAAGAGAAACAGGCACTTCAGGACTGCAATTCATTTAATCCTGATGTAGATATCTGACAAAGATAAATTACTTCCTCAGACTGTGTTGCTCTCTACTTAGAGCTGTATTACTCTATCCTGCTAAAAAGAGGAACCACTGCTTTCAGCTGTGGGTATCAAATTTGTAGATTTTGAACTTTAGGAGATATTGAGACCTTTTAGTTCTGTGAATCATAGCAAAATATTCTTCCACTTACCATACTTCCACAAAATATAATATTACAGTTTTTCACACAAAGAATTTACTTTTGTGATGTTGCTGTTAGTAAAGGATTAATTATTAATTAATAATGTTTTGCAATATAAGCAGTTTTTAAAAGCATTAAGTCCTGTATATATCTAATAAAACTCTCACATGGCAAGGGAGTTAACTACTGAAGAGCCTTTAATTTCAGAATTATCTTACCATATTTCTCTCTGTGAAAGTGTATTCAGCTTCTGTGCTTAATTGATTTCTATTAAAGACAGAAAGAACACAGCAGAAACTTGTGGATTTCATCAGAGTGCTTTCATTTCTTTTGCAAATAAAATTCAGGAGTAGAAATAGAACTGCAGCCTATGATAATTTTTTTCAATGTTCATATTCTAATTTAACTAGCTCTTTTATTTATTTTCTGGTATCAATTTCCCTATCATGGCAAAGGGCCAAGTCTTCATAGCACCAATAAAGTAAAAAACATGAGCAGTACTTCATAGAGGTAATGAAGATACACTGCAGTTTTGACTTAAAAGATGAGAGCAACACTTTTGTGTCTTCACTCACTTCACTTCAAATGACTTTAAATGTTGCCCTGCGAAAATTTAAATTTCAACAAAAATTTATTACTGACTTCAAATACATACCCTATAATGTGTGGATATTTTCAGTATTTTTTAAGAAAAAAAAAAAAAAAGAAAGAAGGAAAAAAGATATTGAGGCAGAAGGATGGCACAGAAGAAAATGAGACAAATTAATTTTAAAATGACATAGATAATTTTAGAATTCATCAACAAAAAAAAATTCTGATTAATCTTGAAATTCAGATTTTTCCTTTAAATGTATTTTATGATAATATTTAAGAATTCAGTGTTAGTTTGTATAATTTGCCTGCCAGTTTCTTCAAGAAAATAACACTTCTCAAGTGGTCGGGGGTTTACTGTCTCACAATACATTTGCCTAAGTCATGGAAGCTTTAGTATCACTATTTTATTTCAAGATATTCTTATCCCTAGTAGCAAATGATTCATTTCTTGAGAAAGGCATCCAGAAATAGCCTGCAGGCTATATATGCTATGCCTAAGATTTTCTGCTTTGACTTTTAGCCTTTTATAAAGAGCATTTTCTCATAGACTTAAAATCTGTTCTTTAAAATTTCAGCATCTCTTTCCCATATCCTTGAGTAGCCACAACCCATCAAGGGTTTTTTTATGTTTTCAAGAGAGGATGATTACAGCACTATAAAACAATGCTATTTATTGAATGTGGTTCCTGAATACACCCACATTGTTCCCAGTTCATTATTTGTAGCATACAAATTTCTCTATTCCCTCTCTTAGGTATTGCTATTCACTTTCTGTACTTTCTTTCTCCACTGGATTTCTCTATCAAATTTGTATTGGCCACTTGGGTAAAATGCTACCTCTGTTAAATAATTTCGTTTTGGAGACAAAATAACAGACTATGATGAGCCAGTTCAGCTGTTTGTGTGAGCGTTTGTTGTGTCATTTCCATCAAAATGGACTTCATTACAGATCTACTATTTCAAATTTTTAGGCTAAGACAGTTTGTTTTGACAGACATGAGTTTGTAAGTGATATACAAGCAACACAGATCACAGATTGGAAGACAGGATAGATAAGAAGACAAATCAGATCCTGAGGAACAACTGGGACATTAATTGCTTCAAATATGGATGTTCAGTTGTTGTCTCATGTTAGAAAACAGTATCAATCAATGCCAGAGGGAACAAAGACTTATTTTTTTTCATCAACTACATTTGTCTGTAACAACTTCTATATCTTCCACATGGTTACATACCCATTCAAAAGTCTTCTCTCTAAGCAGTATTTTTCTAAGTTTTTTTCAGCCAGCCTAAGGATTTTCAGCCATAATTTCTTCTTTGAGTGCTGCACTGGAAATGGAAGCACAGTCTCAGCCCCCTGCCTCAGCACAGAGGCTGCCCCACCACACAGCAAGGAGGGCCAGACCAGACTGCAGCCATCAGACAGGTCCAAGGTCTGACAAAGTGTGTCTGGTGCACAGACAGACTGATGGCTGGGGCACAGACACCAGGCAAGGCTCTGGGCCTTAAAGAAGCTCTCAAGTGCCAGGGAAGACTTATCACACAGCTCTGTCTCACAGCTGCAGTGTTCTGAAAGAACTCATCCAAAATTAACAAGCTTAACTGTACCACAGGTGACCTGAAGTTTAGGTAGTCACACCCTCACTGTGTGGAGGACATTGTAGGAGTTGTTGATGTAAACAAGGTTCCAACACAGATAATTTAAAAACATTCCTGTACTCTCCTTAGGAGCTGCCCATTTTCTGGAGTTCTCTCCTCTACCCTCCCTGGGGAATACTATATATATATGGAAAATATATATATATACTATATATATAAAATGGAAAAAATATTACTTTGATAAATGGAGACAGTAGATTACCAGGAAAAGCTGTATCTGCAAGATGTTTCATGAAAAAAAAAATAGATTAAAGCATTTGTATATTTTCTTCTTTTTTTCCTATAAGCTGCTCAATTTTTTCCAGAAGATTGACTTTTCTCACACAAAAAAAAAATTGCAGCCATGACAGCATTGACAGTCATGATGGCATTTCCTATGTCAAATACCAAAATGCCTGGCACAGCAATGGCAGTAGGTTAAAAAGGTTAAAAGGTCACTTTGGTAAGAAATGTGAAGATGTGATTTATGGACAAGACACAGTGAACATTTCAGTTAGATGTCACTTTTCATAAATTTCATTGTCACACAGAGTACATTAAGTCTAGACGAAGCAAACAAACTGAAGTATCTTAATTCAAGTAAAAAAAAGAAAATTTCTTATGTACAGAGATTGAGAGAGTATCAGCTGAAAATATATTTCCACACAAGCGATATAAATGAGAGAAGGCATATGTAGGACACATATACTAAACTTCTCATTAGATGATTTCCACTGTCACAATGAAGTGGAACCAATGGATATGTCTTGAGTTTTGCTGAAGGCATGAAATCTTTGAATATAACAAAACTCCAACCAAGAACATGTCTTAATGAATGGCCTTTGATGTCATAAGAGGGGGAATTTTAAACAATTAATGCAAAATGTTATTAAGACAGGATTTTAGCACAAATTCCTAACTATACCTGAGTGGCATTCACAGAATTTACTAGCAATTGACACCATTTCTTTCACAGCATTTTATCCATTGGCAAAGTCTAGATATACAGTGGAGAGCTTTGGTGCTAAAATACAGCACATCTAAAAATTTCCATCTCAGAAACATTTCTTTCAGGTAAAGCTTTCCTACACATCAGGAAACAAGAATGGGTCTATATCAGCCACAACCACTCAGCTGCAGAAGCAACTTCTGTTTTTATATCCACGAGTATATATGAGTCTACATAAAAACATTATAAAAACATTTCCTCAGAAACATGTGACAATAATAGTGATTGCACCTTGTAATTTGCACACTGTGTTGAAGAAAACAGGGCATGATTGGACTGAAAGCACTGTTTATATAAGAAGCAAAAATGTCTGTGGCAAAATGTATGCTTATGTTAAATCAGCATTTAAACATCACCAGAACCAGCTGAAGATGTAATCATTTGTTGGTTATTGCTGTTTTTATCAAATCTCTTGTGTCATAATAAACATTTTAGCTTCTACTTAAACAGACCACACACCACAAACTTTTTCTATATTATTGTAAATTAAGAACATGGAATAAAGCTCCTGAAGTAAGATATCTTTAGGTCTTGTACATTTGATGCCTATCTGGGTCCAGATTGATGATTTACAAGGATTAATTTTAATCTTCATCTTTGCACATCTTTATTTCTCATCAATGCAATTAGTAAGAAAAAGATATCTGTATTACAACAAGTTCTTTACTGTGAAGCATAGTTACGACCCCAAAAGTTAACTGCTTTAATATGTACCAAAGCCAGACAATGATCTGATCTATTGAGAAATTAGGTCAGCAAGAGTATTTCTTTCCAATTGTTCATCTTATGTAGCTGTTAACTATCCCATAAGCACAATGTCCATTGTCGGAAGGTTCAAGTAGGTTATACCAATTGCCCCTTAAATTCCAACAAGCACAGTCCTGGCCCTTCTAAAGTGAAAACTCAAAATATTGGTAGGGTTTGGTTCTGTTTTCTTCAATAACAGAAACATACCCAAACACATGAGGTTAAAGCAGGTTTCTCAAAATCAGATTTTTGATGTTTCACTCAATCCTCCACAGCACTGTGATCCTGTTTCTTCAATAAGTGTTGGAGGAAAGTGAGAAGACTGTGGGGAATGTGCATGTGCAAATGTGTGTTGGGGGGGAAGGAAAGAACCATAACCTGTGCATTAGCATAAATAAGCTTGAAGAAATATGCAACACTCTTCTCGAAACATGCAACACTCTTCTCTCACTCCTGCCAGTATGGGGCTAGGAGCTGCCACTCAGGAGAGTCAGGAAGAAGCTCAAGCTGCTGACAGGATAGAACAACTCACAGCAGCTGACGAGCTCTTGGTGTTTTCAGGGATCTAATGTAGGCTTCTGACTTTGGCAAAGGAGTCAATAAATTGCAGCCACCCACCAAGGAATATTTGAAGCAAAGAGTATTTGAATTAACTAAATTTGATTTTATTTTAATTTGCTAGGGTTGAAGAATAGTGTGGTAAGAGGAAAGCTTTTAAGCTTCAGAAATGCAACAGAACTGTGGTGATTAATCTTAGATGAGGTGTTTTTGTATGTTGACTTTCATGTACCTCAAACCCTAATCTGCTTTTCAGTATTATTTGAACATATTCTAATTGCAATAGATTTTTTTAAAGAATAAAAAATTCAGAAGTCAGACCATTACACTCCTGGATAGTCAAAGCTAGACTTAATTTTGGTGCAGCATATGAATTCATGATTCTAAAATATCTTTACAATGTAGATGACATACTCTGTTATTCAAGTGAAGCCATATGCATTGTAGACATATTGTAAAACTTCCAATATTGTATCTTGAAATATCATTTTGATTTTTGAACTACAAAGCACTTTGCATTTAAATTAAATGTTATTGCACAGGGACACATGATCCTTCTGGGTCCCTCCCAACTCAGACTGATCTGAGATTCTGTGAAAATTTCTGGTTTATACTGGTAGAACTAAGATTATGTGATAAAACAGCATATATCCACAAGAAAAGAGGAGCACAAAGAAAAAAAAGCAATTAGGAAACCCAAATAATACCATTTCCACCCGTAAAAAGGACTAAGAGACACCATGGGTTGGGGATAGGGTGTGTTGGTACCCAGGTTATCACCTGCAGCACATACCAGGAACCTCCCCAGGAAGTCCCAGGAAGTGTCAGTTCCTGGGCCAGTTTACATCCAACACAATGAGGCTGGGGGGCTCTTCAGATCTCCCCACAAACTGAGACATCACTACTCATGTGTTCGGGGGTAGTTCATGGGGTGCAGGAGCACAAGGTTTATGAGGATGTGCAGTGGAAGAACCAGAGTAAGAAGACTTGGGGAACAGAGTGATCTAAGGCAGAGAAAGCATACAAAAAACAGGTTTAAAAGGTTATGCAAAGGGCCAGAAAGATGTGAGCAGATGGCCAACGTGTTCATGGGGTCATGCCCATAACCTGTCCTGTGTTGATTCAACTGTATCTACTCTCTGATCTTCACTTCTATTTTGTGGGCAAGGAACTTTGTCTCGTGGCTCTGGGAGGGGACTGTGGGTCCAGGTCTGTATGTGCATGGTGGCAGCCCTGGAGCCATCACAGCTTCACGTGCCAGTCTGTGATCACCAGAAAATGTGTACCCTGACCTGACAGGAAGGGAGCAGGTTCCCCAGGATAGGGCTATGGCTATCTCCAAGCAGGAGGTGCCTGGAAGGTTTGGCTCCTGAGGGTGGTAGGGTTCCAAGCCCAGCACTAGAGGTACTGTGGAGGTACAGTCATGTGTGAGACTTGACAATGAGTGTGTGGGCATGCAAGGATGTGAGAGAGGGACAGGAGGATCCCAGGGATCCCTGACAGTCCTCAAGTCTAAGAACAGATGCCAGGAGGTTCACACTTGTGTGTGTTATGGCTTGACACTGGAACAATGTTAGTGCTCTATGAAAATACACTTTCTCTAGTGGCAGTGGTGAGATGTGACTAGGAATAGAGCAAAGCAGGCTTCAGTTTAGGAATAAAGGGGAAAGAAAACTTTATTAACTACAATATACAAAAATCCCCAAACTTCAGAATGAAAACTTTCTAAATACATTTCTCTTCTTCCCCCTCTGATAATAAACTTTTAGTCCATCACTATCAACTCTTAGTCTTTTAGGGAAACAGGAGTCTCTTTGCACTATAGACTGCCCCTGGAAACACAGTTGAAACTTCTTGTGTTTCCACTTCACTCATGGCACTGCCTGGAAAAACATTTGCACTCGTGATGTCTTCCTTCCATGCTCAGTGCTCTCACCACTGCACATGGATCAGAACTGCTTTTAGGGTTTGCCTCTCAAGGATGCTTTGCCCAGTTCCAAAACAACAACAGTCTCTCAGCTTCAGGACGCCAGTCCCCCCAGTTTCCCCCCCTGGGGCCGAGGGGCCTCGTGAAACAGAGATCTTCTTCTCACTGGAGACAAAGGACACCACCACACCCTCCTCAGCCGTCTCTGTTCGCACCACTGCTCCACTGCACTTTCTTGGCTTCAGGACATTGCCTCCCCCTAAACGCAGTCTCTGTGTCACAGGAAAAATGGGTCTGTCCATGGCCATACAAGAAAAGAGTCCAGCCAAAGGCCACTCCTTCATCTCCTCCCACCTGGAATTTTTCTCCACCTTCTGGCATCTCTCACTTGCACTACAGACTTCCATCCCTCTCTCTTCTCATTCAGATCCAGGAGGATCGGTATTTGTAAGGTTTCCATTATTCAAGGAAAGGGTTAAAATCTTCGCTTCTGTCTGCCCAGGACTCCCACAAGGGCTGGGCACCTTCTCGGCCGCATCCCGCACTTCTCGCCGGCCTGGGGCTGCTGTCACAGCACAGTCCATCGCAGCTGGGCACGGGCTCGCTCTCGCTCGCTCTCTCTCCCGGGGGATGGGGGGAGCCCCGATACCTCTCTCTGTCTTCCACCCTTCGGTCTTGCAAAAACCTTCGCCCCTCCTGTGCCCAAGGCTCCGGCCAGCCCCCCCCCCGGCCGCACGGCTTCCCCTGCCCACCCAGCCCGCAGCTGGGCAGGGAGCTCTGCCCTCCTGCACCGACTGAACCAAGAGAGCGCTCCCGGGCATTCTCTGCTCTGTTAACCCTGTGTGTTCTCAGAGGCGGTGCACACCTTCAGTGGCCAAACCAGGTGCCAATATTCAAATCCAAGCACTGATTGGTTTGACTACAACTTCCCAAGAAACTTCTTTTTTTCTCAACCTAGGACAGTGTGTCTGTTCATGGAACTCAGTACCAATGGCAAGGGCACATCTGTGTCCTTTGCATTTGCATGTCCAGGAAGAACTGGGGGAACTGGAGCCCAGGGGAGGCAACAGGACAAACCATGTCTGAACCCTGCTGCTGGAGGGATCACATTGTAATTTTATGTACATATATGCACTCCCACTTAACAGCCCTCACCTTGACCAGCCAGAGAGGGAAATGATTTGGGGACATAAGGACTATTTTTGTGTGCCTGCGAGAGTGCTATGGCTTCTGTCAGTGCTGAACAGTGTATGTGCATATACATGTATTGTATATGTGTGTTTTTTGTATGTACTTACTGGGAGGAGGTGCTCAGACTCACCAGCAACCGTCTGCTGGATTTGGCATGTCCTCACAAAAACCACAGGCACATAGACTCTATTGGGAGACCCTTACATTGGAATCTACATAAATAAAGGTGATATGACTGACCAATGTTTTGAATTTTCAATTTTTACAGCAGATAAATGTGATAGATATGATAGATTTATTTTTCACAAGTGTTACATCAGATGTTAGGTGGCCAAACTCCTTGACTACCACAAGCCTCACAGTATGTCCAGTTCCACAAGTGCCACTGTGGCTGCAAATGCAACAGAAAATGCAGTTGCACTTAGGAATTGTGCAAATGAGATTGTCATATCCTAATGTCATATTGGGACAAAGTAAGGGTATGCCCTGAACTCTTTCAAAGGCTATGAAATTCATAAAAATGGGATTTGACTGTATGTGGTAGATGGAAAGAGTCACACACTCCTGACACTCAGAACATAAGGATGCACAGGACACTCTGACACATACATAAAACAGTGCTACATTCACCTTACAGCAGAATCTTTCTTTCAAGGGTGTCACAGGTTACTTGATTTTATAGAACAGTGTGTGGGGGGAAATCACTGAAAAGAGTCCCAGGGGACCACAAATCAGAGGGAAAAAGAGTGTATGACCTTGGAAAGAAAAGCAGACAACTGCGGGAGAGTACCAAGATGTCATTAGGTCATGTAGAAAGATTAGAAAGGCTAAATCTCAGCTAGAACTCAATCTGTCCATTTTTGTAAAAAACAATTAAAAATTGGGTTGGTGGTGGGTTTTTTTGGGTTTTTTTTTTTTGTTTTTTGGGGTTTTTTGTTTTGTTTTGTTTTGTTTTGTTTTGTTTTTTGTTGTTTTTTTTTTTTTTTTGTTTGTTTGGTTTGGTTTGGTTTGGGGTTTTTTTATTATTTTTTTTATAAATACATTAATAACAAAAGGAGAGCCAAGGAAAATTTCTGTTCTTTGTTGGACTCTGTGGAGAACATTGCCAGCAAAGAAGCAGAAAAGGCTGATGTACTTAATGCCTTCTTTTCCTTAGTCTTTATATTAAAGACTGTTTATTTTCAAGGGCAACTGGCCTCCTGAGCTGGTAGACAAGGACAAGAAGGAAAACAGCCCCCATAAAATCCAGGAGGAAGTAGTTAGTGACCTGTGGTGCCTCTTACACTGTTACAAATCTGTGGGATCAGATGGAATTCATCCAAGTGCAGTGGGGGAGCTGGTGGAAGAGCTTGCTAAGCCTCTTTCCATAATTTATTATCAGTCCTGGCTAGAAAGTGAGGTCCCAGACCCCGGCTGATGTGATGCCTATGCACAAGAAGGGCCAGAAGGAGGATTCAAGGAACTACAGGCCTGTCAGCCTGATCTCAAAACCTGGTAAGGTTATGGAGCAGATCATTTCAAGAGCAATCACATGGGACACAAAATGCAACCAAGGGATCAGACCCAGCTAGAATGGGTTTAGGAAAGGCAGGTCCAGCCTTACCAATCTGATCTCCTTTTATGACCAGCTGACCTGCCTGGTGGATGAGGGGAAGGCTCTGTCTGCCTGTACTTCAGCAAGGCCTTTGACACCATCTCCCCCAGCACTCTCCTGGCAAAGCTGGCAGCCCAGGGCTTGGACAGGGGCACCTTTGGCTGGGTTAGGAGCTGGCTGGATGGCCAGGCCCAGAGAGTGGTGAATGGTGCTGCACCCAGCACCATTCTGCTGCTCACCAGGGGCGTCCCCCGGGGATCTGTGTTGGGCCCAGTCCTGTTTAATAAGTGTACTGATGATCTGGGTGAGGGGATCAAGAGTCCTATGAAGAGGGGCTGAGATAGCTGGAGTTGTTTATCATGGAGAAAAGAAGTCTCAGAGGGCATCTTATCACTCTCTGTAGCTCCCTGAAAGGAGGTTGCAGCGAGGTGAGGGTCAGTCTCTTCTCCCAGTCAACTACTGACAAGATGACACCTCAAGCTGTTCCAGGGAATCTCCAAGTTGGCCATCAGGAGGAATTTCTACACAGAAAACGTTGTTAAACATTGGAATTGCCCAAGCAGGAGTCTGATTCTGGGGCAAGTGGCCATGAACAGCCAATCCTTTGCATAAAAAAGAGCCCAGGGACCTGAGGCTGGCCATTCAGAGAAAGACCAGGAGCCAATGACTCCAGACTTTCCTGTGCTTAGAATGTCAGTGTATGACTCCCAAGCAATCCTTTATTTGGATCTCTCCTTGGAGGCACCCAGCTTAAGCTGCTATTTTGTTGTTTTCTTGTTTAGTTATTTCATTATAAGGTCTAGATCTATTCTACTATGGGAAACCTAGGATCACTCCAGTAGGGAAAACCTGATTTGATTCTGTGAGTGAGGTGAATATGCGCTTTGGTTCCAGCTTAGGTGGTGTGAGAGTGCCTGGCAGAGTGATTCCTAGATGTCTGTGCAGAAAAGTTCCCTAACAGCAAAATATATGTGTCTCTGCAAGTATGTGTGTATATATATATAAAAGTATATATATATATAACCCATAAACATACAGTGCACATACTACACAGGTGTTATGTGTTTTATATCTATAAATATGAATAAATGTGTAAAAGGTCTTTTATAAACTATTTACCCTATACCATGTAACTCAGTCCTTACATGACAATGAAAAAAACGATGTCTTTGTATTACCATTGTCAAAATCTAGATGTGTACACCAAGCCTGTTATTATCATCCAAGAATCAATACTATGTCACTTAAGGCAATGCATGAAATATTTGCATTGCATTTGAGCAATTTCATTTGATGATCATATGCTGAATGGTCTTTCATTAGAAATACAATGAGAAAAATCTAGAGGAATTTTTCTATATTTCCTCTGTAATATTTGCATTACTAAAAGTTTTAGGAAACAGACCTAAGTCTGTTTGCCTCATTGTCTTGATTTGAATGACAAATGCCAAGGTATCTGCTAAGGAAGGTGGGAGCCTCCATCGGAATGGAGAATGTAAACCCCCTCCCTCTGAATTATTATAATTTTGAAATTAAGGCAGATCTCAGACAAAGGTATGAGAATAGGAATAACAGATTTTATCAGGAGAATTAAAAAACAAATGAAGCAATACAAGAACCAAACCCCATGGACAGAGTCAGAATCCAACCTGATACCCTGTGGGTCAGGGTGTTGGTGTCTGTCCAATCAAATGGTGGTTGCGGTCATCCTGCAGTGCTAGATTCTGTTGAAGCAATGAGCCTGTAGAAAGGTGTAGATTTCCTCCAAAGGTCCAGTGGTGGTGCAGATGGGCTTGGTCTTCCTCTGAGAATCCAGTGGAAAAGGCTGTCTTGGTGTTCCAGATCTCAGATTTTTATCCAGGTAAGAATGCTTGGCTCCTCCCCCTGGATGGAGCATCTCCCAATGGGATGATGCAAATTTATCAGTCATGCAGTGAGACTCAATGGCCCGTTAGCAGAAGATATCACCCTGGACAGAGAATGGGTGTGGAAGAGAGAAAGAACACTGCCCCTAGCTGGTTTTCAACAGCTGTCCCATTAACAGAGGATTACCCCACCACCCACCCCAATTTCAACTGATGATGACAGAATACATGCTTCTGGTCACATCTTGCCCTGCAACTCAAGACAATCATTTGAGACTACAATTATGCCTCCATGCTTCCACTGTGCATTTCCCTTAGTTTGAAAACAGCTTCCAGAACTGTGGTTCCTTTTTCTGAACTTCAGTGAGGGTGTGGAGCTTAGCACCAGGGTGTGGCTAGGTTGTTATATTAAACCACCCACATTAATAATGGGGGTCATGGTTTCAGAAAGAAAGTACAAGTGCACCCCAAGAAGCCCATCATTTTTCTTCTCTTTCTCTAGGTGTCTTTGCAGACCCAGTCTTCTGCTGCAATTGCTGGTCCCCTTTCTGCTCCTTCAAGCTGCACTTTCAAGATGTGGTGCTGAAGGAAAGATGCAATGAGCCTAGGATACTGCTCTGAGAAAATAAGTGGCAAGCCTGAGTCAATTAGAGTGCTTGTTCCACTTTAAGTAAAAAATAGACAATGGTGGACTGTCCAAGCCCTGTGTGTGTGCCCCACAGCCAGTGGAAGGGAAGCATTTGAGGGGAAAAAGTGGAGGACCAGGAACAGCTATGGGGAGTGAAACAGGGGTAGACCAAAGTGCAAAGGGATGAGCTGAGCCAAATAAAACCACAACTGAGCACAGAGGTTCGGAAAATGGACGGTGCAATGCGGACAATGGACCTTTTGGGGATATTTCCATCCTTATTTCACATTGTCTGGGGCTCAAGGGTGGGAACCGCTAGCTGCAGGAGTCCCTTTGCCCCATCTTACCTTTGCCCTTTCACCAATGCAGCACAGAGTGCAGGAACAGCCTCCCTCTAATCTTTGCTTGGGGAAAACACATGGAGCTGGTAGTACAGGAATGGTTGACATCATGTCTTTGTCCCAGCAGCCATGTGGAACTAAGTAAAGGTGGTGGACACCTTTTTTGTGAATAAGGCACCTTCTCTCTTTGTATACCTTTGTTATTAATTAATTGCAGTTGCTGTGAATTTCTTACTCCACTGCTTTTTTCTTTCATTAAGTTGTTATCTCAACCCATAGTCTCTGCCTTTGACCTTCTCTTACTGGCAGGAGGGGGGGAAGGAGAGTGGTGGGAGTTTAATTTGCAGCTGGTGTTAAACCACCCCAATTGTTTTCAGTTTAGGCAATTGACAACTAACTTCTGTCTAAATCAGGTCTAGTTTCCTCCACAATTGTCTACGTAGGTGGTGTGAGAATATTTGCAAAACCAAGTTCCACAACGGTATTGTTGGAATGTCCTTTTTTTTTGCATAGGCAGAAAATTCATGTTATGCCAAATAAATTTGCAATGGTCTCTATCACAAAGAATTCAGATTCTGAAAGCAGCAGACTTGGGAAGAGCCAAACAGAATTCATTTCAGTACAGATTAAAACAGTTTATCACAGGCAGCACAGCAGAATTCCACATTCTATAAATTGAGAGGTATTGTATTTTATAAGACAAACTTGAATTACATGTCTGGGACAGAAAACCACCATGACTTTCCTACCTACCTTCTCTAGTAGATACTGTTAGCATCTGCCTAAGACTGATCTTCTTGATATATGTTAAGTGTGCCTAAGTCCTCTGTTCTGTCATCTACCTGAAAAAGTATGTGACCTATGTATCTCAATAAGGTTCAATGTTAGCATAAGTAAAAGACTTCACTTACAGCAGAGGTCTTTTGGATTTCGCGCATATAAGGTTTAATCTAATAAATATTGTAATGTGAAATATTTTAAATGCTAAATTATTGCCAACACCTTCCGTATTCTACATAGTTTATAGGGATAGAAGACCTAAAAATATATGAGTCAGTATGTGATTTTTAATGCCACAATATAGTTGAAGCTCAGAGATGGCCTATAAAACTTAGTGATATAAGTTCACACTTGCTTGAAAGGAGGGGCTTTAATGGAACTGCTTGCGTCAGTAGGTGCTTATCAGCATGAGCTAGGCCTCCACAATCTGGCATTTTAAGGAAAATTGCTTCTCTGAGTTTCAGGTGGCACATTATGCAACCCTATACTGCAACACCTGCAGTGCATGATATAGAACAACATATGCTTGTCTTATGGCACTATTTATTTAGAAATAGCACACCACACACCTCATGCTAAAAAGAACAAAATAAATCAACACATTTGTTTTCAGAACAACCAACTGTTTTAAGCCTGTGATTTTTTTGAGGTTTTTTTTTTTTTTTTTTTTTTTTTTTTTTTTTTTTTTTTTTTTGGTTTGTTTGATTTTTTGGGGGGATGAGGGTGCCAGTTAGGGAATAAAATATGCTCCTTAAAAATTTTCAGTACATTTGCTACAAAATGATGCTTTAATCAAATCAAAGAAAGCATTTGGGTAAAAAAAGAGACTCTCTGAAAATTTTCAGCACATAATTAATGGTTATAAAAGCACAACTATATGCTAGGTGTTAACATCAAAATTAGTAGCAGAAAATACTCTGTGCCTCTCCTTGAAGTGCTGCTTGTGACTATCTTCTTTATTCTGAAATTAATTGGTGATGAAATTCAATCCATTCTGTTTTGTGATCTCAATGGTGTCCTGTGATAAACATCAGTATACTGACTCTTTAGAACTACTAGGCATATTGCCAGCATGAAATTTGAGGATGCGCAAAAAAATACTTATATGAATTATTTAAAATCAGGAGGGAGGACAGAAATTCTTGTTATCGCTGTTCATGAAAAAATCGTAAGCCATGTAAAGGCCAGCTGAGTTGCCTGTAGAAGGAACTAAACATATAATTAAATAACCTAATATTGAGATGTGTTTGGCATAAGCTGCAAGCTGCAAAGAAAAGAGAAGTGTGTCAGTCGAAGTGAAACTGGTGACATACACTGCCTGATTTTTCTCCTGGACATAAGCCATGAACTTCAAACTTGCAATGAGACGAAGCAAGGTAGTGTTACCGAGCAGTTCAATAATCAATGGAACAACTTCATCAATTTTTACCTGGAAATACTCTAAGGAGCAGATTAAGCATGAAGCAGGAGATTTGGTTGGCAGAAATTGGGTCTGGCTAATTACTACCGGGTGAGAACAAAAAGAACAATCTAAGGCCTGGAGATGAAAATCTGCAGGGTCAACTCATATTGATTGATTTCTCAATTTTGTTTCCCTGAGAGCCAAGTGTTCCGGTGACAGGGCCTAAAAGTTATTTTTGCAGACCACAGCCATGTCATCTCAGTTTAGTTTTACTTTAAGAAAAAATTGTTGTGCTTTGCACAAGTAGACTATGAAACATCAGGAAAGAAACAGGACTGGAACCATTGAGTAAACAGTATCTCCAATATGAAAGAGAAAAATAGTAGAAGAGGGTAACAATTCAGAAAAAGTGCAAGGTTGAAAGGCAGAAACACAGAAAATTAGGGATAGAACTCAGTATGTCACCAAGAGGTCATAACTTCTGACCAGCAGGTTATGTCACTAAGTTCCTGCATGAGGAATTGTAAGCTTTCTAAGGCTAGATTCAATGCTATAAAGCATTGCTAGCATAAAAAGGCTCAAAGTAATCCTATGTACACACTGAATTCAGAGTTTCTACACATAATAAAAGATATCTAAACACAATCATTTGCTAGGGAAAATGTTGATCCTACTGCCAAACAAGAGTAGCACCAAGGATTATTCAATGCTTACAGTGCAATATCAATACATGTAAAAAATTTACAACCAGAATTCAGCTAAGAGTTGCTTTGGGGTGAAGAGCAGACCTGAATATTTTCCTTCACTATTATTTCCTGCAAATCGATAATCTATTTCCTGTAAGTCTATATATATTCTGTCATATCATGGTCTGACCTGCAGCAGTGCTAGTATTTTTAGGCAATAAGGCCATCCTAGTATTCTTTGTGTGCCTTCTTCTGCAGTGCCAGAGTGCCTCCTCTGTACAGTATACCCAACTAAGGTAATATTCTTGCATATGCATCGAATTACAAAACTTACTATGCTTTGTGACGATTTTCCTTCCATTTCTGCTATATTCTTTACAATTTTTAGGAATGGTAGATCTTAGAAGTTTCGAATACATTGCTTCCCTTTGATAACTTTTACAATGATTTATAATATTACATTACATGCTTTTGAATGACCTTCTCCTTCAGCTACAATTCCAGCATCATCTTAACAAAAATGTTAAGAAAGCTGCATTAGCTAAGAAATTTTCTTCTTTCCTAATATATAAGGCAGGTAATGACTCACAAATGGTGGTAGTAAATGTTTTAAAACTATATTTTAAAAATTACTAGGTTCTCATGAAGATGAAACATTTCATAATTTAATATGCACACTTTGCTGTGGTAAGATTCTCAGAGAAAAGCATGAAAAGAATGCCTTAATTAAAAAAAAAAAAAGGCAAAGTATATAAATTATATTGGGCAGATTCCTCAAATATGCAAAATAATGCTTTGATTTATGTGCACTCTATAGACCTTAGAGTCTGTAGAACTTTAACAAGAGTAAAATTGTGTTTTATTTTTTACAAAATGCTCTTAATAATGAATCAGTTTTTTACCTAAAAATCTGTCTATAAAATTTCTTCTACCAAAACCAGATTAATTTGTAAACAGCAGAATCTGAGACCCTGTTCCTCCACACTAATTCCAGTTGATGAGTTTGAATTCTGACAGTTTTACACAGTTCAAAATAGTTGGTCTCCTACAGTAAAAAATAAGTAAAACAAATATCTCGCCCAAATGCAGTCTGTACTTTTCAGTAATCCAGTGCCTAAAGCCATGTTCAGAAACGCTTTTCCTTTAGTTCACACAGAAAATGCAGCTATGTTGAAGAATGAGCTGGAAAAGTTTGAGTTAGAGTAAGTCCTTTAGCACTAATCGGTCTTGGCCCACAGATCAAAAGTATTGAATACTCCAGTTAAGGAGAAATTTTAAAGTTAAATTTCATGATATTTTGAACCTTGCATTTAGAATAGGTATTAAAAAAATAATATAAATAAAAAGATTACTTGAATATTTAAAAGATCAGAAGTTTTCTAAAAAGTAAGAGAACAATGATCAATCTTGTATGAAACTTATTTCTCATATATAAAATGACAATTATTTGATGTTTCATGTATGATATTGTATGAAATATAATATGAAGAAATAAACTGATGTAATCTCCTGCATAAATAAAGAAGGCATGAAAAAGCTCTGATACAGAGCATTTTTCCAGACTAAATGTATCATAATATAAATAAGGAACAGATGATAAGTGTATCAAGTTAATGTTCCACTGTAGGAAACCCTGAAAGGAATGCCAATATGTCAGAAAATGAGAAAAATACATTGAAAATAATTGAGAATGGTGATTTGAACTTTCAGAATGCAGATTCCTGCCAAATAGAGATTCCTGGTCTGATATAGAGCATTTGCTTCTTATTTTGTTTCAATAACACAGGTGGGATGAAGATCAAGGATTTAGAGAACAAATCATATTTGGAGTTTAGAAGTGAATCAGGGATAATGCAAATTTGGTGCTGAGTTATTTTGGGTTTTACCTCCAAAGAGATGGGATTTCCTATGAAAACCAACATATACTTCATTTTCAGCAGTTTGTGGAACTTCTGAGGAATATATTATATCAAGACTACCAAGCTTTCCATTTTTAGTGATTATGCTTGAACAGCTGGAGCTGTTACCATTGCAGAAGATCTTTGATCTCTCTAACATCTCAGCTTTTGCGTTCTTTTGAACTGTCTAAGCTAACAATTTACCACACACTTTATTAGTGTGATGAATAATGCTTTTCTATCATGTATTAAAGTATTTAATTGTCTTTAATGAAAAGAGATCCTTATTTTTCATATTCAGGACTTTCATGAATCTTGGCAGCAATGGTCAAGCTATCTGGCATCATTAATTCTGTAGGCGTCCCTGTAGAATTAACACTGAAATAAGATGGTCTTAGTACAGAGAAAAGAGGCATGGCTACACTTTGTGTAGCAGCTGAGACCATATTTTGATGTTTAAGTGCTGGAACAGTTCAATAACACCTAATGATGTGGTCAGTCTGAATTGGTATCCCCTGTAGTACATTGACAAATAACATCGGTCTTTACAGTGATGTCTTGTAGTAGTTGTTTATACCTGTTTTTAAAGTTTCACAAAATGAACAAATAGGTATAGATTCTTATCTGAATGTGACAGATGAAGTCTCTTTTAATGCTAACTGTGTGCAGCCTGCCACCAGGTGATGGATTAGCTGAGGTTCAGAAGCAGTATACCATATCACAGCTCCCAGTGAGGTGCAGCATGGGATGACCTCTTGAAAAGTTTAAAGTATGCAATAGTGAATAGCAAATTCTGGCCTTTCTTTTCTCCTGTCCTTCAAGTTTAATAAGACCCTGAAAAAACCAGGCAGTGAACCATATGTGGAAAACTTATACAGTAATTGGAAAAAAAAATTACTTTGTTTTTGCAATTTTATACCCTTCTAAAGCTCCTCAGCATTTCCCAAAAGAGCAAATGGATCGCAGTATAAATAAGAAACAAATGATAGGCGTATCAAGTTAGCTTTTCATTTGTTAGTAACCCTGAAAGTAATGCCAATATGTCAGAAGATGAGAAAAATAGATGGAAAATACCTGAGTGTGTTTTGAGCTGTCAAAAGGCAGATTCCTGCCAAGTAATGCAGTAGTATAAAGGGCAATGGAGAGCAAAGAGGTTGCTAATGCTTTGCTACTCTTCCATTGACTTTTCTCTGAGATGGCGACTGCAAGATTAACTTCTGGAAACCAAGAGAAACTTCACAATTAGAAAATTTCTTACCATTATGATCTGCTTTCTCTGAACCTTTCAAGATTATGTTTTTTTCTATGCCATGCTACTTTATTTTATTTTATTCCAATCTTCCTGGGATGCTTACCACAAATGGAGGAGACAACGCTATATACTATATTTAATTTGTAATCTGCATCTTTGTAGAATTTACTTCTTAGGATCTGACAATATTATCACATCCTCGTGTAGCTTGTTTCATGTTTGAGATGCCCTTTGCTTGGGTAGAAGCAACTCTGAATAACTAGTGCCTTAAAAAAGGAAAAAGTATGTCTTTCTTGCCTGAAACTAAGATTTCCTGGAATATCCTGTTCTCAGATTTGTGGGTTGATTTCTTCTTTTCTTTTCCCTCTTCTGGGAAAAAAAAAAAAAAAATAAGGGGCAGGGGGGAACCAGAATTCTGTGATGTTTTAAATGAAGACCAAAAGAAAACAAAACAAAAACAAAAAAACAAATAAAGAAAAATAAAAACAAAACAGAACAAAAACCCCACAAAAAACCCCAAGCTGAAACCCAAAACATTTGTCCCCTTTCTTTCAGTCCATAGTAAAGAACACCATAGATTCTTTACAAAGCTTGTGCCTCCAGAACTGCAGAATGGCAACACACTACTGCGTTATTACAATGACCTCTTTACTTCCTGCCTGTCAACTGGAGCACATGAATTTTGAAAAAAATAAACCAGAAATGCTTTTTCCTTGCAGTTTCTTTCCAGAAGCTAAAAATACATGAGCACCACCAATTCCCTAATACTTATTTGATAGTACTTTTTGTCTGCCCTCTGTTTAACACTAGAACTCTGAAGGAATATTTTATAGGACACGTGTTTTTCTTCCACAACAGAAATATCACTAAACTACATATCCTCTGTTGTGTCTAAGTACTTTCTTTATGCTTCTGTGTGCTCCTCAGCTGTCAGCTATATTCATAGCACTTGATAAACTTTGTTTAAAAGCTTGTTCTATCTTTCTTCAATATAAAACAAAAAATCCTGTAGAAAAGTAGTCATTTGATGAGATGATAGTCATCTGAGCATGTGAAAAAAATATCAGTGTTGGGGTTTCTTGGGTGTTGGGTTTTGGGAGTGTGAGTTCCCAGATCCACAGAAAATAAGGTATTCACAAAAAATAAGGTATTTGCTTTTGAAATGCATCACTCCTTGTGTACTGCCCTGAAAATTTTGTGTTCCACTTATCTAAACTTTGTTTATATTAGTGTTCTTGAACCTTTTCTTAAGATCTGTATACCTAAAAGTGACATGCACACACACATGAACAATCACACAATGTATTTTCACCTGGATCTCTGGCAACTATTAAAAAATTGACAGTGTCCTAGAATGTAGTGTACTGCAACATGGAGAATGGGATTATGTTCCTCCGAGTACTGTAGCAATGTAAACTATCTACATTAGAAGAAGTGCTTCACAGATATCTCAGAGCTTCCAAACTCATTAAACAGACATTTAGCAGAGTTTCCTTGCTTTGAATTGCCCAAAGAGGTAATTTTAAAAAGTCATAATACGTTGTAGTGCAGAGTGCTAGGTGTGGAAATTGTCATCATCAGAGAGCCACAGAATCACTGAAAGGTTAGGGTTGGAAGAGACCTCTGGAAATCCAATCCAACCCTCCTGCCAGGGCAAGGTTTCCTGCAGCAGGTGGCAGAAGATTGTGTTTAGGTTTTAAGTATGTCCAGAATAGGAGAATCCACAACCTCCCTGGGCAGCCAGTTTCAGTGCTCTGCTGTCCTCAATGCAAAAATGTTCCTCCCCATATTGAACTGAAACTTCTTATGCTTTAATTTATGGCCCTTGCTTTTCATCCTATCTCTGGGCACCACTGAAAAGAGTTTGGCACCAACCTCTTGTCACATGCCTTCAATCTTCATACAAAAAAGCCATGAATTTCTCTATTGGCAAGACCAGATTTCTTCATTAGGTATATTAATCAAAACACTTGACTAAATACCTAGTGGTTTTACAGAGGAATGTAGTCAGGCCAGATTAATGGGTCAAGAACAGTGGCATGAGGTTCAGCAACAAAGTGCTGGGTCTTGCACTTTGTTCATAACTTCATGCAACATGCTGGGAAGACTGGAAAGCTGCCAACAGAAAAGGATCTGGGGATGCTGGTCAACAACAGCTGAACATGAGCCAGCAGTGCCCAGGTGGCCAAAAAGGCCCATGGAATCCTGGCCTGTACCAGAAATAGTGTGGGCAGCAGGAGCAGGGCTGGGATTGTCCCCCTGTACCTGGCACTGGTGAGGCCACAGCTCACCAAAGAGTACTTGACCATACAAGCTGGAAGACTGCATATACAAGAGTTTCAAGTAAACCTTGAGGAAGTCACAGTATTAATTTCTGATTGCCCTAAGGCACTTTATATTCCTATTCATCAGTAGGTGTGCAAATAAATTTGATTTATAAATAGAAGCCAAGACATTTGAAGCAAAAAATGGTCTGTAAAATTTTGTAAACCTCTGAATATTCTAAAGTCTGGTTTACTGAATTTTCCTCGTTGTCAAAAGAATGCACTTTTCCTACACCATAAAGTGCAATAAAAGTTTCCAGTTTGTTTTCCAAACAAGAAGTTCTTCTCACTCTTCTTGCCAGAAAGTGCTTTGTCTTAGTAACAAATTAAGCAATCTTCTGTGTACACTTGTAATGGACTTCGGGTGCTTAAAGCTGAGATATGATTCAAAATATCAATTATTATTTGCATAGTACAAGAAAATAAGGTGTCTTCACCTTATTCTTGTACATACTGACGTGTTACAAAAATTTATGTTTTAGCATTTAATTTTTAAGTTCTTACTTGTTTCACCTAATAATTTATGCTGTGTATTGCATAAGTTATTTCTTTATGTTACTTCAAGTTTTTTTTTCTTCCAAAAGTTATCATTTGCCATATACTTAGAGGACTAAAACTTATATTTTATGTAGAGAAGAATGCACTCCATTCTTTTGTCATCATGTATTATAAGCATTGTTCTTGTCTAAATGCAAACATTCTTCAAATAATATGATTACTACAGATAATAAGGGTGTACTACTCCCCTCTTTAGTCTACCTAACGGAGAAAATGCAATCCATTTGTGGTGTGTTACCTGATTTTTGGCTGTTATTTTTCAACTAGTTGGGATACAAAACAATCTCTTTGAGACAAGACAAGTTGTCACTTTCAGTTACTGTGGATGAGTATGATATGGCATGCAAAATTGCACACCATGTTGTTACAGCCTGAAAAATAATGGGTGTCACCACTGTAATCGTTGATAAAAATTCAGTGTTTGATACTTAAATCAATTACCTACCAAAAAAGGTCTTATGTCAGAGTCCTTTCTAGGAAGAATCTAATATAGCCTACTGACCCATAGTCAATCAACCCATATAATGAATGATGAGTCCAAAAGGAAACATATTATACAATCACTGTATTTCTGTGTTTCAATCCATACTACAACTTTTAAGGAGTAAAAATTGTGTTCAAAATTCATAGTGAATAATGAAGGTAAAAAGTGTCTTTCCCTGAGTATGTGGTGATTACAAATTGCAATGATAACTGGTCATTGCAAGAAGAGAAAAATAGTGCTCTTGTAAAAAATAGAAATGGATAGAAAAATTTGTGTTAGAGAAAAAAAAAAACATTGAAAATCCCAGAGAAAAAATAATTTATGCAATATATAATTTTTAAAATTCCAGAAGGTCATAGTCAGCCTGACTGAGAACATCAAAGAGAAAATAGAACAAGAACAAAATCAGCTATATGGGCTATTCAGCTGTGAGAAGACAAGGTACTAACCCAGGAACAACTTAGTACATTTAGGGCAGTACTGAGCTCTGTGTGGGAAGCTGAGTGAAATGGCAGAAAACTGTTATAGCAGATGAGATCATGAGAATGTTTTTTATTTATTTCTTAACCTTCTTTTGGGCCAAACCCAGAAAAGCTGATTCAAGATGGAATTTGTACACGGTAGAAATAATGAAGAACTATTTGTATAGTAAATTACAATAAGCAAAGGCCCAGAAATGGTATGATTAAATTAATAAATATAATTTTATGACTTTGAAATGGTGGGGTAAAAAAGAAAGGAAAAGTTGTGACTATTTAGGTCACCTGAAGCAAGTGCTGAACTTCCTTTCAAGCCTATGCAGAAAATATAATCAGTGAGTCAGAGTGAGTGGCAAAGCCTCATTTCTCTAGCAAAATTTTGTACCTGACATGTAGATGGGAAAGACAGGAGAGAGAGTTTTGGTTTGTACCCTGGAGGATTTGTGTAGTTTATAACAGCCCCTACCCTGGAAGAAAGTTCTAGTTTTGTGGCTGTGAGCAGAACTCTAAATTTCCATCATGACCACCTGTGTTCTATTCCTAAATTCATAGCAAAGGCCGTTCTTGTCTTCCTTGGTGGTTTTTCGACTCACTACAACCTCATCAGGCTGTTTTTATAATATAGAGTACTTAACCCTGAATCAGAGTGGAAAACCTGCCTCACCTCCACAGACATTTCCATGGGGACTCAGGACTGGAATCTAGCAGACTTCACCTCACATAAGATTTTCTTTTCAGACAACATGATTATTCAGAGAAAATAGACAAAATAAAGGTGTTAGATTAAGATGAATGGAGCGTGACCTTGAAAATGTAGCTGAAAATAGATCATCACTTTCACCAAAGCTATGGCAAATTTTTGAATAGGTGCAAATTGAGTTATCAGTTAATTTTTAAAGGGGTGCAATGGCAAACACAACATTTTTATACAAATCTGATCACTCTGTAAATGAGCACCAGTGCAACAGTAAACAACAACAGCACAACATTGGAAACATTGTATAGATACAGAAGAGATACTTCAATGTAGAGATGTGTGTCACAGCTATTGTCTGAGAGAAAGTATTAAGAGAGGATATTGAAAATCACTTATTTGAAAGTGTAGGTACAATTAAATTCAATTACCTAGTCAATATTTACTATTTTCTTATTTTTTTTAAATACAAAATAAATAATAAAAAGAGTAAGTTTGCAGGCCCTTTTTATTTTCCATTTTGACCTGACATAAATCATCAGGTAATGTCAATTTTTCAGTATACTCTTCTTCTTGACAGTCATGCTTTCACTGTATTTGGAGAGAACTAACAATGTTTCCTTTTTCTAGTGATGGAGAATAAGTTAATTTAGCACTACACTAATTTCAAAAATAGAATATCATACAAATGTCTACCTTATCTCACAAAAAACAGCAAACAAGCAAAAAAAGGAAAGAAATAAAGGAGAAAAAGAAATCCAATTTGGAAGTCATTATTAAGTTTCTTCTCCTGCACTGTCATACAAAAAATGCTACAGAAAAACAAACCAATAAATCACCAGTACTTATACATCTAACATATATAAAGATTCAGCCAGATGTCAGTGCAGTAGAGAACCTCAGCTGAATTGGCCTATTTCTTGCCTAGTATATAATTCCTGTCTCCTTCTCCACTAATTATACCTTTAGAGACTATTCATATTTGTTAAATATATATGTATGTGTGTATCCACTTTTTTAAAAAAACTTTTTTTATTTCAGATCTATTTCTTGTTTCTATAAAGACATGTATTGAGGCATCATCCAGAAAATAGTTGGTTTAGTTTATTAGTTAGTTTGTTACTTGTTAAATATTTTTCAGTCCGTGATTAAAGGATGTAAGGGCTTGGTATGATACAAAACAGGAAGAAGAGCTACTTATATAGCACTAGAAGAATCTAAGATTAAAAATTAGATTCTTTTGTTATAATCAGCTTTTTCACTAACTTCAGTTTTACAGGTCTTCATCCATACTGTTGTATTTCACAAGGATAAAATAAGTTCATTTTTGAAAAATGCTTTGTGAAGTATTCAGAGTCTCACCCAGAATGGCAAGACTTTAATGGTTATTTTAGCTTCAGAATAGCTGCATTTGAACACAATACACCACAGAGGTGAAATGGAAGAGACAGAGAATGAGCAGGAACTATGGTATTCTTTATAAAAGTGTATGTTCCCAGGTCACAGTATCTCTGGCTTTCTATAGAAGCATTTCTTTTTTTTTTTTATCTTTTTTTTTGGTCCCATTTTAGGTATATAATACATGGGATACAGTGAAGCAAGAGAAGTGGGGTTTTTTGGTTTTTTTTTTTTTTTTTTTGGGGGGTTGGGTTTTTTGTGCTCTTTTTTTTCTGGTTTTTTTTTTTTTTTTTTTTTTTTGGGGGGGGGGGGGCTTAAATTTTTCTTTAAAGAATGACAATATTTTTATACCTGGTGCTATAAAGAGAATGTGGCTGTGGTTTCAAACAGGCCCAACCTCATTTTAAATAAGATCTACAGCAATCATATTCTCTCACTTCTTGTGGTCTAAAAGCTGTCCTCTTTGTCAAAAGATGTCTTTTCAAGGGAGACAGATGGCATGAGCTGAACTGCGTGGAAAAAGTGTTTGTGCTTTCTCACCACACCTAGAAGCATTGCATCTAAGGTACAATGCTGCTAATTTTTTTTTGAGGGGGCAGAATCTAAAGAAACCTGAAAAGGGCCACGATTATGCTTACTTGGCATGACAAGTACCAACTGAAATTTCTACTGCAGCTCCTCTGCTGCTGCTTGCTAATGGAACAATTTTCTTGACAATAATTTCACTTATGTAAGTGATTTTATAAATACCTTTAAACTCTCTTCGTGGCTTACAAGTTCCTCAGAAGCTTACAAGAAACACACCTAGGTTCAAGTAAAGGTGAAGCTTCACAGGTCATTCTGTAACTTGTGCTTACCAGCAGACTCAATAGAAAGAGTGCAGGGACATGATACACCAAAAAAATGCTTTATTGTCTTCAAGTCTCCCTCCAGTAGTGGCTGTGTTTGCTGAACAGATAAGAAAACAGGGGTCCTGCCAAGGTGCTAGCATTTGTAAAAAGACCCCAACTGAATTCTCACAACTTCCGTGACAGGAAGTGCATATGACTTTTGCTTGCATTTTACTATCTGCAGTACATGAAGGGTTTGTAGACAGGAGAATCCTTCGCCTAGGATTAAATGATGTTCCCTCTGTTAGGTGGCAATTTCTTCCAGGAAACCAAGACCCTGTCTTTTGAGGTAGGCAAGCAGAGATGAAAGAAGGGAAGGTGGTGGGGAGCTTCAATCATGAATAAAGAAGGTATAACCCAAATTCTGGGTTATGCCCCCACATTCTGGGTGCAGAAGAAGGATATTTTCCTGAGGACTTTGCTTCAGCCCGTGAAAATACTAGGAGTTGTTGAACTTGAAAGCATGAGTAGACCAAACTCAGAAAAATTCAGCAAGGGCAAAATTTCATCATGTCCTTTTTATGTTAGTAAATGTGAGACAATAAATCTTATCTTTTTTCACTTGAAAAAAATCCTTTTTTTAAAATTTATCCTAATAAGAAGTATCTTCAAGTTTTGAAAGCCATTTCATTTGCTTTTGGAGTGCCTATTTTAGAAAAAAAAAATGAAACCTGAAAATCTGTGCCTATTCAGGGTCCCATCTGCACTTGAAACTACACATTGCCCTTAAGTTTCCTAAGTATAATTTTACCTTCCTCTCTGAGCTGACACCTTGCCTATTCTATTCACCTGTAGAAGCAGTACCAATAGCAGTATCACAAAGGAATATGGATCTTACTCCATTGCTAAGGGTGATTTTTTTTCACTCACACTGAAAAGCCGAGTATTTTCTAAAATAATAGTCAAGATACAAATAATATGTATTTCAAGGAGACCAGTAAAATTAATCCCACTTATAAAAATATATGGGTGTTCCCATGGAAAAGCAAATACCAAAATATTACAGGGTGAATGCCTTCCTTCCTCATTACACTTAGAGGCTATACTTCCATTTTGTCATAAGAACAAAAATTACCTTAAAGCTGAGGAAGTTTTTTAACCTATTTAGGTAGCAGCATCTGTTTTCTGCATCTCCAATGAGCCAAGAAAAAAGAGCTCTAGCTGTGATCATCACAGTGACAGCAAGTTTGTAAGGTCTGGTGCAAGGTTATGTAGTGCCTCATGAAAATTCCTACATGCTTTTCACATGATTGATTTTCTGTAAAAAATGAGAAAGCATGATTTGAAGTGATTCACACATTAACTTCGGCCCTAAGTTTATTTAATCCAAACTAGCTTTTTAACCTGGACCTTTACTTAGCACCAGCATGCTGAAAGTTCTCCATGCCTGACTAAGCAGTTCTGCACGTTGTAATATAGTAGGAAATTTACATATTGAAATTACACAGAAGATTGTCTAGAATACAGTGTTTTTTCATCTCAGAAAGTGTCAGACTTAATAAGAAGTATATTCCATTGCCAATGTTTTAAACTTTATCTTGTTTAATGTAAAATCAATATTTTAACATTAGCTAATTACTCCCAGTGATAAGTTACAAATGTTCTCCTCTTTTTGCTTGTAAACAAAAGAAAACACAAGACAAAGGAGCTTTTTACTAACATATTTTTTTTCTAATTCTCCCCCTCCCTGAAGTAAAAAAATCCTTTTAGATTATTTGTATGACTATCTGGAGACTTGTAGGAAAGGAACAAAGTTAAATAATTATAATAGTAATTGCTTAAAGTTGCATAAAGCCTGTCATTCCATGAGTTAACACACGTCTGTCATTTATGAATACACATATTTTTATTATTAATCATTAGGGTATCTGCAATCTTTCCTGTTTTTTATGGCTGAGCTTAAAATAATTAATGTTGCCTTAAATCTATGAACAGTCACATGTGTATCTGTGATGCATGCACATATCATTTTTCAGAAGTTAAAAGAGAAAATATGTGTAGACAACAAAAAATCCCCTTAAATAAATTATTAACTAGGAATGTTGAAAAAATACTTTATTTTAAATATCAAATGGAAAGATCTTACGAATGAAGACAAAAATATTTCCTCTAGTTGCCAGTATCATTTCATTTTGCTAAGTAACATTAATAGGATGCCCTTTACTGGTCACCATTAGAAGAAATTACAACAAGGAAGCAAAAGAACACTGCCAAATGAAAACTTGTCATTTTCATATAACGAGATACTATTTTATTTTTAATTTGTGCTACAATTTCCAGCCAAGATGGAACTTAAATTGTGCTAGGAATATAAAAGCATTAGGAATACACAGTCACAGCCTAGATAGAAAACATCTAAATTCATTCTCTAAACAGAGAAGTCAGACAAAGAGAGAGAGAGAGAGAGAAAACCCGCATACTCAGATGCTTCTTCCTGTGTATTTTCTCCCTAACCCCTTCCCCGCCCATTTCTTTTTAAATAGAAGCTGGATTGATGTTGACAATATGCCTTTGAAATACAGCAAGCAGTGTGATGAAACAGTGAACTACCCAAGAGTGTGAACTGAAAGAAAGACAGGATTGCCACTTACCATTGCAATAAGCAGTCAGTGTCACAGCAAAATAATATTTCTTCACTTACATGCAGCATTTTTTTATTTGGTTATATGAAAATAAGGATGCACATATGTTCAAAGGCTAACACCACAGACTTCAGTTACTGTAGCAAAAAAGATGGTCCTTCTGCCTCAAGGATTTTCTCTCTCCTGTAAATACAGTTTTACCTCTGCATAATGTTTTCTTCCCTCATGTTTAAATCTAAGCACCCCTGAAGAAAAAGAAATTAATCATACTCCTTGTTTCTTTTATTTTTTTTTTTTTTCTTTCCTATATGGGTTATTTCAAAGCACTGAGACATCCTAAAAGCATCTTGCTGACAGCATCTTCTTCGTTATAGAAATTTAACTGTCTCTATTGCATGTGTTTTGAGGAAGGGCTGAGAATATTGATCTCTCCATTCCATTGGTGAGTTGTTAATCACAGGACTACTCCTGAATTCATGACTGAGTGCCCACTAATGGAAATAAAGTATTTACTATCTGTCTCTGTAAAAGTAGTATTACTAAAGATTACTAGGAATGCATGGAAGCAAGAGAAGCTCATAAATCTTACAAAGACATTTTGGGAAATATTTATAACTGTAGTAGTTTTCAATTAGCATACTTTTTGTGGCACTCTGGTCTGGAGCTACAGGAAGGTTAAATGCTTCTTGCTTACAGTTGTGTAAATCTAGCGTAACTGTCATTGAATTCTGAGCAAAATCAACATATAGAAGAGCAAAATGAGACCATGTTGTTACTAATGCAACCTATCAAATGATCCTGTCTAATTCACATGCAGAGTGTCTATTTGTTGTGGAAAAAATGATGCAAAGGATATGCGTGCCTGTTGTGGGTAACATTACAGGGATGAACACTTAGAATTATTCTGGTAATTTAGATCATGGTAAACACACTCTCAAAAATATCAAATTACATGAGGTGCATTGCTGGTCTGATGAAATGTGTTTTATGTTTCTACAAAAGCTAGGGAATTTTAATCAATTACTGGGAGAAGCAAATAGATCAAGTGAGTACCTTCCCATTAGCTCTTCAGTGCTTGACAGAAATAGGACAGCAGAGAACAGTTTTTCCTGGTACACATAGGGTTCTGTTTATGTCATCTGAATTTTATTCTGCACTGCTTATGTACTATTGCCTGGAGGAACCTTGCAGTCTCGAGGTAAATACAGTAACTTAAAGCTTTATCACTGAACATACTCCTGCCAGTCTATTATCAAGATAATGGGCTCTTTTTCAGAAATTGGAGTATAAAGTTCCATCTACACACTACCACAGAATTAACAAAATAAGTAAAGAATAGGCAATGGACTGATGAGTCCACCCAATCTAAAATCACAGTCACAGAATATCTGTTTGTAAGGGAGCCATAAGGATCATTAAGTTCAACTCCTGTTCCTTGTAGGAATACCTAAAACTAAATCATATGACAGGAACATCATCCAGACACTTCATGAATGAAGCTATATTCCATTTCTTCACACCCTACTCCAGAGGGGTGACATTTCTTTCTGCAGGGCTGCTCCCCAGCCTCTCATTCCCTAATTTTACATATAACCAGAATTACCCTGTCCCAGGCAGAGAATCTGGCACTGGAATTTCTGCAAGTCATGCTGTTGGTGACTGCCCATCTCTCTGGTCTATCCACAACTCTCCACCCTCAAGGGACAGTTCCTCCGAATTTAGTATATCTTTTCATAACTATTAAAATTCAATTATAGTAAGGGCAAATTAGAAAAGTATTTCTGTATTCACATTTGCTTTACCTATCTCATGCCATTTATAACCAGAGCTTACCTGATGACAAACTGAATTAATGCCTACCAAACTGTGTTGATAACATGCAATATTGTTCCTTGTTAGAAATAGCAAACAATTTAAAAATTTACAGATCTGTTTGAAGCAGCACTAAATTCACCTTACTGTATATTTTTACATTTTCATATAGTTGCATATGTTATTTGTGCTATTTTTATGTGGTTTTTTTCTTGATTTTTTTTTAATCCTGTTTTTCATCACTTCTGGTCTTTTAATTTACAATACCAAAATATTAATATTGGAAATGTAGTAGCTGAATGTCACTGGCCTATGTAAGGGAGGGAGTAGAATAAGGTTTGGTTGATCTGAGCCAACTTATTTCTGAGGTAACCTAGACAGTCAGGGGATTTTTGTGCTAGGCTCATACAACAAGAGCTGTGCAGAAGCTCTGAATTGTTATTTTTATTCTGCAAGTGACAAAGTGTCAGCAAAATCTGAGATCCACGCATAAATTTTCAGAAGTATAATAAAGAAATTGCTGAGAAATTACACATCTCCTTGTCTCACATCTTTCCTAAATGATATCTTGAACCCAATTCTACTCTTTCATAATAGTTTTTTCTATCTATTCTTTCTATGATGCATTTGTAGCTCTCATCGACTTTTGTCTCAATCATTGGCAGCCTTCAATCTCCATGAATCATTAATTCCCTTTGGCTAAACTTGCTTTTTGTTAACTGTCCTAATTTGGAAATTATACCTTGTTGTATCCTTTTAACTGTGTGTGAGCAGCTGTCGTAGAGAATGTTCAAAATTATTTTTTTAATACAAAATGTTCCCAGGGGATACAGAGTATGTCCAGTGAGAATGATGATCTGCTGAGTTCAACCATGTAGCCATTCACTGTTATTCTGTTCAAATTTTTAAAAGTCAGCTTCTTAGCTTATTTTTTTAATTTTAATTTTTAATTTTTAGTTTAAAAGACACCAGTGTCAGTGCAGCTTTTGCTCTGTTATTAAGGTGGCTTGTATAAAGTCCAACTCTCCTCCTCTTTAAATAATTTGAAAAATATGTGACTGAAATGAGAAGAGTGTAAAGAAAGCTGTGTTTCATTTCACTAAACATGATAAAGCAAAAAAACAGTTTGATCTTTTTTTTGTGTGATGTGACTATGAAGAAAAAGAAAGCCTTAGCAAATGCCCAGAGAATACGTGAATTTACCTCCTAGATCCTTCAGCATGGAATAATTCTATAATTCAGTAACCACATATTCATGAAGAACATTTTTAGACCTAATATTCTTGTAAATGTTTTCCTTTGCCTTCCTGAGTCGGTGCTTCAATATCATATCCGGAACAGCTATGAAGCAGAGCCTGTTTTGAATATTAGGAGCCAAAATTTTCTTTGAAAATTATAACCAGATAAACTGAAAGCTTTCCTCCATAATTTTTCCATTTCATAAATAATAATCGTTAAAAGAGTAAGGGATATAATCCAAAAATTCAATTGCCTAAATGTTAACAAATCAAATGACAAATAAGTTCACTTCTTTAAAGCTCCACATCTACTGTATACTAATCCAGAAAGCTCCCTGGCTCTAAACTTTCCTCAGAGTCATATTCTCAGTGGCTGTTTTGTTTTTTCTTTAGTTTTATCAGTGATGCATTTGTATTTTTTTTCTCTTTCTTACATGCAAACACACATCTCTCTAGAAAATAAAAAGAAAAAACTAAACAAAAGGAAAAAAAGAAAAAAACCCATAAAAATAAAGCAAATTTCCCTGAAGTAAACCAGAATCAAACAAAAAGACCCAACAAGGCAAAACACACCTCAGCAAGGTCTTATGTATATTTATTGTAAAAATGTATGCGCTTTCAGTTTGCTACTCTTTTTTTCTACAGCAATTCAAAAGTAGCTTGTTATAGCTGTCTTCAGTGAAGGGTGCCAGTTACTCTCACCTACCAGTAAGACATCTATCCAATTGTGGGGTGGATATATGTTACCACAGTGCATATATCCAGCCCACAGTTTTACATAAAGATAATATTAATTGTCAAGATAATCTGCCACAACTTTTTCTGCTTAATTTTGTCTGGTTGGTTGGTTGGTTTTCTGCTGTTGCTTTCACAGGTAACATTAGAAGGGTTTTTTAGACTTGTGATTTTATCTTCTCTTAATGTACATATATTTTAACAATTTGTACTCAAGAAAACTATGAGATATACTATGCTTTATTACATTTACTCAAGAAATAGAAAGCTCTCCAGACAGGGAAAAAATTGAAAAATTGACACTTAGTCTGTGCTAGGTAAGTATCAGTGGCAGCCCTTAGAGATATATGTTTAGCAAAATACACACTGACACAATAGAGCTAAGAGAAACAAGAAGCTCAAGAAACAGAACATTTTCCTTTTAGCTTCACATTAAAGTATAAAGAGGACACAAATTTTTATATACAAAGAGGCATGACAAGAAATGTTTCACCTGTTTACTAAGAAAGAGATTTACATACTTAGATTTCAAATCTAGTCTAGGTTCCTCTTTCAGTATTATTTCTTGTATTTCAGGGAAATGCAACTATGACAACTAAGAATCCCACTGCCATAAATACTATTCATAGGTAAACATTCCCTGCTCTGAACCATGTACAGCATCAGGAAAAGTAATTTTTTTTCTTGATGAGTTTAGGATGTAAACGAACAGAGAAGTCAAATAATGGAGACAATAAAAGCATTGTCTGCATTTTACAGTCAGTAAAGCAGAGAAGAAAGATTTCCTCACATTTGTCTACTCTGCATGCAGATGCTACTTCCTTTGACACGGGGATTCAGAGCTAAAAAATCTCATAGTAATGTAAAAAAGCTTGTTTCTCAACATACAGCCAGGGCTTGAAACAGAGAAACCATTTAGTTGAATAGGCTTCTATTGAATGTTTAATAATGAGGATTTTGTAACAGAGATGCCCTCTAAAACAAAACAGGAACAAAGACTACGGAATTTTCTCCATACACTCTTTCTAACTGCCATCAAAGAGCCGTGATTCAAACCCTGCCAGTCATGGCTGCACTTGAACTAATGACTTAGCAGTGAAAAGGCTCTACAGTCTATTACTAGTCTCCTGATTCATCCGGGCTTTCAACCATTTTTTAAAGCTATATTTACTGGGATCAAAACAGTTGCCCTTCTTAGAATAGATTTTATGCTGCAGCTCACATTCTATAGTTCAAGAGTCTTCTATTTAAAAAAGAATAAGTCATAGCCTCTCTGTACAGTCACTTTCTGAAAGCAGGGCAAAAACTTGTCTATCCTAATAACAGGATATAATTAAAAATGCCTTTCTCCCATGCTAAGTATCTCACCTTGATGAATGAATGCATAAAGACAAGTGTCTTCTATTTTATCTGTTCTCTTTTTCATATTAATTTATCTTCAGAGAAAATAGACAAGTCTATGTAAATTATTAAAAAAAAAATAAAACGGGCAAATGAAATCCAACCAACTATTTTTATGTTGCCATGTTAGCTGCTGTAACAAATGAAAAAATTTGTATTATCAGAGAAATAAAGACATATAAGAGAGGAAAAAAATTTTAATTAATCTATTATGTTTACTTATGTCAATAAATTATAATTATTGGATAACACCCATTTTAGAAAGTTAGTGATCATTTCACAGGAAATAGGCAATGTATTTTTCCATTGTCTGCCTTCTGCAATTCAGAACTATTTATTCTCTTGAAGTATTTGAAATTGAGAATCAGTGTTACATCCAGATTTTAAATATCCTTCTTATATCAGGATTTTCCTATCTGTATTGAAAGTTATGCTGTACTTTTTCAAGTGGATAGATATTCACCAGTGTAGTGCATGTGCATAAAGCACATTTCTGATTTCTACTGCTGAAATTCAGAACTGAACCTGGAGTGGAATAAAGCACAGGTGCAGGGGTCACTTGCATATCTTCAGACATATTTCCTGTAGTAGAGAAGCAGTGAATAGTTTTGCTGCACTGTGCTCCACACAGCACATGCCAGGTGTAGACTGTAGATGCAGAAAGATGAATGAATTCTAGTCCCTAATACTTATAATGGTGAATATGCTGTCACGATGAAAAGTTCCATGCAGAGAAAAAAATAACATTGCCTACTCACTGGCGTGAGCCTGTCCCTGCTTCTAGACATGTCAAATTCTCTCTAGCATGGAGTATACTGTAGTCTCAGCTTGGATAACAGTAGTTTTGTATCATACTAACGTGCTGCCATTTGTCTTGTATGATCTTTTCCATGGTCATAACTGATACCCATCCTTACAAAAGTTTGCTGGACACCTAGAAGAAAGCTGGACAGTTGCAAAGTACTGTCACAGCACTTGTGCTTCTCTAAATACTAACATATTGTGTTGGAACACTGCTCTTTTAGGGTTGCTAAAATCCAAGAAAAAATTTGCTTGCATTGTTGTTTCCCAGTGTTTTCAGCAACACAGGTACTTGCTGTATTTCAAATTGTCATTTGCACTATGCAAGTATTTTCTGGGCATATTTAAGGTTTCTTTTTGTATCTGGAGATGTACAGCAGGTATGAGTACTCTTTCATGTAGGACACTTCTTCAGTTTTCTGTGGGAGATCATACCTGTTCTTCATGTTCAATAATGAAAGAGGAACAGGAGACTATTCAGAACGCTTCATTCACTTACATCTTCACCACTGATGTATCATCCTGAGTCTTAATGGAACCTATGTTCCATCTTGGTAAAATGGATAAGATTTAAAGCCCTTTTAAATCCTGCTCAGAGCTTCTCTGTTCAGATGGAAAAGGGATAATAGATAAATAACAGCTAGAATTAACTATGTAGTAAAAATATACTGTCTAGGAAAATCTGCAGAAAGTGAGTTATTGTTTTGACTGAACCTCTAAGTGGTTTAAGAAATGTGTTTTCTAAAAATATCTGTTGGTATAAGCAAAGATTACTGCATCCATTTTTTTCCTAACTTATTTTCAGCCTCAGGATATTTTAGCCATTTATGAAGCAGGTTACATCTCTACGTTTCGTGTATGAACACTTATTTAACTGAAAAAAAAAAAAATCTATTTGCAACTGCAATTCTTCTAAGAGTCACAACATAAGTTCCAGTGCATGAACATTACCATGTCAGGAGTATAGTGACTCTGAAGCAGTTAGGATTTTCTTAGAGAGCCCTTGTTCTTAGGAAATTTAAAACTGCATTCAATGGAACAGGAAGATAGAAAAGTAAATTATGCTACAATCTAGTATTTTTCAGATCTGATAAACAAGTTATGAAACTTGATTTCTATGGAATTGCGTTTTTAAGACTTTTGTATTCAAAGACCGCATGGTGACTTCTGTTTCTTAAAAAATGGTTGTCACCAGGAGAACCACCCTCATGTTTTAAGAGAGCTTTACTTGAAAACCGTTTAGGTGTAAAGAAACTCCCCAAAGACATTTTAAAGACTGAATGTTACTCTAATTCACCATATTACAGTATTGAACTCTTCTGAAGCCTCAACATCAAGCTGAACTGCATGAACACAGCATGATATAGTAATTTGGAAAGAAAGCCTACAACAGAATATTTCTAGGAATATTTAGAGCAGGCACTCCATACATACCTAATTAGATGGAGACAAGGAGTCATAAATATATTCTGCCACACAACTACTACTACCTCTTTATTTAAAGTTACAGTTCAAACATTCTGACTTTATTTATTCACACAATTACTTTTAGCCTAACCCTGGAATACAATAACAAAAGAGGTAGGGGCAGGTATAATTTATTGAGTAACTCCTCAATTATCTGGGAATCAGATGCCTCATTCTATAGCTTCTTCCTAAATTCTCCTGGTCCTTAAAGCAGCCTAATTTCATGCAGCTGATTTTAGGCTACATTTTAAAGTTGAATTTATAAAACATCTTTGGTATTTTGTAGACCTACAACTTTATGATAGTCATAAGTGCCATAAATGACAGATGCAGCATAATATTTTGATGGAAATCTTTGCTGTACCAGGATTAAATTTGTGTTACTAAATATTGAAAAATATTCATACTTCCATTTCTCTTTAAATTGCACCAAGTTTCTTAACAGTTTGATTAAATTAGTAAAATATCCATTAGCATACTCTAAATTATATGCTTTGACTATTTAAATACATTTGTATGCTTTTCCTCAGCAGCAGTATGACTTTTATTCTGCACAGCATTTATGGTAATTTGTCAGCTAGACTTAGGCAAATAAATCTTTACACAAGTTCAGCACAGGCCTACAGGTCTTCTTCAAAATGCTCTAATAATGAAAGCAGCAGGGAACGAAAAAGAACAGAGAAAGAAGATACATTGTTCTGTCCCAAATACCCAAAGAGATTCTTTCAAATAGAATCATTTCTTTTGATTGAAAAGTTGAAACTGTATCTACACAAGGCCACATCATAGAACAAAGATTTAAGTATTTAAAGATGGCATGTCCAATTTTATGACACACTTCTGACAATTCACACAGTGTAAAGCAACACAAGAAAAAACAACCAATCCTTTAGGGAGAGGCTAATTTCTGTCTTGAATCCTGACAAAATTGGATTCATTGTTCTTTTTATCACCTTCTTTAGCCATACTAAAATTTTAAAAGTAACAAACACACCCTGAGCAATAAAAAATAAGAATCTTCTCAGGACATCTTTTCTTAAAGTCCTTCTGAAGCTACCCTTGAAAACACTTCTGACACTTTTGGAATATTGTATACTTCCAGCAGAAATCCTGGATTCTATGAACGGGGCATCCAATGGTTATCTGTTGCATTCTGAAGTTTGGGGAAAGTTATGTTTTCCTTTAATGATTATATAATTTTTGGGATTTTTTTTTTTATTCTCTCCAGTTTTCCTGAATAATCTCAAGTGCATATTATTCTTAATGGCTTTGACATACTGAACTCTAAAAAACAATCAATCTACCATTCTGCAGCAGAGCCATGGGTTGTTATGGCATTATACATGGTGCACAGCCAAGAAGAAGGGCACATACTGGACAAATAGGTAGTGTATGCTAAAGATGAATGGAGGAGCATTAGAGGATCTTCAGCTTTTATATGTCACATAAAATTTATACAATATACCAAGTTAATTTATGCAGATCAGGACACATCATTTGCCTTTGGTAATAATACTCATTATAAATTAATTCCTTCTGTTGTATTTTTTCTTTACAGATAAGCTAATATTTAATATAGTTTAAATGCTTCCATTTTATTTTAATATTGAAATTCATCCCCTAGAATTACCCTGGCCTGATTTGTGCTATCATCATGATTTCACAGTGCAACATGCTTAACAAGCAGTGAGATCTTTCTTATTATACCTTTCCTGTACAGTAAGGAGACCACTCATGCTGTTGTCTTGTCAATTATAACAAAATTTCAGTATTCATCTTCCTGAGTTAGCAGTGTAAGGAACTCATAAAACTTAAATATATAGCCCAGTACTTTGCTTGTTTGGGCTAGAAATAAAGTGCCATAAAGTTGCTGTTATCAGGTTTCAGAAATAACTATATTTAAAGGAATTAAAAATGGCCTTTTTTTTCTGTCTGAAGATTCACTATAACAAATCTGTATCCACTCAGAGATGACACTAGATATTCTGAAACCAGAGTTTCATGGAACTGCAGCTTATGTTGCACAAATAGATTGTAAGAGTTATGGGAAAATATTGTTTTCTTCCTACAAAATTCATTGTAACTCAGAATTTTCTTATTTGAGAAACTTAAAGACTTCTATTCTCAAAGACTTCTTTCTTGCTCCTGTCAGTACTTCTTGAGACTAATGCATTAGTTATTCTCACAGATCACATGCTCTTTCTACTTCATTTCTTTGTACTGCCTCTGATTACTCTCTTGAAGTGCAATGTCAGACCTGGAAAAAAAAATCCATCCAATGACTTACAAAAACTCAGAATAATATTGTTTTAGGTATTAGAAGCTGCTATTTCCTTCTCCTTTTTTTTTTTTTTTTTCTTTTTTTCTATTTTTTTAACTTATTTTCCCTCATATACTATCTTCACAGCTGAATAAACTTTAAAATGCTTTGCTTAGATTCAGTAATATCCAGGAACTGGGAGTGGGGAAGAAGGGGAGGGGTGGACATGGCCCCTGAGAGATTTCATATAAAACTAAAAGAAAACCACTCAAATACAAGTGTTCCAAATGTTACAATAGTACTCATTGTAGATCCATTAATGTTATCTAAACATAAATGTTAATTATCTGCATTTGTCTAGGCAGCATCTGTTCAAATAAACCTAGAATTTGTGTACCAGATAATGACAGCATGGTAAATTAGAAGTATTTAAATTAGTTTTTTTTTTCAACCAAGGATTTTATAGTGAAATAAAAGTAATTTTCCTCATATTTTTAAGTGAAGAAAATAATCCACAGAGTATAATGTGGCTGAAAATTATTTCATCTCTATAAAAGAAGTCTTCAAATTTTTCATCTCTATGGCTGAATTCTATTCAGAAAACTATTCAGCAAATGTTGTTGGTTTTAAATAAATTCTGACATGTTCATAAAAGGAATGAAAGAGTATTGTATCAATGGCTTCCAGCTAGGAAACAACCTGTTGCTTTATCTGAACAAGGCTATTGGGGTTCATTGAATTAATTTACTTTACTCCAGAGGACTGCTCGTTTGTATGAAAACATTGAGAGATTCCAGGTTGCTGACTCATTCATACAATATTCTACCACTTTATTGGATCTTACAGAAATATTTGAAGGAAATTCAGCACTACAATAAAACAGAGTCTCTCCAGCAATGTTTGCTGACTCTTTCGTTTTCCAGAGCACTCTGTATCCTGTCCCTGGTTATCCATATTCTTTTGGGAAACAAGTATCTTTAAACAATGGAGCACGAACAATGTCATTTCTTCCAAACAGGGAATGGAATATGATGCAGTGGTCAGGTACAAATGAATCCCAGACAGTTTTAAACCATTTGTTTTAAGACAGTGTCTTGGGGTGACAAAGAAGAATCAGAGAATCAGAGAATTAAGAATATTAGAAAAGACCTTTGAGATCATCAAGTCCAGCTTATGACCTAACATCTCCTCATCAACTAAACCACAGCACTGAGTGCCACATCCAGCCTCTTTCTAAACACCTCCATGGAAAATGACTACACTGCCTTCCTGGGCAGCCCATTCCAATATCCAGTCACTCTTTCAGTGAAGAATTTTTTCCTAATGTCTAGCCTAAATTTCCCCTGGTGCAGCTTGAGACTGTTTCCCCTCGTTCTGTCACTATTATCCTGGAGGAAGAGATCAACCCCCACCTGGCTACAGCCACCCTTCAGGGAGCTGTAGAGGGTGATAAGGACACCCCTGAGAGTCTCCTTTTCTCCAGGCTAAACACCCCCAGCTCCCTCAGTCATTCCTCACAGGACTCATGTTCCCAGCCCCTCCCCAGCCTCGTTGCCCCCTCTGGATGCGCTCAAGCGTCTCCACGTCCTTCCCAAACTGAGGGGCCCAGAACTGGACACAGCACTCGAGGTGTGCCCTCACCAGTGCCCAGTACAGGGGCAGAATGACCTCCCTGCTCCTGCTGGCCACTCCATTCCTGATCCAGGCCAGGATGCCACCTTGGCCACCTGGGCTCACTACTGGCTCATGTTAAGAAGTCAAAAATTGTACTGTTCTACAGGGTTCTACTTTCTGCACACTGCTAATTCATTCATCAATTTTATCTGTGGTAGAAACCTACATGGCACATATAAAATAAAATGCTCTTTGCTTCCCTTCCCTTCTCTACTCTTCCCTTTTTCTATCCTCCTTGAGGAGATATTTTTCCCTTTTTTAAAAAAAATACCGTGACAGTCTCCTGGCTTAAAAGTTTTACCATAAAATCAGCTTTAACCACTCAGCTGGGTGTTCTTGCTTCTGCAGGCTATGTGTCTTAACAATTTCCAGTATCCTTTTGTTCACAAACTACTTCCTGAAAGCTAAGAGAAATGAGCAAGAAATGAATAAAAGAAAAGGAAGTAAGTTTACAGTGATGGAAAATAATAATGACATAGATTACGAGTGTAGAAACAGTGTGCTGCTAGAAATAAGAGTGTTTTCAATGTTTTCATCCTGCAGTCAAGTAAATGAGAGAACAAATGGCACCAAAAAAGGCATTACATAACTGAAACTTAGAAACATAAAGGCCTATAAAATAGCCTGAAATTAAGAGTTTCTATCAGAAACTCCAAATCTATCAGGATCTAATTAGGCAATGAAGTGAAAAATATAGATATGCACAATTTAAATACAACTGAAAACCAGCTAAAAAAACCATGTCAAACCTAAACCAAAATGAATGAAAATATCCAACCAAAAAGAACCCCAAAACTGAAAAAGAGTTTGATTCAAACTAATACAAAGTCATAAGGATGTTTAAATTTTTTGGATAAATACATTTGTATACACAGATATATTTGTACATAAGTGTATAAAGATATATTGACATTTAGATACATATATCTGCATATATGTGTCTGTCTGTCTGTCTGTCTATGTATGCCACATTAGTGAGTTGACCATGGCCGGATGCCAGATACCCACCAAAGCAGCTACATCAACTCTCTCCATAGCTGGACAGGGGAGAGAAAATGTAACAAAGAGTTCACTGAGATAAGGACGGACAGCAATCACTCACCAAACACTGTCACAGGCAAAGCAGAATCAAATTAGAGCTATTAATTGAATTTATTACTAGCAAACGCAGAACATATGTTTTTAATGAGAAATAAAATAAGACCTTGAAAAGACCTTCTTCCAACTCCTCCCTCCTTCCCAGCTCTACCTCCTGCCCCTTAGTGGCAGAGGGAGAAAGGGAATGGGGGTTATCACTTCATCACATGCTGTTTCTCCCACTGCTCAAGGGAAAGGAAGCCTTCCCTGGCTCCCATATGGGATCCTTGCCATGGCAGACACTTCTCCACAAGCTTTTCCAACGTGAGTGGGCAACAGCTCTCCTCTCCCAGCTGCTCCAACATGGGGTGCTCTTCCACGAGGTGCATGTGTCCTTCCATGTGCCCTTCAGGCACAGCCTGCCCCAGCGTGGGTCCCCAGTGGGGTCACGAGTCCTGCCAGGAAAGCTGCTCTGGAGTGGGCTCCTCTCTCCCCGGGTCTGCAGATCCCTGCCTGGAGCCTGCTCCACACGGGCCTCCCAGGGCCCATGACCACCACACTGCTCTCAGGCACAGCCCTGTTCCAGCGGGAGTCTCTGCACGGGCTGCAGGGGCACAGCTGCCTCACCGTGGGCAGCACCATGGGCTGCACCATGGGCTGCAAGGGAATCTCAGCTCTGCCTCAGCCTGGAGCACCTCTGGGACCTCCTTTTGTACAGCCCTTGGTGTCTGCAGAGCTTTTCCTCTCATAAATTATCACTCTGCTATTCTCTGGCCGCAATTGCATCTGCATAATAACATTTATTTTCTCCTTAAATCTTATCACAGAGGCATTAACCCCATCACTGATGAGCTGTGTCTTGGCCAGAGTGCATCTCTCTTGGAGCTGGCTGGCAATAGTACTATTGGTCATGGAGGAATCTTCTGGCAGCTACTCACAGAAGCCACCCCTCTATAAAACCTGCTATAAAATTTGGCCATGCAAACAATACAGCATGTTTCTGAATTCACCTGTCATCAGAAAGGAAAAACTATCACAAGAGTAATAACTTTCAGTGTGTATGTGTGTGTATATGTGTTAAGGTATGCGTTTAAAATTGGCATCTATGGGGAAATATGATAGAATACATGACAATTATGTCATGAATGATGAATAACACTTTTTCATCTGATATATTATGCAATTTAATCTCTATTACCATTGTCAATATAATCAATACATACTGGTTGTAAGTGACATATAGAGAGACAGCCTTACTATAATGAAATGAATTTTGATAAGCAGAGCCACAGCAAGTCTGTTCCCATGCAGTGCAACTTCATTAAAGGATCCATGCAGGAAGCAAAAACATAACACTCAGGCACTGAAATGGAGAGATTGTTCATTCTAAGATAAGATTTTTTTTTTACTTCAACTTGTCCATTTCTCCCTAGAGGTCATAATAACCTTGAGAAATCAACCACATCATGTTGTGAAAGTCCATTTCTCTTGTCTTAACACACCTGTGAAATGCTGGATTCATAGCAAAATAGTAGCACTTTCAGAATTTTATCAGAATTGTCTAATAGTACTGAAATTGTAGTACTATAAAAAAGTACTTATAAAAATAATGAACAGCTTGAATAATAATTGTGCTTTTCCTACATTATGTATATAATGTTATTTCTGAGACAACAACCAATTAAACAAAACTCTATAATTAGAAAACGGGAGACACTCAAGTTTTTATGGGTTTTTGCATATGCTCTGAGACAGTTATTTGGTACAATTCTTCTCTGAGGCCGGTTCTGGTCACCTTATGCAGATATTTGGGGGTACTCAGAGGTTGTCACTGAGATTTCTGGTCCATCTTCTCTTCTGGAGCAGGGAAGTTTTGATATTTCTTTGAAAATACAAAAAATATTGTGTAGTCTTTTGTATTTTCAGACCTTCAAGCACTTGATGAAGAGCATGATCCTCTTCATCTTCCCTTTCCCATCTAGGCAAAAAAAAGCAAAATCTGGACTAGAACTTTTTCTCCCATGCCCTTCTTCATGTCTATTAGTATCTATAGCATTGAGATAGTGAAAATTTGAGTAAATTTCAGAGCAATAATAATAGTTTTTCCTATTCTTCATCTTTCCATAGAAAATGGCATCTTACAACAGCCTCTTGAGGTCTGCAGAATTTCTTTGGTGTCATCCACAAATGCTGGTTGTTTGTTCCATTTCAAGTTGGAAAGAGAACTGCGAGAGCAAACCTAGTTCTAAAATTCTGTACCTGCTAGCATTCTTCACCAAGTCAAGAGTATCCCATCAGGTGGCCAGGGTATTCTTTGTGAATACTGTTGTGAAGGAGAGTCATATGACCTACACAAATAATTAGCCACACCACTACAATACTGTCTTGTTTCTAAAACTTCTCCTTGAAGGCAAAAAACAATCAACTTGGGAAAAATAATTCCTCCAAAAATAATAATAACTAAGCTGTATTTTGATTTCTTTAATGCTTTCAATTCAGAGGACAGATAGCTTTTAATATTAAGGGTACTTGGCATTTTTCTAGTTTGTTATGCAGTTCAATTGTCAAAACATATCAGTCATTTGTCTTGAGGTAACTCTGATTTTGATTTATATAGTGCTGACAGAAAAAAATTACTTACTTAATTTTTCTTCTCTTCCATGTTTTTCATTACTAAAAACACTTTCCTCAACTGGAATTCAACCTATATATTACTCAGGAGTACAGATTATTTCCCAAGCTTAGGAAGGAAGTTTGCATTTATCTTTTTACTGTTGTGGCAGAGTAGTTGAGAGAAGGCTCTCAGCCAGGCAAAAAAGGGAGGACACAACGATTGCATGGATGATTATGATTAGATTTATTGCAAAAACAATGCCTAAATATTGTCAATGCAGTGTCTATTACAATGGAATGCAGTATAACTAAGTCATAGTTCCAAGTTGCAGTGAGATCACTTTGCTTTCTAAACTTCTCAGAGGAGTCTAGTTGTGGCTAGGTCCACTGAGTCTCAGATCTGTGTCTAAAGGGTTTGGCTAGAAACATACATGTTTGCAGTCTTTGGCCTTGCAAAATTTACAGTTACAGAACCTTCATTTTCTTGCAATGTCAAGGTATAGTGGCAAAGTTTGGAGCACAAGGAAGGAAACTAAACATTTAGGAAAATGTGAGTAGTAGAAGATACTGTCCTGATAAAATCGCTTATTCAATGTGAAATGTTTTAAAGCAGGGAGTAGAAACATTTTCTCATTTCAAGACTTGCATTTAGTTTGTTAAGGATATTTTATTCTTTAATCTGAGTATTAACATATATCATTAACCACATATGACAGAGAAAGCCTAGAGGAATAAAAATATCAATTTTAAAGGCATTATGAATTAAATTTCTCACCTACAACATAGGGTGAAATTTTTCAGAATATTTAGGTCTGTGTAAAACCAGTTTATCTGCTGATCTTTGCAATGTGTTTATATCAGAGTCATATATATCAAATTTTAAATATTGGAAGGTTACAATAAGTGAGAACTGGAAAATATCACATTCAAGTTCAATGAGAGATATCAAACAGCAATATCTTAGTAAGGGGGCCATTAACATGATTAACAGTATTATCATTACAATATGCAATGTTGTTGACTCATATTGTCTCTCTGGTATATTCTTCACTAATACATTAAGTAAATATTTTTTTAATTTTTTGGTCACTTAAGATAGGGAGCAGATGCTTCCAAAAACAGGCATTTTTATGGAACTACCAGTGATAATCAACTGTGTCAAATCTGAACTAAGAGTAAGCTGCAGTTATTGAGACACAAGCTTCTGTAGATCTCACAGCCTTATCACAGAGTGAGTTGTGTCACCTTATAATGTGATATGGGTGATTCTTGATTGAGTAGAAGCATGTAATTCAATTGAAGAGTTCTGCTGACACAAGAGCAGCCTTCAGCTGATTTATGAAGGAGACTAGAGCATTTCATTGAATTACAGTCCCGGTATTCAGCTTGGAAAAGGTTTTCAATATACATCATTATCGTCATCCTGGAGTGGAAGGTGGAGAAGAATTTAGGGAAGTGAAGAAAACAGATAATATTTTTTTTTAAATTGGAAACATGTGCAAGGAAATTGTTTCAACTCAGATTTTTAAAGTTTATAATATTTGGATCTATGTAGAAGCTTGAAACTTGGAATCTTTGGACATGATTTATGTTTCCTCAAACCAAAACACTGGCTGTCTTATGACTGTTTCATGATATGTATCATAATTAACTGACAAGTATTTTCCATTCAGAAAAGCAATTATCCAAGCTTTCCTTGGCAACAATAATTTAAGACCACTAATGCAATAAACTAATTCTTCCCTGAGTATTCACTGGCTGAATAAAGGGACAACTGTTCCCATGCAGGCAGCTGTTACTGTGTGGAAAAAAAACAGTCATAATGAAAGCCAATTCTCCTTTTCCAATGTAACTTGTTTTCAGCAGACTTGTATTCCTGGGGCCAGTACACAGAAGAGAAGGCTATGAGACTGCATCTCATTTCCCTGCTTGTGTATGCATTTATGCCTCCAGTGCAGGGTTCAAGGCCTCTGAGTCCTAGCCCAGCTATATGAACATATTTCCTCATAAATGAAGGCCTGTGAAAGTGTCCATGAGGTGAGTCCAAGATCTTACCATGCTATAAATCAGAACGCATCCAACATTCAGGAGAACCCATGAAGTCAGAGTGGCTTTTGGGTTTAAAAACACAGTATTAGCCATAGACAACTGATGTGCTACAGACATTGTGTAACCCCTTCTGAAACTTCCCTAGAATATACCAATTATTTAGTCCTGAATTATTCAGTTGTACACAACTATCACTAAATATTTGATATTTTCAATTACGATGTGGCTCACCAAGTTCTATTCATGTATTATGAATATCATGCAAGAACATGAACAGGTAATAACAGAGTAATTTTGAATAAGCAAGGAACAACAAGTAGAGGTAGTATTGTTTGCCTTACAGAGAAGCAGTCAAGTACATGTCTCTCACAGGGGTGTTCTGTGAGAAAGTTCAGACATAAAGGAGAAACAAGTTAGGATCATTGCTAAAAGAAGCTGTGCTAAACAAGTTGCACTAATTCTCTTTCTGAGGCACAATTCCTTCTCAGATTCTTTCAGTATCAAGAGCATGGATTTTCTTCTATCACATATAATACCAAGTAATTCTACTGCCACAAGGGTGGTGCACCAAAAAATCCAAGTTGCAAAGGTGAAGTTTAGCTTAATTCCTACTTGTTGTCTAGTTACCTGTTATCAAGAGAGTTTTGGGGATTTTTTTCGTCTATAACAGATCATATTTTTGTGGCAGTGGCATGTGACATTGAGCAGGTGAGGGCACAGTCTTGAAAACCACCATTAAATGTAAATTTCGTCACGAATATATGAACTTTCTGTCCTATCTCAGCATGAAATAAAACAGGTTGCTTTATGATCTGCTCTGTCCATCAAGACAGAACACATTTCATAGAAGACTTGAGATTAGAATGAGGAAAACAGTATCGTGAGAGCAAAAGGAAATTTGTTTTTACAGATTTGGGGCCTGCTGTCACTATTTGTGTAATTTGAGGCTTTATGACATGAACAGGGTTCAGCTGACATTAGGATGACATTGAGAGAAGTGATAAACAAAAAAAATTACAGATATCAGGGGGTAAACCACCATGAGATAAAACCTGAAGAAAATATAATGCTACACCTAATGTTTTAAAAATATATTTTTATAAACTATCAATGGTAGACCAGCTAGATCTGATCATCAGGTATATAAGGCTGACCAATTTTTACTTCATAGCAAAAAAAAATGAGGGTAATCAAAATTTAAAAATACACTAAAAAATACAATAAAAAAATAAAATAAGCAGGAGAGGGACATAATAATACAGAGAGGAAGATCTTGAAGGGCTGATATATGCAGCATATTTTCAAAGAAGTTGCTACAGAAATCACAGAATCATTGAGTGTCTGAGATGGTGCAGCAGCTGTGGTGATCCAACAACTTCCCAGAGCAGGATTAACAGTAGCAGTTTACTCAGGATTTTGTCCAGATGTGTTTGAGTACCTCCAAAGATGGAGGCCACAACTTCTCAGGACAGCCTGTGCCAGTGTTTGACAATCCTCACACACAAAACAGCTCCACTACCTGATAGCATAACCCCTTCACCTGAGCACATCTCCCAAACATGCCAAGACCAATGCCTCTGGCTCCAGCAAAAAGTCCCGAATATCACTGCAACTTCTTTCTGCACAGACATTTTGTTCCTCAAGAGTTTGAGTCTCTGATGTAGCAAAGACACAGAGACTATTTCCTTAGTGTGTTAAAGTACCCATCTTCCAGTAACAGCTTTGGCCATAGGCACACTCATGAGATATTACCTCAAGCCAAAATTACAACAGACAAATGATTTGTGACATAACCAGAAATAATTATGAAATTATAAAAATGTTTACTTCAAGTGCTAAAGCATAAATTTTGAGATTATGTTTATATATTCTGTACATAGAATCATGGAATTTAAAATAATAGGACAAAAGGACTCTTCCCCCATGTATTGATTTTGGCTGGGGTAGACTTGATTTTCTTCACAGAGACTGGTATGGAGCTGTGTTTTGGATTTGTGCTTTACACAGAGTAGATAACAGAGATGTTTTAGTTATTGCTGAGAGGAGCAAGGCCTTTTCTACTTTTTTGTACGTCCAGGACAGTGATGGGACTGGGGGTCCATGGGAAGTTGGGAGAAGACACAGATGAGACAAGTAACCCAAACTGACCGAAGGGATATTCCAGATAATACAACATCCTGCTCAGTATAAAAGGTGAGGGGGAGAAGGAGGAACAGGGGGGAAGTATACAGTGGTGGAGCTTGTATTCCCAAGTGACCATTACACATGATGGGGCTCTGGTCTCCCGGAGATGATGGAACACCTGCCGGCTCACTGGGAGTGGTGAATGAGTTCCTTGTTTGTTTTGCTTCTGTGCATGGCTTTTGATTTTAGTACCAAACGGCCTTTATCTCAACACATGAGTTTTCTCCCTTTCACCCTTCCATTCTCTCCTTGATCCTTCTGGCAAGGCAGTTGAATAAGCAGCTGTATAGGGCTTGTTTGCTGGCTGGGATTAAACTGTGACACCCCAGTAAAATCTGTGAGAAATATTAACACTTGAAATAATCTGATGGGGTTTTTTTCTGTGGAATTTTTATATAGGAGCTTGGAGAAGGACTGGTCTAACTAAATTTCAACTGCCCAAGACCTCTCATTAAGACAGACATATTTTGGTTTTTTTTGATCCCACGTGTGTGCCTGTTTAGTGTTATCTTTCAAGTCAACACAGGCAAAATACAATTCCAAGGGTGTTCTCTTTGACACATTAGAGTTTTGTCCATCACAACTCCAGTCTGCCTTGCCAACAGAAAAATAAATGGCTCACAGGCATTCAAGCCTGGAAGAGTTTGGTGTTGGTTTTCTAGAGATTTGTTGTTAAAGTTTGATTGTTTTGTTTTGGAATATTTTTTCCAGTAGATACAGAGTGAGGGAACCTGCCGGCACACAATTAAAAAAAAATATTATTGAATTTTTAAAGGTCTTTAATCAAACTGATCAGTTTGGATATACTCAGTCAGAGGATTTACCATGTAGAACTGGAGAGAGATCAAGAAGTCAGCAAAAACTTATTTTAATTTAAGCCCACAGTGGATAATTAGAGTGATGTGCATTTCATCTTATATACTCTACACGTGAGTAAATCTCTAATCCCATCTTTCTAACCTTGTTAAACTCAGTACTATAAAATAAAATAAAGGAGTTGGTAATTGCATTTTCAAAAGTATACCTAGAGGCCACAGACTCATATGGATTTCTTAATTTCTTGTTCTTAACTATAAAATGGGACATGGAGCTTTAAAGCCCAGCAGGGCTGCTGTGTAGTTTAAGGAAGGAAATGAATTCTGAGAGCAGTGAGCTAATAAGATGCCACTTTTTTGACTCTCCTTCCAATGTTCTTTACAAAAGGGGATATTCTCAGAAGCTTTCTGAATAATGAGAAATGAATATTCTAAAGAACGTAACCAAAACAACTAAACCTGTGAAACAGATTCTGTGAAACTGTTCTCCTGCAGTACTTACCTTTGCCCTATTAGACATCATTAACGGTGCTCTAAGGACAAAGATGTCATCTTTTTTTGTTGTCTGAGAGGTTTGTTTTTTACAGACAAAAACCTTAAGATGAAGCTGTTAACAAAAACAGGGCTCTTAACACTAGTATCTTCACTCTCCTCTATTAAATTTTTCATGCTTGGAGGTTCATCCTGTAACTCCTTTCTCCACGATGCCTTTTTAACTCTTGTGCAATCCTGCTGCTAAATTCCCTTTTTGCAAAACATTTCAGTTTGGTAGAGCAGCATATCACCCTGTCTTGGGGTGATTTTATGGTGATTAGTCTATTCCCTGATCATCTGTGCTATGCCCAGAAATGGTTGCTGCAACTTTAAGGTGGGTCTAAGGGCAGAGGAAGCCTTGGCAGGCTTTTATAAAAGCCTTACCCCCAGGGGTCCAGGGGCCCTGTGGACTTTGGTTCTTTTGCTTAGCTAGTATTTGTTAGCTTAGACAAGAAGGTTTTTTTCCTTACCCCGGCCTTGGAGAGGCTGCAGCAGCAATCCTTCAGAAGCGTTTTTCAGTGTCAACAGGATGTTTTGGGTTTGGTCCAAGATCGGAGGAAGAAGGATCAGCCGAAAAGGTGAGGAGCTGCTCCATTTTGGCCCCAGACCAAGGCTGAGCCAGCAAAAGAAAACCCACCGTCTTCATCTGTTGTGAAGAGGGGACCAACATCAGAGATTCACTGGGTTCCATCTGGTTTTGTCCGAGCTGCTGTATGAACCTTTTGGGTTTTCTTTTCATCTTTGGAACATTTTTTCTCCCCACCATGTCACCAGCCATTGTGGTTTTCCTTTCTTTCCCTGGAATTTTGGTTTTTTTTGTTCCAGTGGGGTGGGGGGGGGGGGGGGGGGGGGGAATAAGATCTGATTGTTCAATCAGCATTTATTTACTTTTTGTTTCCCATGCCATGTGGGCACTCAGTTTGTCAATAAACAGTTGGTTTTTTTAAATTTCATCCTCTAGTATTTTTTTTCTTTTTTTAGAGGAAACTTATTCCAGAGTGTTTTTCTCCTAAACTTGTCTCGAAATTGAGAGACATCCTCTCATTAAGTAGAATGTGAAATAACTGCCCATTCTTCTAATTTGGAGATCCTGTACGTGAGTAGAATGTAAGTAATGTAGTGGAGAACCTTGCTTTGCTTCTTCCTTTATTGAAGTGGTATTGGATATGTACAGCCAGGTTATGATAGCAGGGGGCTACAGGAGTGGCTACTGGGAGAAGCTGCCAGAAGATTCCTCCATGACTGGCAGATTAAAACCCTGGTGACAGACCCACTCCTGCCCAAGGCTGAACCTATTGCATACGATGGTGTTAATGCCTCTGTGATAAGATTTAAGGAGAAAATAAATGTTATTATGCAGATGCAATTGCGGCCAGAGAATAGCAGAGTGATAATTTATGAGAGGAAAAGCTCTGCAGACACCAAGGGCTGTACAAAAGGAGGTCCCAGAGGTGCTCCAGGCTGAGGCAGAGCTGAGATTCCCTTGCAGCCCATGGTGCAGCCCATGGTGCTGCCCACGGTGAGGCAGCTGTGCCCCTGCAGCCCGTGCAGAGACTCCCACTGGAACAGGGCTGTGCCTGAGAGCAGTGTGGTGGTCATGGGCCCTGGGAGGCCCGTGTGGAGCAGGCTCCAGGCAGGGATCTGCAGACCCGGGGAGAGAGGAGCCCACTCCAGAGCAGCTTTCCTGGCAGGACTCGTGACCCCACTGGGGACCCACGCTGGGGCAGGCTGTGCCTGAAGGGCACATGGAAGGACACATGCACCTCGTGGAAGAGCACCCCATGTTGGAGCAGCTGGGAGAGGAGAGCTGTTGCCCACTCACGTTGGAAAAGCTTGTGGAGAAGTGTCTGCCATGGCAAGGATCCCATATGGGAGCCAGGGAAGGCTTCCTTTCCCTTGAGCAGTGGGAGAAACAGCATGTGATGAAGTGATAACCCCCATTCCCTTTCTCCCTCTGCCACTAAGGGGCAGGAGGTAGAGCTGGGAAGGAGGGAGGAGTTGGAAGAAGGTCTTTTCAAGGTCTTATTTTATTTCTCATTAAAAACATATGTTCTGCGTTTGCTAGTAATAAATTCAATTAATAGCTCTAATTTGATTCTGCTTTGCCTGTGACAGTGTTTGGTGAGTGATTGCTGTCCGTCCTTATCTCAGTGAACTCTTTGTTACATTTTCTCTCCCCTGTCCAGCTATGGAGAGAGTTGATGTAGCTGCTTTGGTGGGTATCTGGCCACAGTCAACTCATTGTCCATGTCTAGGATGTCTAGGATCTTAGGACCAGTTTTTCCACTGCCTTTGATATCAACATCTAACTACTTAAAATGAACAGACATACACAGTTAATGCAAATCAAATAATCTGATCCAATCTGACACTACCATGTTTTGTAAATGACTCTACATCTTTGTTAGTGATGGTTAAAACAAAGAGGCACATGTGCATGAAGAAAATTCAGTCAAGAAATAATTTATAAGAACAAGATTTGGTCACCTCAGCTGCAGATAATTTTTATGATTGCAAAGATCACATTATGATGAGATTTACAGGCTTTCTGGCTGCAGAGTTGTATGGAGACCCTAATATTCCTACAATTATAGCTGGGCTGAGACTAAAATATACAGATGGGCAAGAAATATACAGTCATCCAGAGATCCTTTAGGGGATTATGTCCTAAGGATTTCTCCTTCCCTGTAAATTATTACCAATTACTTTTCCCAGCCAACGTCATCAAAAAATAGTGTTTCCCCTACTCACATTGGGAAATGGTCCAAAATTAATCTTCAGTGATTTAAAATTTCAGGATTTTGTCTAAACCAAACTATCATATCCTAATGTTTTACATTGTTACACCCAGAATTTATCTGACATGTAATGAAAAAGCAGAGCTGTTAGTTTGCTAAGCTAAAAACTATTGCAGCAGTGTACACCAGTCTATAAAACCAAAGGATTTGGTTACATGAAAAGAGGATCAATTCTAAAAGAAAACATAGAAGTAATTATTTTTTTTTTTTATAATTTGGAACCATCTTTCATAAAAGGAGAGAAAGTTAACAGAAATAAACATTTTAGTAGTATTTTTTTCAACATGCATATTTTTATTAATATGAGTATCATTTAGTCATTTTGACATTACAAGTTAAACTAATTGTGGAATTGTATTCTTGCTTACTGGTGGCTTATATTTTACTGTAGATTTTGGGGGAGGGTTTCTTGAGCATATACTCAATTTCAGTGGAACTGCATTCTGTTTAAAATTTATTTTAGCCAACATTGTTTTTTCTAGTTATGCAGTTAGATACTGCATTACACAAAATTATGGAAACCTACCTATTACAAAAAAAGTAATTACTATGAGTAACTATATGGGAGAGGATTTTAATTATTAATATTATTACTAAGCAAAAATATACCTTTTGTGCTGGGGTTTGTCTGAACAAAAAGAAATCAAACTGAAACTGAACCAAACCAAACCAAACAAAAAAAATAGGAGTAATTATTTAAAGCTATTTCAAAAGCAAGATGTTAAAAATCAATCAATGTAAATTTAGCATTTGATAGCATCACCCAAACAGGACCATTTTCAACACCTCTTCTGTAGAACTCATCACTTTTTGTTTTATAGAGCAAATTCCTTGAGAATATTCATAGGCACCAAAGCATTACCTTGCAGTATTTTAAAGTGCTTACAGGAATGCCAGGTACAAAAGCCAGAAACATGTGCCAGGGAACAAATATTCATGTCAAAAATCTCAAAATAAAATCATGGCGTAGTTCCTCAATGAACATTTTGTGCTTTTAAGTGGTTCTTCCAAATTGGCAGGCAAATACTGAGAGTTATAGTTATCTTACACACCCTCCAGTGCTATCAGGAAAAATACTGACCTCATAAGAGGTATTTCAGAAAACAGTATGTCACAAGTTTTTGGCACAACAGATAAAATATGCATAGCTACAAAATATGCATAGCTACAAAGTCCTTACACAATTTTTTAATCCCTAATAACACATCCTAATATCTCTAGCATTTTAAGTTTCCCAGCTTTCTTTTCCTGCCTATACTTCATAACCTTTTTTCTTAGATATTATTAACTCATCACCATAAGTCATTTAAAGTTGGTGTATGCCATTGGTGCAAAACACTACTAGAGACAAAAAGAGTACAGGAAGAAAGTGCAACAGCACAAATAAATCTTTACATTCTTCAGCACATTTGCAAATAAAAAGCTTTTAGATAGTTGTGATGACTGATCATATCAGACAGAAAAGTGTTGAATTGAAAATTGGTTGAATGGCAAGCCCTGGAGTACTCTGATTAGTGGAACAAAGTTTAGTTAGAGCCCAGCAACCATCTCAGAGGCCAATCTTACTTGATTAATGATTTGTGTGATGAGGGGGACTGTACCCTCAGCAGGTTTGCAGATGGTACAAAACTAGGAAGAAAATATAAAATGCAAAAGATTTTTGCTGCTATTGAGATGGATCATGAAAGGCTGGAGAATTGGGTTGTCAGGAACCTCATGAAGTTTGACAAGGGCAAGTGTGAAGGCCTGCACCTGGGGAGGAGTATTCACCAGTATGTGCTGGTGGCTTCCCAGCTGGAAAACCCCTTGGCAGAGAAAGATGTGGGGGTCCTGGTGGATGCCATCTTTGACATGGACCAGCATTGTCAGCCTAGTGAATTTCTGGTGTTGGTCCCCTCTTCCCAGCTGATGAAGGTGGGTTTGGTATGCTTTCTCTTACCAGCTCAGCTTTTTCTAAGGTCTCTGGCCGAAACGGAGCAGCCCCTCATCTTCCCACCAATCCCAGCCTATTCTTCTCCCACTGGTCATTCTCTTTGATCTCAGACCAAGACCAAACCATCCAGCTGACTTCTAACAGCCACCAGAGGATTGCTGCTGCAGCCTCTCCAAGCCCAGGGAAAAAAAAAAAAAAAAAACAAAAAAAACCTTCTTGCCTAAGTTACCAAAAAATAAGCTAACCAAGCAAAAAAACCCAGACCACAAGGTACCTGGACACTTGGGGTGAGGCTTTGAAAACGCCAACCAAAGACCCCCAAGGCTCCCCCTCCTCTCAGACATGCCTTACAGCTACAGCAACCATTTCTATGCATAGAACAGATGATCAGGAAATACAGTAATCATCCTAAAATCACCCCAAGACAATTTCCCAGCACAAAAGAGCTGCACGGCTGCTGGAAAGAGACCAGCAAAGGACTCTAAGATGTTTAGGCAACTGGAGTGTCTCATCTATGAGGAAAGACTGAGGCACTCTCTAGCCTAGGGTAAAGATTGTTTAGAGGGAATCTTATAAATGCGTACTAATATCTAAAGGGAAGGGGAAAGGAAGACAGATCCAGGATGTTTTCAGGGGGGCCCACTGAGAGGACAATAGACAATTTCCACAAAAGGAAACACCAGAAAGTCCACATGAACAGAAGGAGATGAATTTTTTAAGGTGAGGATGAATGATAGAGCCTGGGCACAGGTCGCCCACTTAAGTTGTGGAATCTCCACCATTGAAAACAGTCAAGAGCCATCTGCACACAGTCCTGGGAAACCAGCTCTAGGTAACCTTGCCTGAGAAGGAGTGTTGGACAAGATGACCTTGAGTTCCCTTATATCTTCAATCAGCCCCTGTCATTCTGATGCTGGCAGTCTTGATTCAAAGAAGATTTTTTTAAGGAAAAGGCTGTCCTGGTTTCAAAAAAGACAAAATATAACTCATACAGAATTTATTACCCTTTCCAATATTGTTTAACCAGCATTTTTACTAAAATTTACCGTTTTAGTAATTCTCTCATTAGTTGACAATAGAGCTGAACAGAAGATCCCATGCCTGTATCACTTGACAGCAGATAAAATGCCTAGTCAGTGGAAAAATGCCTTGAAAATTTGACAATAAACTCTTAATAGTTTACTCATTGCATAAGTAAAATTTCTGTAAAATCTCAGTGTATCTCTGCCTCATATTTTTTCTTTCTTTCTGCAAGAGAATGTAAACCCTTTTCGAAAGAGAAGGGAATAATCTTGAAGATTATTTGAGCTCTGTAGAGGATGAAAACAGCAAATTTTGTATTGTAATTCATTATGTTCCAGGGTGGTAGTTTTTCCATTACTGTTTCAATCTTTGACTTAAAGGGTTTAAGTTTATGTTACTGTTCTAGTTTAGGCCAAATTTGGGAGAAAACCTCCAAAGGGGGACCCCTCCCGAGAGCAAACCCACACGGCCCCTCCCCCCATCCGGTTCGGGAATGATTCCTCGGAGAGAAGTGGAAAGAACCTGTTTATTTAACAGGCACAGCACCCCCAGCACACCAAATGAACAATACCGGATGACAACACTCTTTCACCGCTCTGAAACAAGATGACAAATTCAGCAAGTCTCTCTTGGGGGTGGTCGCTCTGTTGTCACTCCCTCCGGCGCTGGGGATGGCTGCTGCAGGACACAAGGTGTTCTCAGGTGCCAGTCCGGAGCAGGTTCCAGTAGTTACAAGATAGGAAAAGGGGCAAAAAACAAAGCAGAAGCAAAGCAAAGCAGTAAAAGCAGAAGTCAGAGCTAGAGCCAAGCAAAAAAGAGACCAGCAAAAAACAAAGCCACACTATGTACTGCCCCATCTCTGTGTCCCGCCAGTCGGCGGTGGGGGGGGGCAGGCTGATAACAGATCCAAAACAAAACATTCGACCTTCTGAGCCAGTCTCAAAGGCACAGAACATAACATCCAACATAGCAGAATGCAAAAATGAGGATACAAACATCACCCTAGGACAGTTACCATTCTATATCTTTTCTTTTGAATATGTCACCAAAATTTTTAGTCCTTCTAAATAGATTTCTAAATTTAATCCTTTATTATTTTGTTCTTGGACTGACAAACATTCAAATTCTATGCTCTATTACCCAGGCAGCTTGTAAACAGGAAAAGAGTACAGGGACCAAACACTCCAAGTCAGAGTATTGATCTAAAGGTCAAAGTAAAAATGTGTTTCCGTATTACAGCTTGAACACATGACTTATTCAAAGGCTGACATCTTAGTCTCATGCTGAAGTATAAAAATCAAATGGAAATGGCAGAGAATTGATTCATTCTCATGGTCTAGATGATGGTGATACAAAGAATTAGAGAACACTTTTCTTCTTTTTCTGTAGCTCCCGACGATCTGATTACCAGCAAGTTAGAAATAACAGACTAATAAAGACAAGTTGTTCTTGTCATTGATTCCCCTGTTTCCACTCTTGTCCTCTCCATTCTTATTTCTGGTTGGCTGGTTTTGTTGTAGGCTTGGTTTGGTTTGATATGTCTTTTCTGTTCATTTAGGTTTTATTCAGCTACGATCATTTGTCATGTCGCCTAAAATTATACTATAAGATTCTTGAAGAAAGAACACACTTGTATGACCCCAAAATTCAACACTTCATGGAGCCCTGACAAAGATTATGGTCTCTGGAAATTTTCAGAGCACAAGTAGCTATTAAACTTACAGCACAAAGGTATTTTTCACAACTAGATCAGGTCAAAAATCCTTACCCCAGTACAGCCTGTTTTCTTGGTAGCTTGATTTCTTCTCAAACTGCAGGTATGCATCTACAGTAAATTTGAAAAGAAGAAAAACTCTTCCATTTGGTGTTGATAGTAGGACTGTAGAGCAAGACTCTGTTCTGCGGAGCTAGAAAGAACAGTGTTGCATTTCAGTCACTAGAATCTTAGTCCAGAAAAGTCAAATCAGTCAAATGGGAACTGCTCCAATGTTAAAGACACATTTGTATATAAAAGATGGCAGCAAAATAATTCTTTCCCTTTCAAACAACTGTCTTTCCAGCTTCTTCTACTTGTATAACTGTTTACATAGAGATAATTAATATGTCATCTCCCTCTTAGTCCTCTGCACTCAGAGAATCTGGTTTCTGTATACTTTATCCCATATCAGTCTACCTTATTTCAGTGCCATGGTTTGACACTGACCGCACAAGAGTTGCTCACTCATCCTCCCCTGTCACAGCTGAGCAAAGGAGGGGAAAAAAATTTTAAGGACACCTCATGAGTGAGATAAGGACTGGAAGAAATATTTCGAGGGCAAAATAGGCTCAACTTAAGTTGCAAAGTGAATTTTATTACCAACGGGATCAAAGGAGGATAATGACAAGTAAAATAAGCCCTTTAAACCTTTTTCCCACCCAGCTCCCCCCTCCTTCCCACCAACAGCACAGGGAGACAGGGTGTGGGAGTTTTGGTCAGTTCATCACCAAGACTTTTTCTGCTTCTCTGGGAGAGAAGTCCTTCCCCTATGAGGCCATGGGGTCTCTGCCACAGGAGACCATTTGTGAACTTCTCCAGCATGGCTCCACTCTCACGAGAAGCAGCCCTACCAAAACTACTGCAATGTGCATCCCTCCCACTGGCACACAGTCCTCCCAACACTGCTGTGGTGCGGGTCACTCTTCCACAGGGTGCAGTCCTCCAAGGACAGGCTGCTCCAGACTGGGAGCAGGGCCCACTCTCTCCCCTGGGTCTCCAACTGGATCGCAGCCTCCTCCAGGCATCCACCTGCTCCGGCATGGGCACCTCCCCCACTGGCTGTGGGTGGATCTCTGCATCCCCCACAGATCCCCATGGGCTGTGGGTGGATCTCTGCATCCCCCAAGGATCCCCACTGGCTGTGGGTGGATCTCTGCATCCCCCAAGGATCCCCACTGGCTGTGGGTGGATCTCTGCATCCCCCACAGATCCCCATGGGCTGTGGGTGGATCTCTGCATCCCCCACAGATCCCCACTGGCTGTGGGTGGATCTCTGCATCCCCCAAGGATCCCCACTGGCTGTGGGTGGATCTCTGCATCCCCCATGGATCCCCACTGGCTGTGGGTGGATCTCTGCATCCCCCATGGATCCCCATGGGCTCTGGGTGGATCTCTGCATCCCCAAGGATCCCCACTGGCTGTGGGTGGATCTCTGCATCCCCCAAGGATCCCCACTGGCTGTGGGTGGATCTCTGCATCCCCCACAGATCCCCACGGGCTGTGGGTGGATCTCTGCATCCCCCAAGGATCCCCATGGGCTGTGTGTGGATCTCTGCATTCTCTGTGGATCCCCATGGGTTGTGGGGGATCTCTGCATTCTCTGTGATCCCCATGGCTGCAGGGCACAGCTGCTTCATCGTGGTCTCACCATGGCCTGCAGACGAATCTCAGCTCTGCACCTCCTCCCCTCCTTCACTGACCTTGGTGCCTCCATGTCGTTTCCCTGACATGTTCTCACCCCCTCCTCTTCTCTGACTAGGAGCAAAAACCTTGTGACTGATTTTCTTCTTAAACATGTCATCACAGAGGTCTTTCCAGCCTCTCTCACTGGCCCAGCTTTGGCCAGCAGCATGTCCATCTTCAGAGCCATCAGGGATTGGCTCTGCCAGACATGGTGGAAGCTTCAGCAGCTTCCCACAGGAGCCACCTCTGTGCCACCCCACTACCAAAACCAGGCACTGCAAAACCAATACATTCAGACACAAAATGTCTCTTTGAAACATGTCTAAACTGTAGTCAGATCTAGTTCTTCTGATTTCAAAAGCTACACTCCTTCCTAGTCCTAGTAGTTTTGTTCACTTGCAGCTGCACATCACATTTCTAGTTCTTTCAGTGTATGTCCAAAATGATACGAAGAGGGCCAACTGCTCTGTAACAGATCACTAACCCTAGTGACAGGCTCTATGCTAACTGGTTCTCCTATCATATCATTCTTGCATGTTTAGGTGGCTTAGCCTGTGTCTTGTATCCACAAGAATTCCTGTTGATTATGCAGTTTTCACACAGGTGTAATGCCATTACCATTTAGTAAGTTAAATAGAACCCTCACTGTGAGGCGATATGTTGGAAACACATATTTGATTAAAAAACCCCTTAATATAATATTAAAAAACTTCTAAATGTCAAGAGAGAGGGATTCATATAGAGATAGCTGAAATATTCACTTAAAGTTTTGCTTATCTCTACAATCTTTCATTCTCTTCCTAAAACAGAAAAAGGAATGTATAACAACAGGCACTCTGAAATATATATAAAGAATGTGATCTCCAATTATCTAGCCAAGAGTATTTTACTTCAAAAAAACCCATTTTGAATTTAAATTATAGTTTGATCCTTAATGTTAATTAAGACAAAGACAAAAACAGTCAGTGCATAACACAATATTTCAACAACACACGAAATTTGACTATACATTTCAGGGCATTCCTACATGAGTTTAATTTGCACAGAAATTAGTTACTCAAGAAGATAATGAGATAACAATCCTGGCCAATCCATGGAGAAAGAGATGCTGTTCTGAACAAAAAAATTACTTAAATTATTATTTTTTCAGCATTCTACTTCTGAAACATGAGGTTTTTTAGCTACTTGTCTCTCTAAAGTATGCAAAATTCCAGCAGGTACTATTTTCAATTCTATTTCTCCAGTACTTTGTATGGCATTCTGTAAGTATAGTACTGACTGCTTAATTCAGCAAAAAGCTCACAGATTCCTAAAGGAATTTCAGTGCAAAAAACCTTAAAGAGACAGGAGTTTAATTAAAGAATCAGTGAGTGTTTATCTAACTAGATGGTTTTATTAGTTCATTTGTTTTATGGTTGGTGTCTGTTGTGGTTATTCTATTAGGGTGTTTTAGGCTTTAGTCTCAGATTTTCATTGAGTTTTGCTTCTATACCTTGCTAAATTCTCAGGGCTCTTTTTTTTGTTTTTTGGTTTTTGGTTTTTTGTTTGTTTTTTCTTTTTTTTTTAGTGCTTGGTTAAGTATGTATTTTAGGATTGTTTACTTACTTTTACTTCTCCGTTTTTTTAGCTGGTGCGTAGTCTGAAAAGTACTGTCAGTCTAAAACCATGGAATGACTGTCACTATTAAAAATGAGTAAATTATACATACATTAAAACACAAAATATTGATTCAAATCAGTTGCAGAAGTTAATTGAAGCAGCTACACTTGTTATTAGCAAATATGTTACAGATATACAAATTACATCATATTGGCCATGGAAGTCTATATATGCAATTTCATTTACAAGGAAAGATGATTTAGTTGCTTTTGTTTTTTTGGGGTTTTTTTTTTGTTTCTTTGTTTTGTTTTGTTTTTTCCCTTTTTTTTTGTTTTGTTTGTTTTTGGGGTTTTTTGTTTGTTTGTTTGTTTATTTTTTATTATTTTATTTTATTTTATTGTAGGGGTTTGATTTCATTTTTGTATTTATATTGTCGAAAGGTTTTTTAAGCACACTTGATTGAACAAGGTTAATACCCTTTCTGAGAGTTATATTTTGTATGAATCCTTCCTGTGATCTTTGTCTGTAAATTTTACATTTTAAAAGAACAGATAAATCTAATTACTAGGTCAGGATTATCTCAAAAATTGTTGCTCAATTGAAATTTCCTAAATTGCTGTTTCTTAATATAATGACCCCATATGATAATACATTTTATAATAAAATTCTAAAGGTTGAAAAAAAAATCAATCAGGTATTTTCTGGATCTGCTCTACTTTGGTTATCTCCAACCTCAGAATTCTATATAAACTATTTTCTTTTCTTATCTGATTCAGTACCTCATCTGCATAGCATATAGACTACACTTGATCTACTTGCAAGCACAGTTGAGAAAGCAACAACAAATCCTTTAACCTTCAGAATGAGTTCTACCTGCAACAGATATAAATCTCTCCAATTCCTTCCACTCTAATCACCATTTTTACACCACTGTGACACACACATTCATCAGCATGTTCGATGAAACCATTGTCTTTTCAAAGAACGATATATAGACTTAACTAGTAGACCAAGGTTTTGCTGTTAAACATTCTGTGAAAGTAATGGGCATGGAGACTAAGTGATTATTCCCTAACTAAATGAATCCAAGGGGTTTTTTTATTGGGGTGAATTGAACTTCTGAAGGGGTGATTTAAATTCATCATGAATAAAATGCATAGGATACACTTACATGTCATTTCTAGAAAAATAAATAAATGTCATCACTTTTTGAAATCTCGATTTTTCTTAAATTCTTCCTAATTATAGTGGACCTTATGTCTCAGTTCAAAAGAATTCTCTACAACTTGAAGCAATAGGAACAAAATAAATACTAAAAAAAGTAGCAAAAGAACAAAGTCTTTCAGAGCAATGTGGTTAAGGCATACTATTCTCCTAACATACAACACTAAAGAAAATTTTAAATCTGTCCACTTTAGACTTCTTAGTCCAATCAGATATTGCTGGCTAGATCAGTGAATTGGGTTGAGCACAGAATTGGCAGATGACCCTAGAATGACAGTGGTTGACATTACAAACTAATACCAACCGTAATGGTTAGATCTTGATTCTAACAGGTATCAAAATCTAATATCTAAGGACAAGAATAACCAATAAAAAATATGTCACATTACTGAACTACTCACTTTTTATATGCAGTGTACTCCCTCTTCTATACAGTGTAAGCAGTATTAGAGCTCCACAGCTTTTGAAATCCTCTTTTGCTCTGGAGGGGGAACCTAGGCAAGCCTGTCAGGGAAGGAAGGCTTGTTTCAGGTCAAAGCAACTCTGCTTTACTAGAATAGAGTATGAGAGGAAATAAAAAATATTACCTTCTTTAACACCAAGGTTGTCTCCCTGTGCAAAATTCTTCAAGGAAACTTTGGGCCTTTAACATCTGTCAGATGTCTTTGTTCCTCTGGGGGCACTACGTGCAGTGAATATTTTTCCATTTGAAATGATTTATTAGAGATTCTCCTCCTCCTTGTCATTCTAGCCCTCAAATTTCCAAATGAGCCAAGTCAGTTTTCTTTTCCATCTCACTCCTGCTGCTACACCATGCACAACCAGATAAAGCATTCTTTAAAATCTTTCACATGGCAACTAAGAATAGTGTCTAAAGTGACTATCAGTGAACAATATAAGAAACACTCCCCAGCAGGACTCATGCCATGGAAAAGGCCTGGCTACTGACCACCATTCCAGAAACCTTACGCCTGATGCCATCCTTTCCCCTCTATTTCAGCATTCTTTGAGAGCCAACCATTTTTTCCCAAGTATCTGAAACATGGTATTTGATTACCACCTACATGTCCCATATCAATCAATGTTAAAAAATGCAATCCTTAAAGCTTAGATGCTCTCCAATGATAATTATTTCCATGGTTTACTTTCTTTTTTAAAATAGATTTTCTCTCAGGCAATTAATTTCATAACTCTAGAAAGAGCCTGGAGGAGAGGAGTTAAAAAAAAAAAAAAAAAAAAAAAGAAAAAAATTAGTGTTATCCTCAATTAAGACATATTCTAAATGGAAACCTTGCTGTGACTATTCTGCTTTTTGTGCCTAAATGGTTTACAAAACCCAAGTGAATTTAAACCTTATAATTAAGTACATCTAGACTAGCCAAAGGCAACAAAACCCCATAGAGTTAAACAATCCCTTATGTCTCAACTATTTTATAAGCATAAATGCTGGGTATTAACTGTGCATATATGTGTTAGAAGCTATACAAGGAACTAATATTTAATCAGGCTATACATCAAATATTAAAACTGAATCTGATATTACATAATAAGCTCTACCAATATTTCAAGAAGCCCAGCAGACAGTAGCTTTTCTGACTGAAAAAATTCCCCATTTAAAGTGTATTTGGATACAGGTATCTGAATTAATATATGATTTATATATTTTTTGTTAGACATCATGTGGGTATAAAGAATGTGTGAAAGCTGGAGCCTACAACTTTATATCCCAGATAAACTCATTAAAATTTGCTGAGCTTCTGTATGGATAATAATGCTGATGAGGACATCGAAATGAATGGGAAGCAAAGCAAAATGAGTTTGGTTAGGGCATTTATAACGGCCTGGTGAAAGGTTAGCATAATACTCAAAACCTTTATTTAAGTATATAGCAATATTCTTTTTGCTAGGGAGTAAATTCCAGGATAAATGGCCAGTGAATCAATAAATGCTCCAGTTTGTGGCCTGAGAGTTCATTTATCATGAACCATTTATCTCCTCACAGAGTCTCCCATAAAAAACAGCCTAATTAATTTTCATGTAGACATCTTAGGTTATGGTGTTATCAGCACGTACTAGCAAATCAAAATGATAATGAAAAAGCATACCTGTACCTGCACATAAAGACAGTCAGAAAGCAGTAATTATTTTATTATGTCTAAACCAACTTTCTGAAATAAACAGAATTAATAATGCATTGGTAATCCTCAGTAAACAGTATGATTTGAGGAATTATAACAGAAAATAATCATAACAGCCCTAAAGCAATCAGCGTGGCCACAATCATTGTATGACTATTCAGTAGTGTCTGCACTGCCATCCAGTTGGTCTTCATGGCTGAGATAGGCTTTACTTAGGACACACCCTATTTAGAAGATTAATGAAGTTGGTCTTTTATTTATTTGATCTAAAACCTAGTAAAATATTTACAGAAACAGCAAGGAAGAATGTCCAGTCTATGTGCCTTTTAACAGGGTTCAAAAGTCAGATGTAAGAAGACTAACAGTGCCTGTAGGGAAAAAACTTTAAGAAATTGGAAAACAAAAGGCATTAGACTATTATATCTGTTTCTACATCATTAGAGATCTGAGATAAAGAACTTCTAGGTTAGATTTTTGTGTTGAAATTGGTAATCACTAATTAGGTGACACACCAGTTTAGAAGGCACAATAATTAAAATATTAAATTTTCCAAAACAAAGAACTTTCTGTCACCTTTCATTATCTGAAGTTGGTTTCAGTACAAAAAAAAGGCATTTCAGCTTGATGATGTGCTAAGGCTCAGAAAATTAGTAAAATAATTTGGAAAAGGTGTTTCTCTGCATTTCTACTTATGCAGTAATAAATGCTCTTAGAAAACATGAAAACAATTGACAGTCTGTTCACTCAGTTCAAAAGCAAATTTTCTGACAAACCTTTGAACTGTAGTTTCTCATCTGAGGTCTAGACATATTTTATCTGATCTACATATTTTAGGTTTATAAAATTCATGTAGCTATATTTATCAGTTAACATATTTTTGTGGGGTCCAACATTTAGTAACATTTTAGATTATGTCATTTTCTTAATAACTGCAAGGTGATTAATTTATTACACATGTTCTACAATCAATGGGCTTTACAAAATTATGACTAGAAGAAGATTATAGTGGTCTTCCTTTAATTTAATTTGCATTCTAGCATGAAGAAATGAGCTGCAGTACACAAAAAAGCCTTAGTGTCATATATTTTTCTTCTGAAAGCATTGCTCTTTTGTTAAAAAACCCCCTTCAATTCATTACATTATGCCAAGAAGTAGGACAAAATTTCATAGGGGGGAAAAAAGAGTCTCAAAAGAAATGCTATTTTCTCAGAAAAATATAAGAGAAATTATTAAAATGCCTCAGAGAATTCCATAGGTTTTACAGTCTCCTTAGAAACATGGAAGAAATACTCTTCGTCATGCTCAGGAGGTGGATAGAGGTTGAAGGTGTAGCTGCATTGGTAAAATAAGCCCAGATGATACTAAAGATGCAAATTTGGAATTCCCTTCGAATAAGAAAGTATTCCCAACAAAAAGTATTTTGAATTGCTAGGTGATTTCAGTTTTTCTTTTGTATTGTAAAAAAGAACATTCAAGTACTTTTGCTAATACCTTTGCATTACTGTGCATTTCTGTCAAACGCTTTCACGGAAACATTTGTTCAGGGTGTTTTGGACTGAGCAAAATGTTTATACTGCTCACAGGTATTATTGCTTATCTATCAATTGCTTATATAAGTTTCTCCAATTTAACCTGGTTTAAGAACCTTGAAATACTTGCTTACTGTGCTAGGATGAAAAAATCCACAACAAAACAACAAATTTTCACACATTATTTCAAATTAGAGGGGAAGTTATGTCTTCAGAAATCAGTTGTTTTATATGGGGATATATGTTTACATGGTCTTATTCAGTTTCACTGCCTCAGTCAAACAGCCCTTGTTAGCAATCTGTGAGATATAAAGAGTGTGGTTTTCTCTTCAAAAATGCAGTAAAATGTCCTGAGGCTTTGGGAGCACTGAGTGCACATGCACCATACAAAAGCAAGATGCAAGTTTTCTTAGCACATAAAGAGGGATGCACTTTAGTAGTTATGACTTGACTAGTCATTTAAATAACCAAATATCACTTTTCTCCCAAAAATTTTCAATTGAGTATATTTTCTTTTACAATTATCTGTGACTCGTCACCATATAAAACCAAGTAAAAATAAATCCATTTCTGAAGTGGCCATATGAAATCCTAGCAGCACCAGCAAATTTCTGGATTTGTGTAATGCTTGCATCATGGATGGTGAAAAGATAGTGGTAAACCACTACAATGCTCTACTGCTATTAAACAGTGTCCTTGGAAAACAAGATAATGAAGGTTATCTGCTTTACTTCCCTGGCTTCTGACTTTTTCCATTCATCATCATTTCTGACAGTCACTGAGAGAGAAATCTAGTATGCATTTCTTAGGGAGAAAAGCTGTGGCCAAAAGATTTGAGAAATATCACACAACTCTGCATTTTGTTATTTTGTTAATCAGATATGTTTTGCCTCTAACTTAATTTACCTGTGACTAGAACACACCATTACTCACAGTTACACTTACATCATGACACACTGACAGGCAACGAATTTCTGTCTCTAGATTTTTAAGATTAAAACACTGATAAAATAAGTTATTTTTGAAATATAAGAAGTATAACATAAGAAAGATTATTAATGAACTTTCTGGGAGAGATCTCTCAAGAGAAAAAGAATACCTGCCTATGATATCAACAAGTCTCATTTAGTTGAGAATACCTGCTTTGCTTCATTTTCCCTCCTTTATTTTAATATCACTTTGACTTTGCTTAGTAGGTAGGTGTAGATCACAAGGTGGGGAAATTTCAGAGAAGTTGTGAATGTCACCCTCAGGAGCCCACATCAAGTACACAAACAACAAAGAACCCAAGCAATCTTTAATCTGGCAAACAAAGGCATAACAACTTGAACAAGCAGCATCTTGAGCAAAGAAAAATGGAAAAAAGTGCAAATTTTAACAGTGGGAATAATTAGCTGTTAGAATAGTTCACCATAAAAGGTAGGATCACCGCTGCTTGAACTCTTTGAAAGAGTGTTTATCTGAAAGAGATCTTATTAAAAAAAATTAACATTGTTAGATTTAATGCAGGTATTTGGATTTTACACAAATTGTCAGACTAAATGAATATACTCTTTAGCCTTATTGATAACTGAAAATAAATGTCATTTTTAGCTAATAATGGAGTATAATGGAAGCAAGGTGAGTTATCAATGCCTACATGCTTCAAGAGGAATGACAGTGGTAAATATAGTATATAGCTACTTGCATGCACGGCAAGTATTTTGCAAAGAATACTGGGTGTGTTCTCAGTGCCAGGAAACATATTGTAGTTTCTAATGTAATTTTTTCACCCTTTAATATCTGTAATGTTTTGATTGTACACATTGGTGTACATAACACCAATAGTTGATGAATTCTATAAATTCCTGTGAACAATAACTTGCTAATGCCTTCAGCAACAAAGTGATTTTGTTTGAGTCAATGGATTCAATCATAATTTGTCCTTCAAAGGAATAATCAGCTCAGGATTATAGAATTGACATGATGAGCATCAGATGAGAAAGAAGATGCTTTACCCTTTATTTTATTGTCAGAATAGTCTATTATTTGTTATGGTTGCATTATATAGCATTGTTTTCCTCAGATTTTGTTGACTGAGATGCATTTTGTCTATTGCACATCCAGCTCACAGTCAGTGGAGAGGCAATTAAAGGATTTTATCAATAACTCTTGTGGAGAACAGCATACTGGGAATTTAAGATAGACATCTCAGTCTGAACAGAAAGATTTGACCATTGTGTACACCCATTCCCCTACGTGTGTGGAAGAACACAATTGTCAAACTGACTAGAAAAATGAACAGTTCTTTAATATACCAAAGCATAATGAAATGATCTCAGAACTGTCTAACAAATTCATACTGCATAGGACACAGACTCATGTCAAGTTCTAAACTGACGGGTGTGAATAAGAGTCTCTATGCCACAATTTGGTTTGTGCTCAAAATATTGATGTTTATCATGAGTCCCCTATTAGCCTGTTAATTTTTTTTAGAAGAAAAGTTGGAGAGAAAAAAGCAGAGATGAAGACAAGGGACTCTTCCCAAACTAAGTAGAACACCAGCTCCGGGCAAAAAATTCTCTCTATACATGACCTACTCTGAATAAGAGTAGAAAAGAAGATTGGAAACCAAACGAAAGGGTATTTATATCTATTATAAGATGTAAATACAATCAGGGACTGCTGTTTTAGAGAATACATTACACATTTTTGTACTGTGCAGTGCCACATACTGGGTAAATTACAATGTGCTGGATACTTCATCCACCATCGGTGAAGTCTTTCCCTAATTATCCCGATTTCTCTTAAGAATTTTACATACTCATCATGAATTTAACTTTCACAAAGTCTTGATGTTAGGCAGTGGATAGGTGTCTTTGTTTGAATCCATAGACAGAGAAAATGAAAGAAAGTTATAAAAAACCCATTAAGAATAAGCCTTTAAAATTCTACATGTAACATTAAATGGCAACCCTGCCGACTGCCTTAGAAAAGCTCTGAAAATTCTACACACATGTGACAGGCTGCAAAAGGATAATGAGAAGGGGCAGGGAAGACAGCATATTAGGCTGTATCTCTTTTGTCTTGCCAAATTAAAACCCTGGAGAACATTTTTTTTATCTCATAGATGTATTTCCAGTGTATTATGTAAGGGAAATTTTAAACACAGTCTTGCAGTGGTGAAAGAAGAATAATTTTCACTTACTATAAGCTCTGCTGTGGTGTTTCCTCTGATAGGTAATCAATTAATTTGTCTGTTTTAAGTCACTTTGACAAGTCTGATATAATTTAGCAAATATTTAGACCATATTGGCCAGTACAGAAAATGAACATGGACAATATAGTGGTGCAGAAGCATTAATTTTGTTCCCTCAAAAGAACACACCATTCTAGTAGGCAAAAGTATAAAAAAATTACCTGGATTTCATATCATGGGAAAACTGAAGGAAAATTTTCATTTAATGAACAAACAAATATTATTTTTTTGCATTAAGACATAGTAACACATAAGGAAAGAAAGTGTGGCTAAAAGCCCACTTTGCAGTGCCCTTGGACGTTTGAATATTGACCTTCCACAGAATTACAGATTAATCCTGAGACTTGTTAATGTGAAGCTGAGGTAGTTGGGGTTGCTGAAGAAGAGAAAACTCAGACTCAAAAAAAGTAACAATAAATAACTGAATTTACCAAGACCATTCTTTTCTTCTTTCCCTTACTATGGTCTGAGTAGAGATTGCCTGGTATCTGTTACATTCTATTTTCAGAACTATAAATTTCCACATATGACCTGTGTATCTATTTGTATGCACTGTATTATAAAGGAGAATAAAATGCAACTGCTACAGGAGAAAAAATTTGTTTGGTAACAAATATACACATACTTCCTCACCCGCATTTTTGCCCCTCAAATAATATTTTAAGTTAAAGAAAGCTTACTAAAAGTGTATTTAGAACCAATTATTTTGCTAATAAAGAGAGAAGAGGTGCCACTGAGATAAAAATGGTTTCAGGAACTGTGTGTTTCACAGTTTCTTTGACTTCAAAAATTTTTGAGAAAAGATTCTTAGCCTTGATACTTATGGGACATTTCAGTTATTCCTGCTCACACATCCCTGGTTTCCCTGGTGGTGTAACTATACAAAGGTCAGACTTGACTCTTGCATTTTCTGAGATTTGTACATTATTTGCTTTCACTTAACTTCTGAACAAAATAAAACTGGTACAATATATCACTGGTTCTGCAAGACCAAAGAAATGCTGCTCAGAGAACTAATAAACCAATTTTAATCTTCCCCCAGTATGTAATAAAATGTATCACCATAACATATGCTCTCCTTGAAAACTGGATTTAAAAAGCAATTAGTTTTAAAGAAATCTTGGATTTCGTGTTCTATGAGTGTAAAGATAAACAATGAAAACTATTTTAAGTGTTAGACATTATAGCCACAGAACATAAAGTGTTTAAATATTTTCTCTGTTAGACTTAATCACACCAAGAAGTATTAGTTTACCATAGTAACATTTCTTTATCTATTTGTATGCCAGTGCATTTATTTCTATCCACTGCTGGATTTGTATCCAGACCCTGAAATGGATGCCATCCACTGGAGAACAGATAACTACTAGGCCAAGGGGCTCCTTCATCTTGTGTAGCTTTTCATATTCTAGTTCTGCAGATTCCTACCTGGGTTTGCTGTGGTTTCATCCAGAGCATTTATAACTCTCTGTGGGTTACTTACTTGACCTTTTCTCTGCAATTTCCTCCTAGTATTTTTTTTTATTTAAACCTCTATCTTTCCATGGCACCCTTATCATATGACCAGGGAATTGCAGGTAGAGATGAATATAACACATGCATGAAGACCCTGTTTGCAAATACATGTGCTTCCACCCCTGCAAATGCTTTGTTTGCCATTTTTCACAAACTCAAGCTGCATTTTTGTTGACATTTGCTACTATTGTGGGTGAAATCTTCCCTGATAACCCCCATTTTCAGAAAATGAAGCAGCCAACACTCACATTTACCAGACACAGAGAAAACCAATGTTTAGATAGATGATTACTGTACAAGAAGACTTTTTTCAAAGATGGAAAACACTGAAATAAATACCTCTAAATCCTCCACTTACATTGATTTTGTGCTGTGTTAGCAAGAATAAATGCAAAACAGTGTTTGGCTTTTGTAGGTTCTGAGCAAATATTTTATTCCATTTTATCCATGTATATTTGTAAAACACTCTCCCCACCCTCTCAACTTTTGCTTTGAGTTTCAACTTAGAAACTCGCATTCTCATGGCAAATTTGCTGGTTTAATGTTGAAAACTTGAAAATCTGCATATTTCACATTATGCAAAAATATAACATGACCCTCTTTGAACACAATTAATTAAACAAAAAGAAAATGGATGTTTCTTTCCCCTTGCAATATGAAAATGATGCAGAAACACATTCTTAATTAATCTGTAGAGCTCAAGAATGTTTTGGCCATTGTCTCTTCAGGATATCCTGGCTAATATTTTTCAGCATGCAATTAGGCTTCCTCTCTTTCTATAAGGGACTTTCTTTATTGATCCAATAATTTGAGGTTACAGTAGCTGCACAGTGGAAGTGCTATGAGCCTCATTATTTCTTTGGCAAGCCTCATTGATTTTGATGCTACATGACCATTAATTGCTAGTAATATCTCCTAATCCAGGTGTAATTGATTAACAGTTAGAGCTATTTTTCGATTTGGTTTAAAAAACTACCCATCCTCATCAGAAAGCTGTGATATCATTAATTCTTCTCTTCTGCTTTAAGTGAAATTAATAATCAATTTTCCTTCTTCTTTCCTTAATTTATACTGTAATAGGGACAAAACAGTCTATTTAGAATGGCAGGGAAATTACATGGTAAAACAGATTCTTAAGCACTAACTGGAATCAGCTCATTCATGGTACTGAGCTAAAAAAAAAACCAAAAAACAAAAAAAAAACCAAACTAGGATCAGAGCACTTTAAATCAACTGTAGAATCAATTATGCAGATTACTGCAAGTGCCTAGCACACCTTCATAAGAAATGTACTGATCCTACCAGCACATCTATGAAAAAAATTCTTTTGGGTTAATTATGCTCCCTTTTGACCTTCACAGGATCAATTCTAAATATAAATCTTCCCAATTGTACCAATGTATAGCACAAACCCATATACTCAGACTCAATGCTTAATGATGCATCACTCTTCAGCAAAACTGATTTCAGTGTAAGTATTTGGTCTGGAAACTGTACAATATAAAGACCCTATAATATAAAGGAAGAGCTTTGCAAGCAGAGAATGATGCCATTTTATCACTCTGTCAGCCCCATGTCTGCAGCACATCACGGAGACTGGTAGTAATCTGATGTTTATTATCTGAAGCACTTATGTACTAATGACTGAGGACTGATTAAAAAATGAGGTCTTAACCCGCACTACATCCCACAATCTTTTTGAATAATGATTAATATTTTCCTCTTTGATACTTTACTGATGTCTTGTATCTATGCCAAGTCCTGCAGATCGTTCACGGAACTAGCACTTCTGTGCCTGTTTTGATAGGAATAGAGTTTACACAACAGTCTGTAACCAGCAAAGCTCCATACTAATTAGTAAATCACATTGCTAATACCTCAAGCCTGACCATCGAGTGGCAAACTGCATACCATGCTGCCCCCTGCTGAAGCATAACGAGCTCACTGTTCTTCATGTCTAATGCTAAGTGAAACAAGATAATGCTGATATGTGAAACAAACAAACAAATAAACAAACAAAAAAAAAACCAAACAAAAAAACTCAAACCAGGCCACTCAACGTTGGTATGTATGAATTTAAAATTGTATTTTTTAATTTGGCTTGTGCATTCTTCCATGTCTTATTAATGGTTAACTACCTAATTGCATGATTGGTTCATGGTAAAGTATAGCTTGTTTTTGTAGCTTCATGATGCAGGGTAATATGGAAATTCAGGTTTTATCATTGAAATAATTTTCTCATGGTATTTTGTATTTTCTTTAATGACTTTAGTAAAATATTCCTTTTGTTTTCATGACAGAAAACAGCTAGCTCTTACTATAGAAAAAAAAAATCCCCAGCATACTCTTTTCATTGTTAATCACAATAATGAAACCTTGGTATAGGATTCAATACATAGTGTATATGATAGTGAGTAATATGTTGGAGATAGTTATTGTGCTATTGATTTTCTGAAGGCACAGATAACAAGTAATACTGGATAGAGATAATGATCCAAAATCAATTGCTGACTAAAAACTGACTTATTGTTCACATAATGAGTGCTCCCAAACAAAGACTACTCTTGGAGGAAGGAGGTTATTGAGTAAGAAAACGGTAACAGATTTAATTTTTATTCTTCTTTCTTTAATGTCTGTTTTAATAACACTCTGAAATGAAAACTTTTGACTAATTATGAATTACCTTTCCTACATCTCTCACCTACATGTTTAGTAAAAAGTTTAATGTAAGTTTGGTACAAGGTTTTACCATTCTGACTTGAAAGTAGGCTTTACATCCATTTTAGAAACAAGTGAAGAAGAAAGATAATCGTTAAGTAGAACAGGCACTGGTTTATCTCCATTTTCAAACTGAGAAACTGCTGCCAAAACTATCCTGAGAATGGCTGGCTTTAAATGATGATTCAATATCTTCCGAGACCAAGCAGAAGACAAGTAAACAAACAGAAACAGAATTGTTAAATCGGAACAATTGGTTGAAAGTACATTTCATGGCAGTCTGATGTGAGGGTAGGGAGAGAGGGATTCATGGCCTGTTATACTGTTATACAGTTTTCCTAACCACTTGCTGTCTTGCCTACATTTTCCCTGGCTTATTTAACCATTGCTGGTCTATGAGAACAATCTGTAGGAATACACTGATGTAGCAGCTACCCATTTTCACTCAACTAGCTCTCTTTTGTTCAGATCGATTCCAGCTCATTCTTAAAGGCTCGTCACTTTGACTCACACCAAAGTGTGACTTAGCTGCCTTTGCCTTCTGGGTGGGCTATGCCAGCCCTTTGTGCCTCACTTTAACTTGTGCCCATCTGCTTCCCTCCACTCTGCTTAGTGGAGGGGAACATATGGCCCTAAGTGCCTAACTCTGATTTCTTGCCACACCTTCAATTACACTGCCATATGTTCTAGTATCATACTATAATTGCTGATAGTTAGTGCTAGAAATACAAAAGGGGCATTTCACAAGCCAATAGGTTTATTTCTGCTATATAATAAAGCTGAAACAGCTGTCACTGTACCATTCTCCAATAATCTCCTCACTAGCTCTGCACACAAGGCTTTCATAATTTTATGTATTTAAAATCAGGCCATCGATCCTTGCTTATTATTTTTCTCTTCTCCACACTTTAAGATCAGCAAAGAGAAAGCTATTTTCACATTTTTCTGTTGCTTCATATTTTCTCTGTAACCCCTTATTCTCCACAGGAACCTCTTTGGGTTCCTGTTACTAGGGAGAATATACATCAGAGGTGTCAGAGAACAATGCAACTATTTAATTTTACAAGCATGTTATATTCTTGCGAATGCTTTGCTTTTTTAACTACATTACATTGCTGCCTAACTAAGAAGATCTAAACCCCAGTCTTTGCTGTAATAAGTAGGACAGTACTCCCTGTGATATTTTTGCATTGCAAGCATATGGTTGCAGTTTAGAAAATCTACTGGAAGAACATTTTTGTAGTGTGCAAGCACTCTGGATTTCTATTATTCATGGTGACAGTATAAAAGCTTCCACCTCCTTTAAATCATATTTAATGCTGTCTGGCATTTTTTGTCTTTCTTTTTTTTCTTGTTTCTTTTTTTTTTTTCCTAAATAAATTTTATTGATTACAAAACAACTTACTTAAACACGGACAATGCAGATGCCTTAAAACTTAAACTATAACCTTACAAAAACCTCTCTGTATGGATACCAGAGCACGGGTTTAGTAGCTGGATTGCAGTGAGCACATTAGGACAGGTGACTGTTCAACGAGGAGCTTTTTATGGCACAAGTTAAGCAACATGCAACCAGCAAAACATAGTTTATTTTAAGATGGTGGCTCACACAAATTGAGTTTTTTCACAGGAACACAAATACCAGTTTCAGCAAAAATATAGTTTACATCCAACATAGAATCTAGTATAAACGGAAAGGATAATCTAATAGGCCTTGCTTTCTAGAGTCCTATTTATCTATGTATACTATCTATGTATTTATCTATGTGTCCATCCTATTTATCTAAGTGTATGCCTGTACTTAGATACTCATGTTGGATTTTATGAGTCTGACATTGTCATATTAGGTAGCAGCCAATGATCTTTCATATTTCTAATCTTACAATGCCAGTCCTATTGTCAAGATGGCATGATTATAAAGCCATCTCTTTCACTGCACTAATGTGTAATTCACAGCTATTGAAAATCTAAATGTTTCTCTAGCTTTGTGTTGGTTTGGGTTTTTTGTTTTATTTTGTATTTTGGTTTTGTTTTGCAACTGCTTTATAAAGCTATTTGTTGGTTCTGTACAGAGCTCTTCATTTGATATAGCATGCTGTCACCTAAATCAAAAAATCGACTGCTTATTCATTCGACTCTACCAGTTGCTGACCTCTGCTACTCTTTCTTCATGAGTTTAAGTAAATTGCACTTTCTGTTGGAAACATGAAGGCTACTTACTCTTCAGCTCCTTATCTCTGGCATGGGACACAAGCATTATGTCAGAACTGGGACACTCTGTTATAATGGGCTGACATGGCAACTAAGACTGTCTTATGGATTGTCTTGTCTACATATTGACTTGTTTATTGTTTCTTTTAATGGTTCTGACTAATGATTTCTTTGTTCATACTTACCAATATGTAGTATCATCTCAAGACAATTTTTAAGATGAAATATGCTTTCTTTAACTCAATTCAGAGCAGCATCTTGTGTCTCTGTTTTCATTTTCTGAGAATAACCTTTTTATGTGACAGTGTTTGCTTCTATTTTTTTTCAGATGGTCAGTGCAAAAGGATGCTGATCTTTGTTGTATTTTCTACACTGTAAAAACATCTGCAAATATGTATTGGATATAATGATTTCTGCTCATTCATCTCCAAAGAATTATGATCTAACATCTAAATATATTCAATATTAGTAAAAATTATTTATTATTGAAATAACATTTAATAATATATAGGGTAAAGCTGACATAATTATGATTATCCAAAGCTGTGTCATTTTATTCTAGATACCCATTCCAGTGACGTGGTATATAAAAGGCTAACTAAGAGAAATTCTATTAAGGTAAAATATGTTCAATAGAAATACACATTAGTAAATAGCTGTCACCTCCAGGTACGATAATACAATTATTTACCAGAACTTTCAGTAATTACACAAATCATCTTCAGCTTTTGCACAAATCAGAAGTTAGATGTATTGTTTTGACTCAATGTGTCTCATTATGCCATTTTTAATGTATTGGTTGATTAACATTTTGTTTCATAAAATTATCTCTTACTGTAACCAGTTTCCCTAATTTGCAGTGGCTTCTGGGTAACTTGTAAATTGAGCTTCTATAAAGAGAATTATGTGCAGTGTCTGAAACTCACGGTTCTTGCTTTAGTTCATAAATTTCAGCACGAGACTTGTATAAGTAAAATATCTGGGCCCTTTAACCTGACAATCTAAAGTCAGTGCTTCCTGTCTGAAGAATTACTTCACTTCAGGTTTTTAAAATACAGTGTCTTTTACAGTGTTGAAAATTAAACTAAATTTTGTTTAATTACTTGCACTTTTAATTAACTTCTATTTGTTCCCATGCTGTTCGATTTGGTTGTGGATTATTGAGAGAGTGCTATGTACGCTCTGTAATTCCCTATTATTTAATGCAATGAAGTGCTACCCTTTACCTACTAAATTCCACAATACAGCAAGATAATTCTAGAAGAGGAAAAACATTAAAGAAAACCCTGATAATAGTGTTGGAAAAAAAATACTGGAGACAGTCATATCCTCTATACAGAATTGTGCTTCATGCAGGATATTTGCCTTCTTTTTCCAAGAATTTTCAAGTGACAGCAAATCTGTGACCACACTAGTCATTCTGTCAAGGACGGAAAAACCTAGAAAGAAAAAGATAATAATTGCCAGAAAAAACAGACACAGGCCTCAGCAGACATAAATTGGCAATGCTGTTTACTCCACACGCTCTACTCAACGTGTTCCAGCTGTGCACGTGTCATTCAAGTGTCCAACTCCATCTATGCAGACTATTCTCAGGCTCCTACCTAATCAGCTTGTGGAAGTACAGTACTCCATTTGTTCAATTTGCCTGCATAGAGGAAGGTACAACAGACATATTTGAAGCAATGCTAAAAACTGCCGTGATCAGGGCAGATACCAATCTCGGCTAGCGAGTATTCTAATGCCGCATCAGCGCACAATCACTCACATCCATATTCTGCTGTTTAATGGTGACGTATACAAAGGCTCATCTACAAGAGGCTCGTAGAGCCATCAGATGGTAGAGAATGTCACATAAGGTGCAGAGCTCCAAACCATTTTTGTACTTTGTACATTGTTTTTAAAAGATCCTGATTGCTTTCTGTGGCCTTTCTGCTATGTTTCAACTGAGAGTCACACAGGAATTGCAGCATTTTATCTGCATTCATCCTTTACTGATGTAGTAATGATGTAATAGGATTAAGGCCTAACATAAAACAGTTCCTGAAAAAACATTGTATTTCAATTTAGTGTAATCTGTAAATCATCAGCAAAGCATATTTACAATTTGACAATATTAATAGTTCCGTACATGCAAATAGTACAAAGTTTGCCAGAAAACGTCTTCATGCCCTTCATCTCTTTTGTTTCTTATTTCTCGTGGTAGACTCCAAATCTCTGTGAGTTATCTGTGGACTTCTTTTCAGAAAAATAGTGTTCTGCTTGATATGATTCTTCCCAGAGAAAACAAAAGATTCAGCAGCAGTCCTGTATTTCCTGAATACTTAATTTATTATGAATATACACAGGCACATTTCAAGGGAAATTTGCTACTGAGAGTAAAACAATCATATATTTTGGACCAGCATTAAATATTTAATAGACATTTGCCTTTATAAAAACAACATGTTCCATAATCACATGCACTTTTGTCAGAACTCGGTATTTAAAGTACATAGATGTTTAGTTGTAATGGAAAATATGTGTATTTTAACAGTATAAGGCCTTTACCAAACTTAGATTTGTAACAGTAAAGAACTGTAAATCACTATTCATCGTCATTCACAGTCTTATATAAAAGTATCTGAAATTGATTAATTGAAAAATAAGATATGAGAGGAAAGCAAGAGACATGAAAAGATCTTGCTTTCACACTGAGCTCTTACTAAGCTTGGAACTTGATGTGACCTGGGGTGGGCACCTTCTCACACAGATAACACCAATCATTCGATCAATCCATTTTGACAGGCTTTTTCCAAGTTGCAGTGGAATTCTGCATCTAATTAGTCCCTCCAAAACACATCAGGTTGTTGATGTTCAGTAGTAAGAAACAGAAAGAGGGAAGAAAACCAATCCTCCTGGGTTACACCACACTTTGCTTTATTCCTCTAATCACACCACTACATGGGAACAATTGACAAAACATACAAGGTGCCTTTTAATTTATGGCTTTTGAGTACACATCCTGCTAGGGCTTGGTACAAGCCTCTTAGTTGGATTCAGCATAGATTCAAAACAGACTAATTGTCAGCCAACTTCATCAGGTCAGCAAACGAGAATATTTTGTCACCCTTGTACTCCAAGACAGTGTTAGCTTTTTCAGCAAATAGCACCATCTGCATCAGTGTGAGCATGGAGTTGTCTCACCTCAAGGGAAGATTTAGGAATCACTCTGCCATTGGGGTCACTTGCTGTGTCCTTGGGCTCCTTTGAGGAAAGAATCTACAGGTCTGTAACTGCACATTCCATTTTCATTTGAGCATAAAACTAATTTTGATGTGAGCTTCTATCTTTGTGAATACCCTGTGATGGGGAAGCATATATTCTGCTGGCTCAGTGTGATGTTCTTTTGAAGTGACTCACCTGACCACAAAGGGGACTTTTAGGGCTCAGTTCAGGTTCTTAATTAACCTTATGGTTTTTTCCTTTTCTGAATTAAGTTTTTTAACATGTTTGCATGTTGTTGTCTTTAGTTTTATTTATAGAGGAAGATTGCTTAAAAAAATTGCTCCACTTTATTTTGGATCTTTTGCAGGGAACTAACCGAATAGAACTGAGATAAAGCTAAATAAAAAATAACATATATGAAAAAATTAAAAGTATTCCAAAATACAAGTGTCTGTGTTAATTAATCATCTATGTGTAGAATCATAAATACAGTAAGTTTTTTTACAGAAATAATACACAACTTACCTGTGAAAACAAGACATGAAAAATGTGAGAACTTCCAAAAAATGTTTGAAACAAATTTTGTAACAGCAACTAAGAAATGATTTTGCTCAAATTGACTAGAAATTTATGGCAAAAGCAATGATTTCAGCCTCCTCTTCCACTTCCGAAATACAAGAGTGGTTTTATTTGGATGGTCAGTATAATAGGAACTAAAAGAAAATTCATGCATTAGGACTATGAACTAGCAAAAACATTCTGAAGTCCAGAATTTTTTCCCCTTCTAATTTATGCATCATTTTGCAGAAATTGTTGAAAAAGCATACTGACAACCAGTGAAAAAAATTATAAAACATGGAAAGAGAAAATAGAAAAGAGACAAAGAGGTCACTGAAATTTAGTTAGCTATATTGACTTGAATAGCATTTTTCAACCACACTATTGCTTTGTAAAGAAGCGGGAACAGAGGACAAAGATGATACTGATCCAACTAAAGACTTAAAAAGACATGAAAAAAATTTTCATAGCAATAATAAAATATTCTTAGAAGGATTTATAGCAAAATGGAAATCTCTCTTTGGATACTCTTTGGAATAACACATTTATATACAACTATAAATACCAGGTTAGCATTGAATAACCCAATGTCTCTTTGCTGATCAGAATAGAGTGAGTGCAAGTCAGGTTCTTTGGCAGTATCTAATAGCCACATTTATTTTCGTAGAAATCGTTGGAGCAGTTGCTCAGGGCACTACTGGGACATAGGTAGGAACTGAGCATTTTGGAACAAGGTAATGAGTCTTCACCTTGCAAGTCTGATGCAGTGTTTGTTTTTCCCATGCTGGAGCATGGATGAGAGGTAGCACAGGATTCATCATAAGAATTTTTGGTTCTTCCTTCTGGATTTCTCAGTCAGATGCACATGCAGCCTTATTCCAATTTTTGTTATTCTTTTTTTGAAAAAAAATAAAAGAAAATTCAAAATATAAATTCTGCTGTGGGGTTTTTCAATTTTTATTTCTTACAAGTTAAGAAAATTATTAGCCTTTAGATAAATTATTGCTTACCTTATGGGAACAATGGAAATAAATCACTTAAATATATTAAATATATTTAAATATATTTAAATCACAAAAACATATTAAAAATATATTCCTTACTGTTACTTCTTGTAGGAAAGTAATTGCACAGCTAATAACACTTTTGATACTCTTTATCGTAGACAGAAATTAGGATATCATAAACCAGCATGTTCCTCTGAAATTCTGCCTTAACAGTAAAAGTGCTGGTAAGTAGCAATACCATCAATAAAAGAAGCACAGGAAAATTTAAACTAAATCCATAATTTCAAGAACTATGCAATGAGGAAATTAGCACAAAGAAGTCAGTTTTGCAGAGAATTAGAACCATGTTAACCACAGACAGGTGAAACAGTTTGTCAATGTAAACTTAGATTTTCTGCGAAAGGCATATGACCCCCAAAAAGGACACCACAAGAAACCAGAAGGAGCACTAAAAAAGCAGCTGACATAAATATTAATGGATATTGCTGTGAAAACAGAAAACAATATAAAGAATATTTTGTGTCTGGTATAAGCCACAGCTTCAAAAACTGGTGTCCTATTATGGGACTGGTTTATCCAAATAAAGAGTAAATACAACCAAAACAACAGGTTTTTGCACTTTCTCGAGCCACACTGTGGGTGCAAAAAAAAGTATTTGTCTTGGTTTGGGATAGATTTAGGAGGAAACTTTTAAAATGGTCTCCTCTAGAAAGCAAATTCAAGCTGCCCCTCCCCAACCAGTTCAGGAGGTAAATCTCCTTTGAGAAAAGTGGAAAAAACTGTTTATTTAGAATTCACAAACATGAAAAAACTAATAATATTAAACAATGGAACATCTCATTCTTCTGAAGAGATGGTAAATTCTGAAAGTCCTTCTGTGGAGCAGAGAGAAATTCCTTTTCGTGGGTGTGTACTCGGTTCTCAGTCTCTCCGGGGCTCAGGTCTGTTGTCCCAGCTGTGGTGCAGCTTGAGGGGCCCCTGGATGATAGTCCTGGTGTTCCTGGACTGAAAATGGCTGAACAGTTCCAGTAAACTTCTGGCCCCAGCTAACTAAGAGAAAATTAACTAAAAAGCAAAGGAGAGGTCTCTCCTGCTGTCCGTGCTGCTGATGGCTAAAGTTTTTGCTTTCATATTTTCTGCATTCTGTACTGCACTAGTATGTATCTCTGAACTTCATATAAAGTTGTCTTCACAGTTTAGTTAGACAAAACAATCCTTTTCTAGCCCTGGAACCAAGGATACCATTGCACCTTAAGGCTCAAGTACAAACAACAGTGAATCGAGGAGAGTGGTCTGGGAGGATGGGACTTCATAACCTGAAGCTGTAATTGGACAATTAACCCCAATATGTAAATGGACCAAAATTTATAAAAGTGTGAAAACTCACAACCCATCGTCCATCTTATCTCCTTCTTGGATGTAGCCTCAGCCAGGTTCTTTTATTCTTTAAAGACCTTTTTAATGAATCCCTACTTTATTCCTTTAAAGCAGTCCAGCCTCTGTTCTAGGTAGCCTCTCAAGGCACCACTGCAGACAACACAGTGTGTCAGAAGGAATATGGGGGAGCAAGTGCAAACTGCACGCTCCTTCTCCCCCACTTCGCTCTCAGAACCTCTCAGAAGTCTTGAAGGCACAGAACTCAATATCGGGTATAAGCAGAACAGACAAATGGGGATAGAGGCATCATAAAGTCACCTGAGGATAACTGGGAAAGCAAATAGGATGTGAACATGACTACAGATTTTTGAAGAGTGGATTGCAATGCAGAGAAACAGTGTGTGGTAAGAACTAGCTCAGCATCAAATTCACTTTGCCTCTTTTCTGCTGCTCATTTTTTCTATAAGCAGCGTAGACCCAGGGTAACTACTCCTTTCATCCATGCATATGTTGGTTTCTCATCAACAGAGTGGCACAAAATCAATAGAACATATCAATGAGCATGAGATGATCTTTTGAGGAAGATCTTTCTGAAACAGAAAGGAAAACCAAACCTAACAACATTCTGTACCGTGGCCAAAAAGATGGAAAGAGCGATATGGGAAGCCGAATGTTTAACACTGTGATGAAAATGTGTCAACCCAAGTGGCTGCAGAAAAAACTGAAATCCTGCCAAAACTTATATATTCTGAAGGTTTCATAAGCTCACCAGGAGAAACCAACAGGACAGCCCTCTTCAGCTGTAGTAAATCAGGACAACAATATGGCCTCTCTGGCAGCTCTGCCTATTCACCCTTTCTGCACACTAATTTCCATTTACAGACCTAAGTCATAGAAAACAAGAGCCATTATATATTACTGCATACAAGACACTGTGACAAAATGGAGTTTGTTTATTTATTTGTGGACAAAATATTCCATCCTGCCCACATGAGTTTCACCATACAAAAATAACACACCACTCCATGTCTTCATAGTTACACCAGCTTCACAGCTAATATTGCAAAGTAAACACACTCTCGATTTCACAGTATTTGGAAAATTTCGGGCTTTTTTCCTCTACTGGGTGTCATTTAGTATTTTAATTCTCTTATGAGTAATTTTTTTTTTTTTTTTAATTTAGCTTTGACTAAGAAAACAAAGAAAACTATGGAAACCCTTCAATTTCTAGTGAAAATAGGAGATCAACAGATCATGAGTTCATGTTGCTCAGCATCTTTCTTTAAATTAAATGCATACATAAAGACAATCAAAATTTTTTTCCAGGAGTTCTTGAAGGAAACTGAGTAGTTTCTGTATTATTAGGACCAAATTTACTGTACATTTTGGACAAGGTAGAAAGTTAGTGCAATTTTGTATAGCCATGTTATTACAAAAAGGATAGAACCAACATTTTCAAAAAAGTTTGAGTAGTGCTGGACAGGAGAGGACTGCCATATTGCCATATGAAAATAACTTTTTACACCCTTTCTAACACCACAACTGTCATTTGTTTCTTTCATCTCATTAGGCTGTGTTTGCCTTGTCCCAACTACAATTGTGACTTTTTGTCTCTCTTCATTAATCGCTGTATTCAAATTGGTAATTGTTAGATTTGTTTTATGCACCTATTTCACAGTAGAAGCCAATAAAATGAAACTTCTATCCATCTCTACCTCTCCTGCTGCAACAAATTATTGGCACTGTGTAGATTCCTCCTCAGCCTTTACGTGGCCTGCTGCAAAAACTGGAATGATCACTTGGTCTCATTAGGAGAGGTTTTCTCCTCTCATGCCTGTCACTCAGTGGGCCAATATCCTTTTGGGGAAAGGTGTATTTTTCCCAAAAGGTTATGCTTGGGTACTTGAACATATACTGAGGAAAGATTTCTTTATGTTTCCTTGAATGCTTGAATCAGGCTTCCCAACCCCCTCCTATCTACAATTACATCATTGCAAGCAGCACAGCCAGGGTGGAAATATCCCTCTCTATGTGCTGCCTTGATTTGTAATATAAATATGGGTTGCTGTCTTTCACCTGTACTGGCCATTCTCCTGAGACACTGTAGCAGCTTGAGCTGCTCCAAAGGTTGAAAGACTTTAGATATAGTGCTGTACTTGCGATTCCTCTCACTCTTTCAAATGCTTGATCTTAGATCTCTGACTGCTACAATGCCACAATAGCTCAGAAAGACTGTTAGCTAGCTTATAAATCAGCTAGCTTCTTTTTTATTCTTTGATTTAGCACTTCTCAGGGGGAGCTGGAATACCCAAAAAGCCAAAAACTACACTGGAAAATGTTTTTTTTTTTCCCCAAATCTGCTTCAGATCACTGTTTTCCCCTTCCATTATGTGTTAATATCTGGGCTTTATTGAGGTTTTTCCCTGGGTTTTTTTAGGGGGTTTTGTTTGGGGTTTTTTTGGGGTTTTTTTGTTTTGGTTTGGTTTTTTGTTTGTTTGTTTTTTGTTTTTGTTTTTGTTTTTTTTTTTTTTTTAATTTGTTTGTTTGGATTGTTTTTTTTGTTTGTTTTTCTTTTTTTATTCAAAGCTTTATTCTTTATAGTCTTCTCTTCATAATTATGTAAATCAGTAATGAAAAAGTGTCTCATATGCATTTCTAATTTTTAAACCAAATTTCTCAAATTAATAGGCTTATTTAGTCATTCTACCAGACTATTATTTTGTAATTTTTATATTAATTTTATATTAATATTCAAATTTTGTAGTAATATAAAATTATATTTATTTTATATTATAGTATATAAAATAGTAATTTTGAATATTGGCCAATTTCAACTGTAAAAAATTCTTAATTTTCTGTTTAAATTGTAACAATCTAAAAAATAACAATACTCTATACTGAAGGAAAAGAGTAATGGTCGCTTAACAGTCAGGGCATACATTACAAAAATCTTCAAGAATGTAAAAGGCCACAATATGAATTCAAGAGACTGTTTGGCCTGCCAGCTGGCCATTCAGCTCACTTACTAATCAGCCAAAAAGCACATATGTAGCTCCAAATCCACTGTAATACATTCTGTCTCTTGCCCATCTAGTACATAAAAAAAAAAAATGTGTGGAAGGAAAAGAAATAGTGAATGAAGAAAATTGAGAATGAAGTGATGGTGTGAACATGATGGCATAAGATAGTGATTTCCTAAGGTTGTAGAATACATACAACTTTGTTGGTGGAGAGCTTGAAGAATGTTTGATGACCAATCTATGTTTTTTGTTGGTGGCCTCTTTGTGGGCTATTTTTTCCCCACTTTTATCCATTGACAGCTGTAATAAAACATATCCCATTCATTTTTACTTTAGTTCAAATTTTCACTTGTCGGTTGTTAAGGGTTATTTCATTTGAAAATACAGCATGTCTTGCCTGAGATACTTCCTAATTCCTGAAGCTTGTATTCCTAGGAGCTGTTTTGTTTCCACACAACCACAGGTATGTACCTTGCTGGAGTGATGGCTGTTACCATGCTTAGTATGTTATAAGCCACTTAACCTGAAGAGTTTGGTGTTCCTGATTTAAGTGGCCAGCTTAGCATGGATACATCAGGAAGGGTTTGGCAGAGCTGTTTCCGAGGAGTAGCAGAGCTGAGCAGGACCACAGTGGGGTGACAAGTTAGGGAAAATGTGGGTCCTGATGTTTTGAACTGTCAAGGTCCTTGATAGAGGCAAGGTCCAGCCAACAGTCCCATGAATTTGGAAGAGTGAAAGGTCCAGCTCACTATTTCATCCAGACAGGTGAATGTTACTGTGATTCAGATAGAAACACACAGTAACACACAAAACAGGTGTTCAGGTAGAGAAGAAAAGAACTCTCTCCTTTATTGTTGACCTCATATATATAAGTTTCTGGACAGTGATCAGAGATTGGACAGAGAAGTTACCACCTCTCCATCTCCACTGGTCACTTGAGAAGTCCATCAGGTGATATCTTTTATAAAGGAATGCAAATGTGATTCTTGTTTATCTTACAATTCATGAGAACTGACTATTATACTAAAACAAATCAGAAGGCTTATTTTCAGGGACAACAGGTGCAGCTGTGTCCAACAGCACAACCCAGGCCATGGTTGTGCTCAAGTACAGCTCCCAAGCCCAAGTGTGGAGGACCTGAGCCGAGGTCTCAGCACAGCTGGCACCACACACTCTGCACCACTGGAGGGATGTCCTGGCAGAGAGGAAGCTCAGCACTTTGGTGATGCCGATGGACTCAGATCTCACAGGTGGAGATGACATTTAAACTAATGGAAGATTGGGTTACTGATGTCTTTCCCATGTTTTCTTCTTCTTTTTTTTTTTTTTTTGTTTGTTTGTTTGTTTGTTTGTTTGTTTGGTTTGGTTTGGTTTGTTTGTTTTTGTTTTGTTTGTTTTTGGTTTGTTTGTTTTTGGTTTTGTTTTTTGAAGTTTTTTTTGTGATATCAAAGGTTAATTAGAGGCATAGAATATAGGGTAAGAATGGCAAAACTAGGGCAGTGCCTAGGCACTACTAATTAAGCTGGTCACTCATTCCTCACTTCCAATGGGAAAAAGAGGAAAATCAAAAAAGGAAAAACCCATGGGTCAGGATAATAGCAGACCAATAATTGGAAACCATGATGATGATCAATGGCAGCAGAAACACATATATATTATTATCAAAAGTTGTTCATATAATACTAGTATTATATGATTATGATAATAACTAAACAGGTGTTGAAATCCCAGAGGTGATGAAGTCTATGTGAAGAAACCACAAAATGCCCGTCTGTTACCTTACTGGAGGATGACAGTTGTCATAAGGCTAACAGGTGCAGCAAGTTAAAAATATCACTTCTCATTTTGGCCAACATTTTCAAGGGCAGTAATTTCCATTGTAAATGGTGACATCTGACATACCTCATTTCCTGCAAATGTAGGATGTTAGTGTAAGATGGTGAAAAATGGGTCCTGTAAGGCTGACAATAGCCCTGTAGTTTATTGATAACCTTGAATGAGGGAGAGAGCTGGGTAGCTGAAGACAGATTTCTTTTTTCCCTTTTCTCTTTTGGTTTTTCCATCTTAAAGTTCTGAGACAACAGAAAATTTTCAAAAACAAATAAATATGTTAACAAGGAATCTTCAGCAGCTCTTTTTTTAATTAAAATATTATTTGTGATATGACAGATGATGACAGTTTTTAGTTTTGTTTGTAATTTATCTTTTGTGTTTTAATTTTTGTGGTTTACTTTGTATCTTTTTTTAATGAACCATCACTTTAGACAACATTGATTACAGTTTAATATGTTTCACAAAATTTGTTGCCCCATTAAGGAAATAACTCTAAACATTATTAATTTAAAACAGAGCTATCATTTGCATCCATACTTTAGATTGAGGATCATTTGTTGTGATATTGTTTGACTGTGCACACCTGGCTGGTATTAAAGGAATATTCACGAAGATTTAATTCATTTCCTCAGTATTTGTCTGTTCCCTTGCCCAGAGATAGAAAATCAGGAGGAAAGTTAGAGCAACAATATCAGGCATTTTAATAGCGTTTTTAAGGTGAATAGGGGGTTAATAACAGTCTTACAGTCAAATGCTTCCATCATTCCATGTAAAAACATTTCTGTACTTAGATATTCTGAGTATAATTATCTTTAAGTATAAATATATTTGTGAGTAATCACACAGAAATAAAAGAGTTTCAGTTTAATAATCTTCCTAATACACTATTTGAAGTAGCCTGAGATTGTCAGTGGCTAAAATTCTCTGGTATTCTTCTTCACTGTGAAAAGCTTGTGTATCAAAGAAAACTCAATGCCCCAGACAAAAGATCATGAAAATATGCACTGTTCTTTTTCTTTTTTTCTTTTCAGCAGATTTAGAAACTATGACAAGACCATATTACTGAAGGAAACTCAAAGTCAGCACAACTACTTGAAGAAGGCAATTTAATACTACACAAAATTACAGATGAACAAAAAAAAGGTAGAAGAATTCGTAGTAAATATATACTCTCTGTTCAGATGGTTTGAAAGGTTTTTCCCTATTTTTGTGAAAGAATTCAGAACAGTATCACAGTGTTCTTTCTTAGAAAGAGTGCAGGTGAGAATAAGACCAAATGCATCCTGGATAATCCTTCTGCAATTTAGAAAAGCAATTGTTAACTCTTTTGTGCATGCATGTTGGTGTGTATATATATGTCAGTGTTTGTATGCATTGTGCAAAGTGGAAAACATAAAACAAAACACCTTGATCAGAATTCTGTCTGGACCCTTCTGCATTCTAATTCAGCTGTCTTATCAACTGATGCACTAAACCTGCTGCTTTTCTCTGAAAATATCATAGTCATCCTGCCCTATTCTCTGAGAATAAAATCCTAGCAGTGGCCTACTCATATATTACTTAGCTAAATAACAAAAACATTTACAACATTAATGTATTCACATTTTCCTGGCTTTAATTAGCCATCTTGAAAACTGGGCATTACTCTTTGATTAAAAAGAATTTCCTGAAATGAGGGGAAAATCCTCTGGGAAACCCTGTTTCCACATACTCATAATTTCTTCTTATGTTAATCAGGTCTTTGCAGTATGTGTTGACTACACTAAAGATAAAAGACACCAAAACAGACTAGACAGGAGGCAACATTAAAAAAATGTTTAATTAATATCTATTATTTGCAAGCCAATGTATCTCCATTTAGATACTACCATCACTTTAAAACTATTACACCCCAGTTGAGTCTGCATCAAGCTGTCAACTAAGCTGATTTATTCTTTACTTGCTTCAATTAAAAATTATTTTCCTAAAAATGAGAAGTTATTTGTGAGCACTGTTTTCTTTTGAAGTCCAAGTCCCATACATTAATTAAGTTTGCAGCCAAGGATAGAATCCTTATTATATGGTATAAAAAGAGTATTTTTCAGCAGCCAATTATCTCGTTACCTATTTTGAACCAGAACTCTTTAGAAGAAATATATCATTGAAACTATTCTGTTTGCTTGTTAAATAGCTGTGGTCCTCAAATGAACAGAAATGAGTTAATCAAAAGGCATTCTAGAAACTTTGAAATCAATGGGAGGTTTTTACAGACTAAAATAAAGAATATGTTTCACTCATGAAGCCAAATTTATGTTCAAATGTCTGTTCTTCGGCATATCAAAGAAACGTACTGAATTTGTTGCTTAAGGGAACTGCAAGAGGGACAGGTATTCGAGAACCCTTGAATTAAAGAGTACTCACTAGTAGTATATTAATACTCATTAAAGAGTACTGCTGCTCAGCAAACTTATGAAGACACCAAATAACAAAACTAAAATGTGGCTTGGAAAGGCTGTTACAAATTCACAGGTCATAAACTTTATGAGTTCATAAACAGAGAATAACTGACCATTCAGTCTCACTTTTTGAAAAGGGAAGACCTAGACTCGAAAATGAGTCTTCAGCTGACTGTGTACTCATGCATGTGTGTGCACAAAGAGTTCCTGCAGGACCCAGCTTGTTAGCACAGTGGACTCAGCCATGCAACACTGCATTTCTCTCCAGGCCTTGACTTAACACTTCTGGTTGATACCAGCCAGTCTAGATGACAATTTAGATATTTGTTAAATTGCTTGGCCACCACAAGTAATCTGGATTATTTTAACAAAAGGCTGCAGTATAGAAATCGGAGCACAGTTAGTCTCCAAGTCTGAAGGAAGGGAAGAATAAAATTCACATTTTTATCAGCCTACTAGATCCAGAACAAGAAGACTGTTGCGGTTTGAATTCCAACTACTTTTCTAACCTGATGAAACAAATGTGGAGAGTACAATTCCCTTGCTGAACTCCAACAAAAACATTTTCCCCTCAGCAAATTTAAATCATATGATATTTTTCATCTTCCCCGTCCTTTCTGCTGATTACAAATTATACAATTATTATGCATATACCTAGATTTCATAGCCTCAAAGTTCTTGTATATTTTTCATAGGATGTGTGAAAAAGAATGTGAAAACACAATAATTCAAGTTGTTCTGATTGTTCATGGTGACCAGAAAAGATGCATATTCTTTCAAGGGACATAGCTTCTTTCATATTAACTCAAAAAACAAACAAACAAACAAACAACAACAACCCCAAAACCAAACAAACCAACAAAACAAAACAAAACAAAACCCCATTAATTTATTTCAGTAATAAACAAGGATTTCTGTGGAGCGAAAACCAGAACACATCGTGAAAGATCTCATTTGGAAAATGAAAACAGCAGTTCATGTCTACTTTCTGGTGCCCTTTACTCTCAATAGCATGACAAAAAGAAATTATCTTTTTCAAGTTAAGGATTTTCATGTCTATAAAGAATGGATTCTTATTGGATAAGAAATCAATTAATATCTGTACACTGTTATTCAACAACTTCTTTTGCAAATTTTAGTCAATTCTAATGGATATGTGGTAACATGAAACATAAAAATAAAACTAGAGAGCCAAATTTCCTGCTACCTTCAACTCTTTTGCAAAAAAATAGGTAGAACACTACCAAATCATATTAATTGCTACAGATACATCAAAAATAGAAATGGTTTAAACATGAAAAAAAGAAGGAAATAAATTTTACATATATTGTAATATAAGTGAGGCAAATGATGGCACTTCTGTGCTTCCTCAGTATGCATATAAATCATTACACAGAACATGGTGCAGACAAAAACAGGAGTCCTTCCATGCCTCCCTGCTATGCTAATATAACTTAGGAAGCTCAACAGGTCTTCAGGTGGCAAGGCCATTCGCATAGTTATGAATGCTCTTATAGTCCTACTTCAACCTTACATAAATTAAAATGGAGGCATGCATATCCAATAGGATTCACCTAAAATAAAATCCAAGGCACATGCAATATATCTTCAAGTTGTGAGATATTGGAATTGTTGCTGGTAGTCTCTTACTTGATACTTACTGTTAATTCAACATTAGAAATATAGAAAAACTGGTGAAATTGCTTTGCATATATTTTGTTATTCTGTTCTCAGGTTACTCAAGTGTTTCGGTGACTACTTAGAGCAAATTGTTTTTCCTGAAGTCATAAGGAACAATAATAACAAAGTTTTCTAGGGTTTATAAAATTATTTATTGTATACCGGAAAATAAAATGTTTCAGGCCTAGAAAGCTGAATTTTCATGAAGTCATACTGTGAAGCCAAACCTAATGATCATGTATCTAAACCTATCCTAAAAGACTAAATATTTGGGACAACTGAGCCTAACTGCTGCTTGTTGATAAATGGAACAGTGATATAGTTCTCAGATAATGAAACACTAAACAAAATCTGTAATAAAAAGTATTTATTTTCGCTTTTTGATCAGCATTCCTTTCTTTAGACAATTGTATTCTCAATTAGAAATGTCTATGACATTGAGTACTAAGCACTACAAACTTGAGTCAAGTAAGCTTTTTAAAAGTAATATTGACACGCCTAGCTTTTTATTCTGTTTGTGAGATCCATAGAGTTTTCCCTTGCAGTGTATTACTATTCAGCTCTGGTTTGTTTGTAAATTAAGTATTTCGTTTGTATGTTCTAATACTAATGATGTCTGCATTATGTACCATTATCTGTAATATTATTCATGCACATTTCTTATTCAACCAGTAATATTTAGGCAGATTGATAATGACTGATAGATCAGTCTTATTACAGTTTATCTATTCCTCAGTGGACAACTTTTATATTTTTAGGAGTACGTTTCAAATATCAAATCAGCATTTTAATATAGGTGAGTTTAAATGTGATTTTATATGAAACCTGTGAATGAGCCTCAACAGAAAAATAAAAAAAAAAAACAATCCAAATCATATAAAATTGTGGTGGACACTAGCTACTGTCCTTTAGCAGCCAAAGAAGAAAAACCTTCTCAGTCCTTATTCTGAAACAAACCCCATATGTAATGGCATGTGGTGGTGCTGGCACCTACATTGATCTCCAAAGGTGATCTGCTCCTGTTGTGGTTGTGGCAGCATTAACATCATAATCCATAATTTCATTATGTTTATTTCACTCACATGTGAACAATTTGCCTATTGCATTCTTCAGAAACAAAATGGACTTTGTGTTCTGTATGAAGCATACTGAAAACAAACAAACAGAAAATCTGTTTTCATTAAGAGAACTGCCAAATTTGGTTCATATTGACTTTCAAGGACCATACTTCTCTTATTTTGCAGTTATTTAAACACCTGCAGAGATGAGCTGGTTGCAACATGAAATATGAAGTTGTTTTAATTCACGGGTTAGGAAAAAGCAATATATTTTCATATTAGGGAATATGTCTTGTTTATCTTTTCTCCAAAAATCCTCTTTTGTTCAAATTTGAAAATTTATTTTTCATTTAAATTAATTTGGTTTTTTTTAATAAATAAAAATTACTACTGTCCACAGCTTTTCTTTTAAATGTTTTTTTTTCTCCTCCTTTTTCTCTTTATTGCATTTCAAGTTCATATATGGAAATATTTTGAAACAAGTAAGTAAATTAAATTCTTGATCATTTATTTTCTAATATGGTAAAAAAAAAACCTCTAAGATTTCTTTCTTATGTATCTAAATACTAATTCTTCATTAACTGAAAAAGACTTGCTAGGATTAAGAGCTTTCTGCATAGTGTTTCTTATATAATAAACAGTGGAAATATCATATTATTCAATTTCTTTTCTTAACTGCCTGCAATTTTAAACTCAAATTTATTTTTTCCGGGAAGATGGGAGTCAGGAGTTTTATGTAAAAAAGGATGAGAACGTTTGTTTTTCTTTCTTTTGTTCTCACAGCAGTATTGATTATTCTAGTCTGGTTTCAGGCCTGATATTTTGGTTTTCTGATGTTCTTTCCCAAGGAAGTGTGATAAACATGATGGAATGTTTTTCTAATAATATTTATGTTATTCATTCCTTCTGATAGCAGGGACTTCTTTTTGATGTCCCTCTGGTTTGAACAATGTGATTGAAGCGGTTTGTCTTTACTTCACCAATCACATTAGTCTGTGTAAAATTGTATATAAGGGAGAACAATCCCTAATAAAGGGATTCATTTTTTAGCCTTCTGATCACGGAATCCATGTCATGTGTTATCTGAAATAGCGACAGACTATTCCAACAATTTGGGACATCCTAACCTCAGACCTTGAAGGAATAATGATGATTCGACAGTGATCCAAAGAGATCTTTTAAATTGTTTACAATGTCTTTTGGATGTGTTTATTGTGACTGTGCCTTATTAAAGAGAGTCATGACACAAATTCTAAAGAAAAACTGATGAAACACTACTATTTCTACTTACATAGAGAAATCACCAACAAATTTTCAGTTATGTCTAAGAATGGATGTGGTTCAAAAACGATCTTAACTAGCAGTTCTCTTTTTATGGTGTTCGGCATAATTAATCAACTGAAATTTATGCTAATGCATTGCAATTTATAGAGGCTATGAAAATGGCTTACTAGCACCTCCCTGGAGTGGTGTATATGTTATGACATTGCAAAGGGTTTGTAAAAACTAATGAGTTACTATAGATATTTATTCTTTACTCTCCATATGTGTCCTTTTCTCCAATAAGAAGGAGGTGGAGACTCCTTGTGTCTTTTGCCAAGGTAATTTTTAATTTTTTTTAAATTCAGTTAATGTTTTTAAGCAAAAAATATTTGAGTGAGCTCACTGCAGGGAGCTCCATATATCTTATCCCATTTATTTCCTAATGTCACAAAATGGAGATGCGGAACTGTTATATTTACTTTGTAATCAGGCAGAGAGTGTCAGACTGTGATTTGGATCTTGTCTGAATATTTTCTATTATTCACTTTATTTAATAAACTGTCACTTGAAAGAGGGAATGATAAGCTTTCACACAATGTATCAAAGGGATGCTGTGCCTCTTCCTTTATTATTTATGCTACATTTGAAGTTAATGAAGCGTAACCTCTGAGCTGATGTATTTATAGATGAAAGAGACATCATGTTACATACTCTATTTTTTTCATCAGCTTCTCTGTAACCAACACAAAACACGATTACCTTGCACTTAATATCTGACTATTGATAGGTATTCTTGCTGACATCTTTTCTAATAGTCTTCTATTTTCTCTATATTTAAGGTTCTACCTATGAACGAAAGGCCAAAGGTGAAATGGATAGAGAACAGTAGTATATTTTAACTAAACTTTATTGTGGACATAATCCTGACAGATATTTCTTCTTTTTTTTGCTACATTTTCATTTTTTTTTCCTCCATAAGATGCTGTCTCACCACACCCTTTTTTATTTTTAAAATATTATTTTTATTTTACTGTATCATCAACTAACTTGGATATTATGACTGTGAAAAAAAAGCCCACCCAGATAACAACTTCAGGTGAAACTCCAGTTGCATAGCATACAAGTCCGTTTCATATATTAAAAAAAATCAAAAAGAATAATGCATAACATAACAAGAACAATACTGAAGAAAATTTCTACCATGAAAGATGCCAACAGAACATTTAAGAACCTTTACAGTGAAGGAAATATGCTGCCATTTTTAGAGATTAATTAAACACCATGTCTCTTTTTAGGGCATATCTGTTAAAAGTCGAAAATAGACAAAGGAGAACCACAGATAAGGACTCACCAACTATCTGATGCTGAATGCAATCTCAAGTTTTCCAGAAATTTCAAATGAAGCGCTTTCTTTTTTCTTCTTTCTTTTTTGTTTATTTGTTTGGGTTTGTTTAGGTATTTATTTGCTTGTGGGAGTTCAGGGGTTTGTTTTTTTGTTTTGTTTTTTTCCATAAGCAAGCAGAGTTGAAAATTTCAGATTTCTAAAGACCCACATCAGTGAAAGCAAATAAGGCAACAGCAACATTTCTTATAGGATAAAATTCAAATATGGTAAGTGAGAGAGACTAGAAGTACAAATCTGAAAACAAGACTCCCCTCTCTCAATTAAATGCTCGCAATGTTGGTTTTCCCTCTGATCTTGCTTCTAGCAATTCTAACAATAATGATATTTTCCTTCACACATTCTGCCCATTCCAATTCCCTTTCTGAGTCTGTTTTCTGCCCTGTTTACTATGCTTTCCCAATATCTGTTGATGCTACAGGCTCTATACACTTGCTTGATCTATGCCCCCTGAATTTCCCTATCCTCTTCCCTTGAGCTTATTCCACATGAATTTAGTGAGGCATTTTTAAAGAAAACATCTTTCTCGAGATCCACTTCACTTTGTGGGCAGCATCACATGTGGTGTGCACATAGCAACAAGCAGGACAACAGTCTGGCAGAAGACAAGAAACAAAATTCAGTCTTTGCAATTCCATTCTTCTCTTACACCCAGAGCTACACCCAGAGTGTGTCCCCTTAGCAAGCTGACCTTGGCTTCTTTTTACTTATGAGTCATTCCAAAGTTAGAAGGGGAAAAAAAAAGCTGTTGAGGTGTGGATTTTATTTGGTTTTGTTCAGCTGGGATTTTTTTGGGGTGGAAATCACTAGACTGAAGATCAAGCAAAATGCACATTTTTTTGGTTCTGAATATCACATGCCTCTGAAGATGTTTAAGTACCATTCTAACTGGCCTGACTTTATTACATACTTCAATAGGCAGATTCTATGGATATTAATAGCAATAAAGAATATAAACAGTCTTTAAGAAAATCCACCTTTTAGGATAAAAGATTGAGGTTGCATATGTAAATCCAAGACAGAATTTTAGTGGTTGCAAGGACAACCAGCATGCTTTCTCTAATGTGAACTTTTATGTAATTTATGTCTATATGTTTTCAGTAAAAAAATTCTAGTGTACTGCAAGTTTTACCATATCCAAATAGAAAAAAATATGCAGTTTGGTTATTTTTATTTCTTGTTTTGAGTTTGTTTCTTGTTTCTGAGTTTGATACTCAGAAAATATTGAACTGAGAATGTGAGATGGAAGAAAAGAAAAACTCTGCCACATATAAAGGAATGCATCGACAAATACAATGATAGGTCATATCAAATAAAATAAAAGCATTTTCATTTTAAGTTTAGGAGATGTCCGTTGTGTTTTATTTGATACTCTTAACTGTTTCCTTCTATTTTCTTCCATTTTCACTCTTCTAGCACTCAAAGTATTTGATTCAGAGACTATTTGCTTTGGTTTTGCCTGTGCTTCTTGGTTGGTATATTTTAGGAAAAAAATTTCTTTATAACTTATATGATGTGTGATTCAAAATTTCAGTTTTATTAGTTTACAAGTTCCATGAAAAATTTCATATGCAAATACATATGCATACACATATTTTATATTTACTTTCTCTCCATGAGAAGAATGACAGATCCATGTATACTTTTTCTTCCCTCTAACTCATATATAAATTTACTGTGCACTGCTGTAAGCCCTGTCACAGAGTAAGAATTATAATGCTTTTTTGAACAACAACAATCAATGATCTACAAGTTTTATAAAGCAAAATTGAATAGACATGCTGTGAGCTATGTAATTTTGAATTTCAGTTCATAAGCCAACCAATTAAAAATTTTAAATAATTATTTTTATTTTTCTGTTATAATGTGACTGTTTATAAGACTATACATAGATTTGGATATATGCTACCTCCACAGTTACACTTAATTTTAACTACCATCTCTCTCACCACTGATCATGTATCTCCAGACAAAGACAAAGAGAGAGAGATGCTTCATTTGACTGGAAAGTGGAAATGTTTTTTGTGAAGTTCATTTATTTTCTTTTCTCCACATTAGTCACAAAGATATTTTGATTTTTGTAAATGAATGCAAACACCACAAAGTAATAGATAGGACCAACAGAAAATCCATTAAGTTCAAGATAGCACTCTGTATTTCTGAAATATGTCCAATTAATTTGTTAATCTGATTTTAAAAAGTAATTTCTTTTGAAGGCCTATAGATTCTGGGCTGTGGTCTATTACACAAGTAAATAATTGTTTTAATCAAACACTTTAGGGAAATAAACTACATTTTTTAAAAAAATTATTAGCATTTGTGGACAAGTTATAGGCAAAAGAGTCATCAGCACTTAAGGTAATATTCTCAGGAAAAAAATGTGGTTATTTTGTCTGGTTTGCTAGATGAGTCAGGTTATGAAAGGTAAGAGTGTTGATAAAGGAAAGTGTTGAGCCAAGAAATCTGAGATTGATATTTTGCTGTATGCAATATGCTAAATCATAGGTTATAGTAAAGACAAACTATTGTTGCAGTTACATCATTGAATTCTGGATGTGGAAAGACAATGACTGAGATAACAAGCAGACAGAGATTTCACTAAAGTAACTGTGGGTATGGTCTGACAAGCATATCTCATCGGATAGAAATGACTGAGTGAGTGTACAGAGCTTCTTGAACTTGTAATGAAGTAGGAAGCACAGAGATCAAGCTAAAAAGCAACGGTGAATTCTTAAACTAGAGTCACAGAAATGGATACAGGGTGATAGTAGTATTTTCTTTTTTTCTCTGCATGTTTTCTTTTAGTTAATTTATTGATAGATTAATCTAAAATATTGTAATTTCTGACACAATTTTGGCACTTTTTAGGAAATCACATTTTTAAAAGATACTTCTTCAAAGACTTTTTGATGCTTTCATTCCACATCAAGAGGAGTCTGAGTGCTCCCAGATCACTCAGTATCTGTACATCTGCATAGACTGTAGCTCAGTAAAATATATTTTTTTCAGGTCACTGGAATATATCATGACTGATTCCAAGAAATTATGCATAAAATTCTCATTTCATTCAAGGTGTCAATGTCATCCACAGAAATGGGCAAGCAACTGACACTGGATGGATTACTTGATTTCCCATGGGTAATGTGCATTTTGTGCAGACATTTCTACATATTGAGAGATGAAATGGCAGATCTATGAGCAATATTGTTAAATCACTTTGGAGATTATCAATTATAATATGATATTTTTCCCATAAATAATGAGCGAATCAAAAATAACTGCAAATATAAGGCCATTTTTTTAGAGCTGGGGTTTCCTGGGAGTGATTAGAATTGGATTAAACCCTGTTTCACCCACATCAGACATGGTGAGGAGATAGAAAATACAGCAGAAGAAAAACTTGTCTTCTCTATAGATGTAGATTCTTGGCCACCTCTTGCTTCAGACTTCACATCCAATGTGTATGAACCTCTCTTTCTCAAGATAGAAGACTCTAAATTTTATTAAGGTAGGCTTGTTTAAAATCTTGTGTTAACCAAAAAACTGATTGATAGATAAGTGTGAATGCACTAAGAGGCAGAAAATTAGTGATATGATTAAATACGGTATTTGTCTCTTATCCTTTTAGGTCCCTTCCTCCCATCTCCTTGCATCTCTTCCTCCTTCTCTTCCTCCCTTTCTTCCTTACTGCTTTTCTTCTCCCCCTCTTTTTTACAAAGGTATGATACATGCAAGAATACCATATGTGAAAAAAATCTTCATACTAAGACTTGCAGCCTGAAAAAAAGAGCTACTACTTCTGCTTCTCTCCAGGATAAAAAGATGCTATAAAACTTCCTCAAATGCTATCTGATTCCTATGTGTACGCTGTGAATTTCAGACACAAAAGCTTTTCTAGCTCCATGCTATCTTCCAGACCATATAGTTCTGAATCTGAAGATTTGAGACTTACTGCTTTATCTGCAATGGATTTAATGTAAAAAAGAGCTCCAGTTAAATGTTTAATGCACCCAGAAAATATAAAGTCTACTCCATGGATATTAGTAAGGTATTGCTAATGTCTCTGATATTTCCTATTGGACTGCTTGGGGGAACACAAATTAAAATTTCACTTAGTAAGGGAATTAATATGTCATTCCCCACTTCCTTCGTAAGATTCCTCTAAAATTTTGACATCACTGACCATTTCTCAGACAGTTTTGATTTTAGTGAAAATCCAAAAAAAAGTGACTATGAGCAAATTATCTGTTGGAAAACGTTTAGAGTACTTTGAGACTTTATGAAAGAATAAGCTGTAGAAACATACATTATGTATACTATTCGAAGTTTTTTACTTCCTTTGGGCAGTAGATAGATAAAATAATTGGAGAGTGGTGACATTTTCTTCTGATGAATGCAGGAAAAAATGGACCTCTCTGTCTCATTGATGAAAAAAGTGTTTTTTTTTTTTTCCACAGGCTATTAACATTTCATATTTGAACATGTGCAAGCAAATACCATAGAAGAAGTTTCAGAGAAGACACAAGAATATACCAAGTCTAACACTCTTGATGTTAATTGTTTCCACTTGTCATGTGGTGGAAAAATGGCAAATCCTCCTTTTCTTTGATTATAGGATAATGGGATGTCTTAATATTAGATGGACAGCATTTTAAAAATCCCACAATGCAGGAAAACATAGTAAAAATAATTTACATTGATTTAAAAACTAGTGTGTTTAAATTTTTAAAAACATTTTTAAACCTACCTTTTTTCTATAGCTTTCTTCTCTCCTAAAGTAAAAAAAGCTATTTACTTTCTGGTGAAAATGGCTCTTTTAGAATACTGAACAATTAAATAAACTCAACATGAGACAGTAAATCCCATAAAATAAACAAGCTTTGAACTTTCTCCACAGACAAGCTATGTATTTTAGAATTTACTTCCTTGTGAGGATGGTAGCCCTCTTCTAGAAAGATATATTTTTTTACATTTGAAATTAAATCTAGACTCTCTGGACTGTAAGCTTATTGCTACCACAGTTGGGGAGCTTTGTACAATGACTTCTGAGCTGTATTGCTCCCCTGCTTACCACAGGCGTTTGTGTTGTTTTGTTTCTTTAAGTGAGGGATTTGATGTTTTCCCTTCTTTAATACCTTATTAGACCAGTAAGTCTAAGACAACAGTCTGAGAAACTTTGCAATAACAAGGGAACAGCTAATCAGAGAAGCCAAGTCATCACCAGGTAGGAGATTTCAGCATTAAGTTCACACAGAGGTATACAGACTAAAGAGAGAAAAGCTCACATTCTGGAACTGAAATTCAATAAAACTCATGCTTCTTTGTGTCTTGGGTACACAAACCATTATGTTCATAAAATAGTTGAAAATTTCACTATTCTGTACACTAAGATCTGAAGGAGTCACAATTCTGGACCCTTTAAAGTAAAATTCAGTGAATTTCAGGCTAGTACATGAATAAAAATTTGTTATTTTGAGCCTGAAAGCATAATTTCACAACCAGAGCTGTAAAAATCAGAATATTGCTGACCAGGCACAGTCCTAATCTGTGAACAAATGTGTTTTTATGATCACAAAATCTACTGTGCTGAAACTTACATTCACTATCAGATTATAACAAAAATCTAAAAATCTACAATTTTCTTAAGTGTTTCTTTGTTTATTATGTGTTGCCTAATCTAGTAGTCTGATATTCTTCAGGTCTGCATGTTTGCAAGTCCAACCAGGATCAAAGCTGATTATGAAGCCCAAACAAGCACTATATATATATATATATATATATATATACACACACACACACACACATATATATATATATATATATAGTGCTTGTTTGGGCTTCATAATATACATATATAATAATATATATATATATATTACACTTTTTTTTAGTGTAACATATGCCTACATTGATCTAAATATGTATCATATATCTACATACATACATACATATATACATATATATATGTTTGTGTGTGTGTATGTGTGTATATATATGTATGTATGTATGTATGTATGTATGTATGTATGCCCAGTGATTGTAAATGGCACAGAAAGAAGACTGACAAACATGAATAGGACTAACCTAGTCCCCTCTTTGGCTTTTTGGTCAGGATGAAAGCTCATTAGTAGAAAAATACATATATTCAGACATTTATATGTATGTCTGTGTGTATGTTTACATATGTGCACATGTATAGTGCATGTCCATATATATGTGCATAGGTATATATCCATACATACGTGTGTGTGTATATATATACACATACACATACATACATACATACATACATACGTGTGTATATATATACACATACACACACACATACACATTTGGTTATACGTGGATATGAAGTGTGTATGTGAGAACAGAAGGAGAGACCAACAGTCTTGTGAGGTAATGATGGACAGAGCTGATGAGCAAAAGCTATGACTGATATGACGTAATATTAAGAAAAGAGTTCTTAAACAGACTCACCTCAAGAATTTGCATGTAAGCAAGGAGAAACCTGCCAGGCACCTTTATGGGAAAAACACCCAAATCCTTTCCTGGGCATGAGCATGCTGGTCTCTGAAGTGTCTATACACCAATATGTGCAGCATGGGGAATAAACAGGAGGAATTAGATACCCGTGTGGAGTTACAGGGTTACTTGCTGCAACTTGTGGGAATGTTGCTGGGATCACAGGGATGTGATGGGATAACTGTGGTGACTGGAGGGCTGCAATGCAGAGATATGTGCTCTTTAGGAGCAATTTCCTACACAGACACATGCACACAGATGAGCTGCAGATGCCGCAGTCTCTCCAGTTGCTGGGACCACCACGACCTGTGGTTCCACACCCATGGCTGCTACTGGCATGAGCACACTCATGGGCAGAACCACTTCAACCAGAAAGCACTATATATAAAAAAATATATATACACACCACCCCACCCTCACCGCTCTCCCCATGTATAGACATACATACAAACACTCAAAAAGGAACAGACCACAGCTGAGAAAATGTGACCATACTGAGCAGTACAGGGCATGGCCCCACAGGAACACTGCCCAGCCTCTTTTCACACAGCTTCAAATGCTTTAATTCTCTTGCTATATAGAGAAATTTTCCTATGCTTTTTCATCACAAAAACACCCTCACCCCCATTTTTCCACTTCTGCTCCTGTACCTACCTACATATGTCATAAGAAACCTTTGGCAATCACTAAGGGTTCTTCTCTACATATGAAAATGTGTCACATGTACCCCTAGGTAGTAACCAATTCAATTTATAAGGTGATTTGTGGATTTGCTCTAGAAAAGAATTTTTATTCAAAGATTTTAGACTTTGATTAGTTGCAATAAATTCAAGCAAGATCTTACATTTAAAAAGTTTGTTCCATGCCTATGAAAGATTTCCTAAGTAATCCTGGATGCCTGTACCAAATCTGCATTGATGTATCTTTGAACTATTTCCTTGGATCCTATCACTTCAGGAAGAGGAGATCAGGACTTCCCTCTTAATTCTCATCCTCAGGAAGCTGCAGACCTGATGTCTGAATTTTACAATGAAGTGTAAAATGCTTCTCAATGAAGAATAAAATAGAATCAGTATTTTATTTCACATAATTTCTTTTTTTACATATTTTTGACATCTCTGCATGGGATTTTATGAGTGTTTGATACTTTCTTATATAATCTGGTTATGACAGGAACTTCAATTGCCAATATTTATGGGACCTATTCATCAGAGTCAGCACTATCAAGAAATATGATTCAACTGAACACATTAGTATACATACACACATACCCTATATACTGTACCATATATGTATGTATGCACTTGCACACATAAATATGGTCTTATTTAGGATAACTCCTTAAATAAAATCTCAGAAAGATTAAAAACCAAAAGATCTGTAAGTAAGATTTTGCTGCTTTTTAAACTTCCTTTTTTCTAGAGTCAAGACAAGTCTTGTTGGGGCTATTCGCTCTGGATATTTATTTCTAACACTGAGACAAATGCTTTATATTGATAAAAGGCTGCATGAGGGAAAGCATAGATATCTTTTTATATTAACCTAAAAGGAAATTTTTTTCTGATACCTACATTTTATTTTTTTGTATATTTGTAAACTGAAAGATAAGACAAGAACTTGCAAAAAAACCCCATCAGCTGTAATAAAAATGCAGGTGATTAATGAAAACACTCTTACTTTCAATTAGAGCAGTGCTCTGCAATTATTTCCCAAACTGAGCCTTTTAACCCAGCCCATATGTAGCATGCTAAACAGACAGAAGATTCCCTTTTTCTTGCTCTTTTGCCTTTCTTGTAAATGCTTGAATTTCAGATTACTGTGGTAAAAATGGGAAGTTGCTTTCTACTCAGCAAAATCCGTTCTATGGGGAGGGAAGTTACGAGTCAAGAAACGTCTTTCTGTCAACAGAATTCCTCCACTATTTCTCCCAAAGCCTTAGGAAATGACTGGCTATGACATCTGCATTTAAGACGTGAGGGTCCAGTGCCACATCCTGCTAACATTACAATAAATAATTTTACCATTCACTGAAATGGGAATAGGTACAGTAAGTTTATCTGGAGAAAATTTGCTTTTAGCTTAAACCAAAATTTATGCCTATATATGCTTTGCTTTCATATACAGATGATTTTTCCCATTCTTAGATTCTGCTATCAATAGATGAAAAAAATTTACACGATCAGATTGCTAGCAAAGATTATTTCTAACTGACCTCTTTGTCAAATTTTGTTTAAGACATAATTTTCGTTCTTGCAACATCAATCAACAGGGCTTGTTCTTTCTTGTTGTTTGAACACAAATATTTGAGAGTTCGAATTTTTCATTTTCAAGGGTTGTATTTTCAAAATAATAGGATCAACTTATCAAAGAATGAAAAGTACCCTGAAAAACTGCAGTTTCAATTTTTATTTTTAATTTTTTTCTGAGACATTTTCTCTGATATTGATTAGGATTACTCTTCTGATAGAAAAATGACTGATCAAAACCTTGTTCTTTGTTCTAGCCTTATAGTAATAGACTGAAACATGAGTTAAGACCTCAAGTTTTAGAGCTCTACACTCAAAGAAGTTAGATTTCACAATGTCAGAGGGACGGTTTTTTGCTTAGCTTTTAGGTAATGAAATATAATCTATATGGGCATTCTCCTACAGGTTCTCTAAAAACAAGGAGGAATTGAATCCTGTGTTCTTCAGTTACTTGTCTTCTGACAAATAGAAGAAAATTGTGCCAGGTTACAACTATGAAAAAGTCCGAGTTAGGAAGAAAAATCCCTGAAGGCACAAAAAAAGAAAATATGAGGCCATACCTATAGTGATCCAAAGTGTTCTGAAGCTTCGGCTATTATGAGTTTCCCAACTGAACTCACCTTTTTTACATCCCCCTGTCTTTTGGTTACAAAAACTTAGTAAGGCAATTTAGTTCTTGCAGAATTTGTAATCAACAAGGAAAGGAATAATTTATAGATGCGCAACTAAGCCACAGAAATATGAAATATATAAACAGTAGCCACACAACACTGAACAGAAATTAAGCTATTAAACAGTTTTCATGAACTTAAAAATTAAGCATTGAACCACAATATTGTAAAATTTCTTTAAATCAAAGACTTCCAGCATATTCTTCAATGCTGATAAAATTTAATGACAAATGGTAGTTTTAAAGAAATTAAATATTAATGTTTCCCTGAGTTAAATGTGGGAGCATATGTACAGTGACTGGAAGCAAAACTATCCTTGTGGAAACTTAGGAAGTAGTTTTGTACACTTTCAACTCAGCTGGAAGTTGTTTTCTCCTTCTTCTATGCAGCCAGGAATCTAGAAGTCTTGGACAAAGTCATCTCCAAGGCCATGGACTTGTCTTGGAAGGACTGATACGGAGCACTACCCGTGAAGCACAGAATTTACCCTGCTCCGTTTCAAATTCTATGCCTCCTTTCAAACAGTTTGGGTAGCCAAAGCATTTGTGCAGTATATAGAAAAACACTATAAAGAAGAGCAAGAACTTGTACAAAGTATCTTAGATCAAATGAAGAGGTGCTAAGAAAGAGAATAAGAACTTGTTCTTCAGAGATCTGATGTGATATTGCTGTGATACTTTGCAAAACAGTCTACTGGAGAAAACGGAGGTAGGCTGGCTGAGAGCAATAAAAAAACATAACATGATTTCATATTCCTAAGTGAGCAATAGACCCAGCAGGGAAGCACCATAAAAGTGCAGCACAAGGTTCAGTAACTGATTAGACAGTAGTAAGCAGGCAGGTTGTTACCATATGATTGGAAGCTATTATGGGAGATGATTCTATTTAATTTCATTTCACATTTTATTAAAATGTTCCATAGACAATAAAGCAGATATTATTACATGAGAGATTTTAAATTGCTCTGATCTCACAGGTAAATGTGTTTTAGGCATCTTAAGTAGTCTTTTCTTTTTCCGAGTGTGGTAGTAGTTAGAATGATAATTATTGTCTCTCTACATTAAATGCTTTTTAGGTATTTATCATGCAAATATGCTGCTAACTTTTCAGCATAATTCCCAAGATCCCATAGAAATTAATTTTACCTTATGATTATAGGAAGACACTGGTGTAGTGTAGTAAACAGTAATATTTTGGATAACATGACAAGTATCATATTTTTTTAAACAGATGCATGTTTCTAATCTCACCCAATTTGAGCAATGAAAATATACTATGAGCATAATAGCATCATTAAGAATGATGAGTGATCCAAAGCTTTGACAGCAACTCAAGTCTAGCTACTTTTAAGTATACTATTTTTAAGATGTAGATTAATTTAAAACCTGGACCATTTTAAAACACAGAGGGTTTTTAATTTCTTTGGGCCAGGGAACTATGATACAAATCTAATTAACAGGGAATAAGTTACTACAAATAAAGTTATCCATTTTTAGGAGAAAAAAAATTATTCAGAAAGAATCCTATTCACCTGCTATTTCCAGCTTCGCCTCTATTTTGCTTACTAGTGTGATTTATGCTATATATATCACACTTCTTTTTCTTTATTTTTTTCTTTTTATAAGTGAGTCTAAAATGGCCTAAAGCAGAGTGAAGTGCAATCTCCTGACACAGTATAGTCTCTCTCCTCAATTGGTTTCTGGAAGCACAAGATAGCCCTGCACTAGATTGCATTTAAAGGAAAAATCCATTGTTAGTGTCTGGCTCTATAAGAGCCCTTCATTATATTACAGCTTTCCTAAATCAATACCTAAAACTACAAATCTGAATTCTACATTAAAGAAACTTCAAACCTGAATATTAACTGTGGTATCTATTTAGGTTTCACAGTATTAAAAATTTTATCTTGTATTTACATCACAGACTTATAAAACATTTTATTAATGTTTTTCAGATGTAGCATAAATAAAATAACTATCTGTCTAATCAAGGAAAAGACAGAAATTAGTTGCTTACATTTTTTGAAAAAGCAGTAAGAAATAGTAGTTGTCAATGTCATCATAGGTCCTTGAAAAGAAAAAGATGTGTTTACCAGGGCAATATCCATTTCTATTCTGCATGGAACAGTGAAGAAGTCTCTACATGAAGAATTATGAAATTAATTCTTTTGTTCTGTCAAGATTTTACCATGACTCAGTGCTTGTCTTTATAATTACCAAAGAGAAGGGGAATATTTTGAGGTTATGCTCATAAAATTTGATAGTTCTTTCTATGGAAAGTGAATCGATTGGAAAAAGCAAAAGACTTTGCTCTGAGGCTTTGCACATCTCTGAAAATCAAATCCAAACTGAACCTTCCAAAGCTTCTGAAACATGTGGTAAACTTTACCTTACCTGTCCTTCAGAAATTAGTCACAGTGTGCTTCCGACACAAAAACCCATTTCTGTTTTTTGTGCCAGAAGTGCAGTGACTAATTTTCAGGAGCTCCTGTGCCAAATGTGCTCAAGGCAAGTTCTAACAGACTACTGTGATTCAATTAAAGTGATAGTAGCTGTGCAAAATCATGTTCAAAATAAATAAGATTTTTTTTCCTTAACTTATGCAAAGGGGTAGGAACAAATGTTGGTTTTGTTTTTACTGTAAAAACTGACCAATCAGCCTATTGCATATACAAGAATTTTCTTGCCCATTTTACATACACAAGAGAGCACATTTGCAGAAAGCTTATGCAAACTCCCCTACCTCAAATAACACATTATTTTTCCCTGTAAAATGAACAAGTCTGGAGATAAATGAAAATATCTTCTTTGTGAAGATGTGACGATATCTAAAATCTACTTTAAATTTGAAAAGTTTTTTAGTAGATAACTACATGTAGTGTCATCTGAGACAAAAGATGGTGGATAGAAGAGAATAAATAAAAGTAATTTCTCATAAAACTTCCAAACATGCCATGATAAAAATTTTATATTAGATGTTCACAGGTAGGTATCAGCATTGTCAAGGGAGTCATGATAATCTTTATGAATAAATATTTGATCTGTCCTGTTTCTAAAAATCTTCAAAGGATATAATTTCATTTTTACCCCAAGCCAGCAATAATATATTCAAAACATGCCAGTAGCTATACTATTTTCACTGGTTCTAAGAAAGTCTTCTATAGATGGAAAAAATTGCAGAAAAAATTTTTAGTGGAGTATGTGTAAACAGAGAATAATTTCTGTGCTTTCTGTCTTTATTCAAGATGCACTACTAAAGCATCCACAAAAAATTTTACTAGAGAAATTAGGACACAGTATACAATATATTTATTTTCTGGAAACCTGAGTTTGCATTAAAAGTTGTGATGGATGACATTCATTAAATACATTCTTTTTCAATTCATCTCACAGGAGCATCTATCAATCCTTTTGGCTAAATAATTACTACATCCTTTTTTTTTTTTTTTTTTTTTTTTTTTAAATGAATTAGTCAACCCTCTCAGGCAAGTGGATTAGATTTAAAGGTTTAACTAAGAACAATTTTAACTATGCATCTTCCACTACGGTAAGCTGGACACAAAAATATAAATCCAACTACAACTGTGCCACTAAACGTTCACAGAAAACAAAATAATCAAGAAAAATTACTGTTTTCAATGCAGGTTTACCAAATGGCGAGTGGGGAGGGGAGAAGGAAAGAAATATAAAATCCCAAAAGTTTGTTCTTCTGCAATATATATGACATATGGTAAAGAGCAAGTACAAATATTTTTAATTTTTCACCAAGCTCTGTGTTCAATACTATGAATTATCTATCCAGCTAGCTAATTAGTTTATTGTACTGCATAGTAGGGCAAAATCTAGGCACCTTTCCCTAATGCAGCTTTTTTTTTTTTTCCTACATAAGTGCTAAATAGAAAAGCAGTTTTAACAGCTGCCATCCATTCCACCACAAAGTAGCAGAAGAAAGACAAAAAAAGCAGGCCAGAATAAAGAACCCATAGATTTTGCTAAAGAAGAAAAATATACTGTAGTTAATTTTGCATGTTTACAAAAACCTTTAAAGATGGAGCCATTCTATAAAACATGAAGTTAGATAGAAAAAGACACAGTTTCAAGGGGCACAAAAATAAATTATTATAGGAGCCACCTCTAGGCTGCTGCTCAGCAGAATAGTAGTAGTGCATTTATATGATAAAAACAGGGACATCAGAAAGCTGTTGGTAAACTGTCTGCCAAATAAGGTTGTCTTCCAATTTAGGAGAATTTTTGGTATCTGGCACTGTAATTCTCAGATTTTACTAATGATAATGTGAAGATAAGGAGTAAGGGTAAAGAAGGTTTACTTTATGCCCTATTCAGTAAGATCAAATTTATTAGATTATGCAGTCCATTTTATCCTTAACTCTATACACCAAGCTCAGGCTTAGCTTTTCTCCAACCAACTGCCATAGCATGCTGATTTTCCTTCCATCCTCTTGCAGCTTTCATCTTCTGCCAGAAAATTCACTAGCAAAACGCACTCAGTGCTACAGAGAATCCCAGGCCCTGATGGGAAGCTCAATGCCATCTCAATTCTGATGATCAGAGGAGATCTGAGCAGAGCCAAAAGTGTGACAAGGGCAGGCAACAGAAGACAACTCTTGGCAATGTTTTACCAACTTCTCTGCAACCTGCCATACCCTTGGAAGATTCAAATCCATATGTTTGATGTGGCTATCCCATGCACCAGGCTGAAGTCACTACTTCTGCTTTTAAAAGAACTTCTCCAGCAGCTTAGGCTGCAATTTCTTCTTGTCTAATGATTGTGTGAGGTTCTTTAGTGTTTTTTGTGGGCAAACACATACTGTTGGTTTTCTGAGTTTGTGCTTACAAGAAAGCAAAGTAGAAGGTCACTGCATGTGGTAATCTCTGCAGTAAGTGCCAACAAGTTATATATTTTTAGTCCTCCACAAAGGACAGGTATCTTTTTTTTTGATAGTTACACAAGGTTTAGAATTTATGTAATATCAAATAGCATTGAAAAATTAATTTCCTTATAAAAAGTAATATTATTTTTCAAAAGCAAATTAATTTTATTGTCCTGGCATGTTCTACTTTGCCACTTTGTTTTGGAGGCCCTCATTTATGATAACATTTAGAGATGCGAAGACCACAGACATGATAGTCCTCCATGGATTCTGCTAAGAAGTGCAATATCACATTTATATGGATATCTCAAAATCTTACCTATCACTGTTATCACTGTTGATCCTGTAGACTGCTAGTGCCTCGTTTCCTTCTCTAGAAGAAGCTTTGCTTCTTAAATGAAATAACTCAGGAATGGACTACTCAAATTCATATACAAATTTGTTAGGAGCTTCTCAAATTTGCTTACAGACAGCAGCTGTGTACTGATTGACTTTCGTGCTGATACATCAGCAAATATAATATGGAAACTGCTACAGAGCTTTGTAATGTTAGATATATGCAAATAAAATCCAAGTCTAAGTATTTGGAGAATTTAAAATGTCACATTCTTTCTGAATTGGACCCAATATTATTTTGGACTTTGTCACTTGCAGAGCAGAAAGTACAGTTTTATCTGAAATTCACATTACTCAGTTGAGAGTGACCTATGAATCTGTATCACACACTTTTTTACAAAAACCTTATACATCTCTGACAATGAAAAATGTCACTGTAAATGAAAATCATTATTAAGTAACTGCAAAATATTTAAGAATACCTTTACCATCCTTAAAGTGGTATAAAGTTTTTGGATCATTCTACTCTTTCTAACTACAGGAAAAAGGTTAAAAAATAGTACAGGACTTTCAGAGCAGTAACAGAAAACAGTATCTGGCTGAACTAACCTGGAGATAGAAAAAAAATTCTAAGTAGGCACATGACACCTGAAATTATGAACTATAGACAGTAACATATTCAGCTCATTCATCCTTCCAGTTGTCTTAATGTATTCTTTGTCCTTCACAGAATAAAAAACCTTCTTAGACAGAAGAAAGATAATTGCTGGCAGGTTTTATAGTACTTGATAAATGTAGTCTCTATCAATCAACTTTTGTATATGTGTTTCATTGCTACAGAGGCCTACTTTCTTTTCCTGTTCACTAACTATTTGCTTAGCAGCCTCATTTGTTAAGATTACCGAAAGCAGTGTGTGAGAATAAACAACTTTTTTCATTAGAACATGTTTTTTAGGGCTGGTTTTTTTTACCCACAAAAGAATATATACAGATTGCAGTATCACACATTCCCTCTGATCAGGCAACTTACCATTACCCAGAGCATTCCATAGCTATTTGAAGGAATTTACGTTTTTTGTAGGGGGAAAAAAAAAGTTTTCATTTTTTTCAAGTTTAGTAAATGGTGGTTGTTAGTGACACAGCTCCTGAGTATGATTTATCACTTCTTGAAATTAATGACCCAAATCTGTTTTTATATTACATTATGAGACTGACACCTACCAAGAGCTGTGGAAGAATATGCTTTTTTAGGACTTGTTAATTTAATTTATGTAAATTAATTGGATGAGGTTTGAGAATGGATTGCAAAATTTTATCATTTGGGCTTCTTTATTATAGAAGATTCAGGTGTTGAAATCTTTTTAAAACTCTGTTATTCTGTTCTCTGCTGGTGTAGCGTGGGCAGATTCTCACTTGTTAATTATACTGAGAACACAGGAAAGGATGAAAAAATCTTGACAGAAGAAAATAATAAAATAATTTTCACTGGCATGTATTAAACTTCTGTCTGCATGTCTGCATGGGATCAACATCTTAAAGAACTATAGAATCAAAGAATGAATCTTGGAATGGTTTGGGTTGGAAAGGATGCTTAACAGGACCTTTCAGTCATCGGTGATTGTAACAGACTCCCGTAATTTTTCAAATAGGATGGGAAGCACCTTAGCATGTATATCTGCCAGATCCCTCAAGATTCAGAAATACACCTCATTGTGACCCCTCCCATTAACCTGTATATGTTCATGTTCCTGAAGTTGTCTCTGATGTCCTACTTCATTCCTCATCCACTGAGTTGAAATTTAGGGATTTGGCAGAGACTGAAAACTGAGGCAAAGAAATTGAAGAGTACCTTAGTCTTTTTCATGTCAGCATCACCAGTTACCCTATCCTGTTCATCAGAGAAAGTACAATGTAATTCGTGTTCCTTTTCTGAGTAACACACCTATAGGATATATTCTTATAGTTCACATCCCTTGCCAAGTATATCTCTTTCTGTGTCTTGGTTTCCCTGACCCCTCAAACACCCTCAAACTACTCCCTCAAACAGTAACACTATATTCTTCCAAGGACACATGCCTGTAGTTCCACTACCTATGCATTTCCTTCCTGTGTTTCCATTTGGCCAGGGAGTCAGCTGTGCTCATTTCCAGCTGTCCATTACTGATTTTTTTGTACATGGGAATCAAGAGTTCTTGTGTTGTAGAAAAAAATGTTAAGCAGCTCCAAGGTCTCCTCTCCTCCTTTAGCCTGTAGGGCAGTTTTCAGGTGGTCTCATCCACTATTTCCTTAAACATCTGAAAGTTTCTTCCATTAAGGTTTAAAGTCTTTTTGCATGAATATATTCCCTGTATAATTCTTACAATGATCAAACCTGCAGTTTCCTTAATTTTTTCTTGCAAAAGTGAGATATCATTTCTTTCAAAATATATGAGTTTGTGGCTACAGGATTGTTAGACAACAAGACTCTATTAAGCGGAACATGAAAAACATTGCAAGATAGTTAATTTTTAGAGCCTCTCTGAAAGAACATGAACAATTTCTCTATTGAAATGAAGACCCAAAAAGCTGAATACAAAACAAGAAAGAATATGAATTTCATTTTTGTGTATTGCACAGTTAATAACACCATTTGTGTTCACTTATTATTGCTCTCTTCGTTTCTACGACTGACCTTAACGTGGACTCATGTAGACTTACTCCCATAAGGAGATAGAACTGTGCTGCTGAGCAGATTACGAATCTTCCTGTCTATTGGGAAATTTTTACATTTAAACAAACAAGCAAACCAAAACAAGTAAAAAAAAAATTAAAAAGCCCACCCTTTTGGCTGTTCAGACAGCATCAAAATTCATTTACAGCCACATTTATTTCTTTGTGTTGAGGAATATGTTTGGTGAGGTAGCTCCATGTGCAGAACAAGCTGCAGGCTGAGCTCTGGGCTGTCAGGAGCCCAAGCCCAGGCAAGAGGCCTTGACCTGCTGATCCTGGGGACCTGGGGCTGGCCAGGGAACAGGACATGCAGAGACAGCAGGAGCCAAGCCCTCAACTGGAAGAGTGAAACCTTCCCACACAGACTGGGAGGGTATAAAAATCCATGGGGTTCCTTCGTTCTGGATCCCTCCTCCAAGGCACCAGCCCCAGCTGTTTCTCTGTTTCTGTGCTGTGGACAAATGGCTTTATGGAACCAGACATCTTGGATTCTGCTAAGGGAACTCTGTGGTTGAGTTGGTAGGGAAACCTGGTCTGACTGTGTGAGAGTGAAGCATGTAGGGAGTTCACCTGGTCACCCACCAGATCACAGTAACTACAGATTGCAAAGAGTACTCAGTCCCAGCATGAAAGTCTGTGAGTGGGAATGTGGTGAGTGCCAGAGTGACTCCTGAATGGTCAGACAGGGAAGTTTACTTAGCATTTGTTCTTAAGAACCAAGAAAACCAAACTTGTTGTATTGAATAATTTCTGGGTAGATTTAAAACTGCTCGCACTAAACAAGTGTTTAAAAAAAAAGGAAAAAAAAAAAGAAAAAAAATTAAAAAATGAATGAACAATGAAGTATTAATCAATACCCACAAAAAAAAAAAAAAAAAAAAAAAAAAAGAAGAAAATTTAAAAAACACTACAGTCCTTCAGGTTACAGACTAATATGAGTAAGTGATAAGGAGCTGCAATATATGACTGCAATATGCAGTCACATTCATTATGATAATAAACCCAGGAATGCAATGAACAACTATGGGAGAATTTTCTATTATGAATAATTTTAAGGGAAGTACTATTAATTATACTGTGAAAATAAATAAATAAGTACTGGGCAAAATAGCCAGAAACTACATATTTATAATTGAAATGAATTTTAGGTATTGTAGATGGGCTTTCAGATGCATTTAGTAACACTGTTGCCATAAAAGTTAGTAAGAGGTTAGTAAAATACATTGGAGTGACGGATTTGAGCCAAAAATACATCTTTTTATGTCTTTTAGAACTACTGTGCAGAGGTTTATTCTAACTCAGAACAGAAACATGGCTGAAGAGATAGATTGCTGTAACTTAGTAGGAATCTGTAAACAAAGCTGCTTACATCCTAAACACCAGCTAGGAGTGAAATAAGCTACTAGTTTTCCTGAGGAGAGAAGGTGAAGCTTTCAAAAGAACCAGGTAAAGACATGTTCCAAATCAGCAGGCGGAAAATAATTTTCAAGCCAAACATAGGCAGATAAGCAAACAACAAAGTCTAGAGTGAAGAAAAAAGACATATTACTGGCACAAAGTATCAGATCTAGAAAACTATACAACAATAAAGATTACTAAATATGATGGAAATTATTAAAAATGCTGTTAGATTATCCAATACCTGTTGAAAAGGAAAGATGCATTTTAAAACAAAGTCAAATATTCAACACAAATATTTTGTCAGCTTTCTCCCAGGCATCTGGAAGCTAGCCATCCCAGGGATATAAAATATTCAAGACACAAATGTTTCCATTGCTTACCCTGTATCCAATATCAAAACCACTTGACTAATTGAGCAAAATCTGAATAGTTGTGTGATCAGATAAAACACTGGCAACAGAACTGGTTTAGTTTTTCATAGATGACAAAAAGGAAACTGCAGAACACTCTCACACACCTCATTAAATCCTTTTGATAAAACACCTTCAATACACCTGCTGAAACTTTACTCAGTCAAATAAATTACTATGATTTGGACCCAAAAGTCGTGTACAGCACCACCCTCAGGACGTGTATTGCAGAGCTTGAAATAAAATGCTGTTTGGACTGGAAGGATTTAGACAATAGGGAGTGACGAGGAAGGTTATAGAATATAGAAGCTTTAAATTATAAATGCTCTAGAATCAGCTAATTAAATCCAAGTTCTTTCCACAATGCTGCAATATGGGATCCCCTTCCCATCCCTCTACCCCAGATGACTGCATAATAACAGACTCCTTATTCGCACTAACACAATGCTACTGACTGGGGGAAGTTTACTCAACATTATGCTTGCAAATGTGAGTAAAGAATTCAGTTCACAGCCATCATTTGTTAAGCTGTTGCAGTAGCAACAGAGTTTATAAGTTTATCAGCTATAACTCTGTTAATGCAAAGAGAGAAATCTAAATTAGATTTGGTGGACAGATCCTGTGTTGTAAGCTCTTTTGTAGTTGACTTTTTTTAAGCTTATTTCTCTTTCTAATTGTACCTTGAGGGATGTACAGCACACATGATCTGGAAAAAAAATGCATTTAGAATCCATACAAAATAGGGTCAGAAGGGAGGACTGTTGATAGAATGTGGAAATGGAAATGCTGTCAAATATGCTTGAATAGAATTTCCGTAAGTCTTACAGCACTTACAACTTATCAGGCACAAGAAAATGGAACTAAATTTTTCTGCCAGTCATAAATGTTTACACAAGTGTTCTAAAAATCAGATGTCAATTGATATTTTTCTATTGTTCATGCTCATTGCAGACTACAGAGAGATGGTTAAGTTCTCTCTTTTCCCCAAGAAAATTATTTTTAGAACACATTGAACTGAGAATTGCTATGAATAAATTAATTAATATTGTCACAGAGAGTCTTACATCTTTCTTATGTTCTTAAACTCATGACCCTGCAAAAGAGTACAAAAGGACTAAAACCCCCATTGCAAGTTACATGGTGTCAGGAAGGACTCCAATTGATAACTGTGGTACCAACATGTCTTAAACTGGATATTTGACTTCTATGGAGTACTATCTGACAGTTTTCATTCCCAATGATGGTTATCTTGGACATCTGGAGCTCTGCTACCTTACTGCTTGAATAGCCCCCAGTGTAGTCTGTAACTGAGCCCTCTGGATAATTTGAATGAATAATAAACTACAGTTAGAATATGTCTTCCTAGATAGGAAAGACACAAATGTGTCTGCAGGTGAGATAAACGAAGTGGGTAAAGAAACCCTGCTACAAGGGCATATCCAAATCAGTAAATGGAATAGAGGTGTGTACTCCCTGAAGAACAAGATAATTTCTTAAAATAATACCTCACCAGTGCTTGCTGAGCTTGTTTATGCATACACTTGTCTTGTTAGAGGAAAGACTTTGTAAAATAAAAAAATATGGAGGAAGAACTAAGGCAACCAGGGCTCTATGTGTTCAACTCTTCTACAAAAGCTAAAATTCTCAAGAAAGTCAGATTTAGAAACTACCATAGAGAAAAAAATTACACCTATGAATTTAAATATTTAATGAGGCTGCTGGATGCTTAATTCACTCAAAAATTCAGTTCATGAAGAATCCCTCTACCTTTTCAAAATAAACATTTAAAGGGTTACTGTTTAAAATAGTGTCTGTCTGAAAAATTGACATATCCAACCTGCGGTGTGTGCAGGTTGCACTTAATATGATTTTTCAAAATCTTGATTTTAAGAAATGAAATTAAGCTTAAGTTTCACTTTTTGATATATTGGATTCAGTTTCTTTAGATTTTATTAAAATAATTTTATTAAAATAATTTTATTAAAATTTAGTTCACTTACATCTGGCATGTGTCACTAATTTTATGCTTGTAAGAATTATAAACATTCTTGTACTTCTATAAACAAGTGTTGCCAGGATAAGTAAGATCCAAACCTTTCTGCAAGTATGTTTTTTTCTAGTTTAGCATAATTATTCTTGCGGGCTGAATCAATTTTCCACTGGTAATTTGATTTTAAAAAATAGAGAATTACAGAACAATTGGTCTTATCTAAATGACATATTTCACTATGTAAAAGATGGCAATAAACAATAAATGAATATAAAGAAAATAAAAAAGAGTTTATGACCCATGTGAGGTTTAATTAAGTATTATAAATAGGGCCATAGGATTTTAAATGTGTAGGTTGAAAATTTGGGTTTAAAACCATTTTTTATGGTTTTTACTAACTAAAAAGGTATTCAACAATAAACTGCTAAAAAATATCTAGAGAAATCTCAAAATCGCTTATGCATAAACTTTCATTTAAAATCTACGTTCACGTTAAACACTTTTTTAACTTTTAGCTAGCATTAGTCTGTGTTTTAAACCCTTCTTCTGGGAGCAAAGAGTTTGCAGAACCTGACAATGGCACGGGATGAATTACACAACTGGGGCATCATATTCTCCACTCTGTTCTACACACTCAGCAGATCAGGGTGCTCACCTGTATCAGGTAAATTTATGAAGCCCAGAATCATAGAATGGGTGATGTTGGAAGGGACCACAGCGAGTCATCTGGTCCAACCTCCCTGTTCAAGCAGGGTCATCCTGGAGCACATTGCACAGGATTGCATCCAGACAGTCCTTGAATATCCCCAGTGAGGGAGACTCCACACCCTCTCTGAGAAATCTGTGCCAGTGCTTGGTCACCGCAAGGTAAAGATGTTCCTCTTCATGTTCAGGTGGGAATTTCCTGTGCATAATTTTCAGCCCACTGCCTCTTGTCCTATTGCTTGATGTCACTGAGCAGAGCCTTGCTCTGTCTTCTTGGCACCTTCACTACAGATAATCAAAGATATTGATGAGGTCTCCTCTGTTATTTCTTCTCAAGCCTGAACAGGCCCAACTCCCTAACTGTCTCAGCCTTTCCTTACAGGAGACATGCACCAGTTCCTTCATCTTCTTTTCCCACTTCTGCTGGAACTTCATGTCTGGCTTGTGCAGAGGAGCCCAGAACTGCACACAGCACTCCAGGTGTGTCCTAACCAGGGCTGAATACAGCAGGATCACCTCCCTCAACCTGCTGACACTGTTATTCCTAATGCACCCCAGGGTACCATTGTGGCCTTCTTGACCACATAGACAACTTGCTGTTCACAATATCCTGTTCTAGTCTGGTTGTATGTCTATCTTGTAAAACATAAGGACTATTTTTTCAATTAATTATGTATTTTGATTAATTAATAATTATTTTCTGCCTTTCCCATGCAAGGAAATAGATTTGATATCCTTGCCTAAACTTTCTATACTTCTTTCTACAACAGTTTGCAGTAACAGCAGTATTTCAACACAAAATCAGTGGTAAAACACTAACCTTATATTCTGCAGTTTAAACAAAGAAATAAAGGAAGAAAATACGATTTGGATATGACCCTACAGAAATTTAAGGATAAACACTGTTGTTATATTCTTAGTTGTGTGTTTATGGTATGTTAAAATACTGGACTTAGATTCATTGTAGTCTCCAAGAGGACTCTAAAATGCTGAAACGCACTGGGAAACTTCACCATCTACTATTGAAAATTTACAGTGTAACAAAATAGATTGTAACTTTATTTTTCACAACCAGGCATTCAAATCACATTATCACCCTCCTATATTTTAGTATATGTTAGGATTCACTTATTCTTTTACATACCAAGGAACTACATATAGTCAAGAGTTTCATGTGACAAAGATATTATAAACTTTCCATCTGCTACTTCATAAGGTCTCCACCAACAAATAAATCCAGGATTTAAAAAAACCAAAAAACTGAAGACTTTCATATGCTGTAAACCATCTCTGACTCTGAGCATATTTTTATGAATCATTTCAATATGAAATTAAAGCTTATTTTCTCTGTGACAAGCTCTTGATTCTGTTAACATGGGTACTGTTCATAACCTATTTGCTTATGGTAAAAACAGTAAATAAGTGTTCTTGTTGTACTTCTATAAAATGCTACTGTTTGTATCCATGTCTAAATAGGGGCATAGTTCAGCTCCTACTGGACAGCAGCCCTTATTAAAAAACCTATATCTATAATTCAGTTCAACTGGGACACGTCTCTTGCTGCTGATACTGCAAGCTCATATTTTCATCTATCACTGAACTCTGAGTGGATTTTCTGCAATACAATTAATTTAGTATTTTGTATTTAGTTTAGTATTTTCATTCTAGGGTGCTTTTTCAAATAAAGTCATAACTTAGCATCTACTTATGCATTTTTTATAAATCAAAGTTAAAATTTTGGGACTTTCTTAAATAAAAGCTCAGAAAATGCACCTGAGAAACTATTTGATTAACTAAGATTTAATATCTTCTTATTAATAGAAACTGATATCAATGGGTAAATTTACATTGCCTGGGGTGAACATTCAATGCATGTTAAGTATTCCCATATAACCGGTGCAGTACTTCATATTGAGACAATGCAGGGGTGAAGATAAAAAGAGTTAGCCTTCAAATCATTAAGAAAGAGCAAACATCTCACAGGAACCATAACGTTAGGATATAGTGCAAACCATTGAAGAACATGTTTATCTAATCCCTGCAGTCACTGCAAAATTTCATCTACACTATCTTCTGTCAAAAGCTTTTGGAGAGAGGTATGGAGAATAGAAGCACTGCATTCCAACTGACATTAATGCAATTTTAGTCAAAATAATTAAAACTCTCTATAAATGACATTTAAAGACTTAAAAAAAAAAAAAAAAAAAAAAAGGATTTTCATAGATTCTTGGATTACTGTTAGCTAAAAACCAACAAATTGATTTCTCATCTCTAACAACAGAGCATTAGTATAAGATACAGGAATTTTAAGTTAGAAGCAAAAAAAAAAAAAAAGAAGATAATCACATCAATTCAGAAATTACTTAAATAACTTTAAGTTTGTGGAGCTAAGTAGATTAAACCTTTTAGAAATTTGGAGTTCAATTCCTCAAGGATTTTAGGTTCCTCTCTTATATTTTTTCCCAGTTTAACGGACTTCCATGTTCCTGTCCCTAACAGGTTTTATAGGCAGGAGCAGATGCAAAGGAATAAGCAAGGGGGTAAATTTATATCTTCTTATGTCTTCTCTTATAAATCTTCTATAACCAAACGTTTATTAAAAGTTTTCATATTGATAAAAGCCATTGTATGCTTCAATTCATTGAAGTGACTGGGATCCTCAGAACATGTTTTATGACAGTACAATAAAAAATATTTGTGGGAGATTTTTCTGTAGGTTTGATATCCTAAAGAGCAAGTTCTCCGTAATTCACATGGAAGTAAAATATTTTCTGTCAACAACAACATTATACAACAATATACAACTCCACAGTTTTCATTACATGCACATCTACCCTCTAGCTAAAAACACCCCTCTCCCTCAAATGCACTTTTGTCCTGGCTTCTTCTCTCCTCTGTCTCCTCCTCTTCACAAAGTGGCAGTAACATCTGTACTAGTACACTCCATTTATCTCCCAGTTTATATTCACACCAATTGTGAGGTCTGACCTCTCTTCTGCCTCTCTGAAGTTCATTCCTACTTTTAGCTGTTTCCCCTGTACTTTGGAGAGCAATTATCATTGTATAAGACAGCCTCAGTCAACCATGATCACACCTTGCCTTTCTTCAGCTGTTGATTTTTAAGTCTCTAAATTCCTTCTTCTGAGAGTCAATAGTATATAACTGATTCAGAGAAACTGAGTAAACTAGTTCATTTTACTTTTCACCATGTAACTCTCCTTCAGACAAAAAATTAATAACATTAATTTGCATTGTACTGGCACAATGTAATAATACTATATGGGTATGATGTTTGTATACATAACCTTTTAGCTAATTTGAAAAAATACTTGCAATTGTTCCTTCAATAAACATGTGACAAAATCAGAGTTTACTCTAATGGCTTTCCTTTATACTATAAGGTGACAGTAGTTCAATTTTGTGTTAAAAAACTTAGGACTTAGAAAGACAGTTTCCCTATTTCAACAAAGCTGCAGAATTACTAATGCCTTGAAAACTACACATAAGCACTCCAAACTTTACTGGCAGCTATACAGGAGTCTGAGCCACTCTCCATTTCATACAACACTAAATGGATGTATTGCCATAGGACAATTGAACAGGTTCATTACAACTTCTTTATTTTACTTTCCACTACAGTTTTGTTAAGTTAATTGGTTATTGCAGTTTCATCAAGATATTTTTCCTGTTCTTTATACTTTTATACATATAGTAATACCATTACCTTGAATGGTGTAAAATTTAATTGACCTATAAAATCTCAGAATGACAAAGGAAATATTATATTTTGTTCTAAATAAAATATTAACATATAGATTTTGGATAATAAAAACAGCTTTAAAATTATTGTAAACTACAGCAATAATTAAATATTAGGAATATAGTAATTTCATACAGTACAAGAGATAACTGAAAAGGCTTCCTTTAAAATCAGTGTTTCCTAGACTGTACTTAATAGCAAAAATCTCACAGTACTATGCATTGGTGATCTTGTTACTGATAGTAATAATATGATACTGCATAATATTGAATAACTGCTGTTACTTATTTTCTTGACAAGAAGAAGGCATAAATAATATTGCTAACAAAATTGTTGTCTTTTATATCTTTTATTTCCAGTTCTCCCATCTATTTACCTGTATTTCTTCCTCAGTTATGGTAAAGGTATTCAGTAAAAATGTTAGAAACAAAAAATCCTATGACAAGAATATGGCAAGCATGATCTCTGAATGTTGAAAATAAATATTGCAATGAATGCTATCTCTGAAAAACATGTTTTTCATAAGATCAAAGAATAGTTTGTGTTGGAAGGGACCTTTAAAGGTCATCTTATCCAAACCCCTGCCATGGACAAGGACATCTTCAAATAAATCAGGATGCTCAGAACCTTGGATAAGTTGTATTTGAATGTTCCCAGGGATGAGACACTTACATCTCTGGGCAATGAGTACCAGCGTTTTACCACCCTTATTTTAAAAACCTTCCCCCATATATGTAATCTAAATCAACCCTCTTTTAGTTCAAAACCATTATGCTTTTTTCTAATACTAACATGCCCTGCTAAGAAGTTAATTCCTTTCTTTCTTAAGAGGTCCCCCCCTTTTAATATTGAAAGGCCACAATATGATCTCTTCTTGCAGCTGAACAACTCCAGCTCTCTGCTTTTCCTCACAGGAAGGAAGTTCCATTCCTCTAATCAGTTTTGCAGTCCTCTGCAATCCTCCTCATGCCTTTTACTGAGAATCCCAGAACTGGTTACAATAGTCCAGGTGCAATCTCACCAGAAAAGAATAAAGAGGGAGACTCACTTCCCTCAACCTGCTGGTCATGCTTCTTTTCATGAAGCCCTGAATGCAAATACACACTAATCTCCAGCTCCTTCTCAGTAGAGTTACTGTCAATCCCTTCATCCCTAGGCTGTATTGATATCTGGGGTTTCCCCTGTTCATGGGCAGGATCTTGCACTTATCCTTGTTAAACGTGAATTTCCCATGGGCTCAATTCTCAAAGCTTGTCCAAGTGCCCCTGGATGGCATCCCATCTTCCAGGTGTGTTGGCTGCACCACAGTTTGGTATAGTCTGCAAACTTGCTGAGGACGCAGTTGACCCCACTGTCACTAGTGAAGAAATTAAACAGTACTGGCCCCAGTAGAGACCCCTAAGGGTCACTGGTTACTGATATCTCTGTGTACATTGAGCCATTGATCACTACCCTCTGGATGCAACCATCCAGACGATTCCTCATCTGCTGAACAGTCAACCCCTCAGATCCATAACTCTCTAATTTCAAGAAGAAAATTATGTAGGAGACTGTGTCAAAGGCCTTATAGAAATCCTAATAAAATACATCCATAGCTCTTCCTTTGTCCATTGATGCTGTCACTCCATTAAAGAAAGCCTCTAGATGGTTTAGGAAGGACTTACCCTTGGTGAAGTCATGCTGGTTTTCTTGAATCACTTCCCTGTCTTCAGTGTGTCTTAACAAACGGATGATCTGTTCTATGATTTTCCCAGATGCAGGGGAGTGGCTGACAGGTCAGTGGTTCCCGAGGAGGATCTACCCCTTTCAAAGATGGGTACAAGCTTTCCCTTTTGTCAGACACCTGGAACTTCACCTGACTGCCATGACTTCTCAAACATGGAGAATGGCTTGGCAAGTACATCAGCCAATTCCTGTAGGAATCTGGGATGCATCTCATCTGGTCCTTCAGACTTTTGTACATTCAGGTTTTTGAAGTCATCATAAGACTGCTCCTCTCTTACAGTGGAAGGGACTTTGCTCCACTGGTGCCCCATATACTGTCCATCCACTTGAGAGGTGTAGGAAGAGAGGCTGCCATTTAAGACTGAGCAAAAATGTTGTTGAGAACCTCAGCCTTCTCATCCATTTTTACTAGTTTGTCAGTCTTGCTTATCAGGACTGGTTTTCTTGACCCTTTATTTGACCTCTCTTTTCTGGCTGACACACCAGGTGTGTAAAGCCTTTCTTATTCTTTGTTTACCTTGGCAAGTTCCACTCCCAGCTGCACTTTGGCCTTCATCACTTCATCCCTACAAAACCAGACCAACATCCCTATACTCTTCCCAGGATACTTGTCCCTTCTTCCATTGCCTGTGCATTTTCTTCTTCGCCTACAGCTTGACCAGAAGGTCCTAATTCTGCTGTGCCAGTCTCTTGTTTTCCTTGCACAATTTCTTGCACCTGAGGTCATGAACTTTAATGCTCGATGGAAAGAGTCCATAAACATCTCAGTTTTGTACTGCTCCTTTGTCCCTGATGGCAGTTTCCCAGGGAGTCCCATTAACTAACTCCTTGGACAACTGGAAGGTTTTCTTTCCTAAATTTTCAGGTCCTGACTTTACTCTTCACCTCATCTATTTTCCTCAGGACTTCCAACTCTACCAGTACATAATCACTGCAGCCAAGGCTACCTCCAGTCTTGATGTCACCAATTAGCTCACTGGTGTTAATGACCATCAGGTTCAATAATGCATTCCATTTGGCAGGGCTGTTCTATTGCCTGTCCTAATAAGTTATCCTCCAGGAACTTATGGGTGCCTGTAGATAGCAGACACCACTCCAGGAATCTCACTGATTGCCTACAGCACAATGAAGACTATTTTTGGCAGAAATCTCAGACAAGGTATTTTAAAAATGTGAAGGTCTCCTGAAAAAAAGGGCAAATAAAAATCCATGCATCTGTCATGCTGAGAAAGATAATCTTTTTGAAATTACTAAGTATATGAAAATTACTGTTTCAATTAATGTTTCCATGGCAAGATAGTTGGAAATAGATGATCTGTAAGGTTCCTTCCAATCACAGAATCATTACAATGCTATTACCTTAACTAAAACTGTTAATATAAGTTAAATTTTAAATATCTTGAAGCCTATGTACTAGTTAATTAAGGAGTATTATAAAGCAAACTTACTAGATATCAACTGCAATTTTTATCATGTAAGACAATTTTTTTTCATCCACAACACTTTGCTAATGCAGCTGAAGGAAAAAAACATGCAAAAATACCTAGAAATGTTTTCCTTTTTTTATCTCATTATTTAACAGCTAAGTTCAATTCTGACAAATTAACATATTTTAAAGGAAATTAATTTCAAACTATTCCTAGTTTCTGTGTGAAAATTATTAGTTTTTCATAGAAAATAAAGCATTAGAAAAAATATTCCAAAACAATACATTTAAAGAATCAGCAATTAGTAAGGACCATCAACACAATGTAGTTCAAATCATTACGGTTCAAAACAGCAAGTGGTGTTTTGATAAAATGTAATTTAAGATGAGCATGTATTTGAAATATTTTCATTCATTTTTGGTTTAACATGAAGTTTTACCTCAGAAAGGGTTGGCAAAGGTAATATTAGGGGTTGGACAATTGATGTTAAGTCTACCACCTGGATACCAAAAGTGAGTATCAAAGAAAAATCATTCAGTTCTTCCTTTGAAATGCTCAGAAATTAACATCCATTTGATTCAGGGTATTAATGCCTCCAACCTTGCCAAAAACATATTTATCAGTGTCTAGTGACAACAGGCAGCTTTCTAAAATATATGTAATCTTCAATTGCATTGATAAGTATCTCTTTGTTCTAAACATGAACAGAAAACAGCATAAAAATTCACAACTCTTCAGATCTTGTATTTGATCCTCCTACTGATCTCAGGAAAGAAAAAGTTTCTCTATACCCCTTGCAAGTCTTCTAGCACATAGAAATATACTAAAACTCAGTTAAATTAATGGAAACGCATTCATGAACACTGTAGCCTCTCTGAAGAGCACTAACAATCAACTTCATGAACATTTCAATAAAGAAAATACCTGATGATTTTCAAAGATAACTGATGTATCCTTGCTTTAAATCAGAGAGATAGAATGAAAAGGATGAAAGATTTTATCTTTGAGAATACCTTTCTGATTTTAAGAGTGCTTATTTATTCCATGTGGAAAGTCAGCCTCTTTCAGTGCTCTCCATTTAATCAACAACAATTTAAGGTACCAGACCATCTTATCGGTATACTGCTTGTGACTAAATCACTAGCACCTGTAATTACTAGTGATCACAATTTACTAATTTCTGAGTTCACTCTTGGGGAATTGTGATCCCTAATCATAGATTGGTGATGTTCTGCAAATACTCTGTAAGTATTCTTGACTTTATGCTGTCCAAATATAACAGAATCAGTTTGGTGCCTGGGCCAGCACAGTTTGTCCAATTACTTCAGTGAAATTATATGTAACCATGAGAGACATATAAAAAAAGGTTAATACCCTCCAAAGTATTGGCTAGCATCCCATTTCCTAAGGTGTGTATTCTGGATACTGAGATGACAGTTTTCAGAGAAGGGGGAGATAGAAATAGATCTCCAGCATAAGGTGAATACGTTGCTGTGGCTTCAGGCACTCAAAGCATACAAAATCTACAAAGCTACCATATGTTCTATTGATCTACTGGGGAATGAGATATGACTAGCTTTAATATCTCTCTAGCTACCACTCTCCTCAAACTTCTATAGCTTGCCATTTCAAATATAAGTAATTTTGTTGTGGAAGATGTTCCATCATGTGCGACCATGCAAAATACGCATTTTCCAGTGGAAGTCTTCTGGCTCAGCAGAAACTCAAGGATAAAAGAATACGTATCGTCTCTTATTTCCTTTCTCTCATTTTTGCTTGTAATCTTCTCCAGGAAAATTTTACTTCAGGTGGTTGATTTGCTCAGAGATGAGTAAGTCACACTGCTGAGAAGAGGCTTATTAATTACTGTTTACTTAAACAATAAAAAAAGTCATGATTTTACTGTGGAAATTTAGTAGGACACTGAGTAAAAGATGATACAAAGTCCTCTTGTACCTATTACATTTTCTATTTACCTCTCCAGGATAAACTGTTTTTAAAATCTTGAGGACTGGATTAAGTTTTCAAGTAGAAAACCAGATTCTAGCACTCTGGAAAAGCAAAAAGTTCTGAAAACCAAATCAGTTGAGTATGAGTTGAGATTACCCTGGTATCTGATAGGGCAACAGACTGAAAATAACATGCTGGCCTTTACCTTTATGAATTAAGAAGTAATGTTAAGAAATGCCTTGTACCTGTCATTTGTATTAACATTTTTATTCATGGTTCCTAGAGAAGGGTGAATCTGGAGATTTTCAGTCCTTTAAACTTTAGGAAAACATTACTTTGCAATCCAGCTTCATTGTGAAATTACTTGGCACTGAACTGTTTATGGCAATAGAGGCCAAAGGATGCCAGTCTACAGATTTAAGGGCTGAGAAATAATTACAAGAACTATTCAAACTGAGGAAGACTAAAAGCAACAATAATTGTCTTTGTGAGACTCCACTGACACTGTACAGTTCTGGTGACCCCAGTATAAGGAGAACATGGAACTGTTGGAGCAAGTTTAGGGGAGGGACATGGAGTAGATAAAGGGACCAGAGCACCTCCTCTATGAAGACAGGCTGAGGAAGTTGAGTCTGCTCTGCCTGGAGAAGAGAAGGTGAATGGAGACCTCATAGCAACCTTAGAGTATTTCAAAGGGGCGAGCCTACAGGAAACTTGGAGAGGAACTCTTCAGCAGGAGCTACAGTGATGGAACAAGGAGTAATGGCTACAAACTGAAAAAGGAGAAATTTAGGCTAGATATTTTAAAAAAATGTCTTTACTGTGAGGGTGGATAGGCATAGAAACCAGCTGCCAAGGGAGGCTGTGGATACCCCAAGCATGGCAGTGTTGAAGGACAAGCCTTTGAATAACCTGACCTAGTAGGCCAAACTACCCATGGCAAAGAGGTTGGATGAGAACAATATTTAAGGTAACTCAACCCTATGATTCTATATCCTAGAAGCATCCATATTCTCTTCTCCCACGTAACAAGAAACAAGGTCAAGTGAAAATGGACTCGGGTTTTACAGGGAAGGTTTATATTGGTTATCAGTAAAATGTTATGCATTGGAAGGGTGACCAGTCATCGCCACAGGCTGCCCAGGAAAGTTGAATCACCATCCCTGGAGTTGTTAAAAAGATGTCTAGTTGTGACAGTTTAGAATATGGTTTAGCAGTGAATTAACAATGCTGGGTTAACAGTTAGACTTCATTATCTTAGAGGTCTTTTCCAAACTCAATTAGTCTATGATTCAAAAAGAGATTTCTTATCACACATCCCAGTAAATACCAGTTCTTTTCATAAACTGAAAAGGGGAAGACATTTGTTCTACAGAGCCAGCAAAGAATAAAAAAAGAAATAAAACAAATGATACCATTACCTATCAAGAAGCATTCTTTAGTAGACAAGTCTTGCATGAACTGAATGCTGATTACCTCTCCTAGTAATCACAATGAGACAACGTGTGGATTTACTGGCATTATGACAGAATCACAGAATGGCTGAGTTTACAAGTAACCTCTGAAAGTCATCTGGTCTAATATCTCTATTCAAGGAGGGCCACCTAGAGCCAGTTCCCCATGATTTTTGTTTCTCTCCAAGGTAAGAAACTACAACCTCTCAGGGCATCCTGTGCTCAGTCAATCCTCACTGTGAAAGCAATTTCTCAGTTTAGGGGAAACTCCCTGTGTTTCAGTTTGTGTCAATTTCCTCTCATCCTATCAGGAGGCATCTCTTAAAGCAGTCTGGTTTCACACTCCTACTTCAGGTATTTATACATATTAACAAGATCCCACCTAAGCCTTCTCTTCTCCAGACTAAGCAGTTCTAACTTGCTCAGCCTTCCTTCAGAGTGCTTAAGTCCTTCACTTTTCTGACCCTTCACTGGCTAGTCTCCAGAAGATCCATACTTTTGTTCTGGGAAGTACAGATCTCATCACATCACTCCCATTATACCTTAAACAGTGCAGAAAAAATGGTGTATCCTCCCTTAACCTGATGTCAGTACTTTTCTTTTAAAAGGGAAGATTATGTTTCTCAAGACATCATTAGCCTTCTTTTTGACAAAGTCACATTAGTGATTTATGTCCACCAGGTCCCTGATGGCACTTTCTGCCAACCTTCTTTCCAGATCAGTGGGCTACAGAGAGCACTCTGATGTGCAAGACTCCATCCTCAGGAGCAGGGCTTTGCATTTCCTCTTGTAAATTATGTGGTTCCAAAAAGCACATACCTTCAGCTTGTTGAAGTCCTTCTGTATGTCAGCATGACCCGGTCACTCTTTCCAGTGTTGCACCATCAGAAAACTTACTGAGGGTACAGTCTGCCCCATCATGTAGATAATCAACGAAGCTGTTAAATAATATTAGACCTAGTATTGACTTCAGATATATACCACTAATTACTGGCCTCCAAGTAAACTTTCTTACACTGATAAGTACCCTTCATGCTCAGCCATTAGCAAGTTTTCATCCCACTTCACTTTCTGATTATCCAGCCCATACATAAACAGTTTCTCTATGAGGATCTTACAGGATACAGTGTCAAAGGCCTTACTGAAGCCCAGGTATACAACATCCCTTGCTCTCTCCCTTTGTTGACCAGGCCAGGCATATAATTATAGTTGTTATCAGGCTGGTACAATGTGACTTCCCCTTTAATCCATGCTGAGAACTCTTGGTCATCTCCTCATTATTCACCTGCCTAGAAATTTTTCTCAAATCTAGTTGCTCTATCTCCTTCCCAGAAACTGAGGTAAAGCTAATTATTATGTTACTTCCTGGGTCCACCTTCTTGCTCTTCTTCAAGATGGCAGAAACATTTGCTTTCTTTCAGTCTTCGAGCACTTATCTCAGTATCATGATTGTCATGACTCATTTAAGAATATCGAATGTGGCCTCTCAATTCCAGGCAACTCCATCAGCACTCATAGGTGCATCCCATCATGGCTCATGGATTTATACATGTCCATTTTGCTTAAAGATTACCTGACCTGAATCTGATCCACCATCTTTGCTCCAGGTTTTTCTCCAGTGTTGTGGTGTTTTTGTTTCATAAGATTTAGCTTCCGCTTCATGATGCTTTGTCCTGGTTTCGCCCTTTGTGGACAGTTGGTCCATACATGTTTGTAGAAAGTATTTTGTTCCACCCACCTTTGGTTGTCAATTCTCCCTAAACCCAGTCCTTGTCCCAGCCTGCTCCCTGTCTGTCTCTGTAACCCAGCCCCCTATTCCAGAACCTTCCCTGCCAATCCTACCTTGGGCCAATCTCTGATGATTCCTCCCTTTGGAAATCCCCTAAACCTCCACATCCCACTGGCCCATTGACCTGCATCCCTCCCATGTGTCCCATTATTGGGTGACTGCTTTGTTATCCCCATCTTGTACTCCTCCCCTCTCCCCTCCTTACTGGTTGTTGTTTTGCACCCACCCCTAAGATCTTCCCCCGATAAAAACCCTTGCACAACCCAGCTCTGGGTATTCGGTCCCTGGCCCTCTACCAGCAATGAACTGCTTTGGAACCATACTGAAGACCCCTCTCTAATTAGAATTCTCTAATTATCTCTAATTCCTCAATCCTCAGAGCTTACCACAGCTAGTGCTGCTGAGAGCAGCATTATTGCCACGCTACTGGGCATCCCTGCTTTACCTCTACCTGGATCCATTGTGGACCAAGAGAAGCCACTCTCGGTGCAGTCTGGGAATTGGCTAGCCAAAGTGAAATTATCTCTGGCACTATGTCACTCCAGTCTCTGAGTCCTTCTAGTAAAGTTTGAACAAACAAGATATTCAGTACCTCGGACTTTTCCATGTCTTGTGCATTCAGGTCCCCTTTATTACTAAGCAACAGATTTATGTTTTTCTCTCTTTCTTTTATTGCCTGTGTACTTGTAGAAGCTGTTCTTGTTGTCTTTGACATATATTGCCAGATACAATTTCATTTAGCCACTAGCTTTCCTAACTTTATCTCTAGTTGCTGTAAAAACATTCACGCATTTCTTCTAGGTCACCCAACCTTGCTTTTTATCCCATGTACTCTTTCTTTTTTCATCTGAGTTTGTTTAGGAGCTCTTTTTTCATCCGTACTATCCTCCTGGTATTTTTGCCTAAATTCATGTTCTTTGGGATGGGAGTCTCTTGAGCTTGAAGGAGCTGAACCTTGAATATCAAACCAGCATTCTGAGGCTGCTCCTCCCTCCAGGGCCTTATAAGACTTTTCTGAATTTTCTGGGGCATGAGCTTGCTTTTCACTTTCCTCGCTGCCCCAAGAATCCTGAATTCCACTATCTCATGGTCATAGCAGCAAAGGCTGTCTTTGATCTTCACATCTCAGATGAATATGTTCTTATTAGTGCTTATGAGAAGCAGCAGACCACCTCTCCTTGTGTCACTCAAAATTATCCTGAATGTACTCCTGGGTTACCTGTGTCATACTGTGTTGTCCCTCCACTAGATACTGGAGTGTTTAAAGGTCCCCATGAGTACCAGGGATTGCAGACGTGAAGCTGTTCCTATATGTCCATAGAGAGTTTCATCTGTCTGTTCTAGGTCATGTGTCTTAGAGCAGACAAACACTACAATGCCACTTTTACCTGTCTTCTCATAAATCCTAAACTGCAAATTCTGATTTGTCTTCTCACCCATTCCCAGGCAGAGCTCTGTACCTTTCAGCTGATCTCATATAAAGTGCATCTTCCCTTCCCTATATACATATTTTGGTCTTCCTAAAGAGTCTGTATCTCTCCACTGCAACACTCTATTCATTATTTCAATCCATTTCAAGTCTGTGACAGAAAGAGATGTCACAGACAGCCCAGAGCAGTTTCTAGGCATGACTAGTTTGTCTTGAATGTCAATAACTGATGACACCATTGAGATTATCCATGAACACACTGCTGGGATCATGCATGAACAGCTGCAGTACAGGTAGATGTCTGTACAGAAGGTTTTATAAAATCAGTCTTCAGTTCTGAAAAGAAAAAAATAAACCCAAACAAATGAACAACAACAATAACAAAACCCACAACACAAAAAAAATGAAAGTACTGTAAAGTCCGTGTGGGTCAAATTGCATTTTCAGTTTGCAATTAGCCCAAGCTAAGCCTAAAGATAAGAAAAGGAGAAAGACCTATGAAGACTAATTTACCTATGAAAATGTGAGTCTGTGAAGACAGCTATTGATTTCAGCAGTACATCACTGATACTGGTATTTGTCTGGCAGGTGCACACATCTGGAGAATGGCCCGCTCTGACAACATCTGAGCATTTAACTGCCATCTATAACTGTTAGAGAATTGTTTGTACCTCACATAGCTAACAAGTCAGTACTTTTGCATGTGTTTACACAAGAGAACAGTGTGTGGCAGAAACAAGTGTAAAAGAAAAATATTAAAGACTAAAGGGAATTTTTACTTTCAGTTTCAGTTCAGGCACTTTCCTTTTAGTGAAACCAATTGTCTTGGACAATATGTCATTATACAGTCTGGGAAATGCCCTGATTAAATAAGACAGTAATAAAATTAAGTCTACTTGTGTAGAAAAATGTTGTAAGAGACCATTTATGTATGTCAACAGTTTCAAGACTCCATTAGCAACAGAGACGGGATGATGGATTTTCTTGTCAAAGCCCTTCACTGTACTAGTAAAAAATCAAGAGATTTGTATGACAGGATGTTCTTAACATTTTTCATGCTAATATGTTCCACGAAGATACCTGCTGCTGAGGACAGACGACCAAGAGATAAGGAAATGGTGCTGTGTACAGAAAAGATCATTATTTCACTAACTGCAATGGGTAAAAATTTGGGTTGTATTTCTTGATCTCCATGAACATCCTAAACACTTCTGCAGCTTGCCATGTTCTGGCAGAAGAGACCACCTTTCAGGATTACCTAATTTCAGGTGTGTATAAGAACACAAAGGCACTAGAATGCTGATCCAGATTTAAGTCTTGCTAAGTCTTATAATCACACAGATTTCATCTCTTCAAGGCCTTTAATACTGGCATGAACACATCCCAGTACACAACACTTGTGTTTGCTATATTGTCTGGTAGCCAAATTTTCATCAGCCTCCAAGAGTATGTCAAAGTGGCTGATTTTTCTGATCTTTGCAACTGCCTCTCCTAAACCACTTTACAAGACATTATGAGCCAAGAATGGGTACCTGGTGAAAACTTAGAAGGGACCAAATCTCTAAGCTATTCTGTTCTCTTAAAGCTGGAAGTCAGCTTCTTAAAAGAAGAAAATGGATAATGTAAGGGTATGTGGAAAGAATTTGTTTACTCCTTGACATATCTGGTTAGGGCCTTTCTCAGTGCAAAGAGATGCAATGAGAAAAGGAGATCATGAGCAAGAACATCCAATCAGAAACCTGAAAAAAATCATAAGGGAGGTGACGAGAACAAACCTGGGCAGCCACACTGCTTGGTAAGGATACGTGAAAAGTGACAATTTTCATTTTTCAATATGACCATATGACTTAGTACCTATACAAATCTGGATCATAAGAACACAGAGAGACACAACATCCTGGGACAGAAAATTTGATCAGTTAGCATTAGTAATGACAACAATGAGAAATAAACCTGGTCACTTGCACTTACTGATGGCTACCAAGAAACTGTAGGCAAACTAGGACTTTGCTACTGATGAAGACTAAATCTTAGGACCAGGATGTTGAAGGGGCATCTGAGGGATGATCCAAGCAAATGGATGAGGGGTAGGAGAAGCAGGTAGGAACACATCAGAGGGTAGAAGAAAATGCATTCAAGTGGGTCAACTGCAATTAGGCTTCATTCATATACTTGTCTGTCTGAATCCCGGGACTGATCAGCTCAGTCTCTCCTATCATTTTATATGTTCACATTAAACTTTTTCTTTCTTTTCACTGAATATTTTCTTAACTATCTCTCAGTGCAGCCTTACTCTCTATTCCACAGGAATGTGTGGAGTAAGTGACTACAAGACTTGTGTGTGTGAGTGAAATTTGGTACCAGCTACTAGAGGCAGACTGGAGTCAGAGGCACACAGGGGTTGTGGGCACATCTGGCTACTGGAGCAAGTGGAACTTTTAATCTCCAGCCACTGGGATCATAATGCGATATGGTGCCTGAATGTCAGCTTTGAGAGGACTGGCATGAGTAGGCAGGCAGGTTGGAGTAGGTGAGCTCCAGAGGTCCTTTCCAACCTTATCTACTCTGTGATTCTGATTCTTTGAGATTAGTGAGGGGTTCAGTGTCAGCAGCTGCTGTGGCACTACAGGAAAGTGCACCTGGCACTGGCACATTTTATCTTCCCTAAATTTGTACATGTCCTCTTGCCAGCAAACTTTGAGTCAAATAGCACACGGTATGGAAAGTCTCAGGTTTGGATCAGGGTATCAGGCATTTTGAGCTCTCAGAAATAAACCTTGGAACCAAAACTCAAAACTAACTTTTCTGAAAAAGGTTTTTACAGAGGTTGATAGAAATACTCATGCAGGTTAAGGTCTGAAACTAGCTTTAAAAGTAAGGTCATTGTTAAGTGTTTAATTTATACAGCATCCTGTTCTCTATAGCTAAGGATATTTATTAAATATTTTTAAAACATACAATAATGGCTTTTAATTTAAAGAACTCCACAAGTGACTGTTTTACCTTTCAAAAAGTACAATATGTGAATGTTTTGGGCGGGGTTAATTTTGGTTTTGAAATAGGTAAGAACATGCACATATGCTGAACCTTGATATTTTTCAAGTACTTAAAGAATCTTAGATTGTACTTTGTGTATGTGGCAGGGCAATGGTAGGAGGGATGTGCATAGGGCTGCAAGGATGACTTTGTGAGGAGACATCAGAAGCTGCCCCCATGTCAGAGCTGACTGACTCCAGGACCAACCTGTGGCTGGCCAAGGCGTGTTACTCAGTAGTGTTGACAGTTGGTGATAACATATTTAACAGGGTGAAAAACACTCCAACAGCAGCTGTGAGAGAGAGAAGTGAACCTATGTGAGAGAAGCGGTTCTGCAGACACCAATGTCAGTGGAGGAGCATGTGGTGTAGATCCTGGGGACGATTTTGTTGAGGCAGCTGTGCCCCTGCAGTCCAAGGAGATGCATGGTAGAGTAGAAATCTACCTGCAGTCCATGAAGGATTTTATGGTAGAGCAGGTGTGTATGACTTGAATTAAGCTGCAGCTCACAGAGAACTCAAGCTGGAGCATGATCTTAGCAGGATGTGCCGAGAGGAGGCCATGTAGGAATAGGTTTTCTGGCAGGATCTGCAGTCCTATAAGAGACTCATATTGGAGCAGTCCAATGACCTGTGCTGGAGCAGTTCTTGATGAACTGGAGCCTGTGGGAAGGACATATTGGAGAAGTTCACGAATACCTGTTTCCCATAGGTGGCATCCCACAATGAAGCAGAGGAAGAGAAGTAGAGATGAAGTGCTATAAGCTGACTATATAACCCGTATTCTGCATCTTCCTGCACCACTTGGGGTGGAGAAGTTAGAAAGAATTAGTGGGACAAAGTAATTTTTAGTTTGTTCTTACTTCTCATTATTTTACCTTGTTTCTTTTGTAGACAATTAATTACCCCAAGTCAAGCATGTTCCATTTATGACGGTTATTGCTGAATTTCCTCTGTCCCACTGTGGTGGATCTATTTTCTGCTATAAGATAGGATTAGGAGAAAAAAAAAAAACAAAGCAGGCCTAAACCTGAAAGGATTTAAAGAAAACTTTATTAACACAACAAAATAACAAAACAGAAATCAGAATAAAGCCTTCAGAACACCTGTCTTCCCTCCCCACCCCACCCCTTCTTTCCTTCCAACTGACAATGTACAGAAATCAAACACCCAGAAATCTCAGTCAGTTTTCCACCTCTAAAATAATCTTTCTTCAGTTCACTTAGGGAGAAAAGCATCTTTTGCTAATGCTGTGGAGAACTCTTCAGAAGAAAACAAGTTCTTGCGGTTTCAGTTTTCACAAACAACAGACACCTGGGAATCTGTATTTGTGAAGCTCTTCCTGTCTTTCACAGTCCTTCTCACAATTGTGGATCTGGTCCATGTCAACTCGCTGGGGTGCTATTCTAAGGATGAGCTGTTCTAGCATAAAATAAAAGTTCTCTTTATCCATCTCTGAGAACGAAGGTTTTCCCTTTTTATCCCTGGGGCAAGGTATCTCATCTTTTTCTTTACTGTTGAAGCTTCGCACTGGATTACGGCTATTTCAAAATATGTTCACTGTAACTCTGATGCCTGTGCTCCATGATTGTAGATAGAATGCAACATGCTTTCATGAATTTAGAGGGGAAAAAACAAAGTATGATATATCAAGTATATCTTTACCATAGCCTCACAAAAGAATTTTATCCCAAGCTTAAGGCAAAAATTTTGACCCCTTACATCTAGAATTTGACTCCTTCTTTACTGACCTCAAAGTCCCATGTTGTTCTCTCTATGTAGCTTTATCTTTTCCTTCTTCCTGGCTCAGGAGAGAATTGGTGTTCATTGGGTCATTTGTTCTCCAGTTGTGTTATCAGGAAGTTTTTACAGAGTCCTGCAACGCTGAACGGTTAATTTGCTCCAAGCTCTGCATCAAGAACACCGCTCGCTGTGTTTCTCTCTGCTGGCCCCGTGCTCTGTGCCGGTGCCACGCGAGCCGTGCCGGCTGCTCCCGGTCTGGAGCAGGGTCACGGCTGCTCCTGGCTGCGGGGCCGCCTTCAGCACAGACCACGGGGACCACCAGTGCTGGTCCACCACAGCTGCTCCTGGTGCTGATATAGCCTCTGGCTGACATGGCTTGGTGACTCTCCTGGAAAAAAATCGGCGGGTTCTGCCCCGGGCACAGTCCCGGCCCCGCGGGCACAGGGCCCCGCGGGCTCCCCGGGGCGGGCTCGGCAGCGCTCACCGCCCCTCCGGCAGCGGGCAATCCCGGCCGGGCCAGCGGGGCCGAACCGCACCACAGCCCGCCGCCTCCTCCAAGGTCGGCAGACAGGAGAGCGACTCCCGGCCGTCCTTGGCCTTAAATGTGTAGTTGCAAAGGCATATCCACTCTTTTAATTGGTTTAAACCTGTGTCAATATTAGAAAGTGACCATTCAGGGCCAAAGTAGGACACCCACAAATTTTTCATTGCGTTTTCTTCCCCTGTCCTGTTGAGGAGGTGGAAAGATAGAGTTTGTGGCTATCCAGGAAACAGCCAGGATCAACCAACGCAGCTGCTGTTGCTGAGGCTGGAAGGCACCTCTGGAAATCCTCAGTCCAACACTCTGGTTACTGAGACTGTATTACTCTCTGGATGTGTCAGGTCCTGTGTACCTCCATGAATGAAGGTTCCTCAGCCCCTCCGCTCAAGTACTTGCCTATCAGGAAAAAAAAAAAAAAAAAAAAAAAAAAGTGTTTTCTTCTGTTTAGCTACAGTATCCTGTACTTCAGTTGTGACCATTACCATGAGAAGTGGGTTCTTCTTCATTCCCTCCTATCAAGTATTTATACACACAGATAAGTGGCTGAGTCTTCTCTATGCTGAGCACTTCCACCTCTCTTGTCTTCATGCTTCAAGCCTTTAAAAGCTAGATAGATGTGTCTCATGAGGGCTGAATGACGAGGACAGGACCACCTGCCTTAACCTGCTGTAAAAAAAGTAAAAAAATTACTTTTCCTAATGGAGCTCATGCACTATGCGCCTTCACTGCCATATAGTGCATTGCTAGCTTATGGTCAGTTTGCTATTGACCAGAACCTCAGATCCTTTCCTGCATGGTGTCTCTTTTTTGCAGGAAAAAAGAAGACCACAATAGTTTCACACTCTGTGTGGACTGAAAAGCAACAGGATTTGGTCATTTTGATGCTAAAACATTATGCTCACAGATTCACTAGATAAGCTGGAAATTAAAGAACAATATGTTTATGGTATCTTAGATAAAGATTCCCACGGTCCATATTTTGTGTCCTTTTTTCTCCTTTACTAGATTCATATTTATGCTATGTTTGCCAAGTACCCACAAATATCTGTCAGCAAGTTGTCTCAGTGTGGAAATCCAAAAAAAAAGACCCTTATTATTTCTAGAGTAGGTAGATTAAGTATGGAAAGTATGGAAGATAAAACTTCTGTAATTGAACATGGCTAAATCCATAATGCATAGTCTCTTTCCCTTGCAGAACAGAACAAGAAGCCACTCTTCCTTACCACCCATAAGGAGCACAAATTATGTTTTGGCAAGAAATATAAAGGAAAAAAAAAAAAAAATAGTGACAGGAAAATAACTATTTGTGAATGAATGATTTAAACTTCACAGAGGTCAAACTGTTTGTAACCTGCCAGAAGACATTTAACAGCCCTGCTCTCTTCTTTGTGACTTAATGTAAACTGACAGATACAGATGTGTCTGGAGTATGAGTCTCTTAATGCCATTTACACCACATATTCAGTAGTTGCTCTGCTTTAACCAAGGATTATACACTGTGACAGTCTGAACACAGCCAAGATGCTGCTCTTTCTCAGGAAAGTCAAGAGGAGCAAAAGTGATTTTCTTTCTTTTACTTCGGGGAAAAAGGAGACACCTGTCAAGGAACATGAATAGCTTTTAGAGGGCTACAGAAACTGAAGGAATTGCTGCTTTTGGCCAGACATCTGCCTTTTAAGAGAGCATCACTTACAGAGAATGCAATGTGGCTGAATGAGTTTAGGGAAAAGAGTTAATAAATGCTAAAACTGCCTAGGTCAGGCTATAGCTCATATAATATTCTGCTACTTTCCCTTCAGCCAGACAGAAATCTGAAGAAATAAAACATCTAATGTATTTCACATCCCCTCTTGGGAACATCAGACACCTCTATAGTAGAATAGAAGCAGAGACCAAATTTCAGAGCAAGGATATTACTCCTTTGCTTACCACACTTGTTAAAGTATGTGAGAGACATACAAGTCTCCCCATTATTATCTTTTGTATCACTTTCTCATTACAAATCCTGTTGCACAGGATTTTTCTTTCAGGATCTTAATGGCCATAAGAACACACCTTTAGCAGATAAGCTTCAAATTCTGGTCTAAATATTTTAAGCCCAGACCTCCTGATTCAAAAATTAAAATATAATTCCTGTCTCTGTATTTGCTTTCAAAAGGTTTTAGCTGCCTCTTCATCCATACACAAACTGAAATTAAACAAATTTTGAACCTGAGTCTTGGTCTGCAAATCACCTGAAGCATTTCAGCTGTACCATGATTTCACACTTTATTTTCAGTAATAACAACCTACTGATGTAAATAGGCAAGAAATTATTTATTTTCCCCTTAAAGGAGTCTATGGTTGCATAGCTGTGATGTATCAGGTGTTACTGTTGCAGCAATACCCAGTGTAAGGTCAATTTTTCTTTTTGTGAATATGACAAGAACAGACACAACAGTATGAAAAACATATTAATGGGGCAGTTCTTTTGTCTTTTCTTGCAGCATGAAATGACAAATCTATTTATTACATACTGTTGAAAATCCTTATTTTATTGATAAACATCATTTAAAGCAAGGCATTTTAAATTACAGACTTGAACCTGTAAACTGAAAACAAATTATTTAAATCTAATGGAATTCACTGAAAAGGGAATCTAGAGATTTTAAAAGTCTGTCTGCAGAGTGTCCCCTTTATATCACACCCAAATAACACAGGCAAAGAGAAAAACATTAAAAAACATTAAAAGCTTAATAAAGGGGATGAATCCTGAACCTCATGACTACTTTTTGCATAATGGTGTAGGCCTGAAAGAATTGCACCAGTACAGAAAGAGAAAAATAATACTGAATCAGAGAAAAAAAAAAATCATTATTATATATGAATTTTGTTTTTCTAGAGGATGACTACTTTTAGAAACAAGAAAGAACCATTACTACACTGAAATTTCAAATCTCTCATACTATGTCTTATTTAAGTCTCACAGTTCTTTAAATTCTCTTTTGATTTTCTGACTTGCAGCTGTAAGTGGATATAAGTGGATGGACAGTTGTATTAAGGCTGATCTTGTTTTCCCAAAGTATTCTTGTATTTGCTTAATAGCATAAAATTCTGCCAAGTTACTAGTAGAGGATCCGTGCACATCATTCTCTGATCTTTCTTTCTGACACTCTTCCAAGGATGGTAATAGATCTTTTTTCTTTGCATTGCATACTTTAAAGTATATGTGGACTTTTGGTATCTTATACAAATTGCATCACTTCAACTGGATTATTTAGGTTTTTTCCTCTGCCTCAGAAGTTCTCCTAAAATTCTTTTACTGACTGCTCTGTATAATGATTTCTTCACCCACCTTATTTTGCTTCATTCCTCTGTTACTTCTTATTAAGTACATCAAACCAAACCTTTAATCTTTAGACCAAAAGGCTATCCTTTATACTGCAGTTTTCATTTGACCTAACTTGACGTTACTTTTTAAGACCTTTCAAATATTTCACCTGCTCATATCTCAACAGCTCTCTTCAAATGACTTCCTCACAGCACTGTAAGGCACTTCACCTGCTCATTCTAATTACTTTCCTTAAAACAATCTTCCATTCCGTTTCTTTTATCTCTTTTGACAAAGTGCCTACAGAAAATCACCCTGAATATCCACTTTGCTTACACAGCTGTAGCACTTTTAGCACCACGTATCGGAGTACCTTCTAACAGTTACTGCTCATTAAAAAGAAGATTCATCTCTGGAATACCGATTAGAAAATGAAAGGACAAAGCTTAGAATTCACCTTTTTTCCCCCATGTCCCAGATCTTTGGCCATTCAACATTTAGACACGGTAGTCCTAATCTAGTGTTCTTTTCGTAGTTTCCCAGTACTAGTATAAGTTCTTTTTAGTTATAAGTCCCTGACGTAGAATTCTAAATATTTTTATTTTAACAATACATAAAAGATTTTGTTATCATATTGTAAAAAACAGGTTTAAAACATCATTAGTTGTTACTGTATCCTAAATTATGTGCACAAAGCATAACCAAAGTATTAAACAGGACTTCAGAAATAATATTTAGGCTGTGATACAAATTTTTTTCAATCTCTTCTGTACACAGGAGGGAAAGAACAATTTTTACTGCAATTTAAATGCTACACCTAATGCAAGGAGATGGGACATATGGTGTTTTCTGTCTCACAAAGAAGAGAAAATATTGGAATATAACAGCATGTGTTATCAAAAGCTTTTTCATTTAAGAAAGTGCTTTTAAAAACTCCTCCTCTCCTCTAAGTCGCTTAGATCTCTCAGATTTAGGACTTTGGTGACTAGAATTCATTTCAACATACAAAGTTCATAATTCTCTGCTTGCTTTTTTCGGAGAATGTTCATTAATATGATGATGAAAATGACCATATTCTTGCAGAACAATTTGTTTTCTGGTTTAATTGTTACCATAGACAGTAACTTCTGTGGCTTTAGCTTTAAAACACTTTTTTGGGGGGATTGTGGGGGAGCTGTTGCAAACAAAAAAGAAGCTTTGGACAAGTTTTATTGGGCAGACTCTCTTGTTGAATCCAGGGTTTCATAAAAGGCCATATGACTTCAAAAATCCCTCTCAAAGAGAAGCCCAGAGGTGGCTGGATCCAAACCTAATCCCAGACATGATCAACAGTTTATGTCTAAATGATTATACAGCTGTAATGGAGGCTTTATACAACTTTGACCAGGATCAAGGATTGCACTCCAAATATATTTATATTAATAAAATAATTATTAAAAATTATTATAATGATAACGATTAGACTGAAATACTTTAATCAGTGTTATTTACTGCATAGTTATATGTAACTATAGTATACTGCATTATTATTTATTGAAAAATACCAAAGCAAAGATAATGAAGCTAGCAAAATAATTATTACGTAGAACTTGATGCTACTCACCTGTACCAATGACCATTGGCACATCTCTCTTGCTCAGCCTGGAGAAGTAACATTTAAGAGACATTTCCAGTCAAAGGAGGAAGCTCTGCACACACTAAGAAGGGGTATGTTAGAAGTCCTTGCCATTGAAAACTGGGCCTGGGCTTTTCTGGAAAAAAGTGATCGACTGTCAATCATATGTTTCTAGCCTGAGTCAGCTCAGCAGCTTTGGATAAGTTATCAGTACCCTCACTTGTTGGCTCCCTTATCAGATCTGCCACAGCTCAAGGGTGTTTGTTTCTGAAATACTGTTCTTCCTAATAATGTTTACCTTTCAGATTGACGAGTGTCTTAGGTTACAATGTAAGATGTAACCAATGTGTTTTAGTAAATTTTCATAAGCTGTTAAGGCCAAGTGGGGCAGTGTTTATCTCCTCAATGACTCATCCCTGATAACTCCATCCCGGGAGGGAGCATAGTAGCATTATCTCTGCTAACAGGCAATCAAAGTCTCACTGCATGACTCGAAAATTGCATCATCCCACTGTGAGATGCTCTGCCCAGGGGGAGGAACCAAGCCTTCCTACCTGCATATGATCTAAGGTTTGGAACACCATGGGCAGCCTTATCCACTGAATTCCCAGAGGACAACAGCTCTATAACCACCACTGGACCTTCAGAGGAAGACCAGACTCTTCTACAGGATCACTGCTTCAACAGAACCATGTCCACCCTTTAATCAGACTGCTACCATCACCCTGACCAACAGGGTGTCAGGCTGTACCCTGATTCTGCCACCATTTCTGTAGGATTGCCCTTATTTTAATTTTCCTACTAATGTAGTTCTGACTTGGAATTTCCCTCTAGCTTGTTTTCAGCCAAGTACAATGAATCTGTCTGGTTTCAGAATTCCTCAAGAACAAAAACACTTCTCCATTCATCATTGGTAACTTTTGTAAACACGATAAAGCTCAAGTTGGTTTACCCCAACTCCAGTCAAAGCCCTGCTACAGGGAAAGTATTTTTTTCCACAGAATAAGCAGTATACTCTCAAACACAAATCTTGGTGTGGAGAGTGTAGCTGGTCAAGAAGAGAGGAAGCAGCAAGCACTGGACTCTAATGATTCAAATTTCAAGATGCTATGGCAGCTTCCTGTTATCCTACTAATTACTGGCTTTACTGGCCTTGAGGAAGATACTGATTTCCATGCTTGTGTTTCTACTGAGAGTATTATCTACTGACAATATGAGACAGAAAGAAAGTGTAACAAGGTAGAAGATATAGAAAGTGCACAGCAACTATAAAAAATACAATAAAAAAAGACTACAATAAATGAGGCCCCAAAAGTTGATTCCAAGCACACACCTAAAAATATGTCAGCGCTTCACAGCTGTCAGATTTCTGCTTTGCAAGATGCTCTGTTATTTGTTAAGCATAAGGATGGAATAAGGAAGAGATGAGGGGCTTTCCACTACACTAAATTTGTGAAGGTTTCCCCAGAAAAGATAGTTTCTTGACTAGCTGCACAGACAAGACACAAAATTATCGTATCCTCAAATTTTATGAACAAATATTCAGACAATTTGAAGATTTCATCATTATGCATATCAGTACTTCCCTGGTTTATTCAGATCTAGAAGAGAAACTGAATTTTAGATATTAACATTGTATGAAGAGCCAAAAAAGTCTGTAGAAAAGACAAAACCTGAACTGTGTGAACTAAGTAACTTATATTTTAAGCTCATAAAATTAAGCTTATATTTTAAGCTAGCATTATATTAAATAGTCATCAGTGTTGGTATCAGAAGACAAGGGCCTTGCCATAGAAATGGTACCATGACATGAATTTGCCGTAGGATACTATTCTCTTTACAATCATCTTCATGTACTGCAAAAACAGATTATTTCCTCTTCATTTTTCATTTCTTTTCATTAAAAAACTCTTAGTCTTTGTGGCATTTCTTTCTTCCAAAACCAATATAGTCTAAAAAATTGTGATCTTTTAGATTTTGTTCAAAGCTTCTCTAAAAGGTAGCCAGCTAAAGACTGATTTTAAATCTTTTTTACAGTCATACCTTACAGCTGCAATTTGCTTCACTTACTTTTTCTTTCAAGAAAATAATATCAAATCTCTTCTCTTAATTCCTCATATGCAAAGTATTTATAGTATAAGTGAAAAGGGATTAATCAATATATGTGATTTACTCTAAGATTTTAGATCTAAATTTTTAGATCCTTTCAGTAACCATGTTGTTTTATTGGCTGATGTGATAGCTGATTTATTTTCTGAAACACAAAGTAACAAGAAAAGGATGAAATTAGTGTAAGTTCTCTTCTTTCCAATTAAGAATCCTAATAATTTTTTTAAATTATGCCAAAAATAGCTAGAGGTTAATAATGGGGTGAAATCTTAATTGCAGTTCTTTCTTGCCTCTTGACATAGACAATATTCACTGTTAAACTTTAATTTGCTACATCAAATTAAATTCTTTGTCTTGAATCCAGAACTGTCTTTATGTTTGCTTAATGCCACTTTTTCTATTCAGAGATATTTGGCTTACATTAAGAAAAACTATTATATAATTCACCCTGTGCTCCTTTAGTAACTATTTAGGTGCCTGTCAACACGAACATTCTGTACTCAACAGACAAGTAGGTAAAATAAACCATGAGTCAGAGTCTCTTCTTGCTTACCACGATGCAAATTTGGTATACATTTGTTGAAATAAGTGAAATTACATGTCTATAAAAACAAGCTGTCTATAGGAGGAGAATTAGTCTGACATTTTTCTAGTATTATCAAAGTAACTTAAACACAGAATTATGTTTTAGAGGTAGAGCTCTTTCATGGTTTCAGACTTTTCTCTTCAAAGTAATGTCTTATACATATCTGTTCAAGACAAAATCTATGCCTTAATCATTATACTTCTTCACAGAGCATGGTATGACACAACTGTGTTCTCACATGAAACTTTAAATTTTACATTAATAAGCTTGCCAACAATAGCCTCAATGCAATCTATCCAGAATAGAAGAAAAAGATACTTTACAACCTTTCAGGAGAACTCTGCCTTTGCAGAAGTCTCAAAGCATCCTGCATCTGAAAATGTTTTCTGATATTCATAAATTTTGCAAAAAATTAAACCATTATTTTTGTGGATGTAATTTCAGACAACAAAAGTAAGTGCAGTTATTTTTATCTGTGTTTTCACAGTTCCATTGGGGGATATTAAGCAATTGGAACTGTTTCATCTTTTTACTAAGAAACTGTTTATGCCAATGTTATTTCACAGGTTGGATTAGGGAAGAAAAGAGTTTAGACAGCAGTACATTACACTGCCTTGTATTGAAGCAATTGGACTTGGTTAATTTTCTCAACATTAATACTGAAAATAAATGCCTATAGGATCCCAGTTACCTAAACAAGAGTGGCATATAAAGGATTTTGTCCATCTACAGAGGTTTGCCAGACCTGATGCCATTACGGAGAAAGAGATCAATTCAATTTTTATGCTTGATCTAGATTTGGTGGCGATTCATTGATACTCAGGAGTACATATATCTTAGCATGTATTACAAAGTTGTGGAAATGTTTGTTTGCTCAAGGTTTACTCTGTGGTTACTGTGATGCATTTATTCTATTAAAAGGAAGGTGACCAGGAAGCACAAGTTTGAATTGCCCTGGATGAACACAAAGAACTATCTGGCATTTTGGGATAGAGAGAAATCCCTTTGCTCTAACTGATCATGAATAGAAGCAACAGCTCTAGAAAAGACAGAATTCAGATGGCTCATAGAAGTGTAGGGCATTTCTGAAGCCAGCAGGAGGTATGAGATTATAAGAAATTTTTTAGGAAAACAGAGTAGATGGGGTAGTTATTAACCAGGAAACCACCAAAAGATGCCCAATGGCATCGCACAAGCAGAGGGGAGGACAAGCCTGGCAAGGGCAGAGCAGACAGGTAACGTGATTTCTTTCTAAGCCCCCTGCTCAGATTGTTTCAAGACAGCACATAAGGATTTGCTGTACTTCCAAGTAATTCTATTTTTATTTAGTATTAAATCTTCCAAATAAAGCAGAGATTTAGCAACAGAAGGTTTTTCTCTGATGTATTTGCTTCAAAAAGGAAAAAAAACTAAAAGGAAGGTCAGCTCCCTGAGGATCACAGGGGTCTCATCACAGTATATATCAGGAAGAGGCTTATAAAGAAATAAATCTTATACAGTATAAAATTTAACAATTGGTTAAAGCACAGGAGAGATATCTTTATATCTCTGCATCACTACAGGCTTCTCATATCTAAGAACAAATCACACAACTTTTTGTGCTTTAGGTCTATATAACAAGATATAGTGGTTTCCCCCAGACATAAGTTTGCTTTTATAAGTGTTTGTGCATATTCCAGCAGTGGTGTCCAAGTTTAAACCATAAAATGGGAAGGGAAAGACAGATGTAGTTGAAGAGACTGGGTGGGGTGTTAGAAGGCCAACAAAGAAATGTACTGACTAAGAGGCCACAGTCCTTTAAAAGTTATTTTGTCTGTCTAGTGATGATAAAGTTTTTGGGCAAATAGCTTCAGGGTCAAAACTTATAAAGTGCAACTTTGCATAGGAAACAGGTTGATTTTACAAATGACTGGGGGAAGCTATTTTAATCAGAAATGGTGTGAACAACACAAATATGACTATTCTCCTGAGTGCTATCACATCCCACTTGTTAGTACAGGCTCTGCCAAAATAAGATGTGTTATAATAGAGAGAAAAATAATAAGACCACAGTAAGTTTTCTTTAAGAAATGAAGTTCCTGACTGTCCCCTGGAAACTTCTTTCTTCCAGTCACTTAGCGGATAATAAGTGTCCATTGTCCAAATCTTGTTATTCACAGTTTGTATTATTGCAGAGCCAAAATTTTCAGTTATAGACAAGTACCTAATGAAACTAAGAATTACACATGCATTACCAAAAAGATTCCTTAAAGAGCTTCCATTCTAAACATGAAACCAGAAACAAGTGATCTGCCTATTTACTTTGCAGAAAATTTTAGCTCACTCTCAAAAGATTCTGCTTAGAAGCTGCAGGCAAGGGGAAAGCAAGTCATGGGCAGTAGGAAAAAAAAAGAAAGAAAAAGGAGAAGAGAGAATGAGTATCCTCTGGGAATTGTTCATATTCTTCCAGCTCTGCCATTTTGATAGTCATTTATAAAGATAATTTTAATGTGCATAATTACCATAGAAGGTGAATATTGCAGGTGTTGGAGAACCTTTTTTTGTGCTTGCAATATAATTTTTATTATGGATATGAAAAATGTTATTAAAGAAACCTGTCAGGTATGATAATATTTTAAATTAGTGTGAAAAAGACACAGAGACTCATCAACACTGGACAAAGAACCTGTATTTCATAATCACTGAACTATGGAGAGCTCAGCCCCACAGAGAGATGTGTGACAGAGAGACTGATGGAGTCTGCAGCCAGCAGGTCTAAGTGGTTCTTCAAAAAAATACTAATGAGTCTCTACTAAGGCTGTGGGAAACACCAGGAGTAAGTAAGGAAATACACATGCGGTCTTTTCCTTTAGGTATTTATGTCTCTGTCTGCTATATATATTCAGGAAAAATATATATGTGTCACTACATGTCATCATTGTACATAATCTCCAAAAGGAAAATCATGTAGATAGCAGGTCTTCTGAACAATGACATAAAACACATAGATTTTTGAGCATCCTGAGCTAATCATTGAACAGACTCTCAGACTTTCAATGGGGGAAATGGGATTAGTGAAAGGGGATTTTAAGGGCACAACCTATTTTATATTCTGTTAAGTAAAATGTATCTCAGAGAAATCCTGATACTGCACAGAATTTTTTTTACTGTCGTTCATTAGGAGTAAAATTTCATTTACTATCAAAGACTCCCTGATGTCTGAGGTTAGGAGCCTTCTGAAGCCAAAAAAATATCATAGAATGTCTAAACTAGAATGCATGTAATCACCAGAATTCCACTTAAGAAATTCGAAGTATTAGATTCTGCCTTCTGTAAACCAAGTATTTATTAATCACCTGTATCAAATACTCTCATTACTGTTCAGCACCACTATTATAAAGGAACTCATAAACTCATAGACTTTAGTGTATCAATTTGTCTACCAGTCCTTCAAGTACACAGTACTATCCCTTACCCAGAAAAAAAATAAAAAAATAATAATTCTACCACTTGATATAAACTGATGACAGAGTCACTTGGAGATTTTGATATAGTTCCATACTGTGACAGTGATATCATCTGCTGCTAAGATTTCTCTTTCACAGATCTTTGGCATAAAACACAATCTAATCTGCCTCTCTGTAAAATTCATAGAATAACTGAACATAAACTTTAAAAGTAAATCCAACCTTGATGTTCCCAGATGGGTGTTTCAAACATACAGATTTGGATAAAACACTCTTTAACCTGGCTATTGCCAAATCTCTCAATAATTAAATTTTCCATTTGAAAAGCATTGAAAATATTAACAATCTTTCTTTGCAAAGAACAGTTGAAATTAAAATTGAGAAGATACTAAATAAAAATTGCAAAGTACCTCACTACAAAAAGAATACATAGGAAGGACAACATTGATAACTTCCAGCTAGAAAAAGGTGTATCAAAAATATTTTTCCTCCATATTGTAATAACAATATAATCACTGAAAATAATGTTTATAGGTGCAATGTGTTTTAAATAAATCCTACAAATTCTAAATCAAAAAGTTTTGACTTAGGAAAAGTGAGCACTGCTCCAGAATATTTAACCTTAAAATTATGGCCATACATCTGTGAAAGAAAACAGCTGCACATAGTTCACTTAGCCTATCAGAAGGGCTTAGTAAGAATGACTCTTATATACATAAAAAATAGTTGTCCAATAAATGGCTCACAGTCTACAAATTTAGAATTACTCACAGAGATATTCTTTTTCCCTTAAAATTTGCTCATGGGCTAGGTGTCCACTGAAAGAGGGTTAGTCAGTTAGTCACATATAACTCTAGTTTCTCACGTGGGCATTATTGTTTTGGTAATGAGTGTAATGGTCAGATATAAATAAGATACTATTTTTCTGACATTTTCCCAGTGGAAAAGTAAAAGACAGGTTATTTAATTTGAAGGAGACAGTTCAGAAGTAGGTTATTTTCTGGAAAACATTATTATGCAGAAGAATGAAATATCATTAAAATTATTTGGAAATATAGAATCCCTGAAGCTACATTTTTCAAACAAACCTTCTGCACTGAACTGAGGCATGTTGCCTAAATCTACCTGTAGATAGTACAAAACATCTGATATAAAAATACTCACAGGTGGCAGACTTTCACATTCTGATTTCCAGAAGATAGAGAAATAAATTGCATCATACTGTCTAGAGAAAGATACCTTCATATATTTATAAAGATATGTATTATTTGTCTGAAAAGTAATTTATTGTGTTTGAGCTGAATTTTGTAATAGGCATCTGCCTGTTTTGTTTATTTGATTTTTATTTTATTATCTAACATGTAAACAAAGCATCTCCATGACTTTTCTGTTTAAGAGCAGGTTTTGAACTGAATTATCTCCATTATGTCTCTTTGGAATACAGCACACAGGGGGATTTTAGCTGGCAAACTGGATTCAATTAGTATTAAGAGCAATCAGAACATGCTCTGCATCTGCTTATGAAAATTCAAAGCATGGAATCAATCTAGAATGGAATAATCTAGAAATAAATTCATGAAGACACACTGCAGGTGTCAAATTTTCAGCATTAGTCTGATTTGCTCTACAGTTTACCCTAATGTGCATTGTGTTCTTTGGATACCTTTTTACTTGCATGTCAATTTCTTTATCTAGAGAATTAATCTAATTTGGCATAGAGACATCATTCAAAGCTGACACTCAGCAAAGCAGAATTCTTGGCAACCAAAGAAAAAGGTTAGATCAGTGTTACTTTCCAGACAAATTACGAAATTTATAATTGGAAGAATTCTTGTATGAATGCATGGGTTGTGTAGTAGTAACCGAAGGTAACATGGTCACATGGGAATCAAAATTATATATAGTTACTTTTGTTTGCATAAATGTCTAAGTTCTTGAACAAAAATGAGGAGTTGGTATTTCTGAATTTGCTGAGCTGTTTACATATCACAGAGAGATTGGACTCACAAGGACTGCTCAAATAATACTGATGTGTCAAATTTCAAAGACTAAATACAGTGAAAGCAGTATTTAATTTTACAGCCTTTAGCTGTCCCTTTACTCAGATTCCAACCCAATGCTAGGAGAAAATTCCAAGGCAAAGCCAGCTGAACTGTGTGAGATAAAGTGTGGTTGAGCTGATCAGGCCTTCCTGGTAATATTACTGATTCTGTGTTTACACAGATCCTTTAAGGAGAAGACTCTTTTTGTGACAGACATAGCTTCAGTCCTAATGACTCTTGAGATAGAGCCAAGCAAATTTCTTAAGAAATGCATTCTTTTCTTTCCATAGAATTGACATAATGAAGTATTCTGGCAATTACACAAATGGTAAGTATAAATTAAGAATTTGGTGCATTTCAAAACTCTTATCATATGCATTACTAAATCTTGGTGTTCTCTCTCTTTAACTCATGTAGAACATAGACGTGAGAAAGCATGAGTATTTTCAACTATTTTTCTTAAGTCAGTACAGGAAAACTCTACTTTGTAGTATTTGGAAGTAATGGTTGAATAATTCTACTCCTGTATCAGTTTTACCTTTCAATGTGCTATTCCAGGTAACATGGTTTCCATGCTGTGGTTACTCAATACTCCTACATTAAACACAGAAAGATACATTGACACTGCAAAGTTTTTAGCCACATAGTGTTTCTTTGGGTTCCACAACTGTCTTTCAACATACAGCTTCAAAATAAGTGGAGAATGGGCTACAAGTACATAACTATGCAATTTAAGTGAAAGACTACTGAATTTCTAGCACTTCAGCATCTCTGCCTAATACTTTCTTACTCCTCTTTCTTTCTTTTCATGTGTTATTTTTTAATTATGAAACATTTTTTTGTTTTAATAGACCACTTAAACATACTTCATAAAAGGGTTATTGTGAGCAGATATGCTGTGAATCAATGATACCATATCTGGCCTAAAGTACTGTATATAGGCCTTTAGTTTCTAATGCATGAAGAAATTTAGTTACCATGGCTATAATTACCATAATTTTACACCTATTAATTTTGTCTGTAGCATTCATTTCTATAATCTAGAATTTGAAACAAAAACATGATCTTCACTTTGTTGCTGTCAAAAACAGAATTATGAAACTCCTAAATGTCATTTTTTCTCCCTTTTTCACTGAATCTCTCCAGACACTTTCCTTCTTATTAAATTCAAACATCTGTGAAATGGCCAGACAGCAAGAAGATAAAAGCAAATGTGAAGCTACCTTCATCCATGCTGAACAAATAGTATATTATAAACAGGTTTTCCAGTTGAACTTACAGAGCAAATTAAGAAATACCTAAGGCTATAATTTACTAAAAACATGTTTCTTAGATTTCTGACAGTTTCATTTAGCTGACTAATTAAATTGGCTTGTAGGCATTTCAGAAACATAGTCTTATAACTGCACTATTGTTTGGAAAGATAGTGTAGGTGACTTTTCTGTGAAAACATATTAGCTATTTTCTGTCTTCCCCACTGAATATTTGATCAGTATCAACTAGTCATACTTTGTTGAATCAAATGAGAATGTAAAGCTTTAGTTAAAGTAATTTTAAAAATGCACATGCTAACAGTCATATGAGATAAAATTTCAAAATGCGTGTTGCCAAGGAAAGTAAGTATTCAGGATGTAAAATTTTCCTTTAGAGGTGTATTTTCTAGGACTGATAAAATAAGTCAGCATGATAAAAGTCAATATTCTCACTGAAATCAAACCAGTGTCACCTAACTGCAATAGCTAATATTCAATACAATCAAACTATATAATCATAGTTTTTCTTTAAATTGGAATTTTAAAATATTTTAAAGGGTCCATTATGTCTATATGATATATGGATTCCAAGAATACTGTAAACGAAAAGCTTTCAACTAAGAAAGTTGGTTTGGATGAAAATTAAAAAACAGTCCTTTCCTTTGTGCACTGCCTCACACAAAGAAATACGAGTGAAATAATTTCTAGAACAGTGAAATTTCTTCTTCCTTCCCGCTTTTGAAGGTAAACAAAATTGAACACCTTCATCATTCCACTAAAATCATGACAACTATTTCCAAACAATTTTGCAAGCATATAATCTACTGCTGTATCAGAATAACTGTACCATGAAACATCCTACAATCTTGTAAAAGTACAATACAGATTAAATTTTTGATAATGGTCAAAACATTGATATATTCTCTTTATTTCTTTGAAAACAGCTTAGTATTTTGCCATGTAAAAGACAAAGTACCTGACAAGTTTTAATAATGGTTTATTTCACTATAACTGTGTATTTGCTTTCAGAAAAAAAAAGACAATGAAAGATAAAATGTTAAGAGCTGCAATTACGTGATTATTTTACAAAACAGTAGTTCTTTATAGGGAATCACTGAAACAGAATTGTTTTGTATCCAAGGCAGATCACAACAAACCAGAATAAGAACAAATTATATTTTTGTATGAGTAATAAAGGGATAGCTTTGAGGGTCTTCTTCATAAAAAACAAAGCCAAACCAAAAAACAAACCAAAACCAAAAAACCACACCCCCCCAAAATAAACCACCACCACCAACAACAAAATTAAAATATCAAAAATTTCTATTCCTGGATATGGCAATATTATGGGCTTTGCAGGAAAATACAGCAAACATCATTTCTGTATCAACTGAGTTAATCAACTGATTCAAGTAAAAATTCTCTGCATGGTAACTTTTTAAAATCCATTGACTAAAATTAAGGAAGGTAACATGAACAACTTTTATTTAGCTACGTCCATGATTATGTTAAAATCATTAGGATTACATAACTAGCGATAAAAATGTAGTGCAATTTCTCTTCCTGAATCTAAAATTTGCCTACACTATCATGCCACTGTTTCAGCAGCCACTAAATTTTCAATATTTTGTAATATAATGTTACAATGTTATTTATTCTCCAGTAGCAGCCACTCAGTTTCAAGCCTGCAAGAGTGCACATGATATATTTTATTCCTCTTGAGCTGCAGTTCAACATGAGGGGGAAAAAAACTGCTATGATTGTTGTTATTGCTGCCACCACAGAAAATCACAAGAGATATGAGGTTAGTTCAGCTTAAGGGAATTGTGCAGAAAGCATCTCCAACTCATCTTCGCTTCTCTCAAATCCAAACTTTGAGGGCAGACAGTGTAGGTTAGAGTGACTTTGGGGAGTTTGAAGTCTCACCAGGTACCAGATACCTGAGGACTGGGAGAGAACAAAGTGTGGCTGGTCTGGGATCTGCTGACTGGTGCCTTCTTGCTACTCTGCTGTACTTGCCTAAATTACCTCTATATTCAAATATGAACTTGGTTAGGGTTGTTAGTCTTTTCATGTGATGTACTCAATATGAGTCAAGTTGACTCTGCTCTCCTAAAATGGTTTATTTTAGTGAGGATGAAGATCTCATTTTCTAGAGGAAATTAGTCTCTAGCATAGCAACCACTGAATATTGTATCAGATGGGATTTTCAAAATATGGGCTTAGAAAGGAGGCTCCTACTGGCTCATGGTATTCACTGAATCTGATTTGCCTAGGAAGGTTCTTTTGGAACTTCGAAGTGGAAGAGTGGAAGAACTGAATGAGACTGGACAAGACTAGAAGAGTTAAGTTCATCTGGAAGAGACCTTCAATGATCATCTAATTTAACAGCCTGACTACTTCAGGTTGAGCAAATGTTGGAGTATTAAAGGCATTGTGTAACTGCCTGTTAAGCAGTGACAGGCATAAGGCACCAACCACTTCTCTCAGAAGCCTACTCCAGTATTTGCAATTCTCTCAGCAAAGAAATGTTTCCTAATGTCGGATCTAAACCTCTCCTGATGCCTCTGTGAATCCTCCACAGGCTTTCTATCACGGAACATCAGGGAGAAGTGATCAGCACCTCCCTGTCCACTTCCCCTCCTCAGTAAGCTGAAGAGGGAAGGAGAGGTCCTCAGTCTCCACAAACCTAGCTGAAGCTGTCATGGGAAAGCATGTCCTCTGAGATTGCTCAATGATTCAATTTGCATACAAGCTCCTAATTGCCTGATCTTACAGACATGTGTTTCATTTAAGAAACCCTCTGCTTATTATCTAAAATGGGGGGTTTTGATGGTTGGTTGAGGGGTTTTGAAAGTGTGCTGGGGTGTTTGGTTTTTTGGGGGCTTGATTTGACTAGGAAGCAGTGATTCATTATGTCATTTACACCAATTCTGTAATCGCTGAACTATTAAAGATTTCTACTTCCTCAAAATCTTAGCACTTGGAATCCCTAAACTTCAAAGTCTAGTGCCCTCAGGATTTTGAGACATCTGCTTGAAGCCAGGAAGTTTCACGGGATTTTCACCTCACTCCAAGAGACATCTAGACAGTATGGGATCTGGTAGTGTAGAAGTGTAGGAGAATGTTCTTTGCCACATTAGCTACAAACCTCTGAAGCCTTACCATCAAAGGTTTACACTTCCCATCACTGAGAGCTATTTGCTCCCCTCAGACATATACTGGCAGAGCTGTTTCCAAGCACACCTTGAAGCAGGCAGTGGAAAGCTCGGCTGGAAGAGTTAAAATCATCCTACACACCCAGTTATGTAAACATCTTCCATGGAGTTTATGAATACTAAGAGCACAAGAGGACTAAAATAACAGGGCAGTTACTTCAGACCAAAAATGCTAGAAACCTTTGAAGTCCCAAGCAGATCACCTCAGTGAAAATACAGTAATTATGTAAGAACTTTGAGGAAATTTTATCCATATTTGATCCTACACAATGTTTTTATTTCCAGTGTATTTATTCAAACTATAGATCTACAGACTGTAATGATACTGAGAGATTACACATGCCAGAAAAAATCCAACAAATGGGGGTTAAAATACAATGAGGCTATCACATAAAACAGTAGTCTTCATTGTGAAAGCTACAAGTAACTTGAAAGAGAGGAAATGTTATGAGTAAAAACTCACCACAGTACCCTTTTCTTACTTTTCTAAAAGTTATTTATTATAGACATAATTCTAGGGCACAGATCTTTGATCTGATCCAGTAGGGTACTTCTTGCACAAATCTATGTAGTGTAAAGACAGAAGAATCAGAACTGAGAATATTTGTATTTGAATGTTGTCCTGGTTTGATGCTGAATTGTACCCCCATTCATGTGTTTAACTCAGAAATAAATTTTGCACCTTTAAAACTGGATCTGAGCATAAGGAAAAGCAGCGGAATGTCTGAGGTGGTTGTTTTCAAAACATAAAGATAAGAGTTTTCGGCTTTTCTTCACACACGGCCTGTGCTGTCTGCAGGGACTGAACTTTCCCTTGCTTTTTGTTAGTTTTAGCTAGCTGAAGCAGAGAATTCTCCAGACTGTGGTTTTTCCTTTTCCTTGGAACTGTTTGAACCTGCTCTGGACTAAATCCCAGCAGAGCACCAGGAGCTCACCCCTGTGTCCCACTGGGTAGGACGGGCATTTCCCAGTGCCAGGGACTGACACAGACTGAGTGAGCCGGGCTGCACCCCCGGCACAGACTGGCTGGATTCGGCATCTCTGCGCAGCAGTGAGACGTTTTGTTCTTTAGTATTGTTCATTTGTTGTGCTGGGGAGCGTTTTGCCTGTTGAATAAACAAATTTTTTTCACTTTCCTCCATAGAAAATCTTTTTTCCCTAATCAGTTGACAGAGAGGTCATTTGGATTTCGTTTCTAAGGGACCCCCTTTGGAAGTGTCTTCCAAAATTTGCCCTAAACCAGGAGAAATGTACAGCATCTTTATGATACCTGATTACTAATTACACTCTCTTTTAGGTCTGATCATCTGGTCATCTCTTTGCTATCCTGATTTCTTAAATTTCATACAATCTTTGTCCAGAGGCACTTTACTGATTTTATTATTGTAACTCCTTATGTTTTATAATCATTAATACCAAAATTTGCTTTAACTGCATGTAGAAGTAGCTTAATTAAACCATAGATCTGAAATAAATAATGAATTTTTAAAAAGCAAAACAAAATTAAACAAAACATTTAAAAAACAGAACAGAAAAAAACCCTAGAAATAAAGCCCAGCACCATGGGTTTTTTTATCCCAGTGTGTGAACAGCAATACTGTTTTATGTTGAGAATAACACAGAATAACATTTTGTGTGAGCAGTGAAACAAACATACATAAGTGCCTAGCATTTGGCCAGTGTCAAACCATGACAGGTACAACCTGCTAAAATACCCATGTATTCATGGGGTTTTCTAAATTAATTTTTTTCCTTCTTATGTCATGAATCAAATATTTCAAGCAAAAAATGAGAAGCCTTATGTGTCTTTTAGTATTGAAACTCATTTGATCAACTAATTGAGTAATTTTTAATTTTTTTTTTAATTATTGATAGTCTGATATGTTGTTCAAAACATAGTCTGTCCTTTATATGTAATTTTTCTAGGACAATGTCTTTAAAATATATAATAAAAGACAAAGATCAACACTTTAAGGGCAGGATTTCTACAAAAGGCATCTGAAAATATTAAAAAACAATAGTAATATATAAAAAGAATTAAATGTAATAAGGTATTAATGCTTTGGTCTAGTTCAGTCATTTTTTTAGGGAAGGTTACGAAAAAGAAGCAAATCACTTTCCTGTCACTGCAACTAGATACGAAGAAAAGAATGCTAAAATATGAAGGCATGTAGTAAATAAATCCACTGACTTCAACAGTTCCCATCACTATCATCTCTTAAAATATGAGTGTTATTACTGCTTTTCAGTGTAGAATTTCTTCTGCTGTGTCATGCCAAGCTGTTGGCCTCCTCAGCTGTTGAGCTTGGATGTCACTGTGGGCGATGAACAAACGACATGAGACCTCGTTATAAAAAACTGCATCTGACTCCGTTTTATTAAAACAATTGCCCTCCTTATATACCTTTTAGAACAGGCCACTCTCAGTGGTTAGAAGAGTGCCAGAACTCTTCTTCCCATTGGCCCAAACCAATGGATAGAGACAAGTCCATCCCACAGAAAAGAATGCAAAACATCACTCTCGTTACAATAACACTTGGGATGTTTATGTCAAGTCCATGGGAACAAGGTCTTCTGAAACCCAAACACCACGAAGAAACTGAGTTCAGAAACTCAGAAACCTCAGGCCCAGAAAACCAGACTACACTTGGACAACCAAAAGAACTTAGAAACAACATCTTTTAAGACACCACAGTTAAGAGAAAGGAAAGCTAGTACTACTAGAAACCACATTGTATCCTGTCTTGATAACAATATTCATCAACAATTGATAGGAGGGAACCCACATAAGACTTCTGCACAAAGCACATCAACCCCAGGGATAATTCTGGTACATAGACTTTGATCATAATGCTTCATAAAAAGCATAGAAAGGTTTCCAGAAGTTCACAATCTCAGGACTCTGGCAAACACATAGAAAAAGTGATATGTAAAAATCTATAGGGAAAGTAGAATGAACCTTAAGAAAATGCCATTCTCTTAAGAGAGTTTTAAAATCTCCCAGAACAGCTAATTGCATGGAATGGGAATACTGTTATCACTTACTCCATGTTAGGGACTAAATTAAATGATGATCAGTCTGGCAGAAAAGTTTGTTACTGGGTTTATGATGCAGAACATGTTTTTCAAAACCAACTGATGTGTGCTGAATCTGCATATGCTATTCTGATACTCTCCTGTTGGGTAAGATTCTTGCTAGACCTTTATCTATCAAACTTTCTCCTTATTTATGGCAGTTTCTGCTTCCATTCTCAGTTTATAACAGAATATGACAAAAGTAACCAATTTTTGATGGTTAAGTTTGTATTTAATGCATTTAATTAAAAAAAAAAAACTGTAAACAAGCATTCATTTTCTGAATACAGGTTTATAATACATAGACTTATAATTAATAATGCATACATTTTCACATTTTGTAGAAGTTTATGTACACACATACATATAAACATATTCATGCCCATACATATACACACACAGACCTTGTGCTCACAAGAGCACATGAACACTGCATATCTGATTAAATACTGAGGAGCTGGTTTATCTGTTTGGAGGTTTGTTGTTTGGTTTTTGAGTAGTGATTTGTAGAATCATAGGTAAAAGGTGTCTCTGGAAGTGAGGGTGACTGATGAAAAGAGATGAGAGGAGCAGGGAAGCTCACCCAACTATGAGTCTGTTCAGGGCAGATACTGAATAGCAGACCAGGTGAAGGACCTCAGAGTCTTTCAAGCTCTGTTTTAGGTCATTCTGTTCCAATGCTATGGAGACTGATAATAAGGATATCACACAATGAGGGAAACTGCATTTTGAACATGTATTTTATCTACAAAATAGGAAAATGGATATTTTGAAGAAAACTATAATTAAGAACACTTTATAAAATATATCAAAGAGATTATAGGAAGGATACATACTGTGTACATCTCAAGTGAGTTTGGAAAATTATGATCATTGTAACAGTGAGCAGATCCATGTGAATGCAGCTTTTAATATATTTTACCTGCTGCTTATACTTTTCTAGTTCATTCCAAAAGAATAGCAGTCAGTTGCTAAAGCAGTTCAAAACGCCAAGTGAGCTGTAACTAAATTGGCAACGAAGAATGACTTTGAGTCACTTCCACAAATGTCTGAAACTTCCTTTCAAAATTTAGCCACAAATAGAAGGAGGAAACCAACATAAGGCTTCTGACACAAAGCACATGAACCCCAGGGATGTCTGCCATAGAGACTTTGATCACAACACTTCATATAAAGCACAGAAAAGTTTCCAAAAGTTCATGATCTCAGAACTCTTGCAAACATATAGAACAACCGAAAAAAAAAAAAAAAAAAAAAAAGAAAAAGAAAAAAGAAAAATAAAGTAATTGACTACAAGTGGTCTGAAAAGAGCTAGGAAAGAGTGGGATAGAGAAATCCAGGTCACAAGCCTCCACCCTGGCATTCAGTCCTCACCAGTACATTGGGAAACACCCAAGGCACCAACACTTACACAGAAACTGTCATGGCACAAAAGCCAGTAAAACAGAGCCAATGCTTGGTCAGCTGCATAATCCCTGTAGACTTTGAGACTTTGTTAAAATTCTGTTCCTAAGATCCTTTTCTGTTGCAGATAAAACCTTTCATAAGGAGTTCTTGGAGATGTTTCTGAGGATGAAGTTTATGGCTTGAGTCCTTTTTTTGAGGGTAACTAGCATGTAAGTATATACAGAGGCAAAAGTATCTAAAGGTACCTATAAGGAGAGCTTTAAACTAGACTTAGTGGGAGAAAAGGGTGGAATTTTGAGTAATAGAAAAGAAACAGTGGCTGCTAATACACTAGGCCTTAAGTTTTAGCTTTCATATTTTCTAGATTCTGTACTGCATAAGGTTGTAACTCTGAACTTCATATAAAATGTTAGCAAGTTGTCTTCACAGTTTAGTTAGACAAAACAGTCCTTTTCCAGGCTGAGAACTGAGGATAGCATTGCAGCTTTGGGCCCAAAAAGTGTAAACAACAGCAAATTGAGGAGAACAATCTGGGAGGATGGGACTTCATAACCTGAAGCTGTAATTGGACAATTAATCCAAATACATAAATGGACCAAAACTTATCAAAGTGTGAAAACTTGTGAGCCATTGTCCATCTTGGGTGTAGCCTCAGCCAGGCTCTTGTGCTGCCCAAGCTGTATCCTTTGAAGGCCTTTTAAAAAATACCTACTTTATTGCATTAACACTGTCTAGCCTCTGTTCTAGGTAGCCCCTCAAGGCATCAAGGGGAGCACCTGTGTTGTAGCTCTGTATTGCGTTTTCACGGCAAGGTTTTCATTGGAAGGGCTTCTACAAGAAAACACCAGGAGCTGTTCCCATGTCCAAGAGCCAATTCCACCTGGCTCCAAGAGGTACTCAATGCCAGCACAGAGGTTCCATTGCAATATGTGTAAGACCACAGTGCAGCAAATAACCACGCTGGTCAGTAGAGGACTCCATGCTAGAGCAAGTACAGGTGCCCTGAAAGAAGCTGCAACCTGAGCTCACACCGAAGCAGGCTCCTGGCTGGAACAGCACTCCATGGAGAAGCCCACACAGAAACAGGTTTTCTGGTAGAAGCTTTGGTCCATAGGGGACCCACAGTCTTCATAAAAAGCTGCAGTCCAAGATCCATTATTGCAGATATTTGTGGAGGACATATTCTGTTGAATAGACACAACACTACAGCAGAAAAAAAGTCTGAGGAGGATGAAGCAGAGGAGATGGACTGTTGCACTGCTTATGTTTGGGAGGATGAAGATGAGTCATGACTTAAGCTGAGTTTGGAAAGAAAGGAGAGGGAAGGCAGAGGTGGTTTTAGTTTTGATTTTACTTCTCACAATTTTATTCTCATGTTAATCTGTAATATATTAAATTAATTTTCTTGAAGGCAAGTCTGGTTTGCCTGTGACAGTAATGGGTGATTATTTCTCTGTCTGTTCCATGACCCATGATCTTGTCCATTTTATTTTCACCCCTTGTCCTGCTGAAGAAGGAGACTGAGTGAATGACTTAGGGCTCAGGATGTGTCAAGTATGGTGTATTTCTCTAAAAGAGTGACAAGAGTCCATAGTCCAACCAAAGTGTCCCTATACCTATGCATGTAGCATGGCGTCCTAATTTCAAATGGGTTAGAGTTTAGTTCTTTTCAGTAGCTGATAAAGTGCTGTGTATAGGATTTAGTATAGAAATATCGTTGATAACTTGCCAATGTTTTGGGTATTGCCAAGCTTTGCTTACCTTTAATCGGGGATTTTTTTCAGTGTCTTGTGCTCTGCCAGTAAAAGAGTGCACAAAATGACCAGGAGGAAGCATGATCAGGGTGGGTGACTCAAACTCTACAGACTATCAAGCCCAGTATCTAAACTGAGGGAATTATCTAAAACAAGGGCTAGATATGGAGAACTACAGGAGTTTGGTACCAGTCAGCAGTTAGTGAGCAACTGTATTGTGCATCACTTCTTTTCCTTCGGTTTTCTCTCTCTCTCTTTTTTTTTTTTTTTTTTTTTTTTAACAATTATTTATCATCATCATCATCATCATCATTCCTATATTTTATTTATTTTCAATTACTAAACTGTATCTCAGCCTACAAGTCTTCTGGTTCTCATCTGTGTTCAACTGGGGTCAGAGTGTGAGTGAGTGGTTGTGTAGTGCCACACTGAAACCAAGACACATGGATAACAAAAATTGCCATATACATTCAGAAGGAACAAGCAAGAAAGGAGAGGTAGAGGCTGCCCTGTCTGTAAACAATGGACTGAATTGTTTACAGACAAGGAACATTTGAAAAGCAGCAATTGATGGGTTGAGAGTTATGGGTAAAAATTTGAAGGCCAAGCTAACAAAGGAAATCTTGTGGTTGGTGTTTACTGCAGGCTATGTGATAGAAGGGAGTATGGTGATGTAGCATTCTTACGATAGGAAGAAACGTACACACAGGCTCTGATCCCACTGGGGGACGTCATCCTGATATCTGCTGGAAAAGCAGTACACTAAGACATAAGCTATCCAGGAGACTCTTGAGATATATCAAGGGTACCTTCTTTATAGTGGTGGATGTTAAATTTGTTTTTTCCCAAGTGGTCTATTCCTGTTACCCCACAATGGGTGTGGTCTGTTCCTGGCTAGCCTTTCCCTGTCCCATTTTGTATCTCTCCCCCTGATGGGAACACCCCCGTACTCATTAGTTTAAAAGCTTGGAAATCAGGGTCCTGTGTTCTCTTTTGCACCCCCTTGAGTAGAATAAACATCTCTGCAAATGTGCCTTTTCAGACCTTTATTTCAAACCCCAATACTGAGGGGTCAGGAACCTAAGAAGGCAGAAAGCCTCTTTGCTTTCTACCATTCGAAAACTGAATGCAGTCAGAGAAGGCTGACCCTGACTATGCAGCCAGGGGACAAGGCTAGCCAGGCCCCCCAGACCAGTAGTGTCACTTCTTAATCCAGTAATATGCAGCTAGAAAAGAAGTATTACTGGACCTAAATCTGCCTTCTTTTGGTTGAAGACATGACACTTGTCCCATCACTACATCTCAGGTTTCTGTTGTTGTGACCCCAAGACATTAAAAAGTCTTTTTTCTCCCAGCCCCACATCAGAAGAAGTTGAGATTCGTCTGTTCTGCTTTTCAAGGTTGTTTATTTTTTCTTATCTCTTACATGCTTTCTCTGACCTGCTGAGATATTTCTTTCAGGTCAGGTTGTGGCAGACTGCAGACTGACTGCCCTTGGGGTGGTGTTATCTTTTTATACAAAAAAACTACGTGTACTTTATTTACAATAATTTTCCAATACCTATCAACTATGTTGGACAGTGTGTCTCTAAACCAATCAAAAGTGCCACCATCACAGCAGAATATGGAGGGCAAGAAGAGGAAAAAGGACAGGACACATCCAAATTCCTCCATCTTTGCCTCTTGAACCCCCGTTCCAAAACCCCAAAATTCTACTTTTTCACCCTGTGACAAATTAACTATCATTCTACTTGAACTCTTGTGACTTGTAAATTTTCCAGAGCAGTCAGAGGAATGTCCTGGGTCCCAACAACTACAGATCCTCACAAAAAATCCTCACTGACTTTCTTGTAGGCCCCCTTCAGTAGATGGAATATTTGGGTTGCTCAGTCTGCAGAAGAGAAGGCTTAAGAAAGACCTTATGGCAATATTTAAACCCTTAAAGAGGCTTTGGAGTAAGAAGGAGAGAGACTTTCTACAAATGCCTGAAGTGGCAGGAAAAAGGGCAATAGTTTTAAAACAAAAAGTATAGTTTTAGATTGAGCATAAGGAAGACTATTTTTTACTATGCTGATAGTGAGACACTGAAACAGATTACCCAGAGAAGCTGTGGATGCCCCATCACCAGAAATGTTCAAATTCTGTCTGGCCCAGATTTTGAGCAATCTGGTATAGTGGAAGGTGTTCCTGTCCATGGCAGGGGAGCTGGACAAGCTAATTATAGACTCTTCCCAACCCAAACTGCTCTATGCATCTAAGTCTGGCATCTTAAGCTGGCTAGCCTGAGTCAATGCACTCCATATAACTTCACAGGGAATAAAAAATGAATCATATATGAAACATTTTTGAAGTACCAGAAACTGTGTGATAACACCTTCAGCCATAGTATCTGCAAGACCAAGGGAGAAGCAACAATAGAGACACGTGCTTCTGCAGTTTAATTTCACACTGTTAGGCAAGCCTGAATACTATCAGTAGTTATTAATCACTCAGAGACACTACTGTGAAGACAAAAAGAGGAATACAGACCAAAATATAAATTAAGATAAACCACTCTATATTAAAACAACAGATACTACCACTATGTTTCATCAGTAATTTTTAATTGAATTCCCTACAGCTATTTGTTCTTTGATCTAAGCACAATGATAAAGCCATTGTGATTTTTAATTGAATTGTGTTGGTGTTATGCTAAACTCACTTACAAGACATATGCACATTTGAAGATGTAATTTTTATGCACAAGGATCACTCCTTGTGAACTGTTTCTTGTACAGCTGCACTAAATCACTGTGTTGTGTTGCGTAATATAAGGAACTAGGCTGTTTAAATTAGAATTGTAGGAGAGAATTAATGAGTAAATATTTAATCCACGAAAAGTATGCAACTATCAGGCCCTCAGCCTGAAGAAATGGTAATCAATTTAAGGACAGAATGTAGACTTTTACAGTGGATTTTGGTGGGATAAGTAGCCAAAATTTGATACTTGTAACAGCATATTTCTGTTATTTTCTGCGCAAATACAGAAATGTATTTTCCTGCTATTTATAAATACTAAACATTTAATCAAAAGACTGAACTAATCTTATTTGCATAAAACCAAAGGACTTAAAAAAACTTATTTAAAATTAATTTATAATATGTCTGTGAGGAAAAAATCTGTCTGTTCTAATCAAAGATGGCAATAGCCTTTTTACACTTAACACAACACTGTAGTTTCTATGAAGGTCCTGAATTTAGAGTCTCAGATAAAGGATAACTCACTTCTTCACAAAACTTATCTAAAGATTTACACCTATTTATACATGCCTCCTTTATGATACACCATTACTAAGATGAATGATGCCACTCACAATTCCACTGAGATGTTCAGAGGTCTTTATAATGTGTCTCTGCACCAAGGCATATCCATCTCTAAAGTAAAAGAAAAAAATGCAAATACTGAAAAATTTCTTAATATTTTCTTGATGTAGGTTCTTTCTGAAAGTGAGTAGCCTTGTAAAAGGAACTAATAAATAAATAAATTGGCAAACAATAAAAAATATTAAATATCTGCAGAAAAAATTGCAAGTAAAATTGTACATAATTTTGCCAAAATTATAAAGCATTCTATTCATTTAGAAAAGCAACTGTTTTTTATTACTAATTCACTGCTTTTATCACAAAATCGTAGGATGGATGAAGTTGGAAAGGGCTGCTGTAGATTGTCTTGTCCAACCATCCCTGTACCAGGAAGATCACCTAGAAAATGTTCTCCAGGACAAAGTCCAGATGCCTTTTGAATATCTCTAAGGTAAGAGACTTCACAACTGCTTTGGGCAACTTTTGCTAGAGCTCAGTCACCCTTCCAGTGAAAAAGTGCTTTCTGACTGTCACATGGAACTTCCTGTGTTTCAGACATTGTCTCCTGTCCTGTCACTAAGCACCACTGAAAAGAGCCTGGTGCTGTCTCCTTTGCAGTCCTTCTTCCGGTATTTGCCTTCAGTGACAATATTTCCCCTGAATTTTCACTTCTCCAGCCTGAACAGTCCAGCTACCTCAAACTTCACTCAGATGAGATGGTCCAGTCCCTTTACCATCTTCGAGCTGAGCAGAGGGGCAGGATCACCTTCCTTGGCCACAGTCAACACTGTTCCTATTGCAGGCCAGGATACCATTTGCCTTATTTACCACAACAGCACGTCGGCTCATGTTAGACATGGATCCCACCTCAGAGAGGTAATCTAATAAAAGAAGACAGTCCACACACCTTCTCCATTGTTTAGAAAACTGATTTTAAAAGGACCTAAACTTTCAGTATTGATATTTCCAAGACAGACTTAGAAGGATATTTTGTTTACTTTATCTGCTTTGTAAAGATATGCTAAGTCATTCACTATTCTTTTTTATGAATATGCTTCTTTATACATAATGTATCACACTTTTATTCCATCATCTTTGTGGTTTAGTTTACCATGCTTATATTATCTCATGTTTGAATGTTTTGGGTTTTTTTTTTTTAATCTTGGTTTCATATTAAAATGGTCAAACCCCATTCTTAGCACCTTTTGAAGTTGTGCAACTTTTTAAACAATTTAGCAATTTTTATTGCAATAAATATCAGTGTGATTGAAATTTGATATCAGCAACTGCTTTATGTACTTGAGCACTTCCTGACATATTCTGGCAGTTCTACAATGGCTCCTATGATTTCCTCTGGTCAGTTTTAGCCAACTTTAGACTTCAGTTGAACTGTCTGGATTTGGGTACTAATTCCCTATTGGAATAGGCTGGTGTCACAAATCTAAACCTAAGCTCCTACTAAATTCTTATTCTTTACTATGTACTACAAAATTACTAGAAAAAAAAGTTCAATAAAAATCTGACCTAAATATGTCATCGAAATGAAACTAATCTTATATTAAAATATTGTTTATGCATACTTTTTTGGGGTTTTTTCTCCTTTCTTTGTTAGTATGTAGTTTGAGATTTCATTCTTCTGTTCCTTGTGTTAATTATTTTCCATTAACAGTGGTAGGTATAAATCAAAAAGGCATGAACAAACTGGAGGTACCTTGGAGTAAGGCAGCAGGAGATACAAAGACAGATTACATTAAAAAAGCTGCTAACTACTTAATTAAAACAAAAGAGACATTATTCTTTGGTATTTTGTAGTTGCCTGTTTAAATTTATTTCTTCCAAGACACAAATAATCTGAATGACAGTTGTAAAATTGGATATAGTGCTCTAGAGGTGATCTAATATGTCAAGAAAGTGGTCATGGAAAATAAGCACCTTCCTCAATCTACTTATTGCCGATGTTTTTGATCAGGTTTCTGAGCATTGGGACATATCTTCAAGGCCTTTTCAACAGTTTTTCATCAGTCAGTCCCTGCTTAGGCAATACAAAGGGCTAGTTGTTGTACCATTGAAAGAGGCTAGTCCATACCTGCCGCAAAATTTTATGACACAACTGCAGATGAATAGAATACATTGAATGGGATAGGTTCAAGACGGATCCCCAAGAAATTCCCTACAACTGGCCTCCAGATAGAACATAACAACAACCCTCTGTCCTCAAAACCCCCCAGGTATTTTTGCCCATTTGGTATGTCAGCTATCCAATCCATCGTGTGAACCAGTGAAACACAGAATGATAGAATCTCCTGGGTTGGAAGGAACCTCAAAGATCATTTAGTTCCAACCCCCTAGATCAGGTTGCTCAAAGCCACATCCAACCTGGTCTTGAAAACTTCTAGGCATGGGGCACCCATAACTTTTCTGGGCAGTCCGTTCCAGCACCTTGAAACCCTCAAATTATTTTTTTCCCTCTAATATCTAATCTAAACCTACTCTTTTCAGTTTGAAGACATTCCCATGTGTTCTGTCACATGAACTTGCAGATAGTTCCTCTTCCTTTCTAGTAGGCTCCATTCTGGTACTGGAAGGTACTACCTTTTCCCACTCATCTCCACAATCTTCCAGTAATGACCAAAAGTAAACTAGCAGTATCCTCAGACAGCTCTCTCTGCAAGATGTTTTGGTTTTCTCATGGTTTAACCCCAGATGGAAACAAAGACTCATGCAGCTGCTCATTCACTTCCCTGCAGTGGTATGGGGGAGAGAACTAGAAGACTAAACTTGAGTAAACTCAGGTTTAGATAAAGACATTTTAATAGGTAAAGCAAAAGTCACACATGCAAGCAAATAAAAATATTTAATTTATTCACCACTTCCCGTGGGCAGGCAGGTGTCCAGCTGTCCCCAGGAAAGCAGGGCTCCATCATGAGTAATGATGACTTGGAATGACAAAAGCCATCACTTCAAATCTCCCTCTTTTCCTCCTATAAACCCAGTTTATATGCTAAGCATAATGCCATTGGTACAAAATATCCCTTTGGTCAGTTGGGGTCAACTGTCCTCTCCCAATTGCTCGTGAACCTCTAACCTTCTCCTTCTGATCACTGCTCAGCAGAAATAAAAACACTCTTGTACTATCTACACCCTTTTCAGCAGAAATCCAAAACAGTTCCAAAGCTGCCAGTATGAAGAAAAGCAAGTCTGGCCTAGCCCAAACCAGCATAACTTTCTATATAGAATTGCTCATTTTGAGAGAGATAATTTTAAGATTAGTTTGACCTCAAATACCAAAAGAATATCCTAGCACACAGCTATGGGTCTAAGAAAAAATAAATGTAAATTATTTTAGAAAATTAAAATTAGTGGAGAAAAGAATATATAAAAACTACCTTTAAAACCACTCCTTGATGAATTATTCTTCTACCATCCACATACATATCTGTGTTGGAGGTGTAGAGGAGAAAGATACTGTGCAGAAGCGTTCTGATTTTTTAATATAATTCAGTAAAATTAAGTTTCACAATATTCAAAAAGAAATTAGTTTCTATGCACAGATTTGCCAAAGCACAGGTGTAGCTTTCATTTAATATTCTTAAAACCTTGTCAGGTAAAATGACATAGCTAAGCTCAGATAAATCTCTCCTGGTGGCTCATTCTGAATAATATTAGCACTGAGAACATAATACAGGAGTTTTTATTTCCATTTTATTCTCCTAAATTTGAACAATCAGATAAAAGAAATATATCATGTTAACATTTAAACCAACCAAAAGCTTTTGCATAAACAGATATTACTTATTTCCTTGACTGTCATTAACCTTACAGATTCCCTATGATAACCTTGGAACTCAGGATTTAGTAGATTTTATTTTTTTTCTTTTAGATGCTCCAGCAATTTTGTCTTTCATTTTAAAATATGCCATATCTCAAAACACATCACAGCCTACACTAATAATAGTTTATAAATAAACATTGTTATTCATTTGCATTTTGAGATTCCTGTAAAAAAATGCATTAGCCTTCATTATTCTGTTCATGAACCTGATAATAATTTCTACATTGTCTTTTTTAATTGCTTTCTGAGTTCACGGCACTTCTTCTACATAATAATCTTGCATTTACATTGAATTCTTTATCCTGAAAGATACCAAAGCCCTTCAAAAAATGTGAGCTGAATTACATCCTCTGTTTTATCCAAGCACCCACCAGCTGCAAAGAAATTGAAATAATATCTGAGGAGATAATTTGATAACTTAAATAAAAGAAAATTGATCACTTCAGCAGAAAATACAGAACTAGTTCAAACTGGTAAGAAGTGGCTTCCTGTAATTTAAATTGTTTTTCTGCTGGTATTGCTCATTTTTTCATGAACAGTCCTCCCTAGCCAGCTGTAACTTCACATTAAGGTAAAAGATTATCAAAGGTTGAATTTTCTTCTAATTTCATGCCAGTTCTCACTGAATTTCTTTATCTCTGTTTTTATATCATGTTCTGTTTTTTTGCTTACCCTGAATTTTTCATAAGCTGTTAAGTAGATCCAGTAATATCACAGCTCCAGGTAATTTCCAATTTACCATGTACAGGGTGGATCCATCATGTTCGTCATCATATTACAGGCTTTTGCTTGATCAGAGTATTCTAATAGCATTCACCAAAAATATTCATGTGCTCTCTAACAGTATTTTAAACTTCATGTAGCATGGATGCTCTAAGTATCTATTTTCACACCCTAGTATTCGCATGTTATGCAACCTAAAAATTGCATGAAAATGAAGATTCTATTACCATCCAAATCACGGATTCTGGACAATGTTTTTTTAATAATCAAGTGAATCAAGTCAAATAAAATAAAAATACTAAAAAGTTAAGGAATTTTTCAATACTATAGAATATAGTGAGGAAAGGAAAACAGGCATGTGTTTTCTGGGGATTTTCAGGATACAGATTTCGTATGGATTTTTTTGTTGTTCTTGTTTTAAATTATACGACTGTTCTATCAAAGGCTTCTTCCAAAGCCTCATATTTCTTCCTATGTCTAAGAAAAAATAAAAATACTAAAAAGTTAAGGAATTTTTCAATACTATAGAATATAGTGAGGAAAGGAAAACAGGCATGTGTTTTCTGGGGATTTTCAGGATACAGATTTCGTATGGATTTTTTTGTTGTTCTTGTTTTAAATTATACGACTGTTCTATCAAAGGCTTCTTCCAAAGCCTCATATTTCTTCCTATGTCTAAGAAAAAAATAAGCACTCCTTGCATATATATTTTTGTCTGCACTGAAGAATGACACTGAAGACTAGGTAAGTGTTGGAGATAGTCTAATAGACCCATGTTTGTAAAGTGATGGTCAAAAATGAATGTCAAATGATGTTTCAAAAAGCAACCTGTTTTTTCAGCAAATGTTTTTCACCTAATTTTTGTACTGATTCCAGACTTCTGCTTTTCCACACTTGCAGATCTACAATGTAATGTAAGTTTCAAAAAAACTCTATAAAATAGATAGGAATGTCTCCCTGTTTCTTAAAATATTGCAGTAAACTCTAGTCTTGGTCCGCCAAGAGATTTCTTTCCAAACAAGTCACATTGAGCACAAAGACATGGCAAATCAAACAAACAAACAAATAAAAAAGTAATTATTCTTTAGAAAGATAATACTCTGATTTGTAGGCATTTTCTTGCTTTTCTTCAGCAAGAAGGAAACAAACTTGATGAATACTTTTTAAAATACTTTTTTAAAAATGTGCTTTATAACACATTGAGGACTTGCTTGCTTCTGTTCTGATAACAGAAGATCCCAAGCCCCAGACGACAATACAATTGCAAGTTGAAAAATGGCAAGGCAAAACTTTTTACCCACAGATCCATATAACTGGGGCAATGGGGGAAGTTATTTTTTCCTAATATTAAAGTTCTAAGAGAAGCAGTGTTTTAATTTCTTAGACTGTTAATAGCTATCTTTCTTAAAGCTCTTTTGTGAGGTTTCTGAATCTCATTGACCTCCTAGGGTATTTAGAACAAACTCCTTGCTTTTTTGCATAGACTTTTTTTCCTCCCAGTATTGGTAAATACACAAAACAGGAATCAAAGAGAAATCACTAGATCAAGATCCTCATTCAAGTTTTGTTACTAAACTAACTGGAAAATTTATTAACAAACACATTCATAAGTGACTACAAATAATGAATACATCTTCTAGATATTCTCAAAGTACCTCAGTATAACCCCTGTCTCCAGATCTGGATATCTATCTTCTCTCAGTTACATTTATTTTAATTCTAGAAGTCCACTCAGCTCAAACATTTTTCTTAGCAAGAGGAACACATAAATCCCAACACCTTTCACTGTATATGCTGCTCCCCATGTTTTTTTCTTAGATCACTGAATGACTAACTACTAGTTTCCACAGATGTTTAATAAGTATGGGTTATGAATGTATGTCAAGGTAGGGGAAGAATGGGTTTGCAATTGAACAAAAAAGTATTTTTGTTACTAATTGTGGGAACTCAGGACATCCCTCTGACTGTCCTGGAAATTTTGTAAGTCACAACAGTTTGGGTAGAATGATAGTTAACGTATCACAGGGTGAAAAAGTAGAATTTTGAGGTTTTTATAATGGAGTTTAAGGGGCAAAGATGGAGAATTTAGGGCATGTCCCTGTTCTTCTTCTTGGTCTTTTGTCCTCCATCTTCTGCTGTGACTGTGACACTTTTTAATTGTTTTAGAGTAAAGGTACACTGTTTAATATAGTTGATAGGTATTGGAGAGTTATTATAAATAAAGCATATGCAATTTGTAGTATAAGAAGTGGGGTGGTGTGTTTGACACAACCTGGCCTGCAAGAAAGATATCTGCAGGCCAGAGCCATGAATGTACCAAGATAACAAGAATAAACAATCCTTGAATAAGAGAAGACAATCTTGGCCTCTTCTTCAGACACTGGGTTAGGGGAAACAGAGACTTCACAAATTCAGGTTCAGGACAACAAAAAGACATTTTTCTTTTTTAAAAAAACCTGAACTCATGTCTTACTCATCTCTGGATTTTTTTTTTTTTTTTTTTTTTTCCAGGAAGAATTCTTATACTTTTTTGCATGAGAAATAATTCTGTACTTGAATGTGCAGCTGTTGTTCATCTGGGCAATCTTGTTTCTGATCCTCAGGAGAGACCTGCCACAGATCATCAGCTGTGTAAAGCCTTGAGGGGCCACACATGCCAAAAAGAGAAAATGTAATTGCAATTCATGTGGGACTGCGAAGTGCTAGCATAAAAGGTCACAGCACATCATCGTTTATTCCTCAGTAGCTGAAGTCTGGAAGGAGAATCCTCTGTAGAAATGTAGAGATGGTTATACCCTAAAACAGTAGGAGAAGGATATGAGAGGTCACAGTTACAAGAAGAAGAATCTCAGAGGTGCAGAATGGAAGACTGTAGGAATTTAATTATTATTCACCATTACTGGAGAGGTCTTCAAAAACCTCTTAGGAAAAGTAAGCTCAGACACAGATGTCCAAGATATTGTCTAATTTATTGTGCAATAGGACCCAAAATAATTCCTGTTAGGGCAGTCCCCACTCCATTTGTGCTCAGGCAAATGGCCAGTTGAAATTGCACAAGAAACTGCAGGAAACTTCCACTCTATTTCACTCACTTTTTAAGATGATAAACTCTTTTATACATCTTTCTTCTCATTCAACTTTTCAGTGCTTCTTCCACTTCATTCCTGGAGATATTGAACGCAAACAGTCTACAAAACCATTAGATTGTCTGTTCTTAACTTTGGGCACTTGTTATTTCACCTGGATGGAAACACACAAATCTTAAGGGGTCTGGAACGCCAAAAGAGTGCCAGATATCAGCCTGCTTTTCAAGCTCAGAAATCATTCAACAGATTACATTACATATAGGTAAAATAGACTGGAAATATATAGCTTTTACCTTTTGCAATGGAAAATGAACCACATTGTTTCTAATGGGTCAGAGGATGTGTAAAGTACCCTGCTAAAAAAAAAAAAAAAAAAGGCAAGTTTGGCAAAGGTAGGAAAATACACTAGATTAAGGAAAAGACATTAGACTCTAAATCTTTTCCTATTTTTGTTTTTTAGTTGCTTATTGTCAGCAGCTGGATTCAAACAGATTTTAGAGCATCTGCTTCCTGAAAAAATTGTTTTAAATGTGCATGTGTGCAGAAGCATTAACAGGAGTTACAGGAAAGAGACAATCCTAGGTAGAAGAAAGCAATAAAAAGGCTTGCCTCAATGCAATACCTAAAAGCTGGAACAAGCCATTTCTCTCCTAAAAGGGGAGATCATTGCCCTGTTGCAATCAGGACTTACATTTGCTGTCTTCCTACCTTAGCTTTCGAATGCCAAGATAAATGGGGAATCAGAAACTACAGAAATCTCACATACAGTGTGAAACATTTAAAGTGCCTCCTTTGAAGGTACTATGAAGGTTTTCTTGATGCTTTTCAAACTACTTTTGATAGGGGCTCTGCCATCACATTACAAACTTTTATAAAGGTGTCAGGAATAAATCAGACCTTCCAAAATTTAAAGGAATATCTAGACTTCTCTGTGTGACTCAGATACTTATAAGTTTGTTTTAACATTCATAAGGGCTAGAACCTTTTATTTTCTTCCAAAACAAAAGCAAAAACTATATACTTACACTTTCAAAACAATTTTTAAGAACTAGGTTTTTCAGTATAGTGTTTTCTTAACCCTGTTGTAATTTGACAATGGTAATAATAATTATCAACAAGAGCAAACTGTTAAAGACATACACATTCCCACATATCACCTCCTTCCACATGTGACACCAAAAAATAACATAAAACCAAAACCACAAATATGAATTTGAGATTCTGACCATGATAGAAGAAGAAAATATTGAGAAATATAAAGCTGCCTTCGCATGCCAAAACCTAATCTCAAATTCTCCTACACTGTTGTGGTGTTTTAATTTTGATTCCTTGTTCCTTGTATTATTTTGTTATTGACAGTTTCATTGTTATTTAGTATGTTCCTATGTATCCCTTATTTTCTTCCCCAGATGGTGTGTCCCCTTATTGTATCCACCCCGGAGTTTGCCTTCCATGGTATTCCCTGCCATTTATTCCTGCCCCTTTCCCTGTCTGTCACTGTATCCCTACCCCTTGTTCCAGTACTTTCCTTGTCGATCTCTCCTTGGGCCAATCCCTGATGGGTCCTCCCCTTTGGAAATCCCCTAATCCTCGATGCCCCATGTGACCGATGTCCCTCCCATGTGCTCCCTCATTGGTGGGATGTGCTGTCAATCCTGCCTTCGTGCTCCTCCCTCCTCCCACCCTCATTGGTTGCTGTCCTGAGCCCGCCCCTCTGTACAAACCCTGCACACTGTCCAGGGGTCTTCGGTCCCTGACCCTCTGAGGGAATAAACGCTTTTGGAACCAAACCAAAGACCCTTCTCTGATTCTTGCTCCAATCCTCGATGCCGTTTACAGCTGGTGCTGTAGAGAGCAGCCCTGCTGCTGGGGACTGTAGCAGCCCTTGCTGAACCGCTACCCTAACCCAGCGTGGGCAGGGAGCGGCCAAACTCAGCGTGGACTGGGAAGGGCTAGCTGGGAAATTTACTCCAGCACCACATCACTACACAACTGACTAAATCACTAAATTGATTAAACTACTTATTGCTATTGTACAGCTACTGAGAGTGTTTGTTGAAAGCAAAACTAATTTACTGTGTGTTGACATAGGACTGCATTTATGTAAGTAGTCAAAGCAGATAGGACAGTAAGTCACTATGTAGTGGCAAGTCTTCTGTTGTAAGAGTTCTTGAGATGGCATCTTCAACTTAACTGCCCCACTGACCACTCCTCTTCTGTTTTTATAATCTAGCTGCCCCTGGTATTACATGTCCCTACCAGCACAAATAAAAACCAAGACCATAGTATAGGAACATGGATGTAACTCAGGCTGATGGAAACCTGACGACATCACCAGTTCAACCTCCCTCTAGTTGTCCTGGATATGAGATCAGACTAGATTGGCAACATAAATTTTCTGTCCTGCCTTGCTCCAGTGCTTAACTGTCCTCTGCATTATCCATTCTGAGTCTCTCTCAGCACCTGCACAGTGTTTCCCAGCCTTTCATCATACCCTAACACAAACAGACTGGCTGGCGCCTCCTCAATTGTCTGTCAGTGCCAAAGAGCTGTTGGTAGGTTCCCCTAAGGCCATCTCTTCTAAGTGGTCCCAGTCTGGAGAAACCCACTATCTTCACAGAGGTGTTGTTGGCCTTCTTTGTTTCCAGGACACACTACAGGCTCCTACCATCCACTACATCCTACAACCCTGTTACTGAAGAGCTACTTGTCAGGCAGTGAGTCTCCAGCATGTACAGTTACAAAGGGATATATTCCAGGTGTATGAGTTTCCATATTTCTTTGCTGAATATAATTAATCTCATGTTAATCCATTCCTCCAGCTTCTCCAGGTCCCTCTGGACAACATCAATGCCTTCAAGTATATCAACTGATATTCTTGTCTGCTGTTTACGGAATACCTTATATGCAGGCATTCCATAAACAACTCCATGTTAGCAATCAAGGTGCTAAGCAGAGTCAGTCCCTTTTTTTGCCCCACTTGTTATCAGCAACCTGGTAGAGTATAACTCATATCAACCCAATACTGAACCTAACAATCCAATGAGTTTTGTACACATCTGCTTTTTCTCCCATTCAGTCTGTATTGTCCTAACTTGGATAGAATATTGTGGATGATTGTCAAAAGCCTTACTGAAAAAAAAGACACCCATTTCTCTCCTGATGATCAATGGTCTGGTTATTTTTTCACATAAGGAAATCCAATGGGTCAAGCATGTTTTACCTTGATAAATAAAGGTTAACAATCACAGGCACAGAAAAATTTTTCAGTAAGACCTACTCTATGACCTATCTGTCCTAGGTTTGCCTCAATTGAGTGTTTTTGATAAGGAAAAGGAAGTGACCTTCCCTGTGGAAATACTATAGCTTCCTCTGTGTCTGACAGAACCAATAACCAGATAAAATCCATATATTTAAGAAAAGTAGAGCAGGAAAAGCTCTCTCTTCCAGCTTTTGAAGTGGTGGCCAGGCAGGGGAGGGGAGGCTGTGGGGCCCTGGCTGAGGCCAGGCCAGGCCACGGCTGCTAAACATCTTGCCACCACTAAGCCCTGCCACACCACTGGCCCTGGGAGCAGCTCTGGGCTGGCTGAGTTGGGGTCCGCTGGGCCCCGGGAACAGCTCCAGGCTGGGCCAGACTGGGCTGCTGAGCAGGCTGCTGAGATTCTGCCTGTCCATTTCCTGCTGCCACTGGGTCCCCGCACAGCCCCTAAGTGTGGCTGCTGGAATCATGGTGCTACAAGAACCATCGGAGTGCTGCAGAAAATTATGCAGCCAAAATCAATGCCATGAACCTCCGCAACTAGTGGCTGGCAGAGAGGATGTGATCAGCAGCAAAAGGCCATTTTGTAATGCAAGGCCCAGGTAAGGCTAACTCTCAGTACTGTAAAATTCCATTTAAAACCAGGTAAACCTGCAGCACCATTTCTCCCAAATCAGAAAAAATGGAAAGGTGAAGAGAACAACATAAGATAAACCGGTATCAGTGAAGAAAGAAGAGCCAAAGTCCAGATGAGAAGATAATAAGGAGATGCCTTAGTCTTGGGCTGAAATTCTCTTGTAAAACTGTGGCGAAGATATAACCAGTACATCAGACCCTTTTCCACATGGAATGCACTGGGGGGATGTAGCATTCTAACTACAGCTGTGAGCAGAGGCACCAGTGATGAAGCAAGCAGTGTTGAAGGAGATGTGATTTCATGAGAATCTTGAACAGAGAGAGGGAGAGAGAGAGAGATGAGAGAGATGAGAGAGACGAGAGAGATGAGAAACCTTCCCCCAGGGATAGACGAAGAAGACCTCTGTCTCCCAGAGATGAAGAGAACTTTTGTCGCTATGCTAAAACAGCTCATAATTAAAATTGCACCCCAGGAAGGTGAGATGACCCATGGTGGTAGTTGTGGGAAGTTTACCAAACCATGAGAGAGACTTCATGATTTCAGATTTCCGTGCAGTTGCTATTCATGAAAATTAAAACCACAATGTTGTGACTCATGTTTGTATAGTTTGATTCAGTTGTTGTTAAAATTTGATGTTAATGGTTATTTCTCCTGTTCTCCCCCGTGTTCATTCCCAAGTTGGTTTGTTCCCAAAGTTATATCCTCCCATCAGTTTCCCTTTATGGCTTTTCCCTGCCCTCTGTTCCAGTCCTTCCCCTATCAATCACTGTTACCCAACCCCTTGTTCCAGTTCTTTCCATGCCAATCCTCCCGAGAACCAATCCCTTTGCTGACCCTCCCCCGGACATTCTGGGGTGTCACCCAAACCTCGACGCCCCATTGGTGCACGCCCCTTTCCCTCTTCCCATCTACCCTGATTCAGTCAGAGACCCATGCCCTGATCCTCCAACTCCACCCTGAGTTGTCCTCATTGGACAGTGTATTGTACCCACCCCCTGTTCTGTGACTGTATAAAATCCTGTGCATAGAGCTGCATAGGGCTCTTCTGGCTTGTCTCCCTTCAACCCCAATAAACCATTTGGTTTGGAATCTCAGACCTGGAGAGCCTCTCTCTTACTTCTTAACCTGAACCCTGGATGTGGCGAAGACATCTGTCGCTTAGGAGCATTGGCTCTGAAGGTTCAGCTGGGTGCACAAACCCCACACCTCAGCTGTTCCTCACACTTGGCGCAGTGCCGGTGTGCTTTGAGCTAGCCTGGGCTCTGGTCAGCCGCATCACCACAAGAGAACAAGGTTTATTCTGATTCTTACTATTCTTATTTTAGGTCTGTTAATAAAGTTTTCTTTATTCTCTTTAAAATTTTGAGCCTGCCTGGTCTTTGGTAGTGGAGAGACCACCGAGGTGGCTTCTCTGGGAAGCTGCTGAAATTATCTTAGGTATAGATATACAGCCCTATCACAGCTGCTGCAATGTGGGTCCTTCCCACAGGCACACAGTCCTCCCAAAACTGCTGTAGCGTGGGTCGCTCTCCCGTGTATACTACAGATACTTTCAGGTATAGATATCACATGTCAGCACTTTGTGTCGACATTACTAACCACAATGGCATATACAAATATGCCTATTTTTAACAGTAATATTTATTGTCATCATGTGTAATGATGGTGACAAAAACAACAAAAAGCAACTTTACTCTTACTTGTTCTTTATATTTGAAGAACCACAATAAAGGCACTTGATTTCTGAGTACCTTCTGACAATGAGTAAAAAACTTGTAATTTTTTTTTGTGGTCAGTATTATTTGCATCTGTATAAACGTTTTATTTAATATTTTTCACAGTTACTTGGCTTGTATGTATTATACTGCTCTCCGGAAATAACTAGACTCTAAAAGAACTTTTCACCTGCACAGTCTCCTAGCTGCTTACAGAGTGACGGACCCAACCCATCTGTCACTATGAAATTCCAAGTCACTGTTTTGTGCAGAGGAGTGACACTAGCAGTGGCACCCTAGTGGGCTGCATACTTTTTACAGCATTGTTTCTTTATTATTATTATCCCAAACTACATTTATGCTGTCACAGATGACCTACTTTTTCAAGGGGTCATGTTTTTTTCATTTCATCTGAAGCATCACTAATGTCTTCAAGACAAAAAAAGAATTAATTTGTTCTTTGGGTACTGGTTTATAGCTAAACACTTCTCAGACTATGAGATGTTTGATAAAGGGAAGAGCTCTTGAAACTTGTGTGATGCGTCCATATGAACATCTCCAGTTTACAGTTTTAATGCCTGTGCTAATTTGGAAAATGGCAGGTCAGTAGCAGGCCACAGAAAGGAGACACTTGCATATTAACAAATATCATGTATGATTGTATACACACAATGATTGTATGCACACAATTAGTTTTAAGAATTCATTACTCATTGGTTTATCAAATTTCCATCCTCTGATGCTATCTGTGTCTCCAGAAACTACCAAACACAAATTAGACTTTTTTTTTAAACTGGAATCACCTGCAAATTTGCCTCTTTAAAAGCTTTTCAATTTTGTCTAAAACCTTTGCTTTAATGCTTTAACGAATATGAATTCAGCCCACATTGTAAAATTGGAGTGCTTCTACCTTCTGTGTAAACTTTTGTATTCATTATGTCTTTCTTACTTTACATATTATTTACTTATGAACCATAGGCTTCCCTGTTCTAACTGTTGAAAGAATTCTGCTAGTGCTAGCTCTGCAAGATTAGGTCCTGTGTTTTAACAAATCTCCCTTATAAATTATACCTCCTTGAAGTTCTTATACTAGCACTGCAGGTTCTGTAATTTTCTTTCTAAATGAAGGCTAACCTCTTACTCCATTAAAACCATTGGCAAAATTCCTGCTGAATTCGGTGTGAATAGATTTAAACTCTCATGTCTCAGTTGTCAAGCACCTACAGTGATAAACACCTACTCTTTATTTTTTAACCCTGACAACAGAAACAGGTTAATGTCAAAGTAAAACCTAATGGTAGTTTAGTTTAATCACATCACTTTGATTTGTCTCAAGTTTTCTGTTCTTTTTTTAACTTCGTTCTTTCCACATATCAGATATTCAGGAGTTCAGAAATTAATTTACAGAAGATAGAAAATGAATGTTGCACTTCCATTAAATTCCACCGTATTACACAGTTTAAAACCAATTGTTTTATCCTTTGAGATGAATTTTGTTTTTCTGTGGCAGTGCCTAACACATTATGGCCTGGTCCTGCAAAACTCTAACTAACATATGGTTTTCAGCATGTTCATCACCAAGTAAAATATATCAAATATTTGCTGCCAAGTGCAATGAATTTAGAGGTACTGGCCTTCACACAAAATTTTATTCTATGAGTGAGTTTCATATTATTAGTGTTTAATAAGCAAAACAGTGATGAGATGGAGAGCAGTGGATATGTTTAACTTGTCTTTCATAGTATTCACATTAACAAGATGATTATGTATCAGGCAGATAAATGGACAATGTGGTGGATTTAAAACAGGACTGCCAGTTAAAAAAAAGTATTGTGAAGAGGGCAGCTTGAGCAGCTTGAGGCCAGTCACTAGTGTTGTAGCCTAGAGATGATACTGAATCTAAAATTACCTGAATAAGGAGAGAGTGAATCCTTAGCAAGTCAGAAATAAAACAAAATGGGGAGGAGGGACTGATACTCCACTGCTGTGTTGTCATTCAGAGGGTTCTGGACAAACTGGTGAAATGGGTTAGCAAAAACATCACAAAAAATCACATTCTTTCCACATTTCACTATTTTCTGGGGAAAAAAATCAACTGCTCCAGACTGGTGACCCCAGTTTATTCTGTTTGTATCCCCATCTCAGACATTCTTGTAAGACTCAAAGCCATCCTCATCACATCTGAAAAGTCCTTAATATAACTAACGTAAGCTACATCTATAGTTGCATATGGCTAAGGAGAAATGTACCTCCCTCCTTCCCTCCCTCACTTTTCTTTCTGATATAAAGGATGACTTAACTATTCTACTCCCTCTGGAACATAAAGTTTGCTATGATCCCAAATGGTACGGCAGATTTCTAAAGTGCAAGGTAAAATTCTCTGAATTTGCTATAATAAATAGACTTTACAAATCTCAATATCAAGCTTAAAAAAACCAAACAAACAAAAACAAAAAAAAATCACATCCAGACAATATAAATCTTGAACTGCAAGGTCAGTAGTCTTGCTCAGTAATGGAAACATGAAAAATATTTACAATCACTCACTCACACACCCCTCTCAAATGAGCTGGTATATAAAGTATTGCATTACACCACGTTTCAAACCAGCTTTTTTTTTTTTTTTTTTTTTTTTTTTAATACTACATTCTCAGTAATTTGATCTACACACTATAATATATTTCTTTGCAGGGTAACAGGAAAATATAACAGCACCATGCTCCAAACAAAATCAGCTTAACCACAGTGTTCAGTTTAAACTATTGAATATTTTGCTATTAATAACACCATATAGAACCTATTGTCAGAGGTTTCTGTGATTCTAGGCATTTTCCTTGGCGTTATATTAGGATGTCTTAAGTTTTGCCATTTTTATATTAATAACTTCTGCTAGCAGTAACAGTCCAGAGCAATAATGTTTCAAACTACTAGCAACAATGATAGTAGCAGCATGCTTTATGCTGCATTTGATTTTCTTAGGCATGACCAAGGAACAGATTTATATTGAAGAAAAAGTTTCAATGTAATGAAGAAAGTTGGTGACAAAAAAGTCATAAATTTCCATACAGCAATTTTTAAAGAAAATATCAAGGCTCAAATCTAGAATTTTCTAATTAATTTTAGATGAAACATTAATGAGGACTTACCTTCTAAGTTTTTCTAGTGGAAAAAGTGACTTATTAAAAAATGAGTATTTTCCAGCTTAACAAAAAAGAGTATTTTCCAGCTAAACAAAAATTACTTGCAACACACTGTGGTGGACTGAAAATGTGACTAAAAAAATCAGACTTGAACAAAGATGGAAGAAATCTTTGTATTTTTATCAATGAAAAACCAAGCTACCTTTCCCTGAAATCTTGAGCTGAAAAATTAAAAGTTTTTAACAGCAATATAAGCTGTAGTATATAAGGTTCAAGATTTTAAAACAAGGTATTTCAAAAATTAACTTTCTTAAAGTCCCTTCAGATTTTCAGATGTACGACTGAAATACTTCCAGTGCTGATAAACGCAGCTGTGTGAAAATGGCTTAGATTCTTCCCCTCTTACCATCTTCCCCAGTCCCCCTTTCAAAGAAGGATTTTTGCACTGAGTGAAACAGTACACCTCTCACTACACTCATGAGAATTCACTGGGTTAAAAAAAAAAAAAAAAAAACCTGAAAAACAACAAAAAACCAGAACTTACGATTTACTCTCTCCTACACCTAAATGTTCCACGTTGCTGTAAAGTGTGGTGAAGAAAAGGCAATCAATGGTTACTATAAAAACTAAGAACTAGTTATTATTAAGAACTATTAAGAACTAATTTTAGTATTTAGATTTCAGTAATACTTAAACAAGGTGAAATTGTATCAGGCTGCATTGTCTATGCCAACTGGACCATAGGATTTACTAAGAAAAACACCATTTTTGTCTTTGTGAAACACCATTTCTGCGGGCTCTCCACTACTGGTTTTGTTTAGACAAATGAAATGTCAGACACAAATTATATATATACAACTCACATAAGGACATAAATAACAGATGTAAAGTGTCTTCTTTTATCAGGAAGACTTTATTTATTTGTTTACTTATTTACAGCTGTGTGCTGGAGAAGTGAAGGAGGTGGAACAACATTTTGCCAGCACAGCACTGTCAAACCATGAAATGGGATCTCCAGTCAAAATGTTAAGGCAATAAATGCTCTAAATCCTTCCCCTAAAATTTTGAAACTCTGAAAAGAAAATCAAGAGCATTAGCAAACAAAAACTAACACTAGCAATTTACAGGTGAATCTCACAGCCTGCAGATACATTGACAGTAGTACAGGCATGAACACTAGGCATTGTGTATCTGTTAAGCCTATTAATCTTAAAAAGTACCCAAAGCCTTGTTATGCTTCTCTTTCAAAAATACATGAGAATATTTAAAAAATTTTCATGTACAAATTTTATGTTTTGAACTTTCTCTCTTTTTAGATGGGAAATGTTAATCACTTTGCTTCCTTTTGAAAATTCTACTTTTGTTTTCAAAGCCTACACGTTATTGCTTTCTATTTTATTCTAAATGTATTTATCAGAATTTAAGTAATCAAGAAAACAATTTAAAAGAGCAACTGTAGGTGCAACAGACCAGAAAGTTTCTAGTCCATCCGTCTACCAATGTAAGCAACAGACTGTTTCTGAAACAAATCAAGAAACCCCTGTGAGATCAGTCGTATGACTTAGTCCAACGTCCATGCTAAGTCATATGACTGATCTCACAGGGGCTTCTTGTATTAGCAAGTATATTAACAGAGGAGCAACTGTGCTCCGTTTTTAAGTGTATTATACTAGTCTGCAGTAACAGCCAACGTGAATCCAGTATTATCATGAAGGTTTCTTGTTTTGATTGTCATAATCCCTAAAAGCATCTTATACTTCTTGGTACAAGGAAAAATGAGAGTGTCTTTTTAAGGCACAGTTATCTCAAGTCATAAACACTACACTATCTTCAGGAAATAGTTGCATTACTGTATCAACTTTTGCAAAAATACATTTAGAATGGGAATATTCATTAAAATACTCTTTCACTCTCAGTCTTCTTTGCTATGCTTTTGACATCATACATCAGTTTGGAAATACTGAGACCACAAAATGAATATCTGAAAGAATATGACAAACACTTCTCAATGAATTTGGAAGACTGAAAAGTCATTTAGTATGCAAAGAAGAAAGGGGTTTTTAACTACTACGGCTATACGGTAAAATCAAAATCAAAGTTGTATAAAATTAATTTATTCATAAAGGTCATTTTCCTTTAAAGGCCTTAAATACTCTACTCATAAATAGGAGTTTGATCTTCAATATTTTTCCCTGGTATCTCTTCTTTTTCTTGCATCATTTTCTGATTCTGCATTTTTCAGCAGTTATACCTGAACATACAGTTGTCCACCAGTTGTTTTAATTTTGTAAGTGTATTTCTGCTGATGAAATCCAGTCCTTAGAGTACTAAATTATATATTCTTGGTAGTACAACTTGAGCAATGAATACTGCAAATTTCCAAAAACCATTTAGCAGCTAATCTTGGGATTTTATATAAAATACATTTTACTGCAGTAATCCAGTTTTAAAAGAATTAAAAAATAGTAATTTGTCTTGGAAATTCTATGGCATATAAATGGGAATACTACCAAATATTACTAAACTTTAGATTTTTTAAACAGCAACAAAACTATCTCCTTGCCAAAGATATAATGGGCTATTCTATTTATAGGCTTTTCAAAAGCTATGCCTGCATAGTTGTTATGTGTGTCACAAATGTCAATGACCATAGCCTTAGAAATCTTTCAGTCAGAGAAGTATCATCATTAGCTGACAGATGAGGATCATCTGAATCATCACAATCGTTAAAGGCTGTCTGCATTTATTTATAAGGAGTGCAACATGAGAAGAGGTTGGCTGTACAACAGAAGAGCTGGTGAGGAATATCTGATATTGACACTAAGTGAATTCCTGGAACCATTGCAAGGTCAAGAAAATTACTCAGAGTGATGCTAGCCTGATATTTAAATATCAAAACTGAATTCTCTGGCCCTTAAAGCAAGCCTGGTAAACTGTATTCATAAGGAGACATTTCTAGATATTCATTTACACAATTCTTGCTCCAATTTCCTATTAGTGCAACCATTATCTCAGGGTCTTTTCTGCTCCAGCTCCATGTTGAATTATTCTTGTGCACTGGTCAGGTAATGAACAGCCATCTCCCCATGGGAATGGTACCTATGGCTGGTGAAGAAAAGACCAGCAAAAAATAAATGTAAGGTGGTTTATGTGTCTCAGAGAACCAGTGCTAATTACAAGCTGAACTGCTTTACATGCACTTTTGAAGTGCCTGCTCAACTCCATTTGATTGAAAATTTCTATCAAATTCATCTAGGAAGTATTCATTTTGTGCAGTTTAAGAACAAACACCTGACAATGCAAACCACAGGAAAGCAATTCTTGTGTTGAGGGTATATGCCTGATCTTAACCAAAGCTGTACTATAAGCATACCCAAAGTGGGTCACAAGGATATCGCAGTGAAAGAAATTTAAACTTCATTACATCTTCTGATTTTCACAGAAAGATTTTTTAATGGTTATTTAGAGTCTTTTTGACTGAGAAAACATGCATCCTCCTTTATGGCATAATCTGGGTATGTAGCACTTTCAGGTGTTCTGGTGTTGTGCAACAGCTTTGTATGTTACCTGTCATGCTGCAATACACAATTCTGCTTAAACCATTAATGTTTTGTGTGGGACCAAATGCATACACAGACATAACAAATACAATACACTTAAATATAAATGAAGTCTTACAGTGATTTATGGAGACAAAGTAAGGCTTAAAACAATTCTCATAATTATTCTTTTACTTTTTGGACAGAAGTAGACAATGAAAGGTGGGGTATTATTAGAGTTTGGATTGTTATAGTCTGGATAATTAGAGTATGGTAGAACAAAGCAGACAAATGTTAGAAGAATAAAAGGATGATGTAAAGAGATTGCCTGGGAGAGTAACGTTGCTTAAAAAATCCTCATATATTCTTGGAACATAGGTCCAGAACTTACTTCCTAAGCTCCATAACTTGAGTTACCATTTCATACTGTTTCAACAAAGCATCAGACTTCTAGCAAATTTATTTTTGATGTTTTGCTTCCATTTTCTTGTGTTCATGCAGCTCCCGCATTTTATGTTTCCCCAGGGTGAGATGCAGCAGAGCTCCTAACTGAGGTGAGTAGAGGCAAAATGAACAACCAAGCCACCACAACAATTAGCAAAGCATAGTAAATCACCCTGTGTGACATTTCTGAAAGAGTAAAGGATCTGCACCTGGGTAGGATTAGTGCAGCTGAAAGTTAGGTGACCATCAACCCCCATCCATCTATCACTAGCCCAGTTAATCACCACTTAGGAACCATTAGGCTTGACAGCATGAGCTCTGTCAATCACAGTTGGTACAATGTGGTGCTGAAAGTAGAGCAGTCACTAAGGATGGCCCTATTTCTAGCTAACTTGTTTTGGCAGAATGTTTGTGTGCATCAACAGACTGAAATGTCAGAGAGCTGAAGATGATGTGGGTGAACGTGAAAAACCAGAGAAGACTGCAGAGAAAAAGGAAGAAACCAGAATAAAAAGTGAGCAAGGAACAGCAGAAGATTAAAGGTATGAATCAATGCTGTAAATAATATTCTTAAAACAAGGACACAAAGTTTTCCACTAGGAATATATTTCAATTGGGTGTTATATAAATGAAAATTGATCATTCAGCTTATTAAATTCTTTATGTTGCAAGTGCCCTTTAATAGCTTGTTATACCACACAGTACTCTTTTATAGTCTCTATAACACAAAAGGAGAGAGAGGCAATAGAAGTTCCAGATGTGAAGAATTTTCTACCCTATAAGTTATGCACCCCACTGAAGCTGCCCATTAACAAGATCCACAGAGCTCATAACACTTAAATAAGTATTCATATCTCTGTATGACTAACTAAAGCTCTAAATAATATTAATATAATAAATATTTTGCATGTCTACTAGGTGTTCCTGTTATACATAATTACTACCTATTTTCACTTTCACAAATAACCTAGGTTTGAAAAGTTTAATTCTGCTTTTGTGGTTTAGTATAATTGAGAGTTAGTTTGCTTTTTCCTGGAGTAGAAGGTTCATTCTGGGTACATCTATGCTTAATTCTTATGCATCTGTACCTAGCACAACAAAGTAGAGAACATGCAACAGGCATTAACAATGGAAAACTCTTCAGAGTGCAGATAAAATACTCCAGTTATCAGCTCCAGTGTTGCCCCTTATAATTTCTTTAAAAGAGAATGGAAATAGGTCTCTTCTCTCCCTAAACCAAAAATATTGTCAACAACTTGGTTATTTTAGGAGAGTGAAACATGCCAGAATTGTACATTTACAGAAAGTAAATTAGCTCAGACTTTATTTCTGTTGCTTATTCTGCTTCTATGCTTTGTTTCTCTTTCTTTACCGTATTGTGATGGTCTAACATGCTAAGAAAAAGCACGTGGCAGGTTTTTCAGTGGTCTATTGGTACAAACTGGTTAGCAAGTCCATGAAAAGATGTTACAGACACAGCAGATAATTCTTTTGTGGTGGAGACAGAAAGGAAAGATCTTACAGAAGTAAAGTTCTATGAGGATGTCATGCTAAATGCAAATGGAAACATTATATAGAAATTGGCATAATGTTATCTATAACTGGTTTGACACTAGCAACCACCACAACTACTTTTAATAGCCTCCTTTAGCTGACAGCTACAGTTTCTGAAAAGTGACACACACAAATATATGCCTCCTGTAAGACAAGAGTGGAGTCCATTTTTTTTCAGGTCCATGTCAAGTGGCAGCACAGCTGTAGAACCATTGAACCACTGAAAAGTTTGGTTTGGAAGTGAGAGGTAAAGATCATCTAGTCCAACCACTTCCTGCAATAGGCAGGGACACCTTCAAGCAGATCAGATAACTCAGAGCCCTGTTTGAACTGACCTTGAATGTTTTCAGGGATGGGGTACCTAAGATCTCTCTGGGCAACCTGTCCCAGTATTTTACCAACCTCATCATAAAAAATTATATATTCCTTTCTAGTTTAAAACCACAACCTCGTCTCCTACTGCTACAGGCACTGCTAAAAAGTATGACCGAATCTTTCTTATAATCCTTTTTCATTACCAAAATCCTTCTCTCTTCTAGGCAAAGCACCAGCTTTCTCAGCTTTTCATCATACGATATCTGTTCCAGCCCTCTGATCATTTTTCCTGCCCTCCTCTGGACTTGCTGCACCAGGGCCACACTTTTCCCTGTACTGAGGACTCCAGAACTGGCAACAGTACTCCAGGTAGGGGTCTCATGAAAGCCGAGGAGGAGCTCTTAGGAGCTAGAGCAGTTAACATAAAATCTTTATACAAGACTAGTAGCTATTTGGCTCTTTCAATGCTCTTTTTCGGCCCCGCGTTAGCAGCCCGTGTAAGCTTCTGCAATGCTGTACAGCATACCTACTAGGAGAAAACTCCCAAGGAGCTCCGAAGCACTATGGTTCCCTGCGCACAGACTGTCAATGCTCATAGTCAGCCCGTGTTTACAGGAGCAGCAGCGCCCTTGCATTTAAAGGCTGCTGAGCGGCGGCCTGCAGGAGCCACAGGAGCGCCCGGGCTGGGGCTGGAGAGTGGGCACTACCGGGCGGACACTCCTAACCGGGGCCGGGGGCGGGCGCTCCCGGCGGGCGGGCGCTCCCGGGCCGGGGCCGTGCTCTCCCGGGCGGGCGGGCGCTCCCGGGCCGGGGCCGTGCTCTCCCGGGCGGGCGGGCGCTCCCGGGCCGGGGCCGTGCTCTCCCGGGCGGGCGGGCGCTCCCGGGCCGGGGCCGTGCTCTCCCGGGCGGGCGGGCGCTCCCGGGCCGGGGCCGTGCTCTCCCGGGCGGGCGGGCGCTCCCGGGCCGGGGCCGTGCCTCCCGGCGGGCGGGCGCTCCCGGCGGGCACTCCAGGGTCGGGGCCGGGCGCTCCCGGGCGGGCGGGCTCTGCCGGGTCGGGGCCGGGCGCTCCCCGGCGGGCGGGCTCTGCCGGGTCGGGGCCGGGCGCTCCCGGCGGGCGGGCGCTCCCGGGCCGGGGCCGGGCGCTCCCGGGCGGGCGGGCACTCCCGGGTCGGGGCCGGGCGCTCCCGGCGGGCGGGCGCTCCCGGGCGGGCGGGCGCTCCCGGGCGGGCACTCCAGGGTCGGGGCCGGGCGCTCCCGGGCGGGCGGGCTCTGCCGGGTCGGGGCCGGGCGCTCCCGGGCCGCGTGAATCCCGCGGGACCCGCCCAGGGCGATTCCCGGCGCGGCAGCGCCACCTGGCGGCGCGGGCCGTGAGGGAGGCGGTGCCCCGGGCCCGGCCCTCGCCTTTTTGTTTCGCCGGAGCATTGCGTCATCCTTTTTGTCCACGTGGAGGTAGCCTCAATACAGTATTTAAAGATTTGTCCCGGTGATTAATATTCCTTCTTTCTGTGCTTCTCTGAACTTCTTTTTTAGAAGCAGTGCGTTCGGACCCTGAAATATGTCAAATGGGTGAGAGAGATTTCTGCCTGAAAGACACGACTGGCTTCATTTGCCATATTCAGCGAGCAGAATACATACTGTTGGAACGACACACAAAACCAGAACAAACGGTGGTTTGGGAGGTCCTTTGTTCTTTTCAGTCCTAAAGGAAAGCTTTTGATAGGAAAAAATAAAAAAGCCATCTGCTATCACAGGTGTCAATTCACCTTAAAAAAAAAAAAAAAAAAAAAAAAAAAAAAAAAAAAAAAAAAAAGAACGGTACCAGACCCGTCTTATTTTAGTCCTCAAACACAAAAGTGCTGCTGGCTGAATCAAATTTGTTTCAGCGGTAGAATGTCTTTAACAAGGTTTTCACTATCATCATCCCTGCAGTACAGCCAGGCAGGAGCCATGATGGGCACTATAGGAGAGGTGATCAGTAAAGCAAACACAGCTCTATGGAGCTTTTAAAATGCTACTTTATGAGGTACACATATTTTATTGGCGTATAAAAGAAGAGCAGTAAATACTACAATTTCTTTATGGGTTTAATCATGATACACAAGAATTGAAGAAGAAAATAGACGTAGTTCCCTTTCCTTAGAAATAATGATGTTACAGCTGGCATTTTGACATATGCATTTTTTCAACTCATCAAGCCTAATTTCTTCTGATGTTTAGCTCAGATTCTAATTTTAACCCTTTTGACTCTGAAAATGAAATAGTAGGGGGCAAAAGACAATTTTATTTATGTATAAAGCATTAGCAATTTTGCAATTAGCTCAATACTGTACAAATTCAGTGATAGAGTGACATTTAATGACTGTTACAGTAATATATATACACACACACATATATATATATATATATATATATACACACACACATACACTCTATATACACTGTAGAATATCTATTTGCCCATACAACTTTGACCTCTAGTCATTAAGTTGTAATCTACAAAATTAACCAGGAGAAAAAGACTATAGCAGAAGTGCTAATTTTACAGTAATACAGTGAACTTCTAAAAATAGGCTGTATCCTTGCTCACATCAGATAACTCCAAGACATGGTTTCCACAGACACACTTACTGATTCTTAATAGCATGATCTTATCACTGTATGTTATTTGAGTAATTGGAAAATCAATTTTATCCTGCAGCAAACCCAAAATAAATATATAATTATATAAACACATAAAGGAGAATATTTCTTATAGATTGGAATTTCTGGGAATTTTTTATAGGAAAATTGCAATGATTATTTGAATTTGGCATGCTGTTTCATGTGGATTCAACTTGATTTGAATTTGAAAAACTGACATAGTGTTTCAGGCCTTAATCAGGGCAACTAATAACGTGGCATCCAGGCTTTTGGGCCGAATCAAATTAAGAAGCAACTAAGGTTTTTTCAAGAAAACTCTTATTATGGCACACCCTGAAAGCTTTAATTTTAGCATCAGTTTACGTCTTTTTTCCCAGTTTGAGCTTAGCTTTCCATCTGGCCTGTTTTTCCCATGAAGTATCAGTAGCAAGCTGTAGCAGAGGAGATAGGTTGAAACAGTGTTTGTCAATGGTTAAGTGCCCATTGTTAAAAAGGTGGTAATCTCCACCCACTGTCCATTCTTGGCTTGTCCATTTTCTCTTTTTCACTCTGCTCCATAGCAGCACCATTTATACACGCATGGCTAAGCCATGGGGAGAAAACAAACCGTTTGCATTGAAAATAACCAGACATAATATTGAATTATCTATATGAGAGAAGTAAAGCTTACTCTACTGAATCTGATTTAGCTTCTGTGGTGACATATGATCTACTGCAGTCTGGTTTTCAAATTGTCTGCTGAGCTTCTGCGTGCATTTTCTAGGTTTGGTTTGCAGTTTGTTATTAGATCCTCTAGGTCCACACAATTTACACAAAAATTCTGGCCTCCAAGTATGTCAATAGCTTTTTCTGCTGCAACCTCAACCTTTGTAATGATTGTTCAAAAGACACTCCAATGATGCAAGACCACCTGGCTTTCCTGAATGAAAGCTAAATTACGTACTATTGGTTTGAAACAGATTCCTCTTCCTGTAGATTAACAGCTTAGTTCTACAATGACTGCACTATAGCAACAGTGCATATATATAATACAGTTTTCCAAGTAATGTACAAGAAGTTATGTGAAAATGAAAAATAGTAGTAAGTAACTGAAATAATGGCTCTTTTTATTAACTAATTAAATCGTTTCTTGTATTTGTATTTCTGCTTCAAAAAGCATGTTGTAACTTCTCATAATCACTGAGTCCTTAGTATTCCCACTGATTATTGCTGAAACGTGGACATAGTGCATTTTATTGCTCAGTACCTAACATAATATTGCCTCATGCTGTCAGTAGTTTCACAAGACATACAAGAGCAGAAATTATTCAATCTCTGTTCAGCAAAAGCTTCTCAAACACAAAATACACCTTTATTGTTCCTTTCTTTCATAGGCAGCTGGTGTTGCTTAATTTAATTGTTATGCAAGGTGAGAAATGTCGTATTAGTATTTCCATGAGATTATGGTTTGTGTTCAAAGTAACATTCAAAGTAGTGCAGAGGTCCTTTTTTCTTTTATCAGTGTAAACCATAGTCTGCTTTGTAGGCTAGTGGACAGAAGTATATAGAGGAAAAAAAAACACTGTTTTTGTCAGTTGCCTCTGCAAATTCCCTAGACAAACAGAATCTATTTGTGAACCAGCAAAACAAGCCTAGGCAAAGCACACAGAACCACAGTAGATTGGGTTTTGGGAATGTTTTTTTGTTTTGTTTTTGTTTGGTTGTGTTTTTTTTTCCTTTTTTTTTTTCTTTTTTTTTTTATTAAGGCATCCTACAACATGTAATAGAACATTGTAAAAGCTGAAACAGATTCAATACAGTAAGCAGCTGTACAGCTTTCTCCCTTATGGATTAGCTAATAATATGTTTTGTTATTTTGGAAGCAAACAGGTTGTTTTCTTTTCATGTTGCTCAGATTGACAGTGAACATACAAAGTGTACTACTATGGTGCTCAGTGTGAAGGTGGGATAAAAGAGAAAATTAATATAATTGCAGAATTTCTAACATCCTCTTATTGTATTTAGGCCAGTAAGAGTTCATTTTTTAAAATTACTTTGTTGTTTTTCAGAATTGGATTTAATCCAGATTTTTAGTGAGTCTCAGGCCTTATTTAAATCTTTCCCTTTCAAGAGTCACAGGACCACCTCTGAAAATATCTGCGTGTTTGAAGAAAAATTGTATTTTGCAAATACAAAATGCTCTGCAAATTTTTGTGCACCCTGAGCCCTCTCAAGTAATTGAGTTTCATGTTTCTATGAGCTACTGACAAATTTATATCATTTTCTTCAAGGTTATCTAGTTTTTCTTGTCTCTCCAGATTACACCTATCTTTCCCAGCGTAGAGGTTCCTCATAGAACTGGGAAATGTCTATATAGTTTTACTTTCTACATAAAATAACAAATTAGGTCTCTGACTTCAGATTATGGCAGTCTCTTATAATTATGAAACAAATGCTGAGAAGGGTCTGCGTGTACACCTTTCTACTGGAACCATAGAATTCTGTTAAAAAAAAAACACCAAGGAACAAATCTCTTCAGCATGACATCTCTTGTGAGTAGTTAGTAGAGAAATTAGAGAGTAGTCAAAATAAGAAGTAAGGAACCAAATTCTATCAGCATTCATTTTCTGTCTGTCTTTGAGAAAGTAGAGTGTCCTGAAATCATGCAGTACCCAATGATATTTAATTCTTTGTCCTTAAAAAAAATGCACCATCTGTTGAACCTGTGAGCTGTAATGGTTGTAGCATCACTGCCATGATGCCCTTTATTGCATCTTTTCCCATTGGAATTATCATTTAAGTTCCATTTTCATTTATGTCACTGCTTTCTTATCCTCCTGATATCCTGCTAGCCCTCATGGCAAGAGTTTTACATATTTTTTGCACTGTATTTTATACTACATTTTGTATGCTCTGTGGGCAGTATAATTTTTGCATTTTATCCATAAGACTCTTTTCATTATCAATATTTTAGTCTGATGTGGGGTTTTTTTTCTTTCTTTCTTCTACTTTTAGATTTTTAGAAACAAACGCCCGAATTGACAATTCCCAAATTTGAGGTACTAGTGACCATATGATCTTTATAAATAGTATTCTTTCTTGAAGGTAAGAAGTTCTGTATCCAGCACAAACTACACTGACCTATGCTTTGTGTGCAGGATAAAAAATTGAGAAAACAAGTAACTCTAGTACAGCTTCCCTTTTGGCCATTTCAAGCACCCAAATCTTCAAGACGTGGAGGTAAAAGGAACAGTGATTTATCCTAGGTGCAGTGTACACCAGCATGCAGTGTAAAGGGTTGAAACCAGTAACTTTGTCTCTAATTTTATAGGATGCCATGCTGTTAACATCCTCAACCTGGAATCTCTCTCCTTTCAGTTTTCCCAGTGCTTTGTAGCTCTGTAGTCTAAGCAGAACACTCTTAAAATCCTGCTCTTAGAGCTAAAGATAATTAAAATATTAAAGTTTTAGTGCTTATGTTATTATTTTTATTTTTTTTTCCTTTTGGATCAAGCATGAGGTTAAAAAAGCAAAGCAAAATAAAACAAAAAACTCCAGCTAACAGTATTTTTAAATAAATAAAATGCAATTCCACCAATAAAATCCAAAACTGCTGTATATACAAAAAATAGAGAGAGAGGGAGAGAGAGAAATGTCTTTTACAATAAAAATTGTCTCATCTAATATAATATCAGTTACTAGTCCAGCAACTTAGCTGCAGCCTGGCTGATTTCTAAAAATTCAGTACTAAAGAAGAGAAAGGGAAAATAAAACCTTGGCTTAGTAAAAAATTTCTGCGCTGTGGGTTTTGACAGAGTTTAAAAATAAAACCAAGACAAGGTAAATCTAGGAGGGTTTTTTTTGCTGTTTAAATTGCTCACTGACCCTTTAAACACTGTTCCAAACACTATAGCCTTAGGCACAGCCACAAGGCATAACCATCCCCTGTAGTGTGACTTCATCATGGGTTCTCACCTCCCTGCAGCCAATCCTGAAATATCTAGCAACTTTTCTTGCCCCACTTTTGGTATTCTTTCCTATATCCAAACATAATGAAAAATAGCTGTTACTGCTAGTGCTTTCTACACAATGAAATTGGAGAAGTGAAAAAAAAAAAAAAAAAAAAAAAAATCCTTGCTGATTTCCCACCTAGAATTCAGACAAAATTTTTAAGATAAAGTTGAGTTCCTTATATGCTACGCTCTCTGCAACTTCCCCCCCCCTTCCCCCCCCAATAGAAATGCCCCTCCAATTAAAACTGCACAGCTTTCTAGATGAAAACAATTCTTTGAGCTATTTATAACCCCCTGGGGAAACGTTTAAGAACATTTTTACTCATGAAATGTATATGCGTGAATCTAAAATCTCAACATTTTAATATTCAAGCAGAATATTTAGCCAGTAAATGTAGTATTTTAAATATGACACAAGCCTATCCATGACTGAAAGAAATAAAAGAAAATTTACACAAACCATAAATCCGTTTTAAGTTGGTATTATTATTTCCTCCCTGTTATTTCATTCTTTGCATGGGTCTTCACCCTCATGAATTATTTATGAAAAGATATAGGGTATAATTTTTATACAATACCTTGGGGTTTCAAATAAAACGTAAAATTAAAATGACAACTTTGTGATGACCTTAGTTCTGTGCCCTATCTGTAGTATACATTTATGTATTTTTAAGGTCAAAACTGATATCAGTCTCATTTCCAAACATATTAATACACTTGGAGCAGATTAATAATCTGTTCCTAGTATTCACATTAACCTACTGCAATTAAAAAAAGAAATCTATGCTCTTGACTGACTGCCTGAAATATAATGAGCAAGGCCTACTTAAGACTATCATGGTCACAATCTCAGAGGTTTTGTAGAATCATGATAGCAATCAGAAAAACTGTTGAAACAATGTTCTGTTCTAATAACTGACATTGCTTCTTTGGTGATGTCAGCCTAAAAAGAAACACATACACACAAAAATCCTGGAAGTAATACTGCTATCAGAGAAATTGGGGAAAAATAACAACAGTCATGGCATGAAATAGAATATCTACTTAGCATTAATTAAAGCTCTGTGGTCAGCAGCTTCATTACTGTTTTCTAAATCACCTGTAGCCATTCTAAATCTTTATTACTTTTTTTTTTTTTTTCTTTAATTTTTCATCTTTTTCTGGACTCATTAAAGCCATTATCATTCTGTTGGAGTCAAGCCTGGATTTTCATTGGTGACCGTGCTCATTCAGATAGGAAACCTTGTGATTATCTTCAAAGTAGTAACTACCCAAAGTAATTGTTAAAGAAGTCCCATCCCAGCCTTATTATTTTCTGGACAGAGAAAGCTGAATGCCATAGTTCTACTCTGCAAGGCTTGTCTGACATCAGAACTTAAGTCTGCAGAACTTCAGCAACTATGGCCTACATTACTGCTTATAGGTCTTCTAAATAAGTCTTGGAAGAGTTAATATTGACATAACTTAGTATTTAATTTTAAAAAACAGCAGTTTCCCATTGATTGCCTTTCTTTTTCATTTGATTTTTGATATGCTCTTCCTGCCATGCTACTCTTGAAGATGATTCATTGCCAAAATTGCTACCAGCAATTTATATTATTTATATTTTTGCCACTAGATGTCAAACAGGGTTTTTTTACATACAAGACACTCATTACTTCAGTAATAATACCCAAAAAAGGTGTTTTTTACTATCTGACTTATTTCCAGAGATCTCTTCACTGAAACACAAGTGCTTCTCAGCCCTAATCAAAATCTACCTATAAAGTACTGTAATTCAGGTTCTGGACTGTTACAGTTAAAATATTGTAGAATATCATACAGTCTTGTGAATCTATGTCAAGTTATTCTTGGAACTTTTTACTTTGTTAGATTGTGAAGGAATTTCGTTTCACAGAGAGAAAAAAAATTTAAAAAGATGAGAGAAACTTTGATAAAATATAATATATATAGGTTTTATCTACACTTTGAGATATGTATGTCCACCCAAATATTTGTACTAGCCTAATTCAATAAAAATTAGTAGCTCAAGTGTGTAAAAATTGGTTCATATTCTACACCAATTTGTAAGTCCACATGAATTTTGTTAAGACTAGCACCATTGTTGCTCTAGCTCATTAAGACAGATTTCATGCCCACATGATATGACAAGTTCAGGAACAGTTTCAAGACAAGACACTCTGCAGGGCACATTCCCTTCAGCCATGAGACTGGCTTGCAGACAAAGCAAGTTCACAGAGCCAATGTGTGCATTCAGCACACAGCATTGAATGGTTTCCAGAAGTAAACACTGCCTATAATTGCAGCCATGGGCAGCGAACTTGCCCTTTTTAGGACTGTCACCAAAACATAATATAGAAAAACCCTGTGTCTCCTAGCTCATGATTTAGCCATCTTATATGACACAATCACCCTTTCAGTTTTCCTTCTTCCCACCCACCTGATATTCTCAGATTAGTGGAGTAAGAAAGGAAATACCAAAGAAGTGAAATGCAGTAAGCTATGTGTGTCTCTATGTGCGTGTGTGTGCACATGCACTATGTGAATAAATGAAACAAGCAGAGGAACAATTTAAAAGACTATATATGCCTCTCAGATGTTCTCAATACACTACAGTGTTTCCTTCCCCTTGCTCCCCTATAGTACTGTTCCATCCATTCATAACTTTCTTGTCCTGCTGAGTTTTCTGTCTTCAAACCACAGCATTGCCATTGTGGTGCTGTCATGGTTTTAACCCTAGCCAGCCACTACATACCACACAACCTCTCAACCCATCAGCACGGTCAGGGAGAGAATTGGAAAAATAAACATAGAAGACTCATGTCTTGAGATAAAAGCAGTTTAATAAGTAAGGCAACGGCAGACATTCAAACAAGGTAAACCAAGGTACTAATTCACCTTTCTTACAGGCTTTCAGGTGTTCAGCTGTCCCCAAGAAGCCAAGGCTCCATCACAAATGGCAGTGGCTTGGTAAGACAAACACCATGATTCAAACACCATGTCTCCCTTCTTCATTTTTTCCTCACCTCATGATGCAATATGGTATTGAATAATCTTTTGGTCAGTCGGGGCCACCTGTCCTGGCTGTTTCCCTTCTCAATGCCTCATGCACCCCAGCTTACTTGCTTTTGAGGCTGTGTGAGGAGAAGAAAAGCCCTTGACTCTCTGTAAAAGCTGCTCAGCAGTAACAAAAATATCCCTCAGTTATCAACATGGCTTCCAGCACAAATCCAAAACATAGTCCCATACCAGCCACTGTGAAGGAAATTAATTATCTCCCAGCCAAAACTATCACAAATGCATAAATTCCTCTTCCAATAACTTGTTTCTGTCTCACAATAGCATCCTCAAAAGAAAATGGAGAATTAGCCCACATTTTTCTACTTCAGAACCTATCCTTGCATCTTAGCAGAATATTATGTTTTTAAGTTCTAACTGCTACCTGAAACAGAACCTGGGTATTGTTAACTACCTCAGAGCATTGGCCTGTAGTCCTGTTGGTACCCTTGAATTTGTACTCCCATAGTGCTCACAGCCTAAAATGATACTGATGATTCTTCAAAGATGTGAACCTTCCCTTTGATATTTCCTCTGCTTTCCACCACAGTGTTTGGTATTCCCATGCCTTCCCTCATCAGAAGAGAAGGGTTTTTTTTGTTTTTAATCATATTTAGTGTACTTACTGTATAATTATGTGATTCACCTTAAACACTAGAAAATAAAACAATACAAAATCTATATGCAATACTAGACCTTATTCTTAACATATCAAAGAGCCATCACATGGCTCATCACATGGGCAAGCACTAAACCATATACTCTCATGCTAAATTACTCTGATATATTACCCCACTTCTCCCCTGCCTTGAAATGTATACCACGAGGAATGACCTATGCTTTTACAGTTTCTATGAGGAACTCAGCAGTTCCTGAAGGTCAGTTATGATTAAGAGACCAAGATGGAGGAAAAAGCTGCCATTTAGAGGAGTCCTGTGAATTAAATTCTAGAAACTGGATGTCTTTGTTTTAGTTTAATTTAGGGTTTGGATTATTGATTAAATTGGAGTGGTTTAACCCAAACATTCAGAAATAGTTAGGTAAAGTCTAGAAACTGTTATGAGTGAAAAAAAAAACAAAAAAAATTGAAGGGAGGGTAAATCCCACTAGCTTTCAAAAATGTGAGTGATATTTTCTTTTTATAAATGTTTATCACTTTTTTTTTTCATTTTTAATGAAAATGAGACTTTTAAACCATCTCATTTCTCAAATAACAGTTGCTTGTTTGTTTTACCTGAAAATGCCAAATATTCATAGAGTTAACCTCACCTAAACAGCTTCTTTTCTAGATGTACTCCAGTGACTCAGACAATGTCAGCTGTCTTCTGACTTTAGTTTCCAAGCAGTTCAACTGTGGCAAATTTTTGATGGTACAGGTACAGCATTAATTTATCAGGAACATGTTAACACAGCAGTCAGTTACAATTAAAAACAAACCCCTAAATTCTGAGCCCAGTTTTCTGTGAAGGAGTGAATTTTGAATATATATGTTTCTGGTAGTAATAACAGTAATAATAACAGCAAGTACTGGGAAATAAAACTATAGAAGAACTTCTACTGATGGATTAATAAGGTGCCTTTAATTTGTGAAAACTACAAGCTACACTTTTCTTATTAAATTCTGGGTTTACTATAGTTTCATTACCATGTGTTCTGGCTCGTGAGCCTTACCAGTTTCATTCCATCAATCATAGTTGTGCAGTAATGTCCGGTTAAAAAGACACATTGTATGACTTTATAGGTCTAAAAGCCAGTAGTACATCTGAAGCAATATTAGCAGTAATTATAATAATGCACTGTACCTCCACTCTTTTTTGAGTTGCACAAGCAAGTCAACATACTTAGGATGTTTTGTTCTTCTTCAACATGCTTCTGGGACAAGAAGACTTAACATTTTATACCCAGTTGAGAGTTCATGCTACATATTCTTCTTTCAATGAAGCCAGAATAATTAAAGGCACCCTGAAAATCTCTTAACCCTTGTGAAAAACCCAGCTAGGTATAGTTTCTATCTGGTGAAACTTAAATCTACATCAGTATTTTTCTCTGTTCCTGTGTCTATTAACTGTCATAATGTAGTTCGGGGCCAACTGGGACTTTTCTGACTTTAGAAAGACAGAAAACATTTGGCTCTAAAAACAGAGACATATTTCCTTCCACTTTCTCTCATAAGAACTGTGACATTTGTTGTATATTCATATTCCTGGAAAAATAAATAACAAACATAGAAATTAATCTGCAATATATTTATGGTTTACCTTAATTCCTAATTTTGTCTACAAGAAGAATTTATGTTTTTAGGTAATTTTGTATATATTTCAACACTTTATATTTTTGCACTTAGGTTTGTTGTGCTTTTTTTATTGGTATAACTTCAGCTATATACTAACTATATGTTTAAATCAAATTTGGACTAAGAATTCTATTTCCATTATAATTCAGGAAGTAATTTTTAAATTATTAAAATGCAAAAGACTTCTATAATCAAACAGTTCAGACTAGGGTTGTGTAAATTTTGCTTTTAACAATATACTTTCCAATTTGTATTTTTTCTGTAAGGAGTTCTGAGCCCACAAGATACAAAAAATCCACAGTATAATAAATTGAGGAAAAGCTGTATCCATTCTTGCTGCATCTGCCTGAGCAAGCATTTAATGTAGATTTATTTATTATCTTTCTTATTCTTCTCTTTGAGAAAGTAGTAACATTGGATGATCCTGATCCCCTTTATCAGACTAGATGAAGATTAAGGTATTACAATCTAACATCTGAAGAATTTTCGTCAATTCTAGAAACACTGTTTGATTCCTTTCCACCTAATTATCTGTTCTTATATGAAAGTAGCAGAAAAAAAGTCATTTGGTAAAAGAAAAAAATCCATCAATCGTCTTACTCATTGATTTTTATATTTCTTTCTCCAGTTGATCTGCTTTCTCCTTCAAATTTCTAATAACTTCTGAAGGCACTACATACACTCTTTTAAATAATTGAAGGCCTTACAACAGCGTTTTTTCTGGGTAGATATGAGGCTACATACTGTACAAGGTTGAGGAAAAAGAGATTCCTTCTTGCACACCATGAGAGTAGCTGAGTTGTCTAGAAAACTATGTCTGTGGTTTGGAGATTTATTATCCTTTTAAATTTTTTCGTAGGACATCTATTTGTTTCTAAGTAATGGAAGAAAATAAGAAAGAGGCAGTTGTTAAGGTATGGAGAAAAATGCTTCTTGAAGGCCAAAGTTTTGCAATGAATATTTTTGTAGAGTAGAATGACATTTCTAGTAGTTCTTGGTCTTCTAGATCTCAATAAGGTTTTGACAGACCAGCATGTACAAAGTCCTAGGAAAACAGGATCGTATTTTTCACAGATACATATTGCTCCTTTGAAGAACGGCATGGAGATCTTATGGATCCATGTTCTTTGTGGATATCATATCCCAGTTCTCTCAGGGATGTTTTAAGATCTCTTTCTTGATCTGGTCTAAACTTTGTAATGAGCTACCTTATATAACCCAGTCTTTCCATCAAATTAAAAAAAAAAAAAAAAAGCATGTCTGACCTCTCACTAGTGTTGCAATATTCATCAGTTTAACTTTTTTTTGGAAATAGAGGCTAGAATCTGCTTGTGCATCACAAGAACACTGAGAAATGGCTTTCTGTGTGCAGAGTTTCAGATTCAAGTATATTAATTACTGTATCAAATTATTTGTCCTCCAGATAATCTTTAGTTCTCTGTATTCCCTGCACCCAACACACACCCCAGACCAATGCTACCAAGACATGTTTGCACAGTAAATATGATACATTGGCTGAAACATTTTCAGTATTTAGAAAACCTTTAAAATGTGTTTCTTCTCATTTCTACTGGTTATACCAAATGAATGTAAAACCATCACTGTGAGACTAAAAATCTCAGATATAAAGAAAAAGGGAATCACACCTTAGAACACACTCAAACAAACTAGCAAAGAGACCACATGCAAAAAAATGAAGATATATATAATATATAATATATATATATATATATATATATATATATATATATATATATATATATTGTAAGGAGGATGTATTTTATGATGAAGACTGCTTATTTATAGCGAAAAGCTACTGCTGAGAAACGCATTCTACCCACACTGTTCCACAGTCAAGTATAGTAATATGCTGTGCTAAATTATTAGTTCTGCAGATGGTGGGCTCACCATCACTATCTTCACCACAGGAATGATACTGCAATGTGGCCCATTAGCTTTCTATGAGTTGTTACTTCACTTGCTGTACACGTGTACCTCTGATTAATGAAACAACCTATATATAAAAAAAGTTGTTTTACTGAAGTGTCTCATCAAAGACTTGTGGAATAGTTTGTCACAAATGTTGGCTCCCTTACAATGTAGTGATGATAATGATTAAAATGATTGCATTCAACAGCATACTTTCAGTGCACCTCAACTCAGGGATATTACCACCTTGGCTGGGAAGAGAGAAGAGGAAATGGTCAGAAACATCAATATTCTCCCAAGTTATCCTATATTTTCTATGTAGATAAAACCATCTTCCATTTTTCAGTCAATTTAAAATTAATAAATAGAAGAGTTTTTATTTTTCACTAACAAGGGAACTAAGAAATTCATACTGCAGAGTTTCTTCATTACTAGTCAGGTATTTTAATATGTCCTGCTCTAAAACACAGGTAATGCAATGATTTATAAAAACATGGCAAATTGTGAGTTAAAGGTTAGTCTCTTTTCCTTAAGAAACAAGGATTTCTAACAAATTCCATTTAATAAGAAATCAGGTTAAAACTTTTTTTACCTTAGATTTACAGGTGTGTAAAAAATGGTCCACCCGCACAGAAAAAGAAATCAAAAGGATTTATAGTTAGTATATTTTTAAGATGTACCTAAAAATAAATCACAGTATATCTACAGCATCCCAGTTGGGTAGAAATTTGGAGCAATGGTAGAGCTCAAACAATCTGGTCTATATACCTGCAGGCCTCTGAGAAAAGTAAGCATTAGCTACAGTAGGATCAGTCATATATTAACAGCTATCTTTTAAGTAACTGTAAGAAATTCTTCTGAGTCAAAGATTTCTATAAAGATTGAGCTAGCTCACATCTATCCAGGGCTTATTCCACTTGGGTTCACCAGATCTACTTGCCAAGCACTGTATTGTTTTCTTCTCACCTCTACGCTGGGTGGAGTGCTTTTGAGGCTTGTCCAGCTCCTTTCTCATTATCATATAAAATGTGCACCACAGCCTGCTCCACATAGCATACTTTTTCCATTTAAGCCATATATTTTATCTGTGCTTATTATGTGAGCAGATCTGGATTTCTAAAAATTAAGTATCTTTATCACAGAAAAAATAGTCCAAACAATCAAACAACAAAACAAACAAAGAAAATTTCTTCCCGTCTGTCTAGCTGAAAAACTAGAATAAAATATGGCTGGACATTTTGTTCTGGGATTGATGACAGAAGATATCCAGAAATTAATGTGGATTAAGAGAAACAAAACTGATAAAAATGTGGGTTAAGGGACTTAATGTAGGTTAAGAGAAAAAAAGCTCACTGCTGACAGATAGTGATGCATTGCACAGTAGAGTCTAAAGAGTTCTCTACTATTTAGAAAAGTAGAACCTTGAGTTTCAGGAAATTTTGTTAGCAAATTCTTAAACAAACTTTAAGATTTGCAACCAAGTCTTTATTTATCTTGTAAACTTTATTATATAACCAGTCATTGCTATCAAGAGACAACATCTGCTTTACATCAGCCTCAGAAATGAGTGCTGCCTCTTCCTAGTGAGTCTAGGAGCTCTTGTATGGATTTTCCTGACTTTGGGAACCTTCAGTCCAGCTCAGTGTAGTGCTCACTTCCCAGAACTTACTGTAGCTGTCGCTGCTGTTGCTTCATGCCACACTGACTGATGATTCAAAGACTTTCAGGATGCTTACACAATTAAGGGGTGGTAATTTTAAAAAGCCCACTAACTATAATGGTTATAAAGATAGGTTGCATCATCCTATGACCTTGCATCAGTAGTTCGGCTCAAAATAAGAAATCCCTAGTGACTTATCAGTACCATTTCTCAAAACATGCTTGCTTTCCCTTCTGTTCTTCTGTATAACATCAAAACACTGAGTAGATTTTATTAGAAGAATAAATGAGGTAAGAGCTTGAAACTACACATCTGCAAACTAGAGTATGTGCCTGTCAGCTCATGCAATTTTTCAAGTTCTCCTCCATCTTCAGGATTTGAGGTCAGTAACAATGACAGGAAGAGAAGCAGTAACAAGGTAAAAGGATATCAACTTCTGTGCCTTGTTGGCCTGATAAATTTGTTTCAGAAGGAATTTTGCTGTAGAGATAAACAATTCAAGGTCAAGTCAGTCTTGGATTTTGTATCTCCAAAAAAATAATTCTAGCTAGGAAAGCTTCATGCATGCAGAAGGAAATCACTTCTGGCTGAATGACTTAAAAGCTTTAAAAGGTTAGAATCTAAAATTCAAGCAAATAGATTTTATGGCATCTCTTGTATGTTTAATAAAGGAAATGGTAGATCTTTGGGAAAAACAGTATCAGGAAAAGGCTACACAAATTTCATATCTCTAAATCATTCATAGATTATGACTCTGAAGTCCTTTAATTTATACTGGATGACCTACACTGCTGCCTAGGCATTAAATGTGGGTCTCGGTCACCAGGACAAAAGTTGTTCTGGGCCAAAAGGTACAAATCTAACTGAATTCATGGAGCCTTCGACAGCAGTATAAATCAGGAGTACCTGTCCCTGAATAAGAGGCCAAATGGTACACAGATATTCATAACCAAAAGCATAAATTGACCCACTGAGATTGCAGCATTTTTAAAATAGTAAAGAATTTGAAAATATGGTCTCAACTCTGCCAGCTCACCACTCAATTAACAGTAAGTTTCTGGGGGGGAAGTGGGAAGGGGCAGGAGGTGAGCTTGTCTGACTATCTCTGTCTGTCTGTCTGTCTGTCTGTCTGTCTGTCTAAAGCTTTCCCTCAGAAGGCCTGTCCCTCACTTGATCCTCTCAAAAAAGTGAGGATAGTACAGTCATGTTTTCTGGTGTTCCTTTCTCACCTCATTGAATGTGGCTTTTAAAATGTATATGAAAAGAAAGTTATTGGGGGGCCACCGCATCCTGTCTGTATCAGTTACAGTTATGATGTATAAATATATTGTAATCAAATGTCTTGAAACTTGATATAGTTAGCTTCATTATAGAATTGTAGAATAGTTTGGGTTGAGTTCGACCTTGCAGATCATCAAGTTCCAACTCCCCAGTGATGGGCAGAGAATACTCCTATGTAATACTCTGATATAATTCAGAGTAATTAAAAACAAAACAAAACAAAACAAAACACACTTCTGCATAAAATCAACAAACCTAGTACTGAGCGGAAGTCTTTTTCAGAGAGGCAGTAACAAAGCTCCTGAATAAATATCAAAGTATTGATATATTGCTACTGGAATATGTAGTTTTACACTATCTTCACCAGAGGTTTGGGATTTACACTTGATTTGACTGTTGCTTGGCTTAAAGAATCTATAAATTCTTACTAACTCACTACAGGATGGGGTACTTCCAGATTTATGGGATCTCAGAGTTCTTAAAAGTAAGGTGCTTTTGTGAGCTTTGGTTCTGTTTGAGGGATTTTGGGGGCCCATGGATCCATGTATTAATGATCACCAGGTGCAACAGAATGCATGTAGCATATGCATTCAAATGCTCATTTATCTTAAGTAACCTTTACAGAGAAGGTTTAGTCGCTTGTTCAGACAAAACTTTTAAGAATTAGTGAATCTGTTGTTTCATGAATGCTCCTTTCCATAAAACAGAAACTCTAAAACCTGAAAGTAGATGCTAGCTTGTGGGAACCAGGACATCCCTCTGACTGTCCTGGAAAATTTATAAGTCACAAGAATTTAGGTAGAATGATAATTAACATATCACAGGGTGAAAAAGTAGAATTTTGGTATTTTAGAATGTGAGTTTAAGGGGCAAAGATGGAGTAAATAGGGTGTGTTCCTGTCCTCCTTCTTGGTCTTTTAGACTCCATCTTCTGCTGTGATGGTGGCACATTTTAATTGGTTTAGAGTAAAGGTACACTGTTCAATACAGTCGATAGGTATTGGAGAGTTATTGTAAATAAAGCATATGTAGTTTGTAGTATAAAAGACAGCACTGTCCTGGGGCGGAGGGAGTTTTCCACAACCTGGCCTGCAAAGAAGACTTCAGCAGGCCAGAGCCACAAATGTAAGATAACAAAGAATAAGCAAGTCCTTGAAAGAACAGAGAACAGATGATCTCTACCACTTCTTCACACGCTGGGCTGGGGAAACAAACTTGAACAGAGACAATGTCAAGTCAGGTGAAACAACAAAACAACTACAGAAAACATTTTTTATTTTATTTTAAAAACCTGACAGCTCTCTTTAATGGCAATTTAATTTTCAGACTGTTTTGTAAGGGACATATGACTTACGCACTTGAGAAAATTCTGGTTTTCTCCTAGTAAGACTTGAATCCTATTTACCAACTTCAATCAAATCTGAAACAAACTTCAAGTTATTTATGTTAGAAATAATTTACATTAACGCAAATAAGCCAAGAGTTAGGTGGATACTTCTTTGAGAATTGTATTGTATTTATCAGGAGACAGGAGAACTCAGATTGTGTGTTTTTTGCAGCATCAATGAACTGGCCAGTCAACAGCCATTTCCTGCTATACTACCCACACCAAGTGCTGTCCCAGCCTAGTTCCAGAGGATGAAAAGACATCTGGTTTGTCTTGTCCATGTGGATTAGAAGGCAAAAAGTGCAATCTCACTGAAAAGCAGATTTACTTATTTCTAACATTAATGGAAATTTTTGAATTTAAAGAATGTTTTGTCTCCTGCGTGTATTAAGAATTTGTCTTCTATAATCCTTAGATGCCTGGTTTACTTGTGATTTGATGGAGTTATTCTCACCTGGTTGAAGTGGGGAGCTAATTGAGCTATGACATCCCAAATCTAGAGATCCAATATACTGACAGATATGCTTTCATTATTGTGCAGACAGTCTCAGAAGTAAGAAAAAAATTACACAGATTCTCTGATGACAGTGTGAACCTCAAGTATTGCTGCCTCTATTTCTATCCTCCCACCTATCTCCAAGAGAAAAACAGGAGAATCCATCTTAGTAAGGCAGAAGAACATGTTTTTCAAAACAGGGCTATAGATAGAAGTCTTTGTAACGCTGCATTTCAATGGTGTGCTGGGGGCACACCATATTTTCAACAGTGTGTATATTAACTGCTAAGTTCATTCTTTATAAACAGCTATTAATAAAACAGATATTTACATTCCAAAGTATGAAATATAGATCCAAATCAACTTTACATCTTAAAAGTTACTTGTATAATTCATAATTCAGTGACAAACCTAATGAATTAGTCACATAACTGACACGTTAAGAGACAGAACTCAAATTTGGATCCATGTTTTATTTAAAGCTTGGTATGCTATATAAATAAATCATGAAAATATACTTCTGACTCAGACAGTAAATAATAATGCAAAGAGTAGCATCTTATGATAAAAAATTGTGAGAGGAAGGGTAATTGAATGACTTTGTGTTATTTGGCTGGCACAGACAAGTGATATCCCTCAATAGCCCTTTCAGGACCATGTTGCTTTCTGCCAGTTTAAAGGAGTGATATATCAATCTTTGATATATAGCTTGACTGCTGTAAAAGGTTGTTTATAGTTAAGGTAAGCAGCAAATACAGTCCACTATGTATCAGGAATAAAATAGGAATTTTTAATCTCTAATTGCCTGAGTTCTCGCAGGAGAACTTAAAATCTCTTCTATCACAACTCTTCTGTGCTACTTTTCCATTCACTACTACATATCAAAGTGGACAATTCTGTAAGTGCCACAAAAATAAGCATCTCATTGAAAGCCTTCTTAGTAACAAATTAAAATGTATTGCTTTGTATGGGAACAGCTTTGTTAAGAGCTTCCATTTTGGAGGAGTGGAAAGCAAAAAAGAAATATATGAATGACATACAAGGGTAAATCTATTGACTTTTGTCATTTAGGAGATATTTTTACTGTTTTACATTGCTATATATAAAATTCTAAAATGCTCAAAGTTAAGGAAATAATGAAGTCATATACATACAAAGTTGCAATTAGAAAAGTAAAAAAAGAAGGCCTGTGAGAAAAGGCAGTTGTTTTGTTGTTTTTTTTTTTCTCTCAATACCACTAAATTCTTCACAGTTTGGACATAATTTGGTAGCCTGAACATTAATGATACCATTTTTCTTCTATATGTACCTCTAGACTGACTCATTGCCAGTTAAAAACAGTGACATGCCTTTAGTGAAAAGAAATGTCTAAGCTCACTGGCAATCAGTAACAGCTTCAAAGTGCTAAAAATATACATACATTTCTTAGATGAATCAAAACTCTATTCAGAGTCTTAGTAACCAAGTGGCTTTTTATACAGTGAAAATTCCCCAGAAGTTGATTCATGAGCTCAGACAGAATTGCCACAAGTGCTTATTTTGTATTCTACTAGGTGATAACTAGGGTTTTTTTAGTTAAAAGTTCACTTAAAAGTACATGTGATGTGTAAGACATTCTAATTCTTGATTGGTAGTAGGGCTTTAAGTTCACTTCAAAAAAGAAACACCATCCAATCCTCTCAAATTATAAAACATCTTTCTAGTCCTGGATGAATTCAATCTGTGATTCTTAGTCTCCTTACTTCCATATATTGTAGCTTCCCAAATAATCCAGTTCTAATCTGCACATTCTCTTCTTTTCCTTCCCTAATAATGGTATAGTTTTTCCACATTAGAATCCAAAAATGCTGTCTCTTAATTACTCTTTATAGCCCATATTACTTATTAATTAGCAGTTCCAACCTCCACTAGTATCTTTATTTTTTAATCTTTCAACTACTTTTTATTATTACTTATCTTTGTCTTTTTACTTCTGACTACATTTACAATAAATTCTGGAGATTAACTTGCTTTTTTCTCCTCAAAAGACTATGAAGATCACATATATGGGAATTTGATATGCAGTCAGATTGAAGATGAAGGAAGAAAGAGGGAAGAGAATACCAGAGAGATGCAAAGGCAATAGGCATTAGCTGCTTGACACTTGTTAATAATGTGTAACCCTTTGCCCTCACTTCATCAGGGTTCTTAACATTTTGCTGAAAGATAAAGTAAAAACATGATGTCCTTATGTTCACAAGGAGAACAAGTTCCTTGTTACATACAGTAACAAAGATTGGAAGCTCTCAATTGTGAAGAAGAGTAAGAAAGGGCAAATAATCTGAAGGAAAAGGAGTAACTTGGTTTTCAAGACTTCTGCCTTTTACTTGGAGACATACGCAGAACTCTGACAGCAATAGACAGAGAAATTAGTGAAGCCAGCAGGTCTGAATTTATGCCTTTATTTATAAGGAATCTACAACTACTATCACATGATGCTTTCCCTTTAAGATATTTGATGGCTGCAAATACGAGATAAGGTCTCTGAAAAAAAAAAAAAAAAAAAAAAAAAAAAAAAAAAAAAAATCTGGGTTCACTGTTCTGTTTCCATGGAGTCCAAATGCTGGAATAATGAGACATGGATATGAAACACCACAAATAATGAGAATCGAGTTAAATTTTTGTTGCTCTTACATAGCAGTTATAACACATTCAGTGCTAATTTGCACAGAAGTACCTAATTCCAACTTAAATACTTAAAAGTTAAAAAATTGGAGATTTTTTAAATGGTTTTTTGATTCATTCATTTGATATACTCATAAGAGAATCTCATGTCCCTGAAAGGAGAGGGAGGGGGAAAAAGCCTTTATGCCTGCCACTTGTAGAATAGAAGCCGTCCAAGATAGGAAATTAGTTGAAAAGTTTCTGCATTGTAAGAAAAGCATTTTGTTAACCTTGCACTGGCAAGGACACCAGATGACAAGGTGGGAGAAAAAGAGGAAATTAAGGGATATAGCAATATATAGCTAAAATTCAGCTAAAGGAGGAAAGTGTATGTATCAAGTTTTTAGAAGTGTGTTTTTCGACACTTCAATTGTCTATAAAATAATGTTTAAAGAAGGAAATTCTTAAGGAGAATTTAGAAATCAAAGTTATATTATTAACCTGGATCAAGGAATATAAATAAAACCAGGAAGATACTTAGAGTTGAAATTGACTAAGAATGATATCCTCCTATCATCTTGACACAAGCCTGTTTTAGTCAACAAGATAGGCCCTCAAATTATCTGGAGAGCCCATAAAGTCAAATCCATGTCTTCTTCTCTCTTGACAGAAGCTTTATGATAATGAATAACTAATGATCCATATATTGCATAAGAAACATTTGTTATGACTCATGAATCATCTATTTGAAACAATGTATTCTTTCTACTTCCTAGTCTGGCACTTCTCTAAACTGCACTTAGACTTCTGATGCCCTAAATAATTAGACCTACAAAGATGGGGAAGCAAGTGACAAAATAAAAGTCAATGGGCCTGACCTGATTTAAAAAAATCCATTTAAATATGTACAAGGCATAACCAGCAGGTTTTGTTAGTTGACAAGGACCTGCAGTGATGATCTATGGAAAAGGAGATCTGGGACTTTTATGAGCTGGTCATAGCCAATTACAGATATCTCTGCTATGGACAAAACCAACCCACTAAACACACACCTGTACACATCAGAGGAGCATATGGTGTCTCTGCAAAAAGTATATTTAAGGAAGTGTTTTAATATTGAAAAAAAGAAAAAGTGTAACAGACCAACACCAAGGCAGATGTGACACCTGAGTGGAGGCAAGGGGGAAAACAAAAGAGATGCCAGGGTATAAGGGACAGCATATCAGGAGAGAGATGCAGAAGAAGAGAGATGTCAAGGAGATAAAAGTAAGCTGGCAGAGTAATAGCTTTCTGAGAAAGGCCAGAGGAGCAGCCCTAGCAGTCAGGAGCAAAGAGAGGCTCATGCTAGGACTAGAGCAGAAACTCCTGAGAAGGGCTGTACCAAACATATAATGGAGCAGACAATTGCATAAAGACATCTGAGCAGGGACTGGAGCTGAGACAACCAAACAGGGCAAAGCACAGGCAATTAAACAGGGCTAGTGCTAGGAGACACCTGAGGAAAGGGAGATTCAAAACTGCTGGGGTTTTTTTGGCCCATGATAACACAGGAAAGACCTCTTTTGTAGATGGCAAACAGCACATCCACAGAACCCCACTGTCCCCAGCCCTTGTAACCTAATCTAGGTGGCCCTGCCCTACTCAATGGAATAGACTAGAGAATTCTGGTGGTACCTTCCAGCCCCAGCTATTCTGTAATTGAGACATTAAGGGTTTGTTACCAACTCAACTGTGGAAAGTTCCTCTTTCCAAACCATTTCATTAACACCTTTTTAAAATACTTCTGAGAGTTTTTAATAAAATTCAAGATGTGGTAAATGGAAAATACATGAACAAAGGAACGAGCAGAGCAGTTTCAGTTCCATATACCTTCCTATTTGTACATCTTATCTTGCAGAAATAACACTGTTAAGAGATCTGAAGGACTACTGCCAGGTAATGTAGAAAAGTGGGAGACAAAAACCATTCAGTACTGGGAAAGGAATAGGTAGAGAAATGTAACAGCATTATCACCTGGAGAGGATAAAAATACTATATATTATTTGCTTCACTTTCTTGATCAAGATTCTGTGGTAGAATGAAAAGGTAGAACCTGAGCTTAGTTGTTTCTAGTCACCATAGTCACTGCTAGTGACCTAGAGAGTTTTGGTAATACAATAGGTCTGTGAGACTTTGAAGATGAGGACAAAAGTACCCAGAAGGGCTAAGACAGTGACAGGGTATGAGATTAAAAACAAATTTTAAAATGAGTAAGTTTCTTGAGAAGAATTGTATTGGTGTAGAGAATCTAAACTCTGTGACTGTCTAAAAAATTGGGACTATTGCTAAAACTGTGTAACTCACCATCCTAACACTCCTTTTTCAAAGAGGCTGCACTTATTATTTCCTTGTAGTCCCATTTCAGGACTACACATAGTTCTCAAGTTATCCTGGTGGTTTCTTTACAAGCATAAAAAAATATTTTCCCATATTAAGTTTGGCTTGCGGGTTGTTTTTTTTTTTTTTTTTTCATTTTGTATTGTGACTTGACAGTACTATGAAAAATAATACAGCAAAATATAATGTTTTGGACAATACCTCATCTTGGATACCATTCCTCAGACATTCTAACAAATACTTCCAGATCCTCCTGCTATCTAACTGTCCAATCTAAACTTAAGGAAAGAAAATTCACTTTAAAAAATCTGTCTTCCTCATTTTAGAGAGCGAGGCTCATGTTAATTTTTAGTAATTTCAGAGAGAAAAAGACTACTGAGATAAACCTAAACTAAAACTAGAAAACTAAAACACCATATCCATGTTTCACTACTGGTTTTTCCTAACTTTCAACTGATTGCTGCATAAGCCAAGAAAATTTTTATCTTCCCATTAATTTAATGTAAAATGTAAGCAATTCTAGGAACAATCTCATACAAACCTCTAAATAATAGCTGAAAAAAACATGCATAATATGTGCAGAAAGATACATGGATTTAGCATTCCAGTGACTGTTTCATTAGCTCTTTATTACTATCTAAACAATAATTTTAATTTTATTATATTTTTTGAGTATACATCGGTCAATCACTTTGAGTATAAACTGGTCAATGAATTGGTCAATTCTTCTGATGTATAACAGTCATAAATTAGTCTATAATTCTTCCTTGTTTGCTTTCCTTAATAGTAATTTACTTTACAGTAGAAATCACTATCTTAATTTGTTTCATTTACATTTTAGCTTTGAATTATCAGCCGAGACCAGTATTTGATTCACGTTATCAAACTCAGGATGCATTTCTAAAGCCTTTAAGCATTACACTGCTAAAAAACAAGGTTCAGTTTAAAATGATTGCAAAGATTAATCTCTCTATAAGTCTTCGAATCAATAGTATTGATTTCAATTTAAGGTTTTATTTATCCCTCTTATTTCATTTAGTAAAGATCTGCTATTTAGCTAGAAGCAAGATGTATGCATATAGAGATAATAATACCAAGTAATTTTTTTCTTTCTCATATAATAAATCTCCTGCCCAGCACTGAAGAATTGTCCAACAAGTAATGAATTTTTCAGCAGAAAAAGCATATTTCTTTTAGATGTCATAAATAGTCACCTAGTCAAATATATTTTTATGTTTTAAATTCTGGGGTTTTATTAAGACTGCATTTGCAGTAATAAGTAGTAATTAATACAAGAAAATTTCTAGTCTGTAACAATGGTCTGTTATATTGATGTGAGCAGCAATCACATCCCACAGCACTGTCTGTCTAAGATTCTGTCTGTCAGAATCATAGATTCATAGAATGGTTTGTGTTGGAAGGGACCTTAATAATCATTCAGGTCCAATCTACGTGACAGTCAGGGACATCTTTCATTTGACCTGCTAACTCAAAATCCTGTCTTGTGTGGTGTTGGACCCCTCCAATGGACAGTCACAACTCTGGGCAATTTATTCCACTATCTCACCACCCTCACTGTGAAAAATGCCTTCCTTGTATCCACTCTAAATCTTGCCTTTCATCTAAATGCTGTTGTCCCTTTCTCTGTGACTGCCAGTCTTGGAAAAAAAAAAATTATTGCCAAGTCCCTGTTTTATATTATATTATATTATATTATATTATATTATATTATATTATATTATATTATATTATATTATATTATATTATATTATATTATATTATATTATATTATATTATATTATATTATATTATATTATATTATATTATGGCCAGAATATAGTCTCTTCAGAACCTTCAACCTTCACCTCTCCAGGCTGAAATAACTTTGACTGACTCAGCCTTTCTTCATAGGAGAGATGTTCCATCCCTTTGATCATTTTGTTGTCCTCCTCTGGATCTATTCTGAGAGATCCATGTCTTGTCATGGAGACAGCAGAACTGAATGAAGTATTCCAGCTAGTGTCTCAGCAAAGAGGAACAGATAAGCACAATCAACTTCCTCATCCTCCTGAGTGCCCTTCTTTTGTGCAATGTAAAAGACAATTGACTTCCTGGGATGCAAGTGCAGGTTGTGAGCCCAAATGAAATATTTCATCCACCTCTATGTCCCAGTCTTTCTTTGCAGGGCTGCTCTCAGGCAATTTATTACCAATACTCTACTGATTTCACTAAAGCCCAGGAGGTTGCCCAGCAAAGTTATAGATTCCCCAGCCATTGAAGTGTTCAAGTTGGATTGGGCTGTAAGGAACCAAATCTAGTGTAAAATGTGCCTGCCCACAGCAAATGGGTTTAAACCTGACGATGTTTAAAGGATTCTCCCAACCCCTACCATTCTATGATTCTATGATTTTCCTGATCCAGATATGGGTTCTTGCACATGGACTTGTTGAACTTTATGAAGTTCACATATGCCCACTTCTCAGCTTTGCCAAGTTTACTCTCAAGCTTGTCAGTGTCTCATGGCCTATGTGTTGCAGTATACTTTTCTTCCTTTGATATGTAGATAGAAAATATTAGACACAAGAAGTTCTCTAAAGTAATTAGTCAGCTGTAGAGGTTATAAAGTCAGAACACTGGTTTCATCTATCTTGACCTTTTGTACAACATATTCTTTAGGTGTGCTTTATAACAATTTGTATTCCAACGGGAGTTTTTCTTTTAAATAAGTATTGTATTTTGTTTTTATTTTAAAATTGCTTACAAGGAATTAATTGCAAATCCTGCCACATGTTCAGCTGTTGACAACAATGTTAACTGAAATTTGTTTCACTTACGGAATTAATTTCTGTAAGTTAGCTTAAATTCAATATACTAAGGTGACTAATTCTTTACCATCATATTTCTGTTCATGTCAGTAATAGAATCTTTTCATCCTCCATATTGCCATTTTCTGTGTTCTTTATCCATTCAGTGTTTCTCTTCATATCCATTTTCTAACCATTTAAATTGTCTTTTCAGTCTATGTATTTTCTCCACTGATTGTGGCTACCTCTGCTGGCACTGGGAACAGTCCTACATAGAGGGATAAGAGAATCAGCCCATATTTACTGAGACTATTGCTCACTCAAGCAAGGGTTACAATATTTTTCTGAGCACACTGGTCATTCATGGTCAGCTTTTAATTACTTACCTCTTACAATTTAAGAGTTATAGCTTCCCAAGCTGGAATCATCCACTGAAAGAGTGGTTTATGTTCTTCCGCCCTACATGTAGACCTTACACTTAGCCAAATTTGACATGTTTGTATATTGACTTGCCTTCGTAATTTTCCCTTTTTCTCTGGCCATCCTTGAGTCTTTTATGAGCATTATCAATCATGTACATTTGTGATAAAATTATTAAATGCAGGATTACAACAAAAACCTGCCTGCCTGGTTAGTTCTGTCTGATTGACCTCACAGGGAAATCTATCAAATAACATGACTGTGTTTGTAATGATTTTCAATGGGCTATTGCATGAAAATAATGACTTATAGCAATACAGGAATACTGAAACAAATCAATTTTCAGTTGTGGATACAAAATATTGCTAAACTACTTAGATAACACAATTTGCTACCAATTTGCTTAAGTAAACAAAAATCTTGCAGATTCTCACTATACTAACATAAATACTTCCCTAAAATCAAGCAATCAATCCCAATCAAATTATTGCTATAGAAATGAATAAATAAAACCTTTATTATGAAGGAGAATATTTCACAGTATTTTTTTTCTTGCATGTTTTTTTTCACATTTACTTGATTTAAATATATTAAAGACTATTTCTAATTTGAACTTTTCCAATTTTGAAAAGAATACCATTGAAAATTGGGGTTTAATTATTTCTTTATTTTTTTAGCATGATAGAGGCAATGTAACACCTTAAACAAAAATGTATTAAGCATTCAATGTCTTCTTTATAGAGGAAGTTATTTTCCTTATTTAGAATCACCTTAAATTTAATTTTTAGATTTGATAAATGTGTTCTTATTCAGAATTATTTTTTCCCTCTGGATAATTTGGTAGTGAATAAATTACATGCAACCACCATTAATCTCAGTACTTCAGAAATAAAATAATTAAAGTATACCTCTTCCAACAGTTCATGGTAGAGTGCTGCACAGACATAAAACAGACTTCATGACGTGATATGTCATATAATCAGATACAGACATCATAATGCATCGGAAGCTTTTCCTGAGTATATCAGGTATTTTTCCTATTCTTTTATCCTATTGAAATTGCCATGAATGAAATGCAAGTGGCTGATAGTATTTTGTGTAGCTGATTTTCTGTTTTGTCAGGGTACAAGATATTTTTTCATTGTATCACAGGACATTTAATTGCATTACATTTAATCCTTTGTAATGCTTTAAATCCTCAATTTAATCCTTAGCACAATGAGACCTTTTTTGCTTGTGCTTTTCACCAGTTTTTAAGGGCAAGGAAGTTAGATTGTGCTTTCAGAAGGAATTCAGTACTCCAAGAACTTCAGACTTTTGATTGTGATGCCATGCAGATTGGACAAGTACGATTCACTTACTGTGAACTATGTCAGACTGCACATAAACAGCACCTATTCAATATGCTCATATGCAACAATCACACATTTTAAAAAATCCATGATAGTCAGTGGTATTTAGAGTCTTGGCTAATCCACTCTATGGAGAATGGCCATTGAAGTTTTGTGGTCTGCTTGCTAAGTAATTGTGTTTACTATTGTCCAATAGTTCAAGCAATTACCATTCTAATTTCAAATATTGAAAAACTTTATCTGAGGCATAATAGAACAAAAAGACCAACATGCATTTGCATTTGCACTCCTTTTCATCTACATGGCAGTGGCTAAAATGCAGTTTTAGACTAATTAAATTTTATTTTTCTACTATGATTTAACAGTAGTAGAAAACATTATTTTTTACAGTGCTTTGAGGGTTGGGTTGTACTTTTTCTTTGTTTCTGTTTGGTTTTCTTCCAATATGCTGTCAATTTTATTATTCATTGGTGTTAAATGCACTTCAAAGATATCTGCCTAGAATACACAGAGATATAAATGCATGTATATATAGTTATATAGACCTATAATTTGCCACTGTTTTCAGTTTATGGATTCTCTGTAAGGCAAACAAGGTCTACTACACTAAAGAAACTAGACCACTGAAAAACTAACAGCATTCTGACATTTACTTTTTCTTATGTGTGATACCTGATCATCTGTTGTAAAAAAGCTGGGCAGCTAATGGAGAGGGAATCCCAGAATATAACACATGAGGAAGAAAATTCTTTAAAAAGTAATGCTCTGGGTTTAACTTTCTTTATCACCTCCAGAGAAGACTAGATAAATTACCATTTAACTTTTTAAAATATTGTCAAAGAAAAGTGAAAATTCCCACTTGTCTGTCTGCAGCCTTCAACATGATCTCATTACCACAAAACCTTATAATGTCATTAGTATTTTTGAAAGCAAGGCAAAATAAAATATATATAATCAGTATGAATTTCAAAATTAGAGAAGTTTTTAACTGGTTACTATGGTAATGGAAGAGCATCCACATAGGTTATCCTTTTTTTTTTTTTTTCAGTAGAGGAACATCTAAAAGGAATCTTTTAGATCCCACAAGAATCTTGATTTTCATTAAATTGTTAACCTTCTGTTAGATATTGAGATTCATGTGATAAACACATTTTGGAAAACAGTTTTCATTTTAATCTAAAGCACAGTTTAACATGATACAATTAAGCATTCATACATTTCTAAATAACAGTAGAGCATGACAAATGAAACCAAGCCTTATTTGAAAAAGAGTATATTATAGTGTTTATACTAGTAATGTAGGAATAAAATCAGCCACTTCCAGAATAGCTTTGTACATAAAAAAATAATCCCTAAAAGAAGAAAAATTCAGTCCTCAATGCCGAACTTATGTTGCATTAATAAAATTTAAATTGTTAAGTCTGTAGGATTGAATATTTACCCTGCCCCATCATAAAAATGTGTACCTATTTCTCATATTCTTGCATCTCTTCATAAAATAAGAAGTACATAATTTAAGATCCTGTAATCACTTGATTCCTTTCTTAAGCAAAGAACTATAAAACTACTTTATCATATGGCTTAGGCTGCCTGTCATGGAAAAAGAATCTCAGACAATATTCTTAAGCAAGATTTCTTCTTTCTTCACTCACCCCTCATTCCTCTGCAGAAGGCTAGCAAAATCATCAAAATTATTAAAAGAAGGAAAGAGTAGGTATTAAATATTTACCTTTAACATTTGTAAAATATTTTATTGTAAACAGGACAGGTATGCTGCAAGAGTGAAAACAACCTGTGCCCAGAGGCAACCAACATGCAATCTTTTGTGTTGCTTAGTGACTCAGGTGATGAGAAAGTTCCAGTTCTGATAGTCCACATGTTTAATGCCAAATAAATGATCACACATGTAAAAATTTGTTTTTCATGAATTAAAGGTAAACTATTTATTCTTAAAAAGAAAAAAAAAAAAAAAAAAAAAAAGGAAAATAGGGAAATCTAACATCATAGCTCTAAATATAGGTACTAAAATGACTCTGTTGCTAAATACAGAATGGCCACATAATCATAGTTATTCATTGCTTTCTATAGTAAAAAATCATTTAAAGTATAGGGGATTTTGTACAAGGAGATGGAAAGAGAGAGAATTTGTGGAGGAACCAGAAAGCAGAGGAGGTTTTGACAGAGTGTAAATACTTTGAAAAGATATGTGAAGGCATCCTGTTTTGGAAACAGCCCCTGGTATGATTTCAAAAATGTAAACATATATTCTCAGGCACACCCATATGTACATGACTATATGAACTGAAAGCTTAATATAAGTCTTGTGTTCATGCAATTTTGCCTTTTGTCTCTTCCCAAAAAGTTGCAGTTCTATTTGAAAACTGGGTTGCTAATTATGAAAACTGAAGATACATAAATATTGTTATGTGGTGCTCCATGCCAGACTAGCTAAGTTACAGTGAGTGAAAGTCTTGTTTAAATCGAGTTTGGTTATGTCCCTAAGACTGTATTGTTTTTTTACCTGCACTTCCAGATTTCTCAAATGTGAAGTACATTGAAATGCTGCCAGCTGACTTACACAAGGTTGGCAGGTAGAAACAAGAATAAGTGAGTAGCTGATTGGTTTGCAATGGAAATTAGTCTATGGTCCAGGATCTTTAAACCCAGAAGTCATGATTTGGCTGATTATATTCTGGCCTGCTCTGAGAGACCCCTGAGTATCTTCAAGCCAAAAGCATAAGAAAGTACTAACTGACTTGTCCAACCTTAAGCCTGGGGAGGTAAGGCAGCCCTATGTCTCCAGAACTGAAGAGGAACAAAGAAATATTCCAGCAAGTACGGCTGGAAGATGGCCTACCAAAAACTGCTATTTCCAGAGACAGACAGTCCAAAAATAAAGTGGATGGCCCTCATTTGCAACATGGTTGCAATGCTTGGGAACATCTATGAATCCTAAAAAAAATTATGGCTGTATTGTGCTTTGTTGAAAACTGGCAGCATTTCAACATGTACATTCCCCTGAATACAACCTGAGGTATAAGAGAGAGGGGATTTCAAAGGTAGTTGTAGATACAAAATTAAAACAAAACAAAACAAAAAACAAAAAAAACAAACAAACAAAAACAAACAAACAAACAAAAAAAAACCTTTGCTCTCCCAAACATCATGATATGGACCACGGTTTTGTTTTTAAAGACACTAGTCTTTTGGCAATACTGCTTTTCTTGAATGCTTTGCTTCAGACAATTAAAAAAATGTTGACACCTCTCCTCTGAAAATCAAATCCCTTATTAGTTGTCCAAAGTAGGTACAGAAGAATAGAAACATTTCAATTCAATAGTCACTTTAAAAGATCTTAAGACTCTGTTCCTCATTTTATTGACCTAGTTTATCTATCTAGACGATAAGCCATGAATAGGCTTGCTTTAGGTTTTCTTTCAAGTCAATGGAAAGGTGTTTCTAGAGAGTGTTTCTAGAGGTGTTTCTAGAGAGTGTTTCAGAATACTGCAGAATACAATAGAGAGAACGACAGGTTTATTATCAGTAATGCTACTAAGTCAACAGCATGACAGCTCTCTAGGTAGCAGATGTAGTCAATTTTTGACAGATGCCTTGTAACACTTCAGGTGTCTGCGAACACTGAAAGAACAAATATGAGTTTATAAGTTAGGTAAGATAGAAGTAAAGTAACATCTAGTAAGATAGCAGGGATTTATTTAGAAATATTTATTTAGAAATATTATTTAGAAATAAATCACTCCTACCTTTAGGAAGATCTAAATTTCATTGTAAGCTAAAACAAAATAAATACCTACTCTTGTGGTCTTTTGGAAAAAGAAGCTAAATTCAACTTTTGATCACATTTTTTCCATTGAAATTTAGAAGGTGCCTTTGACATTGTCAGTCAGCTTTTCAGAAGAAAACATGCAGTCAAGTCATAGGGTATGACTTACCTGTATTTATGGATGGGTGCTTTTTACATCTTCAGTAGCACAACAGTTCAAGGAAAGTAATAAATCTGGTAGTGCAATTCCCCATTTCTGTATTTTTAGTCCATCTCTATCACCACACATATCTGAAGTGTATCCTTCTTGTAAATTATTTCCAGTCTACAGCTAGGATCCCTTAGCCTTTCTGCTCACCAACGAGCAAAAGTAGTTCTGGCCTCCCATACTGAGATTCTCAATGAAAAACAGTTCTCTTAAAGAGCTCTGTGATCTTATTCTCAGCAGTCTTGAAGTTCATCTCAGCAGTGTTTGCTTTAACCATGGCCAAGAAATCTCAAATAGAGAAAGGGGTATGCAATAATCCCTGTATGCTTAAAGGAGAACTTCCTTCTCTGCTATTTTTCCACTGATCTTCTGACAGAGGTTTTCCCATCTGAAGGCCTGATTGTCAGAAGCAGAGGCCTTGAACATGTCCTAAACCAATTCCCATTCCTCTCATCATTTTTAGGCTATTTTGTCTAAAGTTCTATCTCCTTTCAACTATTTAGAGTAGCTAAAATGCCTTTCATACTACAACTTCTTTCAGACATTGGGGAAAAGAACATTTTCTCTTATGAAAATATGTTTCTACTATAACTGCTGAGTGAAGTACTTTATTTCCATGTAAGGAAGTACAATGAAAGTTTTCCTTTCTTCAACTTTGCTTATAGTTTTGATCATATGCTTGGTTGGTATAAGGTATTTTTAAATATCTTGTATTTCCTTACTTATGCTGACAGTTGTTAATGCACAGGAATTATAAATCACTTATATTCAAATCAATTTTTTGAATCAATTTTTTATCAATATTGCTAGTACAAAATTACTACATTTTTGTTTCTTCTGGACTGCTGTCTTGCAAAAATACCTATTAAATATCTTAGATAATGTGAATTTATGAATATGCATTCAGTACATTAATTCTAAAAATAGAAAATGGGAATAAGTCAATGGTAGTAAATATATAGACAGCTGGCAAAGCATGTAATTCAGGAGCATTCAGAGCTGATGCAGAAAAGGGATGGGCCTTTTATTTTTTCTAACAAGCATGAAGTGAGTTCACATTTCCCTTGCAAATCTTTATATAAAATATAAACATTTTCTCACCAAGATTTTTGTTCAGAAGAGACATTATTGCAAAACCAAATAAGGAGTATATTGGCATTACAAAGATGCAGTTCAGAGCATTGTTCCAAAGTCTGTTTCAGTCATGATCTTTCTCCAACCAAAATGTAAATAATAAGGTAGCAACAGTCAGTAGTAATCATAACTGGAATCATAAAATACTGCAAAACCATGAGGAAAATACTTTTTATCTATGATGGTTAAATGCAGTGCCATGTAAACGTAGATTTCCCACTGTCTGCATTTACATCATCAATGCCAGCACTCTAATGCCATCCACCTGCAGAAGCAGAGCCTGAGTGAGCATTGTGCAGAGTTGCTGGGAAGCAGTCTAGCCATGGCTGAAGTGGTTTGAATCAGACTTAAGTGGTCTCCATTTCTTTACAGATGTAGGCACTTTGACACAAAATGAAATGTCCTGTAAAATATGAATGTATGAGTTCAAATTTGCATTAGCTTAAGCTTCCTGTTCTAGAGATTCTTATACTATCTAATGAGCTGGAAAAGAAAAATACAGGAATAACAACAAAGACAAAAACTTGCTGATATTTCTTTATATCTATGCAAATATGTAAATTATTATTCTTAATCATGCCTCATTTAGTAAGACTCTTCAAGCAGGACAACTAGTTCCTAAGCATACAAGATAAATGCTGTTGCTGAGCATTAAATAAATTCTCTACTAACTCTACTTTGAGACATGTCTCACTAGGACCATCTACTTTCTTCCAAATATACTGAAATTTAATCAAGTAGTCCTCAAATCCCATGTGAAAATAATAAAATAAAAATATAAACAAAGAGGTTTTCTCAAGATCAACAGTTTCTGTGTCAGAAATTTTTCATGCTCTAAAGACCAACTACTGACTTTCATCTTGTCTCTTATGTCTTGAATTTCTCAAGCTCTGTGCATCACTGGGAAAGGGACCAGCAGATGAAACAACAGGAAAGACAATACTGTATATCAAGAAAGATTCCCTATGTAGATGTAGAAAATTAACTTCCTAAACCAAAGGGATAACCAGGCTTCTGTAGAACTTGAGTCATGAAACACAGTTTCTCTGGGGTATCATTACAGAAAATTTATAGCTTTTCCCCTATATGTTTTATATGCATTGGTATCGAAAGGGATCCTAAGGGTACCTAAAAAGACCCTAAATTTTTTTATTATTTCACATTTCACTGATAATTTATTTAGGTTTGTCTATGTGATTATCACCAAGATGACCACAACTGTTATGACCTACTATTGAATTCAGCAAACGCTTAGCTTAGTTTTCAGACTGTTGTGGTTTAATTGTTTCATTTTGGGCTCTAAGAGAAATAAAAGTATCCGAATTAAATTTGGTGCTTGAAATTGAAGTTATGGTTTCTAGGAAATCCTACGAATAGCTTCTTCAAACAATGTTTTCTTGTTTTGCCTTGTGATGCATTAATACTGTCCTCATTTTTTATTCAATTAACTAATTAAATGTAATAAATGATGGCCAACTAGAAGTGAGATCTTTCATCTTTTTTTTTCCAGTATAAGTAAATGTGATGAATTGATGGTTGAAGAACTGCCTAGTCAATGCGTATGAGAGGACTTTTAGATCTTCAACAAGTCCTTTCTTCAACATAAATAGATTTCTTGCTTTATTTTCTACTCTTGGACTTGCTAGGCTTTGGATTTTATATTGAACAATCCATGTATGTCTGGCAAGCTGTATCATCCACATGCTGTCATTCATAATTATAAGCACATTTACTGTCATCTGTGCTGTACTATAAGGATCAGAATTTTACAAGTTGGCATGTGAATCAGGCTCTGACCTATGCTCAAGTGTACATAAAGAGGGAACTTTTGTATTTGCAAACAATTCTTGTTTGGTTGGGTATTTTTAAACTTCTGGACTCTGTGCAGCTTTCTAAAAACAAACACGGAGTTATAATCAATGTCCCTGTCAAAGAAGGGAAGAAGAACAGAGGTGAGGAAGGAGAAGTAAATTATGTGTTTTGAACATCATAACAGGAGAGCAAAACCTTTGTGGATGATGACTTTTAAGTCCTTTCTTCTTTTTCTTGCAAGAAAGAGAGATTCATTGTTTTATAATAGGAATACTTTGTCCAGCAGAAAAGATAAGCAAAAAACCCAAACCAAAATAAAACCTTAAACTAAAACAAACAACAAAAAATGCATGCCAAAAACCTTTTCTAAATATAATCTGAAATTACTTATATAGCAGACCTACTTTAATATAACTTTCACAATAGTGAAAGAATGTCAGGACTTGCATGCGGCTGGTTTTTTGGGTCAGCAAAGAACCGAAGAAGACCTAAAAGTTTATCATGGCAGAACACATTCATCATGGAGTACAGAGGATTCAGCTTGATACAAACAGGCAGAAAAAAACAATATTATCATCTCTGTAATAAGAAGCAGCTGGGGACATGAAAGAATTTCTTTAATCATGGCTTGAAAAAATGTGTCATAAAGTCAGAAATCTTATAAAACTGTAAAAAATGTTCTCTGTACTTGTTCCACCCAGTCATTTGATTGGTTATTTTGTGTACACCACAGGAAGTCTCAAAAAGGAGAATTTATTAGCTTTGAAACAAAATCAGACACTTCCTATAACAGTGAGAAAATAAGAGATTCACATTTTATATTTCTGCATTCTATGCCCTTGTCTTTAGACTGTGTATACTTAAAAGTATGTTATCATTTAGGACAGCACAATGTTTCTTTTAGAAGATTTTATATAGTCTCTCAGTTTTAAACTATTTATTTGGAATTTTTTCACAGAATTTGATGCTGTTCTTGATTTCATAAATTTAAATAAAAGCTTTCTGTCATGTCCAATAAAAAAGTTAGAAGAAACATGGGTTTGTTCACATTGAAACAATTTATTGTTAATCTCACAGAGAAAAGCTGCTATCTTTACACTGAAAAGATTTAATCTGATGGAGAAACTATCCACCAATTTATTTGTGAGCAGAAAGTGTCTTTGAGATATGATGGATAAACATGTAGACCTTTCCTTGAGACACTAAGCAAATTTAACTCATAAATATATGCCTGCATAAAAGACAGTTCCTTTTCAGACATGAAATTCTCTTAAGATTGCATCTCCTGAGCCTATTTTGTCCTGTAATGTAAATCCCCTCCACATTTTACTGATAGAGGGTAACTAGTACACTATAGGATTATGACACTATCACATCACACTTATTCTTTCCTCCTTGAATTATTCCCTGAGACATTACTGTGGCGGAAGCTGAAATAACAAAACCCCTAAATTCCAACTATTATCAGACTTACATCTAATCTCAGCGTAAAGGAGAATTGACAACACAATGCAAAAATTAAGGATAAACTTAAGAAGAAGTAAGAGATGCAAGGGTTTTCCTGTGTGGTGTTGCCTTTCCACATGGTCTTATAGAGGTTCTGTCTGACTGGGTTCCAGAAATTGTCAATTTCTATCTTTCTAGGCCTGCTTTGATCCTTTGACATATACTATCTCCATAGCCCATGTGACTGACATTTTCAGGTGTCATTAAGTGGATGGAACTATCACCTTATTGAAGACATTTTTAAAACAGTTATTTGGCTTAATTAGTGTCTTAGAGAATAAATACTCTGTAAGTACTGATCCACTGATATCCTTTATCTTCATCATTTTTGGATGACTGGTTGGTGATTGACTTTTGCAGGGAGGAGAGGGGAAATAAATTTATTTCTCTGAAAAATTCTAAAAAAATTAGAAATACAAGTGATTTTGGATTATACAGGTCCCTAAAAGGAATGCCGCTGCAATTCAATCACTTTTTTTTCTAGCAGTATTTCTGTGCATAATTTGAGAGAGAACATTATTGGCAGAGTTTGCAGTATTGGCAGTTTCCTTCAATTTGATGCTAGATAAATTTTTACTTTTCAAGGCCACTGCCACATTTCTGTTTTTACAAGATCTATGTCACTGAGTTAAAAGTTTTAATTTGATTGAAAGTGGATGCAAAACAGTTTTTTTCAAGATCTTGACTGCTTATATTTGATCTCAGCCCTTTTGTTCATGCATTCATTCATGTGGGTGTATTATCTGCCTCAACTTTTTATGACATCAAGATCTATTTCTTTTCATTGCTCTAATAATTGCATCATAAATTATCATTAAAGTCCAACTACTGCACAAGATAAAATCCTCTTGTAGTAAAATTAATTATTATTTCATTAACAGCCATAATTCCAGTAAGGGGAATAAGTTAAATTTATGTTACCTTGTATATCACAGAAACATAGAATCATAGAAAGTGTCAAGGTTGGAAGAGGCCTTAAAGATCACCTACACTCAACTTGCCCTGCCATGGGCAGGAATACTTCTTATCAGACCAAGTCGCTCAGAGCCCCATCCAACCTGAACACTTGAACAATCCAGGGATGGGATATCCATAACTTCTCTGGACACCCTGTTCCAGTGACTCATCACCCTCATAGCAAAGAATTTCTCCATACTACATAATCTAAACCTACTCTCTTTCAGTTTGTACTCATTCCCTCTATCATTTACAATTCCTGATGAGTGAGGTCTCCACAAAACCTCTTCTCCAGGCTGAACAATTTCCTCTTCTCTCAGCTGTCTTCATAAGGGAGGAGCTGCAGTCCTTTTATGAACCTCATGGCCTTCTCTGGACTTGCTCCAAGAGTTCTGTGTCATTCTTATTGGAGACACCAGACTTGTATACAGCACTGCAGGTGGGGTCTCACCAGAGCAGAGCAGAGGGCAGAATCCCCTCCCTCACACTGCTGCCTGTGCTGCTTTGGATGCAGCCCAGGACATGGTGGGCTTTTCTGGGCTGTGAATGCCCATGGCTGGGTCACGTTGAGTTTTTCATCAACCATCACCCCCAAGACCTTCTCCACAGGGCTGCTTTCAATCACTTCCCCTCCCAGTCCTCAGGTGTGTCTGGGATTGCCACACCCCAGGCGTAGAACCCAGTGCTTCTCCTTGCTGAACATCATGAGGTTTGCATGAGCCCACCCCTCAAGCCTGTCCAGGTCCCTGAGGCATCCCTTCCCTGCAGGGTGTGGCTGCACCACACAGGCTGTGGTCAGTGACCGTGCTGAGGGTGCACTCAGCCCCACTGTCCACGCCACCTGCAAAGACTTTGAACAGTTCTGGCCCTGGTGCTGACCCCTGAGGAACACCACCTGTCACTGATCTCCTGAGGACAGTGAACCATTGACCACAACTCTGAGTGCAGCCTTCCAGACAGTTCTTTACCCACTCAGTCATCCATCCATCAAACCCATGTCTCTCCCACTTAGAGACAAGGATGTCATGTGGGACAGTGTCAAACTTTGCATAAGTCCAGGTAGAAAGTATCAGTTATCCTGCTTTCATCCACCACAGCTGTAGTCCTGTCATACATAGTTACCAAATTTGTCAGGGATGAGTTCCCCATTGTAAAATCATGTTGGTTGTTACCAATCACCTCTTTGTTTTCCATGTGCCTTAGCACAGTTTCCAGCAGAATTTGCTCCAGGTCCTTCACTTTCTCCTTTTTAAAAACAGAGGCGATATTTTCCTTTTCCCAGTTATCAGGGACTTCACCTGACTGCCATGTTATTTTCCAAAATGATGGATGTTAGCTTAGCAACTTCATCTGCTGGCTAGCTGAGGATCTCCTGAGTCTTGTGCACACTCAGGTTCCTTAGACACTTGTGAGCCTGATCTCCTACAGTGGATGCAGGGTCTTCATTCTCCCATTCCCATGTTGTCTTTCTCAACATGGGTGGCATGGCTGGAGCACTTACCATTGAGGACTGAGGCACAGAAGTAATTGAGAACCTCAGTCTTCTCTATGTCCTGAGTAGCCAGGTCTCACACTTCCTCGCAGGGAGGAATTATCCCCAGTCTTTTTTTTTGCTTACAGCACATCTATAGAAGCCCTTCCTGTTATCCTTGATATCCATGGCCAGACTCAATTCTAAGTGGGCCTTGGCTTCCCTAACCTTGTCATTCCCTTTTGGTTTCTGCTATGTTATTCACATCAGAACAACGAATCAATACTTCAATATCTATAAGCTTTTTTTAAATAAACTTTTACAGTTTATATAATTTTCTAAAAACTAAAATTTATTTTCAATATTTGTTTAGGGAATGTTGATGCTCCTGGACAAAATTTCTATCTAAAAACTAGCAATATTTCAAAGCCTTTAGGGAGCTGAGAAAGGGACAGCATCAGGAGAACAATGCAAGAGGATGTCTTATCTTTCATACATGTTTGGGAACTAAGAGCATAAAACTGAGTTGTTTTCACATTGACTGGTTGTCACTAGTTTGAAAATAAAGAAGGCTTCAGATTTCTATTAAAAAAAAAAAAAAAAGACAGTAAACAATAAGCAAATAATAAATTTTAAAAAATACTTTAAACAATATATATTTCTTAGAACATATAAGCTGCTTCCTTTCTGATGGCCAGTGACTAGGATTTAACTAAGAACTTTAGATTCAGCTCTCATTCAGTGTGAGGAAAAGTAAAGTTCTATTTCATTTAAGCCATATAAAACTCAACACCACAGTGTAGAATGTTCTGCCCTGAGGCTTTTGAACTTATGTCTGCTTAAAGTCTTTTTGGTACATTTAATATCAGCTAGACAAGAGAAATAAAATAAAATATTAACTTTTTACAATAATCATTGCTGCATAAAAAGCCAGTCTTCAAGAACAAATTTTCCTAAAATTTAAATAATTTAAATTATAATGATTAAATATTAATTGGACAAGAGACTGAAGTATAGGTCTCTCTTGTCCAGGTAAATATCCAAAGATGTAGACTCAAAAAACTTTTCTGTCTCTCAGTCAAGATATATTCAAATTTGTCTTTTAAGGTACAGTATCATGAACCATGGCTAAAATCCTCATTGGAATATTTTGTTTTCTTTTAATTCTCAGTTCCTAATTACTGGACCATCTGAGTTCATATTGTGATTCCAATTCTGTGTGTTTGTATGCAGATTCTGAGCAGGAAAAGAGTGAAATAAATGTGCAAGTTAGACATTCTGTATTCTCTTTCGTTACTGTGAAACTTTTCAGTTTTGAAGTTATGCAACATATAAAGCTAAAGCAAATACTGAACTGGGTCTGTGGAATAGAATAGCCTGATGTCAGCATTTAAACATCTTATTTAATTTTTCAAAGATTTCAATATACCCAAACATCACTGATTTTGTAAGTCCTATATGTGACATTTGTGGCTCAGTGTAGATAAAGGGACAAAGAAAACAGGAATCCAAGGAAAGTAAGAAGTAAAGATTATTTTCAGTCAAATTTTACCTCATATCTCTGTTTTCCATAACAGTCAGTTTTTTAATGTTGAAATGTTAATAGTTACCAACAAAGGACTATTTTTATTTTCCATCTTCTCTTTTTTTTTTCCCAGTAATATTCTACTCATTTGCTAGATCTGCTACTCATACTAGCTAGTTCCACAGGTAATTTAGAAGCCTTTTACTACATCTCCATTCTTCTTTCCTTTTCCTATGAACATATCACCCTCCACCACAATTTATAAAGATTACAAAATAAATTTTCTAACTTTTACTGCATATGTTCCATCACTGCTTTGATTCTGACTATTTAGTTTTATCTACCTTCTGCCTACTACCATACTGTAAATATATTTTCATGGGAAGCGGGGTGCTTTTTTTCTCTATTGTTGATTTCTGCACTACCGGTGTTATCTCTTCAGGTGGGTATGGGTACAAATAGCAGAAGGCAGTTATAATCTTCCAACTAGCCTGATGTGTAATCTTTCCCCTACTGATGGTTTTATCTCATCTATGTGGAGTCAAACCATGTAACATAATTAGTTCATTGTGTTCTTACTCCCCTGTGGCAGGATAAATAAACACTGTTCACTGCTAGCCTCTCTGCTTCAGAGTTCTTGGGATGGTTTTCTTGGAAAACTGGCAAATAAAAGATTGTATTTTATTTGTTTACTTTAAAACAATAAACAGCTTGACTTTTGCTAACTTGATTTATTATAAAGCACTCTTTGGTTATTATTTTTCTTGTTGCACTGATTAAACAATGCTCAATGTCAACTAGTTTTCTAGTTTTCGTTGACAGCCATTAAAAGGAAAATTCTGACATCAGGTAGGCTAGAGGTACACCAAATGCTGTGTCATTTCCAGATAAGGATTTTCAGAGGCATTGGTGCTCCCCCGAGATGACATCTAAAGCCAACCAACAAGGACCCTTGATTGTTAAAATGAGAAGGGCAAACTGGATTGATGAAGATAAGATTATAGTGTCTCTCATGTGAAACCTAAAATAGAAGAACCAAATTAAATAAAGTATAATCCTTCGCAGAGGATTTTGAAGTTGATTTAATGGCATGCTATCACTTTCACTATGTTTAATACTCTTATGAGCTTACTGAGTTGCACACACAGTGTCAATCCCATTCAAAGCAACCTTTATCACAATGCAGCAGTTAATTTCTGTCTTCAGGGTACAGTAATTATGCTGACATACTGCAAAAAAATTGCTCAGTAACACACATCTGAAAATGCCACATTGCACAGATTTAAATTTCATCCTTTCTCTGGTATGATCTCAAGATACTCGTTAGATGATGAGGAATTTGCTAAATGAGGAATTGCAACTTTATTTTCACATCCCAAGTAATATAGCTTAAAATTTTGTACTCTGCTATCTACCACTACTGAAAAAATTGGAAGAAAATCCTTTTTTATTTAATGTAGTTTTTGCTGCATTTGGACAGATGCTATAGCTATACAATTCAAGAGAAGACTTTTTCTTAATTTTTGGTGAAGAAAACAGGACCACTGATAAAAATGTTGCCTGTTTATGCTGGTAAGAACTTAAACCCTTTTTCTTACTGCCGCAGCAAAAGAGGGTAAAGGTCAGAAAATAAAAGGACTAATGTTAGGTGAGAATATCCTAAAACTCTTTTTCATTTATATTTTTATTAAAATTGTTTACAGGAATAAGTGGTTTAAAGACTATATTTACTCCTCCCCCCAAAAAAAGAAACTACAGGAATGATATTGTAATAGTTTAAAAATACTGTTTCAAAGTGGTGAAATGAAAAAAAATTACTATGTGGACTTTACATGAAAAAAGGAATTAGCTCTGTTTACAGTAATAAAAATTGAAAAAGAAAATTAAGTTTTTGGCAATGTAAAAAAATACATTTTACCTTGATGTCATTGTTCTGTTATCTTTTCCTTTATGTTAACTTAAAAATAAAACATATTTGTGCAAAATTTGATACAAGTGACGTCTGACTCACCATTTCTCCTTTAATCAAAGTGACAGATATTTTATTACCTTAGTGACACACTGATAGTCAGATACTCTTCTGTCTCAAATACAATATGCTGAACTTTTAATGCCAAAGGTCTCAAGAAGAGAAGAGCCTAAAAAACCTACTTTTCACTTATAATCCAAGTGATATCCAATCTTTATTTTACACAACCTAAATTAATCAGAAAGCAACAAGGAAACAGATTTGTCAATAAATGAAGAGTCCTGGTGAGAAAAATCTACTTCTCTGCTTTTGGATTTCTATTTTTCCTGTCCAGCTGAACTGTTTTGCTTCATGAGCGGATAGAAATAAACCTTGAATTTTCTCTAGGAAAGAAGAAGCAGTGTTTTGGTTATTCCAATTGCTGATTCTCTTCCGTTTTCCAACTAAATCACATGGTTTACTGATTTTATGTAGCTTTAAGCAAAAGCTATTGTGAGAAATGGGGCAAAGAGCCAAGGTTTACCCATTTCTGCAAATCTAATTTCCACACATCCCCACCTGACTCTTAGCATGTAACTCCAGTTTCAATCCTTAGCACAATGGGCTTCTTAGGCAGGTAAGGCCAGAGTGCAGTGCTGCCACAGTTGGGAAGGGCATATGATTCCTTCTAATTCTTTCATCAAAGTTTATCTCTGCTAAGCACAGCAATACAACCTTCTTTCCCCATGGGTACTGTTAACAGGCTTGTTAATTAGTCATCAATAGCTGTCAAATTGTTAAACAAGCAGCAAACACCCAATGGTAACAGTATTAAGCTATGGAATTGCTGATGAGCCGCTAGCCTCACTAACTTGTTATTTGAAATTTAGAACATGTTCTCCTCCACTGAAGTCCTGTGGCAGAGTTTCTGTTCCCTGACTGTATAATCAGGTGATTAGTGGTGGAGAAGTCCTGACTGAAGCATTCTACAGTGAATATTCTGCTGTGCTAAAAGACAGAAAATGTTTGCATTTCAACAGAAACCCAAGGTCATCAGTCACTCTGGTAACACAAATCACTCTATGGATGAAGTGAATGACTTGACTTTAAAATCTGCTGGGGAAAGGAGGGAAGGAATGTTTTGTACATTTTTTTTTCCTAAGCCACTTTAGAAATGCAGCAGGAAACTGCTTGTTACTTATTGATGCTGAAAGAGAAGAACGAGTCTGCCAAATGGCAGACTGATGACATAAACTTCTGGCAATCTTTTGCCTCTTTTGAAAGTATGTTTCCACGTATCCTCACCTACCACTGCAGCAGCCATTATGTGAACTCCAGTAGAGGGATAAAGCTGAGCCATTACAAGCTGGAAGCCTGAGCATTTCCTCAGAAATCCTCATGTATTAAAAGAAACACATCACATCACACAGGTGAAGATTTATGATTAATTCTCGTGGTGGAATGCTTAGCAATGCCTTCAAGAATGATGGTGCATCATGCTAAGTTGTGCTACAGTTGAGTTTGAAAGCCATTGATAGAATATTCTGTTCAAACAGTGTAAAAAATCACAATGTTCAATAACCATCTAAGCTCTTGCTCTTTGTGACATGATTTACTGCTGAGTTCTTCAGCTTTCCTGGTAAGGCCTAAGTCTTCCACAGAAGACACACAATCCAGTTAAAGGGTTTTCTATTTGAGTGAATTTGTTTTGTTAAGCACAATAGTATCGCACACATGTGGGCCCTAATCTGAAAATCACTGAGGTCAGTTGGAATCATTCCAATGATTGCAGCAGGTTTTTGTCAAGTCCTTGATGAAATCTTGATTTGAAATGTATCTGTCTGCATTTCTGATTTTTAAATTGGTGTTTTTGAGGGAAGGGGAAATATTAATAGCTTGCCATGTTCTTATGGCTTAAGACCATGTGAGAAATGTCTTTTCACACAGCCATTTTATAAATATTTGATTAAAAAAAATACCTGCAATTATTTTTGATGAATAATTTTATGGCTGGCCAATTTTATAGACTCTAGTTAGACAAAAAAAAAAAAAAATCCTTAAAAGACCTAGAAAAGAATAGCAGTGCCTCTATACATATTTTCAGCATAATGTAGTTCATGACATCTAGGTTTTTCTGTCTGTCAGTCTCTCAGACCCTCTTAATAGCTGAAAAATATCCTGCCTGCAAACTGCACATATTAAAAAAAAAAAAAAAAAAAAAAAAAAAAAAAAAAAAAAAAAAAAAAAGAAATCCAACCGTGGTCTTTATAGCACATGAAAGCACACTTCAGAGTCGTGTTTTCTACACATGCAACAATGTCCTGCTACAATGCAGCAGCCTGGATGGGTTTAACCCTACACTGCCAATTGTTTTTCTTCCACTGCTGCAGCCACCCCCTCATGGCATTAGCCACTATCTAGGAATCAATGTAGAGTTCAGGCCACTTTTCTCTTTCAGCAACCTCTAGGGCTAGTTGAATGGCTTTCTTTTCTGAAAATTGTCTTGGCCACCTTTCCTTTCAGTAGCCTCAATGATTCATTGCTTGGGACTCCACACACAGCAGCTTTTCACCTCGAGCTTTTCACTTATCACATGGCAAAACCCATCAGTAAATATAGCATAGTCTTTCCTGTGTTCTGCTAACTTGATATATGGTGGTGCTTGTTGCGTCACCTTCTCAGACAATGCTCAAAATCTCTGGCCTCTGGGCAGGCCATAATCTCTTCTAGGATTCCTGACAAATTGTGGGGGTTTTTTTGTGGGTTTTTTTTTTTTTGGTTTTTTGTTTTTTTTTTTTTTGGGCTCATTGTGTAATACGCCACCGTGTAATGCTGGTAGTATGATGGGTTTAGGGTTGTTTCCCATTTGATTTGCCTTTGTCCTTTTGATTTCTTTGTTGAAGGACCTGCTTCTTCATCTAACCTCTTCTTTCCTACTGTTATTTCCTCTCCTTTTCCTCTTCTTCTTCCTCCCTTATTAATCAGTGGTATAGTGTCGTCGTGCGTATCTCTGGTCAGCCTGGCGTTCGGCTTGACCGCCCACTAGCTCTCATACGCCTTGACAGTATCGTGTGTGGGTACTTGGCTCTGCAGCACCTTTGCCTATGCTGTCACGGCTGTGGTTTCAAAGAGGGGACTCTCAGAGACATCCGGGAACATAGGTTTTATTCGGGGGTTACAGGGGAAGCCCCTGACCCCAGGCCCGGTGCCTCAGGCAAGAGAGACCCCGAACCTGGGTTACAAGGGGGTTTTTATCCAAAGGGAGATGGGGGTGGGGTGGATACAGATTACAACCAATAAGACAACTTAAAGTAAGTTGGGGAGGGGTCTCTGGGGGATCCATTAACCTCTGAAAGTCTTAGACCGCACTGGACCTTGAAGATGATTGATGGACCGAGGGAGGAAGCTACATTGCTAGGGTGGACAGAAGCTTATCTCGGGGCAAACTGATAGGAAACGGTCTCTGGGCAGAGTCCAGGGTTGTCTTGGGAACTCTTATCAGGAGTCTGACCAGATGTTTCCTAAAGCAGGGGGCCCCCTTTACAGAGACTAGAAAAAACTACACTAAAATAACGAATATAACTATCACTAAAACTTATCAAACAATTCCAGCATTCCCGCACCTCCCCCTTTTTTATTATATTTTGTTGTTACTGTTCTGGAGTGTAGATTTCGGAGCTGTTCTCGCTGCTGGAGGCAGAGTCTGGTGGGAATACTATGGAATGCCGGCACGATTTTGGAGGGTTGCCTGCCTGGTAATTTGTTCGTCTGATAGGAGGTCACTTATAGCTTGAGTTGTTAAATTTGCTTGTTTGGCCACCCAGCATTCTAAATGGCCTAATTCTCCCATAGCTTTTGCTATCGAGACCCAGGGTAGGAAAACTGTCAAGGCTGTGGCCTTTGCCCTGGACCAATGAATAATTTCCGAATTACAATCTGGGTCGAGACTTGTTACGTCTCTTTTTTGGATAGGTGTGTGGTGAGAGGAATTTTTCTTGTGCCAATTAAGGATTTGAGTCATGTTTGGGGTAAACAGACTCAACTTGCCTAATGTGCATGGGCCTCCGATCAGTTGAGCAGGAATGTCTGTGAAAGCTCTGTCGTCACAAATGAGGCTGGAGGAGTGAAAATGGAAACTCTTTTTCTTTCACAGGGATTCCTACCAGGCAGGAGGATATGGGATCTTGTGCAGCTGTTGAGGCTAGGCAGATGTGATCTTGTCCTAGACTCTTTGCGAGGGTTTTCCATACATTGGTTTTGGGCTGCGGGACGATCCAGGGGATGGTTTTTGATGGGAAAATGAGCAGCACCACAAAGCTGAACATTGTCGTGCTGCGGATTTTTATGCCGATCATCAGGACTGCGTTTCTGTAACTTAGAAAAAAGGGGTTTAGTTAAACAAACACTGAAAACATTCAGCTGGAGGAAACAGCTCCTCCACTTCTTTTTTGTGCTAGCAAACCCAGGAGGGAAAAGCAATTGGACCAGGAGAACTTGTCTCTGGGCCAGTTTTCTCTTCCTCCTTTTTCCTCCTTCTCCAGGAGGCCACAGTGACTTGTGGCACCTTTGTTCCTGAAGTTTTGGGGACATAGGGTCTCACATTGCGGGAGGGGATCCACCGCAAGCCAGTGGGAGTGGAGACACAGGCGTATCCACGCCCCCATGTGACCAATTCGTGAGGACCCTGTATCCTCAAAGTTTCTGGATCTTTGACAAGGACTTTTGGCCTTTCATGGGGCTCTAACTGTGAGCTTCCCCGAAAGTGCCTTGTCGCCGGCGGGTTCATGGTCTCAAAGGAACAGTTAAGAAAATTCAAAGTGAACACGGCACGGGCTAGTCTTACAGATGGTGGTTCAATCTTGAGAATCGGTTGTTGCTGGCTGAGGATTCTTTTGAGGTTTTGATGAGTCCTTTCCACAATCGCCTGACCTGTCGGGGAGTGGGGGATGCCAGTTTTGTGTTCCACTCCCCATTGTTGCAGAAAGCTATTGAATTCCTTGGATTTGTATGCGGGTCCATTGTCTGTTTTCAGGGACTTCGGGATGCCAGGACAGAGAAAGCTTGAATGAGGTGCTTGATAGCATCCCCAGATTTCTCTCCTGTGTGAGCAGAGGCAAAAACAGCTCCTGAGAACGTGTCCACTGAGACGTGCACGTACTTTTGCCTTCCAAAAGGGGCAAAGTGCATGACATCTGTCTGCCACACCTCACAGCTGGACAAACCCCGGGGGTTCACGCCTGTGGGCATGGATGGGAGAGCACATTTGTGACACTGTGGACAGCCAGTCACAATCGCTTTGGCCTGGTCACGGGTTAAGTTAAACTGCCGGACCAGACCTGGTGCGTTTTGATGATGAAGCTGGTGGCTGATTCTGGCTTGCTCAAAACGATTTGGCAGTGGGGTCACTTCAACAGGGGTAGCAAGAGCATCGGCTCTCCTGTTTCCCTCTGCTATGAACCCAGGTAGCTCTGTGTGTGAACGTGTGTGCATCACATAAAAAGGTTGCTTCCTATGAGAAATCAGTTTGACAAGCTTAGAAAGTAACTGAAAAAGAGTGATGTTGGAAACCTCCTGCAGTACAGAGTGTTCTGCTCTAGAAACTATCCCTGCAACATAACTCGAATCTGTTACTAAATTGAAAGGTCCAGGGAACGTCTCAAATGCTCTAACGACTGCTGCCAACTCAGCGACTTGAGGTGATGCTTCCACCTTAACAATATCTGATTCCCACTGCTGAGTAAGAGGGTCCCGCCAAGTCATGACTGATTTGAGGGACTTTCCAGACGCGTCAGTGAAAATGGTTAGAGCATCAAGAGGCTTTTTGCTCTGGACACTTTTTAGCTCTAATTGGAATTGGGCATCCGAATTGAAAATTTTGTGGGCAGGCCGATGAATAGAAATTTGGCCAGTGTAGTTATCTAGGGCAAACTGCAGTGCTTCATTTTCTTGAAGCAGGTGCTCCAGCATTACTTTTGTAATTTGACCTGATTTTAATTTGATTGGCATGTGAATGCACTCAAAGTCACAACCAGCCAGTTCCCGAAGGCGAACTCTGGCTTTCCGAATCAGATCAGCCATCAATTCTTGTGGCTTTGTCATCCTTTTGGACCTGTGGTGGCTCAGAAAAACCCACTCTATAATATAGAGAGGATCTTCTTTGTCTTGGGCGTTCTTTGATTTTTTGAGGGTTTTGCTGTTCCATTGGAAAATCATTCCGTGGAGGTGTGGCAGCTTTCCTAATATGATAAAACGAAAGGGCAGGTCAAGTTTGCATCTGTTGGCCTGTCTGGTGGACAATGCGTGTTGAATGTTCTCGAGCGCAAATTTGGCCTCTGGGGTGAGGGTCCTGGGGGAACTCAATTCTTCTCCCCCTTTTAACAAATCGAAAAGGGGGGCTAAGTCTTCTGTAGAAAGACCTAGCCAAGGTCTCACCCAGTTCAAAGCTCCACATAGCTGATGGACATCTGCGAGAGTCTGAATTTGGGTTTTGATTTCTAATTTTTGAGGAACAATGGTCCTCTTTCCAATTTCAAGCCCTAGGTATTTCCAGGGTGGCATCTTTTGAATTTTGGATTCTTGCATCTCAAACCCTGCAGTGACCAGTGAAGACACTGTGAGATTCAGAGCATGTGTCAACAGGTCATTTGTTGGTGCAGAGATCAAGATGTCATCAATGTAATGATGAATTATTACTTGGGGCACTGCTGCACGTACTGGTGCGAGCAGGGAAGAAACATACCTTTGACAGATTACAGGCGAATTTTTCAAACCTTGAGGGAGCACTTTCCACTGAAACCTCTTTCGCGGGGCCTCCCGGTTGAAGGTGGGCACCGAGAAAGCAAAGCGTGGGGCATCATCAGGGTGTAGAGGAATGTGAAAAAAACAGTCTTTTATATCAATGACTATCAAATCCCAATTTTCGGGGAGCATGCTTGGGGCAGGCATCCCTGGTTGCAGGGACCCCATATCTTCAATAATTTCATTGATTTTCCGGAGGTCATGTATGAGCCTCCATCTGGTTTTATCTGCTTTCTGGATGACAAACACTGGAGAGGTTCCACAGTGACGTGGTCTCTTCAATGTGGCCATTTTTTAACTGTTTTTCTACAAGTTCGTTGAGCGCCTTTAACTTTTGCTTAGAGAGCGGCCACTGTTCTACCCAGACTGGTTTATTTGACAGCCAATTCAGTTTCTGGATAGGGCGCTCTTCAGTGACCGCTGCTTGAAAAACCTTTGGAGCGTCAGGAATGTTAATTGTGACACCCCATTGTGACATTAAATCTCTTCCCCACAGAGGTTCCTCAAAATCCAAAATGAAAGGGCGTAGAGTGGCTATTTGTCCATTTGGCCCTTCAATTGTGACTGCCTTTTTTGACTGTTTTGCCAATTGCAAGCCTCCAATACCATTTACGTGTTTGGCAATGTTTTGCAATTCCCAATGTGACGGCCACATTCTTTTTGGGACGACCGTCACATCAGCGGCTGTGTCCCAGGCTCCTTTAAGGAGTCTGAATTCCTCACCCATGGAGAGCTTACAGTAATCTTTTGGCCTGTCTGAGCCTATTGTTTTTATCACAGCGACAGTGGTGTCTTTGTCGCTTTCTGTTTTGCCACTGTTTGCGGCACTGTTTCCAGGACTCACCTTTACTGCAAGCCCTTGTAAGTAGGGGATGGCTTGGGCAACGATTTGGCCCTTTGGTAAAAAGGTGGGTGGGTGTTCACTGCGCAGCCACACAACAAATCGCTTTGGGTCTGTTGACATGGTTCCAGGGATGATTTTTATGTCAGGGGGGGTGAACTTACAGTCTCCGATGACAACAAATTTTGTCTTCACTAAATGCCACGTGCCGGGTTCCTTTGAGACCACGGCTGTTTTCCAATGATTGTCCCGCAGGTGAAGAGGCTCTGCCAACTGGAGCCTAAATGGCTCATACCTGTCCGTTGTTGTCAAGGATCCTGTAGGTTCAGGCAATATTGTGTGCCTTGATTTCTCTTGTTCTGTCAGGTCCTGTGAAAAAAGAGACAAATCTGACTTAGATGACCCTTTTTGGTTTTGGGTTATTTGGGCTGCCCGATTGGGATCTTCACGCTGGGCAGTCCCGCGCTCCCCACTTAGTTTTTTGGCTCTCTGGAATTTTTTGTGTTCCCATTCCCTTCATTTTCCCTTTTTTGTTTTAAAAAATTGTTAAATTGTCCCTTCAATGGACACTGGTTGGTCCAGTGGCCATTTTTTCCACAAAGAAAACACGGGCGGTCAGCTCGTGCAGGAGTGTTCTTCTTGTGTGGTTCCGGTGTTCTCGGTGTGTCGTGGATTTTCGATGTTTCTACAACGGCAGCGGTGATTTTTGGGCGCGTCTTCCCTTCTTTGAGGGCTGGTTTTTTGCATCGCGGGACGGTGGTGCTCACGGCTTGAAACATCTGCTTGAGTGAGGGAACTGTGCCTGGTTCTCTGGGTATAAGGTTGATGGCAGCTGTGCACTCGTCGTTTGCATTGGAAAATGCCAACTGCTGTATTACTTGTTTTTGTCCTTCTTCCCCAATTGGTAATTGGGTTTGGACAGCTTTTGAAATTTTTTCTACGAATTTAAAATAGGATTCATTTGATTCTTGAAAAATTTCTAAGTAACATTGTGAGGGGCCATGAGGCTGCATTTGTAAAAAAGCTTTGCAAGCTTGTTCAGCTACAAATTCAAGGACATTTTGGGGAATGTCTGTGGCCTGATCTGAGGCTGTTTTCCAATCACCCTCTCCCAACAAGTGGTTTAGGGTGATTGGGTTGCCGGCATTGTCGGTTGCTGTGGTTGGATCTTCTAACAATTTTGGTAAAGCGTTTTTGAGCAGTTTTTCCCAGGTGAGTTCCCAAAGCTCAAATTCCATTTTTCCTGCGAGGCACCTGAAAATCTGCTTTAGATCAAACGGGACAAGAGTGATTCCAGCAAAGGAAGAAAACAGCAAGCCTTCGAAATATGAGCTATCTCGCCCATATTCTTTCAGGGCTTTCATTAAATCTTTGATTAGCGTTTGCGACAATGCTTTCCAGGAAGCAACTGTCGTTCCCTGCCCTCGACTCCTGCGATATATCACTGGAGTGATTATGGGCATATCATTTGGTTTCACACCCCTTATCTTTTGACTTCCCCCCTCTGGGACCACAGTTGTGGCATTGCCTGCGGGTTCAGAGGCAGCCGCGGCTTCACAGTATGTTTCGTGTGCCGCGGGGGGCTGGGGGGGAAGGTTCGGCGGGGCATTCTTGAGAGGCGGTGCTGTCGGGAAAACCACCTCCCCGGCGAGGAGTAGGGCGGGGCTGGCGCGGCGTCTGCACCGCGCGGGGGGCCCGATCCCCACGCTGCCGCTCGCGGCGGCTGCGGGGGGACTGGAGCCGGGACCGCGCCCGCTTCGCCCCGTTCCCACGCTGAAAAAGCGGCGCCGAGCGGCATTTGCGAGCGGAGCGGGCTCGGATTGGCGGGGGGGGGCGCGGACAGCGATCCTAGGAACGGGTCCGGCACCGGGTGGGGTTGTATCGGGAACGGGGGGGCGGGAGGAGGAGTCGGGGTGGGTGTGGGGCGGTGCCCGCGCTGTGAGGGGCAGGCAAACTCCAACCCGGGCTCTGTGGAGGCGGGATCCAGCTTTGGGAGGGAGGGAGTGGTGGGTACAGGGAAAGTTCCGTTTGAGGTGGGGGAAAGGATTGGGGGGAACAAGAAGGAGGGGGGGAAGAGAACAAAGAGACTGTGCCCGTTTCCGATGGCCGTTGCCATCATTGGGGTGTGTCTCTTTGTTCTCTGAAAGTGGGGGGGGTCCGGCATCTCCCTTTTTTGGTTTCTCACTGCCCTCTTCGTTGCTGGCCCCGGCAGGAGGTGCCGGGGGCTGGTTTTGTTCAGCAAAAGAGAAATGTACTGTGGGTTTGTTTGCTGGGGAAATCGGGGGGGTATCTGGGGGGTTTGGGCGTCTAGACCCGCTAGACGATCCCGGGAACCCCTAGCAGCCCGGCCGTGGCTGCAGGGGTGGGGGGAGTTCGGAACTTTTAAATTGCTCGGTTTGGGAGATTCCGGAGGCGTTTTGCGTTTTTTAGGATACTTAGGGAGGGCTTTGGAGACTTAGGAAATTTGGGGGGCTTGGGAGACGCGGAGGGGGAGGCAGGGGGAGTTTTGGGGGATTTGGGAGGCTTTGGGGACGAAGAGGGAGGGAGAAGGGGGGATTTGTGAGACGCGGAGGGAGAGGGACGGGGGATGGGACTGAGGAAAGGCTTGGAGAGGATGCAACTTCATCTTCTCGCATTCCTCGGATTTCTTTTAAAGCGGCTTTTATCTGTCTTGGCCAAAATGTAAATTTTGAAGCCAGACCATCTCCTGATTTAGTTAATTGTTCTAATTTTTTTGAAACCTTTTCCCAAAACAAAATGTTGTCTATTTGGTCCGAATTTACATTCGGGAAAAGCAAAAACAGGTATTTAATAAACTTTTTAAATTCTTTCTTTGAGTATTTTACTTTGGTAACAATTAAAACTGCTATTAAATTTTTTGAAACCTCTTTTTGGGTGGGGTTCAGTCTGTTTCCCATTTCGACCTAGTTGTTATTTTTTCACCACCCCTCTCAGCAGTACCCCCCAAATTCCCTGTGGGCTTCCCTTCCTGGGGGAAAGGGCCTCTTGCTCGGGGTGGACCCACGGCTCCCCCCTTCCTCCCCCCAGGGGTTGCGCAACCTTTCTTCCTGAGGCTTTTGCAAGCCCCGTCTGGTGGGTATTCTCCTCCCTTTGAGGAATCTACTCACCACACCCTGGGAACACCGGGAGGCCGTTGCTGAGGTGACCACACGCCGAAAGGATCTCCTCTGGGCAGGAGCTGTTCCCTTCGTCCACCGGGGCACTTTCTTAGCGACCCAGGTGGTACGTGGAGTGCCGAAAGTCTCGGGACGCGGCAAAGCGACGTCCTCTCAAAAGACTTCTGGGTCACGGGGTCTGGATTTTCCTGAGACCTCCGTGTCGGTCCCCACGCCACAGCGAGGCTGAAAGGTGTCTGCAGGTCCCATCTGGGTCGCCAATCTGTCGTCGTGCGTATCTCTGGTCAGCCTGGCGTTCGGCTTGACCGCCCACTAGCTCTCATACGCCTTGACAGTATCGTGTGTGGGTACTTGGCTCTGCAGCACCTTTGCCTATGCTGTCACGGCTGTGGTTTCAAAGAGGGGACTCTCAGAGACATCCGGGAACATAGGTTTTATTCGGGGGTTACAGGGGAAGCCCCTGACCCCAGGCCCGGTGCCTCAGGCAAGAGAGACCCCGAACCTGGGTTACAAGTGTTAGAAAGAAAAGAGTTAAGAGTTATTGTTAACCATATTTGTAGTTGCAAGATTAATGTTTGTAGTAGTAACTTTTGTAACTGTTGAATAATGTTAAAAAAACTCACCTACCTCGTGTCTGTATTGTAGCCCTATCCCAAGTTCCTGTATCCTGTTTCCTGTATCCTGTTCCTTGTTCCTGTGTCTGTCGGGCCCCGCCTCCACTGCTCCCCTACTCTTCCCCATGACAACCAGTGGCTCCACCCAGTATGTAAACCATGTGAACTTCCAGACCCCCGAGGGACCATGGGAGTGAGAGCGCCGCATACAAACTGCTGAAGTTTAGAAACTAATAAACAGATACTTCGCCAAACCACCCTAGAAGATCGGGAAGAACAACAGCTATCTGGAGAACAGTTTTCAATCATCTCACATCTCACTGTAACAAGAGTGGGACTTGCTCAGAGTCACCCCCCTGGACTTTAAACGAGCCAAGTAGTCTCCTAGGGGACTCCTGCGAGGGCGGAGACTCCAGCTCTGTCGTTAAGGCAAAGCTGCTTGCACCTCCTCCTCTTCGTTGTCCACAGGGAGCAGTGGCGGTGAGCGCGACCCCTCGAGCCCCCTCCCCCAGGCTGATTTCACAATAAAGGCTTTAAAAAGGAGCAGAAGAGTTCCTGGCCCATTTATTCATACCAATTTTTGGGGGCTCGGCCGGGATCTGACCACGCCTGAAGAGGACTCCAGCAAAGGACAGCTGCAGGACGGCTGCCCCCCCACCTGGGACTCCAGGACCAGCTGGTCACCCCCGGACCCGGAGATCCGCCTGGGCAAGGACAACAAAGAGGAGCGCCGGACTGGTAAGACACCGGCAGCGGGAGTGGGAGGCGAGTGAGTGGATGTGTGAGTGAGACGGGGGCCGGCAGCTCGGACCCCCGAAGTGAGAGTGGACCCTTTAGTACCGCGTTTCCGGACTCCCGTGAGGGGGCCGGCCGGGAACAAGGGGAAGCGAAAGGGGGCCTAATAAGGCTCAACAGAACGAAAGAGGCGCCTCCCGGGGATAGAAGGGTCCCCCCTCCGAGCGTGCGGAGGTTTCCTTAGTGTATGAGCGGCACGCATAGGGGTAGGTCCCCCTATTCAAAGGACTAAGCGGTCTAGGCTGCTCTGGGCGCGTAGAGGGCCTAGGGAAGTGAGAGTCACGCGCAGACAACCTGAGTAGCTCCCGGGGTGGTGTGTGGGAGTGCCTAGGTTAGTGTGAGTGAACACACCCCCCTCGCTTGGGTACCCGAGAGGACCGGACCGAGGAATTGGAATTGGGGGTCCCCAGGCCCTACCGGCACCAAGTGGTCAGTGAAAGACCTTCACTTCCCAAGGTCTGTGACACAGGACGTGCTGAGAGGCCATAGCTGTCGCGGCTCAGTCTCGGCTCAGGGAGTTCCTGGGAAGGGGGGTCGAACTTGCTGCCGGAAGAGCACAGGGGCAAGTAGTTAGTCTGCGCAGGCGGGCGAGGCAGCTAACGTAACACACACACGCATCCCCTTGCCGAAGCCATCCCTTGGTGGGTGGGGTGGCTAGGAGGCAAGGGGGGAATCTTCCACCACTTGCTCACATTCAGCCCTCGCACAGAAGCTATCCTCACTGGGGAAGGGGGATAGTCAGGGAGTGGAGGGGCAGGGGGCTCCGGAGTGAGCCCTGCTGACCAAAGTTTTGTGGACGGCACGGAGACAGGGACAGGGGAAGATCCCAGGGAGTCTGGTGCTAGGGTCCCCTCCACGTCGACTCAATAGTGCTCATAGTCTCTACTGACAGGGGAGTCAGGGAGGCGAGGCGGGAGGGGAACGGAGATCGGATTTTGACCGATTGAGGATAAAGAGAGAATTTTAATTTTCATAATAATTTAGAAGTCCATTTGCCCGTCATTAAATTTCCATTCGAGTAGGGGCACGTTTATAAAGTAAGTAAGGGACAGTTATAAGTTTGTTTTTAAACTTGTGTGCCTGCCAGTAGTGTTTTGTTCAGGTAGAGGCACCGTCAATTTTTAAGTTTAAGCCAGAGAAAAGAAGAGTAATGGGACAGTGCCTAAATAAGAGGGCAAGTCCAAGGAGAATAAAAGAACTACCAGAACCATTCCCCCTGATAGCCCATTAGAACAAATATTAGATCACTGGGACACACAAGAGGCCACCAAGGGCCTAGACCGGATTAAAATGATCCATTATTGAATGGAAGTTTGGCCCAAATTGGAAATGCAGGGACAGTGGCCGTGGTATGGCACGAAAGATCCCTGGATGTGTTCCCAATTATACCAACATCTAAAAACCAAAAGAGGTACAAGCCCAGAAGAAATAATGTATGCAGCTTTGTGGCAAAAAGGTAAAACAGAAACAGAATTAGTGAAGGTATGTAAGTTGAAAGAACAGAAAACAGGAGTTAAGGGAAATAAAGAACAAGAAAAAGAGACTAATGGAACCAGTAGTAAATGGGACCCCTTGGAGTACCTACCCCCTCCTCCCGTATACCCAATAGTGCCCCAAGCTCCCCTTTGCAATTCCCAGACTATCCCAGCCTCTATACCACCCTCACTTAACCCACCTGTTTCCAGTTCGAACCCTTTCTGCCTGAACCCATCCTCCTCTGCATTTTCAGCCCCTCCCACTGCCACTGAATCTTCTCCCTCAATCCCATCACCGGTTCCTTATAATCTGACAGTTACAGTTCCTTTACCTCCAGAAACCCCTATAGTGAACCAAATCTCCTCTCCCTCACCTGCAACTGTTCCCTTACCTCCGCATGACTGGGAGTCAAGAATGCCCAAAATTAATCCTAACCCTCCCCTTAACAATGAGCAACTTCCCCTAACCCCTACTTCTAGTCAAGGACAAAATCCTGGAGATGGACCTTATTGTCATACAAGATCTAAGACAACCAAACTCTTCCCCTTGAGAGAAGTCCCTATGGGAGGAGTAGTTGGAGGAGTAGGGTTTGTCAATGCCCCATTGACAGCTTCAGAAGTTAGAGGATTCAAGAAAGAACTAGGAAACCTGGTTGAAGACCCGGTGGGAATAGCCAATCAAGTAGACCAATTTCTAGGTCCCAATATTTACACTTGGAGTGAGTTAAACTCTATTTTAAATATCTTATTTAACCCTGAAGAGCTAGCCATGATCCGTGTCACAGGAATGAGAATCTGGGAACGAGAAAACAGGATTGGGCCCCGGGGAGAAGACAAGCTCCCACAAGTGGATCCAGGATGGGATCCAAACAGGGAAGAGGGAAGACAGAATATGAGAGATTACAGAACCCTAATGGTAAAAGGAATTAAAGAATCTGTTCCCCGAAGTAACAACACCAACCTAGCCTTTGATGAGACCCAAGAAAAAGATGAGACCCCAGCCACCTGGTTAAATAAGTTAAGAAGAAATTTTCAATTATACTCAAACATAGATCCCGACAGTCCTGAAGGCCAAGTACTGTTAAAATACAATTTGTTACTAAGTCCTGGCCTGATATCAGGAAAAGCTAGAAAAATTAGATGATTGGCAAGAGAAAGGGATCAATGAACTATTAAAGGAAGCTCTAAAAGTTTACTTAAGGAGAGAAGAAGAAAGAACAAAAACAAAAGCAAGACTCATGGTAGCTGTGGCCAAAGAAACTGTCCAGGCAAGTAAGGATCAGTCAAGTGAAGGGGGGCAAAAGTCCAAACAGGAGGAAAACAAAAAGAAATCCATTATGCCCCCAAAGACCAATTCGGGGAACACCCAAAAGAGCGGGAGGTGTTACTATTGTGGACAGACAGGGCACTTTAAAAGAGACTGTAATAAACTATCCTTGGATGAAGCAATAGCAAAAGAACAGGATACTTTAGAAAAGATCTTGAGAGGGGGGGATAGTGATGACTAGGGGTGTCGGGGGCTGTATGTATTAGGGGACCCGATGAAACACCTAGAAGAGCCCCTGGTAAATTTTGAAGTAGGTCCCAAGAGTGAAGAGATTGAATTTTTAGTAGATACAGGAGCAGACCGTTCAAGTATAAACAAGCTCCCAACTGGTACGTTTTTAAGTAATAAAGTTTGTGAAGTATTAGGAGCAGAGGGAAAACCCTTTATGGCACCAGTAATAAAAAACGTTGAAGTAAAAGGAAATTCTCGACAGTGTTATACAGACTTTGTATATTTACCAGACCTAGAAACTAATTTATTAGGAAGAGATTTACAAGTGCAGCTAGGAGTAGGAATAATCCCAGTGAATGGAAAAATGGTAGTCCAATGATGAAGCTAACCATAAAAGATATGGGAGAGATTAACTCTGAAGTTTGGGCAGAAGAAGGAAAGTTTGGGTATTTAGACATTCCCCCAATAAAGATCAAAATCCAGGAAGGAACACCCCCATTAAAATCAGGCAGTACCCCATGTCCATAGAAGGGAAAAAAGGATTGGCTCCTGTCATAGATAACTTATTAACAGAAGGTATCCTGGAACCATGTATGTCCCCCTATAACACTCCAATTCTGGCTGTTAAAAAGGCAGAGGGGAAATATCGATTAGTTCAAGACCTAAGAGAAATAAATAAAAGGACAATCACCAGACACCCAGTAGTGCCAAATCCTTATACCCTCCTGAGCCAGGTACCCAACAGACATGCTTGGTTCACAGTTATAGATTTAAAGGATGCCTTTTGGGCATGTCCCCTAGCAGAAGAGTGCCGTGACTGGTTTGCCTTTGAGTGGGAGTATCCTGATAGAAATAGAAAACAACAACTAAGATGGTCCCGCTTACCCCAGGGTTTTACAGAGTCCCCAAACCTTTTTGGACAAGCATTAGAGGAATTATTAAGTCAATTTAATCCTGAGAATGAGGTTAAAATTTTACAGTATGTAGATGATCTCTTAATATCTGGAGAAGATCAAGAAAAAGTGAGGCAAACCAGTATACAACTATTGAATTTTCTGGGAACCAAGGGATTAAGAGTGTCCCGGAACAAATTACAATTTGTGGAGCCCAAAGTAATTTATTTAGGACATGTAATAGAGCAAAGCTGTAAAAAATTAAGCCCAGAAAGAATATCAGGTATCCTAGCCATACAAGCACCAAAAACAAAGAGAGACATAAGAAAACTCTTAGGTCTCTTCGGATATTGCAAACTATGGATAGAACAATATACCCAGAGTGTTAAATTTCTTTATGAAAAATTAGTTAATTCTGAACCCATAAAGTGGACAATTGAAGATGAAGAGCGATTGAATCATCTAAAAGATAAGCTCGCTTCAGCACCAGTTTTAAGCCTGCCAGATTTAAAGAAAGAGTTTGACTTATTGTCAACTCCGAAGAGGGGACGGCATATGGGGTTTTAACTCAAGAGTGGGGGGATATCGCAAGCCCATAGCCTATTTATCAAAACTATTAGACCCAGTAGCTCGTGGATGGCCTACCTGCTTACAATCCATAGCTGCAGCTGCAATTTTAATTGAAGAAGCTCAAAAGCTAACCTTACAGGGTAGAATCCAGGTCCACACACCACACGACTTAAAAACAGTCTTGAGTCAGAAGGCTCAACAATGGCTGACAGATGCTAGGATATTAAGATATGAAGTCATTCTAATGGATACCAGCAATTTAGAACTAATGACCTCCAAGAGCTTGAACCCAGCGCAATTTTTATCAGGGGAGCCTCCATATGAGTTAGAACATAACTGCTTGGAATTAGTGAATTTCCAAACAAAAGTGAGGGAAGATTTGGAAGATATACCTCTACCCTATGGAAAAATATTATTTACTGATGGTTCCTCCAGAGTAGTGGAAGGAAAACGACATTCTGGGTATGCAGTAGTCATAAAAACAGAAAAAGGAGAATTAGAGGTACTAGAAAAAGGGAAATTACCCCCCAGCTGGTCAGCTCAAAGTTGTGAAGTTCATGCTCTAAAGAGAGGTCTGGACTTGTTAGAAAAAGGAACAATTTACACAGATTCGAGGTATGCCTTTGGAATAGTTCATACCTTTGGTAAAATCTGGGAAGAGCGAGGCTACCTAAATTCAAAAGGAAAGAACCTAGCACATGAAGGACTAATCAAATCAGTGTTAGAATCCCTAACCAAACCCACAGAAATTGCAGTGGTCCACATAAAAGGACATCAAAAAGGAGACACTTTAGAAAACAGAGGAAACCAATTAGCTGATCAGGTAGCAAAAGAAGTAGCTGTAAATCCAGAGGGACCAGTAAAAATCCTAAAACTAGACAAGGCAATGACTGAAAAAGAAGAGAAAAGGGAACCAATATTTAGTAAGAAAGAATGGGAAGCAATAAAGAAACTGGAATTATCTCAAGGAGAACAAGGGGAATGGTTAACATCAGATGGGCGAAAATTTTTGAACAAAGCTTTAGCCCGAAAAATGTTAAATGAGATACATGAACTAACTCATTGGGGAACCCAAGGGATGTGTGACCATTTCTTGAGGGAAAATTTGTGCCTCGGAGTTTATGATTTGGCAAGAGCTATAACAAAGGGGTGTATAATATGCCAAAAAGTAAACCAAAAAGTAATGAGGAAAACTGAACCTGGGGGAAGAGAGTTGGCCTTAAGACCATTCCAGAGTGTGCAAATAGATTTCACAGAAATGCCCCCTATACAAGGGTATAAACATTTATTAGTAATAGTCGACCACCTGACACATTGGGTAGAAGCATTTCCCACAAAGAGAGAAACAGCAGAGGAAGTTGCCCGAGTAATACTGGAAAATATTATCCCCAGATATGGTTTAGTTAACACTATTGACTCAGATAGGGGATCCCATTTCACTTCCCAAGTCCTACAAGCTATTGTAAAAGCCCTAGGAATAAAATGGAGACTACACACCCCATGGCACCCCCAGAGTTCGGGTCGAGTAGAATGTATGAATAAAACATTAAAAAATGTGTTAACAAAACTGAGGACTGAGACCCAAATGAATTGGTTAAAGTGTTTACCTCTCGCCCTCTTGAGAATCAGAACCAAGCCACGATCTGACCTTGGGGCATCCCCATATGAAATGATGTTTGGGCTTCCCTTCCTGATGACCCCTTATAGCACTGGAGACTACATAGAGGGAGAAGAAATGACTAGAAAATACTTAGAGACAATTGGAAAGACCCTAAGTAATTTAAGAAAAAGAGGGTATCTCCCTCAAACCTCCCCATTTGACACCAATACCCACCAAATCAGTCCTGGAGATTGGGTACTAATCAAATCCTGGAAAGACACTCCATTAACCCCAAAATTTGAAGGTCCCTTCCAGGTTCTGCTAGTGACCCATGCTGCTATCCGGACCCAAGAAAAAGGGTGGACTCACGTCTCCCGTGTGAAGGGACCAGTACCGCCTCCCCCTAACTGTGGACAAAACCCAGAAAGATCCCCCACGAGTTTCTCCAAGTGGATTGCCATCCAAGATCCTGCCAGCCTTAAAGTAACTCTTAAGAAACAACCAAAGAAGGACTGAAAAGAAATAGAAAAAGGATGGACTCACATCTCCTGTGAGAAGGGACCAGTACCACCTCCCCCTAACTGTGGACAAAGCCCAGAAAAGACCCACCCCGAGTCTCTGAAAGTGAACTGCCATCCAAGATCCTGCCAGCCTTAAAGTAATTCTTAAAACAGTCAAAGACAGACTGAAGAAGAAATAGATAAAAACTACAGAGTTCTGTTAAGCAAAATTGTTGTTAGAGTATATATATATATTTGTTAAGATATTGTAATTGTTAATGTTTTAGTATAAATTGATATTCTAATGTAGATTGTTAATATTTTGATATGTTCTAATGTAGATTGTTAATATTTTGATATAAATTGTTAAAATTTTCAATCCAAATAGAATAAGTTAAATAAAAAATCCCCCATCGACTTCCCTCACAGAACATTTCCCAAAGGCAGTTAAAATTAAAAGGTGGGAAAAAAGGAAAAAAAAGGACCTTATTAACAGAAAAAAGAGGATCTTCTTACCAGGAAAAAGAGGACGTTCTCACACCTCCAAACCTAAGAGGCAAGACCGGGTGAGGCTAAAGAGAAGGGTGAGCCATGAAGCCCCCTAGGACAAAACTAGCTCATACCGGACTCTTAGGTGGACTAATGTTAGTCCAGTCAATAAACTTGGCACTAGGAGGGAGTGGAGAAACATGCACGAAGTGCTACTACCCTCTTTATGATGAAGAAGACCTAAGATCACTAATGAGGGTCCACACAAATATTAATCCCACCTGTTTTGATCATACACAATTAGAAACTTGCCAAGAAGAAGGAAAAACATATTGGCTCACAAAAAATACTGCCTCACATAGGCAGCGCCTGATTGGTGAATGTCCTGTAAGGGAAGCCTGGTTCTGTTTTGAGCAAGAAGAAATGAATGACATAATAAAAGAAAAACAATTAACAGTAAAAAAGGAAAACCTAGATAAAACACTGGGTAAAAATCTATTCATAGACTTAATTGAGAAAATTAGTAAAGAACTAAATGTAACCAATTGTTGGGTGTGTGGAAGTACCCAAATGTCAGATATTTGGCCCTGGGAAGGAATTAGTTTAACACCTCTAGACATCTTAAGATGGAAATTAGCTGAGCAAAAACCCAGAATCACAGGAAAAAGGAGGCAAGAACAATGGGACCTGAAAGCAAAAGTGATCGGAGAAGAATGTATTAAAAGGACAGGAAAGAAATACCAAACCCCCGTAGGGAGAACAGCCTGCAAACGATATTTAATTGTAAAAGATTCAGGAGCAGGTGGATCCCACAAGAACCAAATAGATATTGGACTACTACAAAAAAAGAAAAAGGATGTATCTACCATGAAGTGTATAAACTTTATGAGTGTGCAGACAAAGGAATAAATCCTTTCCAAGGATTGAAAGAGCTCTCCAAATATTGGGAGTGCCCCACAGAAACGCAAGACATATTCTGGGAGGCCCCTGAGCATTTATTCTGGATTTGTGGAAACACTGCCTATACCCTCCTCCCCGGAGATTGGACAGGAAGCTGCACCATTGGAGCAATAAAACCTGCTTTCTTCCTCCTACCTAAGGAATCAGGGTCATACTTAGGAGTCCCCTTATATGATAACTTAAGAACAAGTAATCGGAAGAAAAGACAAGTAGTAAACTTAGAAAGTAAACAAAAATGGAAGGGAAAAATTTGGACCCCTGAAGAAATAATTAAGACCTATGGACCAGCCACTTGGGCCCAGGATGGATCCTGGGGGTACCGTACTCCTATTTATATGCTAAATCGAATCATCCGTCTCCAGGCAGTACTAGAAATAGTGTCAAATAAAACAGCACTTGCCCTAGACCACATTAGCACACAATTGACACAAACCAGAGCTGTAGTCTACCAAATTCGGCTTGCAGTAGACTACTTATTGGCAGATGAAGGAGGCATTTGTGGGAAGTTTAACTCCTCAGAATGCTGCCTGGAAATAGATGATAAGAGTGAAGTTATCAAAAACATTTCAAAAGAAATACGAAAAGTAGCTTATGTAGGCACCCAAGAATGGACTCCTCTAGGAAACTCAGACTGGTGGAATGACTTTTGGTCATTCAAAGTAGGATGGTGGAAGAAAGCAATCTTTATTGCTGTTTGTGCCTTTGGAAGCTTCTTATTTTTACCCTGTTTACTTCCCTGTGTAATCAAGACAGTAACTACCACAGTACAAGCTAGCCTTCAGATCCCTAAAATAACAGATAAAAAACAAGCCAAAATTATGTTAATGGAAACTCAGAATCAGAACCAAGAACATGAATCAGCTATACAAATATATAACCAATACCAGAAATCTAGAGAAATATACTCCAATGATTCAGAAATTGAAGATTGATGCGGACTAAAGCCCGATCAAAACATAAGAGGGGGGATATTGTTAGAAAGAAAAGAGTTAAGAGTTATCGTTAACCATATTTGTAGTTGCAAGATTAATGTTTGTAGTAGTAACTTTTGTAACTGTTGAATAGTGTTAAAAAAACTCACCTACCTCGTGTCTGTATTGTAGCCCTATCCCAAGTTCCTGTATCCTGTTTCCTGTATCCTGTTCCTTGTTCCTGTGTCTGTCGGGCCCTGCCTCCACTGCTCCCCTACTCTTCCCCATGACAACCAGTGGCTCCACCCAGTATGTAAACCATGTGAACTTCCAGACCCCCGAGGGACCATGGGGTGAGAGCGCCGCATACAAACTGCTGAAGTTTAGAAACTAATAAACAGATACTTCGCCAAACCACCCTAGAAGATCGGGAAGAACAACAGCTATCTGGAGAACAGTTTTCAATCATCTCACATCTCACTGTAACAAGAGTGGGACTTGCTCGGAGTCACCCCCCTGGACTTTAAACGAGCCAAGTAGTCTCCTAGGGGACTCCTGCGAGGGCGGAGACTCCACTCTGTCGTTAAGGCAAAGCTGCTTGCACCTCCTCCTCTTCGTTGTCCACAGGGAGCAGTGGCGGTGAGCGCGACCCCTCGAGCCCCCTCCCCCAGGCTGATTTCACAATAAAGGCTTTAAAAAGGAGCAGAAGAGTTCCTGGCCCATTTATTCATACCACAAGGGGGTTTTTATCCAAAGGGAGATGGGGGTGGGGTGGATACAGATTACAAACCAATAAGACAACTTAAAGTAAGTTGGGGAGGGGTCTCTGGGGGATCCATTAACCTCTGAAAGTCTTAGACCGCACTGGACCTTGAAGATGATTGATGGACCGAGGGAGGAAGCTACATTGCTAGGGTGGACAGAAGCTTATCTCGGGGCAAACTGATAGGAAACGGTCTCTGGGCAGAGTCCAGGGTTGTCTTGGGAACTCTTATCAGGAGTCTGACCAGATGTTTCCTAAAGCAGGGGGCCCCCTTTACAGAGACTAGAAAAAACTACACTAAAATAACGAATATAACTATCACTAAAACTTATCAAACAATTCCAGCATTCCCGCAGTATAGGACTGTAACTTGCTTTGTTCATTCTTTTATTTTCACTACTAGGACAATATTGTAGTTGTGGTTGTTGTGGTTTGAGTACTGTCTAAGTCATAGTGTTCTCAAAGGCACTTTGGGTTCCTGTCTCAACTACAGTCCTCTGAGAGTACTGAACTTTAGCTCCAGACACAGGCCAGGCCCCAGCACAGGGCCAGAAGTTGCTGGTTTTCATGGGGGTAAACAAGGCACCCTGCTATCTGTCAAAGGGGCAGATTGTTAAGGTTGTTTACCTGTTCGGGTGTAAAGTCGCAGGCAAAGAGGTGCGATAACCACTCTAGCAACCTTCCTTCCCAAATCCTTCCATGTACCCTGCCATCCAGGAATTAGACGCCTCAGGGCAGTTTTCAATAGCTCTTCACCTTAAGGTTATTTTCTCTTACACCAAGAGGATGACAGAATCCATGAATTCCCTAGCATACCAACAGTACTTGCTAATATTATCAATAGTGTTAAAGAACTTATACAAGGATGAGCAATGACCATGGGAATCTGAAGTATAAAATCATTCACATCCATCTTGGGCAGAGAGAAAGAAGTGTATTCACTCATAATCATTTGTGTAAATATGTTCCCAAACTCAGCAATATAAACTGATAAGCAGTAGAGCTGACAATGCTGTGTGCTGCACAGGAGCTTGCTACTTGATAACTAGCATTTACCATTTAATATATATATATATATATATATATATATAATATATACCTGCCTTTATCTCACCCCACACTGTGTGCCAGGAAGGACTGTAATGGTTTGACCTTCGCTGGGCACCCAATGCCCCTAAGCCACTCTATCACTCTCCTTCCCAATGGGCTGGGGGGAGAATAAGACAGAAAACAACTTGTAGTTAAGTCATTTTAATACAGCAGAAAAAAAGACAAGCAAAAGTTTGTATGCGTAGCATACACATCAACAAAGAGAAAAGTAAGTCTCTACTTCTCATCAACAAGCAATGTTCAGACACTTCCCGGGAGACAGGGCTTCAGCACATGTTCCTTCAAAAAGCAAATGCTGTAGAATAACAAATGCCCACCCCCTGTTCCTCCTCTTTCTCTTAGTTTTTCTGTCTGAGCTGATCTGATATAGAATGGAACATACGTTGGGTCAGTTTGGGTCAGCTGGCCTGTTGTATTCCTTCTCAGGATTTAGTCCACTCCCAGCCCCTAGAAGGGGGCAGAAAATGTTAGAGGGACAGCGCTGCTCAGCAGTAGCCAAAACACTGGTGTGTTATCAACACCCTTCCAGATATAAATGTAAAGCACTACACTGTCAGGGCTGTTAAGGAACAATTAACACTGTCTCAGTCAGACCCAATACAAGCAGTTGTCCAGGAACACTGAGACAAATTAGGAAGATATACAGAGATTACTGACCAAGTGATTTCTGGAACGCCACACGAGCAAACAGGAGAACACAAGGAAAAAAACAATCGCATGTATGTCGCCAATTTATGTTCATGTTAGTTTCTTGCTCTGGCGCTGCACGGGCTCCCCCGCCGCGGCTCCGGCGGCTCCGGGCAGCGCTGCGGGCCCCGTGCCCGGCCCCGCCGGTGCTGCCGGGGCCGGTGCGGGGCGCGGGCTCCCTGCCCGCCGGCGCACGGCGCGTGGCAGTACCGGCTGCTGCCGGGCGCTGCTCTCCGCCGGCTGCCGGCATCACCTGCGCCGCCGCCTCCTGTCCCCTCCAGCTCCTGGCAGGCCAGCGCTGCGCTGTATGCGGGCGGCTGTGCCCTGCTGGCCAGCGCGGCTGTCCTGCTGCCCGGCGCAGCCTTCGCCCCGATGTGTATCCCCAAGTTGATTTGTTCCCGAAGTTGTGTCCTCCCCCTGTTTCCCTCTATGGCTTTTCCCACCGATGTTCCAGTCCCTTCCCTGTCAATCCCAGTTACCCAACCCCTCGCTCCGCCTCTGTTCCAGCTCCTTCTCTGTCAATCCTTCCCAGAACCAATCCCGTGACCCCTTCCCTCCTCCCATCTACCCTGATTTGTCCCGAGACCCGTGACCCTACCCTTCAACTCCACCCCGAATTACCCCCACTGGATAATGTGTTGTACCCGCCCCTTGTTTGGTACCCGTATAAAGTCCTGTGCACAGAGCTGCGTGGGGCTTTGTGTATGTGTCCTTCGGGTGGGAGTTCTGTCCCTTTCAATCCTAGTCGTTTTAGTTGGAACTATAGCCTTGGAGAGCCTCTCTCTTTTTTCTTCCCCTGAACGCGGTGAGACTGTCCGTGCTTAGGAACTTCTGCTGCTCAGGTTCAGCTGAGCGCACAAACCCCCGCCTCAGCTGTTCCACACCTGGCGCCGTGCCGGGTGCCGTGAGCTAGCCTGGGCTCCGGTCAGCCGCATCACATGTATAGGGTTACAACAGCATATCCTGAAATGATTACATAGAAAATAAGATCATAATTGTCTATATCTAATTATAATCAGCTATATTTCTTTTGCGTTGTAGAGAACCCCTTTTCTAAGCTGTTTCAATGAGTTTTATACATCGTTAGCCTAATCACACAGGAATGGCATGTTCATTGCAATGTGAGCGAATAGTGTCAACATTGATAAAAATATCATCTTCACTTTGGCATGTTTAGAGACGGAAGCTTTAAATGAAAAGAAGAGGAAATATTCATAAAGGGTAGTATCTTGGAACATGGAAATATGAAAAACGAAGTTCACTTTCCTGTTAAAGTTTAAAAATGTTTAATAAAGACAATAGGAGAAATAATAGAGCAAAGAAATAGGGTTGCAACTGGGTGTCTTGGCATGCTGCCAAAAGCACACCGGTGTCTTGCAACCCCCCCTTTTTATCCTGTTCCTCATGCATGGATTTATGCACATTCACTTTTCCAGGACTGCATAGTCACTCCTTGGGTCTGGTCTTCATGCACGGACTTATGCATATTTATTTTTCCAGGAACTGTTCTGCATTGCCACTCCTTGGGTTTGTCAAGCGTAATCCCACTTTTATTTGGTTATCATCTTTTTGATTTGGGCTTTGGTCCCTTCTTTCACGAGCGGTGAATGCTGATAGTCACTTGGGCCTCTTCTGGAAGTTATCTATTCAGGCAGCTGAAACACACTACACTTAAATTTTAACTACCGCAAAGAAAAACTTTATATATCTATTCAGACAGTAAAATTCTACTAGAGAGAGAGAAAAAGAAAAGAAACGATCATGCTTAAACATTAATTCCAACATTTGCGAAAAGTCAATACTAAAATACGCATTTATAACAAAAAGTAGTGCACAAATCAAAATGGAGACCATAGACCCATTTCCCACAGACACTGTTGAAAAGTTGGGGAGAAACTTAGGAGTTTGTATTCTAATACAGATGAAGATATTTAATTCTATACCAGGTTTAATAGGTTGATGATTGTTTATTCTTACATTGTGTTTCTTACATTTTCTTACATAGTCGTTACCTATTGAAAATTACGTATTACTGTCAAAATAATGTCCTCTAGATTCGTCATGAGGACATTACTAGTGTTCTTCTATGAAACTCTATTACATGCAAATATTTCTCCATCTTCTTCATTCCTAAGCACAAATTCATAACCCTTCTTTGTTTCACCTTCCAAACACTTCCCTGACAATTAATTAGTACCAAATTAATTAATTAGAGAATTATCACAGATCATCTTGTTGCTCCTGTCTCCAAATTAAACACATAGCATCAGGATTATTTTATTTTCATGTCTGCCTTTATTTATCATAGCCTAATGTTCAGTGATCCATGCAGTTTTAAGAGGAAGTCATGCCTTTACTATCTGTAATTTTTCATGGATATATTACTAGGAATCAATGGTACTAGTCTGTTATGGTTTGCAATTTTTTATTCTATTGGTTTATTATTAATGGTTTTAATGCTGATGGCTTGTTCTGGTATCTGGTATCTGGTCCCTTCCCTATCAATCGTTGTTACCCTGCCCCTTGTTCTGGTCCCTCCCATGTCACTCCTGCCTTGAGCCAATCCTTCCAGTGTTCCCTCCCCAGGCATTCCTGGAGGGCTCCCTATCCTCGACACCCCATTGGGACCTGGGACCTGTTCTGCCCCCCACCTTCTGTAACTGGTCTCAGTGTGTGACCCTCCTCACCCCTGCCCTGATGCTTCCCCAGTGGTTTATGATTTGTACCCATCCCCAGAATTGCTGCAGTCTTTAAACCTGTGCCCACCAGTGCTCAGGGCTCTCCTGTTGTGACCCCTTCAGCTCCAATAAACCTCTCCTGCTGGAACCTCATACAGAGAGCCTCGTCCTTCTCCTTTACCCAACCCCTGACAGGGCTGGCAGACTCTGCACTGTAGAGTGAGCAGCTCTAAAGGTTCAGCTGTTGGTTAAACCCCATACCCTGGCTGTTCCCCGCTCCTGGCACAGTGACGGCATCCTCCCAGGATCTGGTGGGCTGTGTAACTAGTCCTGTTAAAAAAAATAATAACTTTTCATTAGGTAATGTTCCTTAACTACGGTCAGTAGAAAAAGCTGCTTTATTCCTATGCCATGTTTATATTTATAGACGGGGTTCACCATAAACTCAATCAAGCTCCTTGGTTGAGTAAGTTGAAAATAAGGACCTGAGTGAATTCCCTTCATCAAGGAAAGCAAGGAATGTGGTATCAGACCTGTCAACAATGTTCAAAAATATTAATATAAAAATATTAATAATTTTAATAGGCAAAAATTTCATTCACTTAAACACTACATTTGTAGCCAAATTTAAGAGATTCTTTTGTTCAGTAGAATTAGAATGCAACCCTGTAGAGAAGATAAAACCAATGCCAACAGAACAAACCCGCTCTTTTCAGCTCCTTGTAGAGAGTAAGTGTATCTTTCCACTCTACCTGGAATGAATTTCATCCACTGTCTTTGTTTCTTGACATGAATGAAGATTCTCTATACAAAACACAATAAATTAAATAACTGGTATATCAAAAGAATCTAACTGACATGATCCACAGACATGATCTAATAGAATCTGTTAATAGAAGTGAGGTTGTACTGACATATGCAAACTTTTAGTTCATCTACAAATGTGACATAAACATTTTATACATGAACTTACACAAGAAAAGATAGCTTTGAAAAGGATAGATCTCACAGCTGTCTTAGTCTTGATTATATTTTCCTTAAGCTTCTTCCAAGCAGTGAATATTGCATAAGCATGACATTAAATAGTAGCCATTGCCATTTGTAAGAGTCTAGAGAAAGAAAGGATACCACATTAAAGTAACACACTCAGTTAAAATCCAGAATTAAAATGGATTTTGAAGCATCAGCAAATGTCTGCTAAAACCTTGTGACAACCCATGTCTGCTTTGTCTGCAATATTTACTGCAAAGACGAAAAACACATTTGACTGTGAGTGGTGTCTTGTGGGACTTCATTCCAAAGCTGTTTTTTAAGGATTTAGATAAATATGTCCCTTGGCTTCTAGTAGTTTTCAAGAATGCCCATGACTCTGGTCCAGTGTATCATAATACCTCTTTGCTACTGTCTTTGATTACACATTGACATTCTGCAAAACACAGAAATTGAAAAATGGGCACCATAAGAACCAACTTTTTCAAAGAACCAAAGAGTAATTAAACTCATTTGTGTTGTTCTTATTTGTGATATTTTTACAATTAATTTTTATAATTATTGCTCCTATAATCTCATAATAATTCATTTTGCCTATTTCTGCTTACACTTTTTCAAAATCTGAAAGGAATATATTTTTAATTTATATTATAATAAAATTACCATGTGACAAAAAAATATTAAATCGAAGGAATGGAAGTACTGTTCAAAAACCAAATAGCTCATTTAAAACAACTTTGCTGAAAGACACAATATAAAACAGAGCTTTCCTGAAACTCAAAAAACCCAAGGGATATTGCCTGTGTGCTGATATGGATGGGTGACGGGGAGAATATCTCAGACTCGTGGCAGTTGACAGGAGAACAGAAAATTGTCCATTCATGCTACAGACCCCAGTCATTTTCTCATCTTCTGGTGTCCCCAGTACAGGTCAAAAGTGAGTCATTTTTACAACAGGTCTTAAACAATATTGCTCAGAGGTCTTTGTATATTGTAACTGGATATGATGGAGCAGAAATGCACTAATGGAATAGTCCTGACCTTAAGTGTCAGTTTTGTGTGCTATGGGCCCTGCTATCAGTTTGCTTTTGGGCTTTACATAGGGAGAGAACTCATGTATCTCATGTATCTCATCTTAGCAATAAAAAACGAGGTCTAGGACACCCAGAATTTCAAGCTACAGAAGAGAAAAAACACACACAATTTCTTTTCCAGAAAGTTGTCTAAAGTCTAGGATGTCATGGAGGGACACTCCTGAGAATGTTTTATAGATGAATGTAACCAATGTTATATTTTTAGTAGTAACCACTGTAGCTAGGATTCAAGGTCTATTAAGCTTCTTCTGCAAAGAAATTGTTATCAGAGAGTATTAGCATACTTAACCATCTCAAAATGCAAATGTTTCTCCATAATAACCCCAACTCACTCAGCCAAAAACTTTAGCTTGTGATGTTTCTATGTACCATTCCTTTTAATTACATATACTTATAATAAATATTTAGTCACAGACAAGAATAAGTCCAAGTTTTCCTTAGACACATCAGTTCATAACTGGTTTTAATTATTTAATTATAATTTAATTTTAATGGTCAGTAATTGCCTTAAATGATTCTATAGAATGTTTTTGTGTTAAATAATATAACTTGTTCTTCCTGACTAATCACTACTTTTGAACTTCAATGAATCTCCTATTTATAAGAATCAATAATCATAGTCATTTTTCAAGGAATTTATTTCCTTCTTAGGAAGAAAAGTTGGCTTTTGCCTTAATACAGGAGAGTATCTCTTTCTTTCTTTCTCAAGCTTCATAGTTTACAAACAAACAAAATTACAAAGGAACTAACTTTATTATCTGTAAGGAAAAGTAGTGCTTGGAGCATGAAGGAAACAAGTTTCTGAAGGGAACAGTACAAATAGACTCGGTGTTTTCAGGCTTTCTTTTGAAAATATTTTTTTTTTTCTTTGAAAAGGTGTCTATCAACATGAAAAGCAAACACAACGAGTGGTTTCTACCACACACAGATGAAATTATAGGACTGCTACAGGACAGCATTTTAAGCCACTAAGCCTGACAGTGAAAGGAATTCTGAAAATGATGGTAGATCTTTCTAGGCAGGATAAATTCATGAACTTCTTGCTTTTTCTTTTTTTTTTTTTTTTTTTTTTAAAAGTATTTCTGGTTTTAAAAGTAGACATACAGCTTCTGAAGCCACTCAGTCAAATTGAAGAAATGTAGCAAAATTATTCTCACAATTCCAAATACACTAAGCTGCCGTTCAAAAGGAAAAGGAATAATATCAGCCTTTTATGAACAAAAGAGAATGTAGACTTCAAATGGAAATCGGTGCTTTGACTATTTTCTCTTCAGTAAGAGCATAAAAATACTTTTCCTCTGGGCTTGGAAGAAGTTTACTATCAGTTGAAAAAATTCAGTTGTGTGCATCTTGTTACAACAGAGATTGAGGTTATTTTAACAAGTTTTTGTGGAGTTTAATGGGTTGCAGTCTACAGAAAAACACATAATAATTAGTGCAGCATCAAACACGTTAGATGTAAAAAAGGTATATATTTTGGGGTTTTAATCAAACTGAAACTTGCTGTGTGATGCTAGTGTTATGAATTTTGAGTTCTAGTGAAGACCATTGTGATATAATCCAGCAGGGTGTTAGAGACATCAAATATGAAAAGATTTTGAACTACTTTAAAAGAGAAAACAAGTTACTTGTCTTCTGCATAAATGTGTCTCACTGGGATATTTGGAAAAAGTATGATTCTTTCAGATTTTCCAAGATGTTCTTTTAACAGAGACAGCAATTGTGAACTTTTTTGCTATGCCTGTATATTCTGAAGATTAGATAAACAAACTAAAAGTAAATTTTCCCAAAAATAAATAAGAATTTTTTCTGTTATACTTTTTAATTTCATACCTATCTCTAATTACGCACCATTTTGCAAATACTGTGGGGATAAACTTGAGTACTTGTACAGGTTTTAAGAAGAAATCATAAAAAAAAAAAATCCTTTAACACCAGAATCAGCCGAACAATGGGAAAGAATTAATTTGGATTAATGTTGGGTTTTATCATCTGATTGAAAATCATCATTTCCTGCAACATAATTTTTAGGTTAGCCAAAAATTTTCTTTGGTTCTTTTAAACATTTGGGTCCAAATTTATAATATGTAGGCTGAACCACTATAATGGATGACATTGTAACTACTTTTTAAAGTCTATTTTTCTTACTGATTTCACACATTATGAAAATTAAAACAATTATTTGAATTTTAAACATTGAATTAAACTTTTTTTTTTTTTTCCTTCTATCATTATGCTTTTATTCCTTGGAGCTATTAATTATTTTTAATTTAATCACAGCTTTTAGAATTTTCCATCCAACCAAATAAATTCAGGGGCAGAGATTGTGCCTAAAATATTGTAAATTCAATGAGTAGGTGCATGTACTGGTGAAAATAAACTTTCACTAATAAAATGTCTCAAATAAATTCATCAAACAAGTTAAAGCTATTCATTTGAACTTAATCCAATGATTTTAAAAAAATATTTAATCTCTATATAGTGATTTTAATTACTGAAGATAAAAATATAGAATAACTAAGGTTGAAAAATACCTGTAAGATGACCAAGTCCAAACATAAGCCTAGACCTCCACCATGTTCACTACTAAATCACGTCTTCAAGCACCATATCGACAAATTTTTGAACACTTCCAGAATTGGAAGTTGTTCAAAAAGGAAAAGGTTTGCTGAGCTTGTGGATATATAAAGATGGGTTTATATGATTCCATAATGCAGAACAACACAGAGATTTTATTTCCTACATTTCTTCAATATAAATTACTGCAAATTACTAATAAAACCTAAATTTATTATTGATAAAGAGAGTACATCTAAGTTACTACAAAATTACTACCAGAAAAGAAAATATATATATTTCAATAGTATCAACAAGCATATATTTCATTATTAAGGTTACTGCTAAAATAACCCACAGGAAACTATAAAATATACCTAATTACTTATATGCCTACCTGTGTATTTATTGTTTAAAGCAGTAATTGTAAAATGCACACCAAACTGCTCTCAGAAGTACAGCCAATCAATGATGAACAAATTCTCACTTTGAAGAGGATAATGCCACAGAATCTGGAGTCATTCAGGGATCCCCTGTAGGCTTGCAGTCTGTCTGGCAGACCCCTTTACAGAGAGGCTGTATTTTGGGAAGAACACAAGTAACTTTTATATGGCAGGGACTAGAATCCTACCACCTCGGGCAGGGCATAGATGTTGCTAATTCCATATCCCTTCACAACAAGATTATCTGCCAATTGATTGAAGGCAAAGCATTGCTTTTTTTGTTTTGTCTTTTTTTTTAATTTTAGCAAAAATTTTACATCTTTCAGAGTATCTTTCGGGATCAAATGTCCAACATGCAGCTAGGCATATACACAATAAAATGAGTGATCATCTGAAGAGTCAGGCTTTAAGAGTCACAGTAAATAAGATAATAAGTATCCAGGAACCAGTCAGAAGTTTTCCTCAGGGTTCAATGTCAGTTCCAGTTCTCAGCAATATTTTTGTCATTGACTAGACAACACAGTTGAGAACACACTGAGTTTGCCAATGACGCTAAATTATGAGAATCTGTTGATTCTTTTGAATGTAGAAAAGGCCTCATAGAAAGAAGTTGTTAGAGAGACCTTCGTAGACTGTGAAATTAGCAAAGACAAATGTAAAATTCTTTCCCTGGCGTCCTGGGCTGGCCAGGACAGGATTAATTTTTGCAGTAGTCAGCAGAGTGGATGGCAAGACCCAGATGCTATTCTGTACCACCTCATGTCATTTTCCAGGTTCAGGGGAAGAACTTGCTTCTGGTCAAGAGTGCATGGAGCAGTCAGGTCCAGCGGTCAGCATTTCACATGTGAATCACTTGCTTCTCCCTTGTATATTTTTGTTGTTAATATTGTTGCTGCTTCTGTTTGTTTTCTTATCTCGTTGCTGTTTCCAATTAATTGTTCTTATCTCAACCCAAGATCTTTGTCTTTCATGACTCCAATTCTCCTCTCCAGCCTGACCATGATTTTCTTTTCCTTCTCTAATAAATACAGCTGTGTACAAGACTCTTTTTCTTCTTTTGTTTTTCTCTGATTTGTTTTTCCATTCATTGCAAATAAGCAAAGGTAATTCTTTCCTCATAACTTCTTCATTGCTGAAAGTATAATAAATTGTTACATTTTAAGAAAATATTTCTCTAATTGATATGTTTCCTGTGACAGTTGGCCCAGTTCTGGAAAATGATGAAAATATATTTGAATACAGTTTATTTGAAAATTTATTTAAAATATGTGCCCTATTACTCCTTCTAAATATTAACTGAACTACAAATAAAATTTCTTTTTAATCTGATTAAATCTACCTAACAAATAAAAAGAAAAAGAAATTATAAGCATACTGCATGTATGTATGGTCTTTCCATCAGTGTCCACATATTACCTTTTTGGAACTTCTTCCAAAAAGAAGTTTTGGTTCCAAGCATCATATAAGAGCAGATGAGCCAGAACATGGCAATTTAGCTATGTAGAAATTGCCTGGTCCATGTCCCAGAACAAGAGTCAATCCTAAATATGTCCAGGGATGCAATCATGAGAAAGACACTCTTGAAGAATGGACTAGAACTATACTGTTTTGCACCCTGAGCTTTTCAATTCATTTCCTTTCTTTCTGTGTCAGATGCAAATCCTACAACGTCTAAAACAGTGTGGCATCTGGACAATGATGATGATGATGATGATGTATCTGTTATCCAGGCAAAAATCAGGAGTTACAGTCCCACTAGTTTAATGAAAGAGGGTTGTGAATGGATGAAAAATAGTAGCGGAAGTACAGAATTAAAGGTATATCAATGCTACAATAATAGTCTTTATTCTCACTATACTGTAGATGGATATGAACTTAGCTTTTTTGCCAGCTTTATGTAAAATTATTCTATGTTATGTGGCAGTTGAAGGTGTCTTCTTAAATGAAAGGATCCATTTCTTTCTCCTTCAGAAGAACATATTATGATCAGAGACACATCAGGACAGAATATAGTATCTGGGACAGAAGAACTGACAATTGACATATTTTAGAATTTAAAAGGAAGTCTCCAGTGCTTCATTTTAAATAAAGTGTAAAGTAGCAAAATTAATGAGAAATACGAAATTCCATTTACATAACTAATGACACTCATATCTATCCAATAGTAGGCTGACTGTTATTCAAGGGTGTGAGAACAAATTGTTTCATGAAGTTAATGCTTTCATTTTGTACTCTTAAGGAGCCTGATGTTGGGACTAGGTTTTTCAAGACTTAGAAAAGGATTAGAATTCATCAATACTGTAAGAGCATGGGAAAGATTGATTCAGTGATTAATCTCATGTTAAACACATGGGAACAAAACAGCTGAGTATATTTGTCTCCATAATCCCTTTTCCCAAATGTAATCGCAAATGGAATTGATCAACCTGTGTGTTTCTTCTGAGTCAGTAGTAGACATATTAGAATTGCTAGGCTGTATAATAACTTAGTGCCAGAATCAGCAGCCTTCACTGCTCAAGAAAATTAGCCACTACCACTTTATTTTAAGAGAAATTCTAGATTTCAAAATTTTTCATGGAATATTTTCTAAAGAAAATGTCAATTCTCTTAGAAGAATTGCTTTTACAATTTCTACCATATCCTTTGTAGACTGAATATCTTCCTCTCTTAAGGGGACCATTTTTATTCTATGTATTAAATACTTACAGAACTAGAACATTGTTTTTCATGGCTTCAAGGGAGTAGAGACAGTACCAGACGATAATCACTCTCCTTTGTAATTAGCTTTTTGCCACAAGGTGAACTTCTACTGCTGCCTTTATTTCTGATGGTTTCTGTGGAAAAGAAATAGAGCAGGCATTGAGCATCACAGGTACTATAATGATATGAGTGGAAATGCTGTCTTGAATCTTAGAGTTGGTTGTCTAGGTTCTTGGGAGAAACAGAGCTGAGCATATTTTTTTACTTCAGGGCTTCTCACTGTTTTTGATTTGATCGGTATATTTACTGTTTTGAAATCTGTTCTATGACCCCAGGACCCTCATGGACTCTATGGGCAGAGTAAGTTCTTCACCCTAAGACTTTTTCACATTTCAAAAAGCAATGCAATGTGCTACAAATGTTGAAAATTTTTTATTGTCTTAATTAATACCTATTTCAGACCCTGTTTTTCCCCCCACAACACTGCAAACAAGCAATATATTGCAAAACCTGTGAGGTATAAAAGCATTTGTGCAAACAGGCTATAGGCAAAAAAAAAAAAAAAATTGGCAAACAGACTATCATATAATATATTAAATTCCATTTTAAATGTGCTTGACAGTATTCTAACTGCTGTCCATTACAACTAAATTTTCAAAGACAGATCCAAGGTGAAATAAAATTTAGAATGATTAGGTTAAATGCTAAAAGTTTGTGTGTTCATCTGACTCACCTAACAGCTTTATGATTTCCTTCAATGTTCACCATCTACATCCGGTACTGTTCCAGTCTATCTTTCAGTAAAAATGCAGCCTGTGGAATTGTAAATATCTGATTATTAAAAGGTGACAAACAAAATACAATATTAAGAAAACACAAAATCTAATTAATCTGAAAGAAAATATTGTCTTGCACAGTATGTTTCTGATCAAACTAATATTTTTTTCCTTAAAATTAATAAAAAGCATAAAAAGCCAAGTAAACAAATTACAGTTACAGACATAAATTGTTTCTTTGCACTTTTTTTTCTTTTTAATAGTCATGGTATATATCTTATGATTACTCTAGGATTTAAACTGTGAGAAAAGAACAACTATATTTTTGTTCTTAGATGCATTTGCTATCCCAAAAAATTTAGTTTGTATGAAAAAAAATTGCTTACCATATATGTATTCACGTGTGTGTGTGTGTATATATATTATATATGTATGTATGTATGTATGTATATATGTATATAGATATATATAGATATATATAGATATATATATAGATATATATAGATATATAGATATATATCACATTTTCACTGGTGTCTTGAAGGAGAAAGAAAAGTTTCCAGTATCTGTAGAAAACACAGTCTTTGAAGTACTTTGGATGAAGGGAATACTGTCTGGTTCTGTTTTTTTTTGCTGTGACAGCACAGTAGAATTATTAAGAGAAAAGCTGTCTGTGTTATTGTTATTAATATCAGGAAAACCTCAAAAGTTATGACACTTGGGCTGCAGTCATACAGTCTGTTCAAGCTTTGCCTGGATATCAAACTGATTTGACTCTGAGGTTCCTTCATCAGAGCTGTTTCATCCCCTAGGGAAAATTATGATTAAACCTATATATCTTGACCTATTCAAGAGCCATACAGACTTGCCCCTGCTGAATTTCCTTTGGACAGAAGAAAAACTTACACCTACCACTCTCACTGGTCATTGGGGACAATATCAGATTATACACAGCTATTAAAGTATACAAATATACTTGTCCCTTTGGGGAATAAATCTGTGCCAGATGGAAGATGGCCCCATAGAGGTAGGATGTAATCATTTAATTAGCATGTACATCAGAAGCCTCAAGTGTTCCTAGAAGCATTAAATTTAGAATTTCTAAACTTTGGAATGCTTTACTTACATGTCAAACTTCTGTCAGCATAGTTTTCTTTTGTGATGGACAGCAAGGGTCAGAATGTGGAAAGGTGAAGGGAAGAAATGCTATCCAGTGTGTCATTACTGTAATACCAAATAGCATGGTAAAGCTCTTGGCAGGTTTGTGCACTATGGGTTTGGAGTTGAATTTGATTTTTAACTTGCTGTTGTGAAGACTCCTCAGTCTATAAGCAAACCAATGTACACCATATATATATTTTTGCCTTGTCTGCAGTGGGACATTAGTGACATTTGAAGTAACTTTTAAATTCACTATTCACATCTTTCACTTCCTCTTAGTGTGTCCCTTTATGTGAAAAGAGAACTTTAATTGATACTTTTTTCTTTTATTTCTATTCATCCAGCCTTATAATAAAGCACTGGTTGGTAATCTAAAATCAAGAAATAATTAGCACTTCAGTTCTGAGTCACTGATAAATTTTCCATTAAGATTTTAAACATATCAAAGTGGAAATATTCAGATGAAAGCACTTTTCCTCACCTAAAACAAATTGCTTCATTTGTGTTTTAAGATTTTGTCATCTGTAATTCTCATGGTCAGTTGTTTTTCTCCTGCTCACAATTACACTCTCTTTTGACAAAATTCTTAGCAGATTTTCAGTTTCAGTGACAATTATTTCAGCCAGGATTTCATTGTAGCTGAAGTAAGACAGAGTTTCTCCTTCTTACTCTTTTTGTCTGAGCATGGGCATGCACTCTTGTACGTGTGTATATTGCAAAGCACAAAGGTACACTGTTATGGAGAGAATTTTTTTCTTTGACAAAATATAGCTTGCAGTAGCTGAGCCAATCAGAGATGAAGAGGGGAAAAAGCATGGAACAGACTCACACTGGAATGCAGCTCCTCTGATGTCTTTATTAAACCCATCTGATTAAGCTGCTTATTGTGCAACGGTTTTGGCTGCAATTTTAAAAAAGCTACCTATCAAATTTCAAACCTTGTTGGTCACTTAACAAAGGATGGAAATAGCAGTGTAATTTATTCCATGCTTACTCTTCTACCTCGAAAAAACCCTAAATGTCTAAAGAATGAAAACCTGATAAAAGTGCTCGTGAGATAGGTTAGTGTAGCAGTCCTCAACCAATACTACTTTTTTGGAGATGGAACAAACTTAGGTTTGTAGGAGGGCATTGTATTCCCATGAGGTAGAATAGACAGTCTGATATTGTCGGGTAATTGTTTTTTGTAAAAAACTTTTTATTTATCTGTATTAAGTCTGTGTCCTGTCATCAGAGATCTTTCTTTTTATTGTCATCTAGTGTATTTTGTGACATCACTTAGTTCAAAATAATTGTTGAATATTTTCTTCAAATGCAGGCATTTATTTTTCACTATGAAAAGTGCAAGGTATTATTGTCACATTAGAGATATATAAAGCTGTGTGCATCATAGAAGTTTCCTGAGAATCTTTTTTACCCCCCCAGACACCCTTATCACCACTGCACTTTGAATGTGTATAAATATTAGTGTTGAACTAATGAACGTTTATCTGGCATGTCTGATCAAATTATGCCTCTCTACAGGAAATCAGACACTTTAATCTTTCTAAATAGTGGAGCAGAGAAAAACCTCCTTTAGGAAAAAGAGTTGACAGTGAAGTTGCAAAAATCAATAATTCAGATTTTGGGAAATATTTGGATCTCTGGGTCAGTTTTAGTCATGACTTTTAAAATGGGAAAGAACTGTAGAGCAGCAGCAGCAGCTGCTGCTGCTGCTGCTGCAGTGACATCTAATGCCTGGAACATCTTCTGCTGAGATGGTATGAAATATTGTCTCCATATTAATTTATACAGTGTCTGTCACCTGAGAAGACTGATGTAAACCTGGAACGTGCATAGGTGACTGCTGCATAGAGGACCCCCAGCAAAAAGCTTTCTTTCTGGAGACAGTGTTCCAAGTTGTAGCGTAGACAGAGTTTCAAGGCAATAGAGAATGAGAGTCCTGGGGAGAGATCCAGAGCCTCTGCACCACTGAGCTTAGGGTGCTGAAAGCTCGTGTTGTTCACTCTCACAGCCATCAGAATAAGAAAGCAGGTGAGTGAGCAACCCACACATGTGCTTGTCTTTTTCAGCTCTGCAGGCAGCTTGTTAGACACTACAGGGATACAACTTTTGATCTCTACACAGCCAGTGGCAAAGCATCATGGACTACCTATTCAGAGCTAAGATAGTGTGTATGTTTAACTAGTAAAAAGAGTCTTACTGCACAGAATCCATACAAGAATCTATACAGTTTAAGTGGCAGGATTTATTCAGCATGCTAGTTCTTATCAAGCAAAGGACAAAAATTTAACCTGTATGTGTGCTTACAAATGAGCTCACTTTAAGAAACTGAGAAAGTTTTCAGGTACTCTGCTAAGTTACCGGTCAAGCGGCTGAACACAGCTCTGAGCAACCTGATCTCTTTGAAAATGTCACTCCTCATAGCCAGATTTGCTGAATTAGATGGACTTTAAAAGTCCCTTCCAACTCAAACTATTTTATGACTCTATCCTTCTGTCATCATTCTAAAATTCTCTCACTGAAGATTCATTTGAGTTGTAAAGGTCTTTGCTGCTATTTCTCTACTGAGTTTCAAGTCAGGCAAGACAGCTTCTTTTCTGGATTAAGTAAGGTTTAAATTTAATTGGTCTTCTATGATCTCTGCTTGGGCTACAGGTCAGCTGCTAAACCACTGTGTGAACTATTTTTGAAACAAAAAGTACTGGAGTATATTATCTCCTTTCTAGACCTTGTTTTAAACAGTCAGTTAAGGAACTCCAGTTTTATAGCCTTTCTGTCAATTAACCGAGATACTAAAAGCATTATAAATTATTTCATTTGAGGGAATAGCTCTATTTTCTGAACATTACTGCAATATATTCCGTGGCAGAATTCTCACACAATACTGGTCTAGATATTCTTTCATAATCTTTATTGTTTGACAGGTTATGGAATAGTTTCAACAAGGAATGTGTGAGACATTTTATTATACAAGCTATCCCAGTGTGCCATGACCTAGTACAAGAAAAGAAAAGTGCCAAGAAAGGTTTTTCTGCAGGAACTGTTGTATGAACATGGTCTTCTTTGCCACTCAACTTGTCTGCTCAAACTGAACTGCCTGTAAATGAAAATCATTAATCAGGCACCAGTATCAGCTGCACAAATTATTTTTCTCTCTTGCTTTTAAGAAGGAAAGATGTTGTACCTTAGAGTCACTTTTATTTACTGTTAATAAGTTCTTTTTTTCAGAAGTATTCAACTTTTTAATTCAGAAACAATTTAAGGCTTTTTCCTACATGAAAAGAATGTAATCTTCAGAGAGAAACAGCTTTAAATGCCTTGATTCCTTTACTCTCTGTAAGGTTATTTGCTTTGACATACATTGATCACAAGCAAAAGGATATGCATAAATACATAATTTTCCATTGGAATGGACACAAAACATTAAAGTATATCGTAGATTCAGTGAGATTACTCAAGATGGCAAAAAAATCGACCTGATATTTTTTAAAAGATGATTTAGGCACATTAAATTAATATTTATTTATTTATTTATGAGGAGAAAAACTAGGTAAATAATGAAAAGCGTCTTTTGTCAGGTTTATTGGGATTTCTCTCATCATGAAGGCAACTGAAACTCCTAAGAAAACTAAGTTTCATTTGTATTTAACTGGAAAGAATTTGAAAACTTAGTTTTCAAAGAAGTTTGTAAAAAGGAGCCTTTTGCTGAGAGCCTAGTGACAGATGACTATTAGTGTTTCACACTTTCATTGTAAATTCAAAATACTTACTCCAGTGGTCTGTAGATCATATTTGAAAAAATAATTAGATTATAATTCATCTTATCATTTTGATTTTCCTGCATATGGTATGGACAACTTGCAATATAACTGTTTTTTTCCTGCCTGACTTCCGTTGTGTGTCAGATTTGATCAAGCAACAAACAAATGAAGCACACTTATTAGCCACTAACCAGTGTGTTTCCTAAAAGTATGCAACAAATTATAGAACTGTGAGGGGCATATTTCTTTGTATATCCCTGTTTTCAAAATTTATAATTTTTTTAAAGATTATTCCTTTGAACATCTTAAAGAATCCTTGGAACCTGAGTGTAAGCTAAATCTGTTTCTCTGGAAGACAGATAAAAAAACTAGATGGAAGGGAAGTGTGGATAAGTCTATGAAATTCATACAGAAAAATAAAGGAGAACTTTGTCGGAATGAAATTTCAAATGAAAATAAATTTATCTGTAATGTTATATTTTTTCTAACATCTGTTTTAACCCATCTCTGCAAAATTGGTCCTAAAACAAATGGCAGAGCTATTTCATTTTAAACAAATGAAAATTTGTTCTGACCTGATTTTCAGTTTGCAGCCAGATTTTAGATTATGAAAAGTTATCATGATCTTATGTTCCATCCTAAGACAATAAAAGTCAAGCAAAATTGGATAGAAACATGAATGTTGAGGTGAAAGTGAGTTTTATTTTGACTAATGAGGGATTTTAGCTGTATTCATGACTATTTCTTCATTTGCAAGTTTCTGCTCATAACAAGGTCACAGTTTCATTCCACAGAATTTAATTTTTTTTTAAAATATTTGGTTGATGTTATAAGTAAAGCTACATTGATCTTTGACCACAGACTTTTGCTTAAGCTGGGTCATTCCCCCTAAAGTGAACACGAGTGTTAATATGCAGTGGGGGGTATTCTTGTGACACCAAAGAAACCTGCATGACACTCATCCAACTACAGACTTTACTAATTTTTTTTTTCTCTAGCCCTTTTTTCTCTTTCTTTTTTGTTACATTTATTCACAGTTGACCCAGTACTTTTGATGCTGTACCAGAGTTGGTATCCTAGACATCCCAGGGATATGAATGACTAGTATAATGCCTGCATGGGAGATGAGAAGCAGAAGTATATTGTTGAACCTTTAAAGAAAGGTTGACATTTTCCTGGCCTTGAGCAGCTCTCTTCGGTATTGAAGCTTTTGCAGCTTTCAACCCTTTGATTTATGAGCAAAAGCATAACATATCTTGGCCATTATGGAATCATAAAAGTCCTTTATATCATCCCATTCCATTTTTACTTAAAAAAGAAAAAAAAAAAAAGAAAAGTTAACTCCTTTCCTATTCTATCTCCATTTTTTGAGATATTTTTCTGTTTGCAGAAGAGAAGATTATTTATGAAATATTTTCTTTTTGATAAAATGGTATGAAGACTTTTATATGTTAATTCTCATTTTAAAAAATCCTATAAGAATTCTTGAGCAGGGTTTCAAATTCTGAAATAATACATTAAAACACAAATTTAAATGTGTAAGTAGTTAAAATCATGGCAATTTTTATGAGAAGAGAGGGCAACAAAGAAAACTTTGAAAATAACAAAACACTTTTTTCACAATCTCATGGGGTTTTAAACTACCTATGAACAAAAATCCCCCAAAAATTTAGCTTACTTAAGCTTATTGGTTTAAAGTAACTGTTTCTGCTTCATATAGTCTTCAGAACTTCTTTTAATATAATCATCTACTCTCAGAAACAGTGATAACAATTTTGCTGTGCTGTAGCATTAACAAAACACTTTCAGGTTTTTTTAAGGAGTAAGCACTGATTATAATTATTATTGGTTGTAATTTAATTCTACAGCCTCATGCAGTTTATCCCAGTTGTAATCTCCCTGGAATCCACAGGAAAATTTTTATCAATTACACTGAAGGCAAAATGAGACTTCTAGCAGTATATCCCTATGGTTCGTATGGAAACTTTACAACAATTTCATAATCATATTAATTATATTACATCCATCTGTGTCTCTGTCCACAGTGAAAAGCAAGCTGATCTTGTCCTAGAAATTTAGTTCATCATTGAGCTTATGTTAATACTGACCTTCAGTGGGATTTACTGATTTTGGTTCAGTCTTACACAGAAACTCTACTCACCACTAACTAGCTTCTACAGGTCAATGCAAACCCTGACTAGAAACAGATTTCATTTTACTATTATTACTATTATTACTATTATTATTATTATTACTATTATTATTTTACATTTTATAATTATTTTATTTTACTTTTTGAATAGAAATTGACAAAAACAACCCTTCTAGCTGAAGCTCACCTTATCTCACTTTGTAGGTTTTACAGATACTCCTTCTAAATAATTTCTTCTATTACTCTTGCAAAGTTTTGCAAGAAAGAAAGATTTGAAAAACAACTTTCCATCATAACATGTCTCTTCTACTATTCTAGTAAATATTCTATCTAGGCAGTAAAAATTCAGATGAAGGCAAATAAGAGCAAGTGAACTGAGACATATGTCTGAGAATTACATTATTGATTTTTAAAAGACTCAAGAAGAGACTCAAGAGTGCACCACTAAACAACAAAAAAAATTTATATATTCAGAATCTCCTCTCTTGACACAGAAAGAATAAAATTTTAAAAGCCAGAAGAATAATGAAATCATAACAAAGTCATATGAGTCATAAGCTCAGTTTTTAGGCACTGTCCTGGGTCATAAGTTTTAACACTTCACAGCCACACTTGGAAACTCTGGAAGGAATTCAGTTGCACACATGTGAACATCTAGTACCATTTGATGCATCCTGCAGAAGTCAATTATTCTTTCAGGTGTTGCTCTGAAAGAATGTGGAATTGTCAGATTTTATGGAGAACACACTGATGTACAGTTTTCACCTAAGTATTTTAAATTACACTTCTATTTATGAAAATAAAAACCCTACATGGGGTTTAAATACATTAGATTAAATAAGAAATCCAAAAGGTAAATTGTTACTCAAATTTAGTTCTCTCAAATTTATTTTCTGTTTCTTTGTTTGTTTTTTTTACAGGTCTTCAATCTTCCTCTCATCTGCTTCTAGTGTTTTTTAAAATACACTTGATACTATTGTTTTAATGTATTCTAACCACCATCTCCTTCACATGGCTTCTGTGAGCTATTTTTGTCTTATAGTTGGTAGAAATGATAAAGAATTCCTGTTATTCATTTGAAATGTCCTAAAAATGTATGATATAGTGTCCCTCAAGTTTTCTTTTTTGTTGGTTACATGTAACTCCCTTCATATCCATTGATATTTCATATTTCCAGAAATTATTTCCTTTTTATTTTTTCTCTTTAAATTAAAGAAACAAACAAAACAAACTTCTGTTTGATATCTCAATGCTCCTTCTCTGTACAGCAAAATATATTAATATGATTCTTCCCTAGATAATACTCCTAATTAAACAGTTATAAACATTAACTTGTTTAACTAGTATACCAAAGGGTTTCTGGGTTAAACTGTATTTTATCCTACTTGTGTGAATTTATTCCCCAACAGAGGCAGACATGCTGTGCACCAACTCCTGAAAGACTTATCTTTTTTCTAGTCAATCTAAAATGGACTTCATGCATTTGAATTTTGAAGGACCTATGTATATTCTAAAAAAATCCAAAAAAACCCACCCACTTTTATCTATAACAAGAGATAATATGTTTTAGGACACATCTGCAACTAAATTAGACCAGCTCTCAATGTCTGAACCTACTAAATTATGAGGCTGTTTGATTCTTCTTTTAACGAAGTTAGGAAATGACAGACTCATGTGATTTGGAGTGGGCATGTTGTGGGTTTTTGCCCTTCACACTACAAACACCCAAACAGACACAGAAACAACCAAAAAAACACTGATTTTATGATTCACAACAAAACACCTGTAGAGTTGTGCAAATAGGTTTTAGGTTTTTTTTTTTTCTTCTCTGAAATACCAGTTGTAATGTACTTTTTAAAGTACTATTAAGCAAAAGCAGAGAGCAAAAACTTAATCATACAGAGAGCAATACCATCACCTCCTACAGAAGAAGTGTTATATTTTTACAATGTCAAGCAGCAAGAATAAGAATGATATGAGAGAAAACTTATGACACGAGCTCTCTGTATTGTGTTCTCTTTCCCACTGGAATCACTGGCATACAACTTTTGCCTGCTCACAAAACTTCAAGGAATACACATTTCCTGTCTAACCCATAACATTTTTCTACTCAGTTCCACAGGAAAGAGTGAGATTTTCTGCAGGAAGGCAAAACATATTTTAAATCCATCCAGCATGAAAAGATATTAAACTTTGGGCGTTTTTTTCCCAAAGGGAATTAATCAAGTTTATTTCCCTTCTCCCTCTATAAGATTTTGCTTCCTGACGCTTAAAATCACCTAACAGTAAAGATCCAGATTCCAGAAAGAACACCAGAAAGAAGACAGAAATAGTGAGACTTTATAAAATCTGTGTTTGAGATACTATTGCCAGTAAGTTGGCATAAACATCTTTGATTGTCAGAAAAATCATTCTCTTGACAGGAGAGGATAGCCACAGTGAGTGTCATGCAGAAAAATCAGAGTTAATGGTCCACTATGAAAATCTCATTTCAAAGTAGAATTAATGCTGGCAGCTCAAGTACAGACAGGGACTTGCATGCAAGATATCTTAAAAATCACAAAACCAAACCAAACTCAGCCCTTCTGTTTTGTTATGAGAAATAAAAATTACCAGAATTCACATGTTTTCTTGCACAAACAAGCAAGTGAGTGAAATACAAATAAATTGGATAAAGTTTGGAAATGATACAAACAGATAACAAAAAAGATTTGAAGCTGCATTCACCCAAGAAGCTACTAAAGAGATAGCCAGTTTTACATTCAGAAGGTTTAATTCTATGTGAAATTCTAAAATAACATTCAATTATCAGAGTTTCTTTAGCAGCTACAGATTCACTGTCTTATGTGCGACATGTGACCCTATCATTGCTAAATCAGAAAGAGCATGATGAGTAGACACAAAAAATAAAAGCAGAACTGAATAAAGATTAACTGGAAATTTAATGGGGCTTAGGTTGATTTCTCTGGCTAAAGCAAGATGATATGTCTTGTCAGCTACTAACCATCAAAACTCAGCCTACATATGCAAAAGTCCTTCCCAATAGCGTTTTTATAAGCAAAAACTTCTCTTTGGTTGGGATTTGGACTGAGGACACAGAGTTTCACTTAAATTTTATTCCTGAACAGAAAACAAGACTTCAGTCTTCAAACACTAGCTGATGCAAAAGTCCTATTGGTCTTTCTAGTGGAAAAGGCCTGAAAGAGTTGAAAAATGTGAGCTAATCATGTTAGATTGAAGGCAAGTAGAGCAATTAGAAATGTTGCTTCATGGAAGTAAAATTTTACTCTGAGCCTTTCTGTACCACTAAATCCAAAACCAAGCTCTGGGTTGGCACTTTATACTAAGCTGATTTTCATCTAAACAAGAATGTGCAGAAAAGCAGAATAAAGGCAATAAAGAGCTGCTCAGTGGCATGAACATCTTTCCTAGCAAGTTCAGGCTCCTGTAACCTTACAGGCTCTCAAAACCTTTCTGTTTTCAACAAAGAAATCTCAAGTGAGCTTAAAGTGATGCATTTTTTAAGAGCTATGGATTTATTTAAATTGTGGTAAGCATTTTTAAAGCTATGAATTCATTTAAATTGTTTGTGCATCTTTTATCTAGGCCAACATCTTTCATTTCCAGTTTTCACTGTGGCTTATATTTCCTGTACTTAAAAATGATCTCCATTCTGAAGTTTGCATAGTACATTATGTACTTGATGGATCAAGTTCACACTGAAGTCAATGAGTTTGACTCAAGGGAAAGTGCTAAGCATATTTCCAGCAGGAACTATGATGAAGATTGTTATGATGACATAGTTCCAATTCTCTGAGAGCAATTATAAACATAACCTATATTTCAGACAACTTGAACTTTGAAAATATCATTTCTTAAAAAATAAGTCCTCAGTACAACAGTATCATAAGCAATCAACACAAAAGCAGAAACCTTGCAGTGGTTTCAGTAGAAAGCTGGAGCAGAAGAAGAAAAGTTTGAAGCAGACAACAAGAGGCAAAACTACTGAAGAAGAAAAAAGGAAGCTTTGTTCCAACCACATAGTTTCTAGTGAATGTGAGCTTCTGGTTAAATTTCTGTGTTGATTACCTTGTACTTATTTAATCTTCACAGGTTCTGAATTACAAGTGACTTCTTACTTATAAACACAAGTTATAAATGCAAAACTGAGGCCTACGAATTGAAGCTGTTTTGTGGGTTTTTTTCACTACAGAAGAAAAATTATTCACATTATCAGCTGTTTGCAAAATTGAATTCACAAAATGTATCAGGCAGAATGGGACCTTCAGGGAAAATTTATTAGAGTGGTCCTCCCATTGAATCACAAGAGGTAGAAAGGAGTCCCTTGCTTTCTAAACCCCTTTTCAGAGACATTTCCACGTGCATCTGGATCCAATCAGCCCCAGACTTCACCAACAGTTTATTTATAAAGTATTATACATAAACTTATTCAGGTATTCAGGTGTAGCTGAATAAGTTGTCTAAGTTTGTCTGAAGGATTAAAGATGGAAAAGCCAGATTAGATAGATGTAGATAGAATAGAAATATAGATATAGATTATATAGGTATAGATATATACAGAAAGAGATATAGAGAGATAGAGATAGATAAGAGAGAGAGATAGAGATATGATTTATTATGATAAAGTTTAGACAAAGAGATCTTAAATCAGAATTACTATACAGTGTAGGAGCTATTACTATTACAGTATAGTGCACTATAAAGCAAAATTGAACTAAATTATATTTAACCACTTGTATTAAAACTAGCAAAAGTAATTATTAAGTAGAGATTGATGTTACTCACCCATACCAGCATTTATGGACAAATGTCTTTTTCTCAGCCTCAAGGAGTAACCTTAAGGGGCATCCCCACTCAAGGAGCTACTCTTCACACACTGTCCAAGAACGGGTATTGTTAGTAGACCCTGCTTTTAAAGTTTGGGACTAGTCTTGATAAAGTGAATGACTGTCAGTCATACATCTCCTGGCCAGCTGCATTACCTCAGCAGCTTTAGATAAGTTACCTCTAGTATCACTTTTTTGTTTCTTTAGCCAGATATTTTACCACTTTTATCTACCTTATCTTCATCTCACAGAATATCAGATGTTTAACTTTGGGATTGATGAGTCAGAGAGATTTTAGCATTATTCAACACCAAAAGCAGCATGATGCCCCTTCTTCCTTTGCAATGGAAGGGCTTTGCAAACAGGGCATTGTTCAAGCTGTTTTACCTCATTCCAGGCAGAGCATCCTGCCACTAAACCCATCATCATATGCACTGTATTGACTAGGTGACGAGTGAGATATTAAGAAGCTGTTAAATCCACTAGATCCCAGAAGAATAAATTTTTTAATCTGTCACAGGATTCTGTTCCTATTACCTTGGGTGGATACAACTGAATAATTTATCTTTTTTCTTCTATTTCTAAATCTCTGATATCTTCTCTAAAGCTCCTCAGGATTTGGGGTTAGGAAGGGCTGGCTAGTGTTGCTACGATGTCTTGAGCTTTGCTTCAGAAAGTGTATGGATCAAATGAAGGAGTATTAATATTAAAGGAGTATTGGGAATGATGTATTTATGGGTTATTCTAAAATGCAATTTGATGCGTGCTTTTTATATATAGGTTACTTTACTGTCCTTCCTTTCAAAACTTGGTTTTCTGTAAGTCAGTTTGGAGTGGGGGATGGGAGCTGGTTGGGTTTAGTTTTTTGGGTGGTTATTTTTGTTGTTTTTGTGGTTTTGTTTTTTTTGTTTTGTTTTGTTTTTTTTTTTTTTTTGTTATTTGTTTACTGAAACGTCTTCTATTTTTCTCTTAACAGCTTAGTCTATTTAAGAGATCAAGAAATTTTATAATGATGAAGACTGGAGTGTTTTTTTGGTTTTTTTTTTTATTTTTAATCCTAAACCTGAGGTATTTGCATCTGAATAGACAGTCTTGAAATGGAGAGGTGTTGGAGGATATAATATTGAAGACACAATACAGTGTAGTTAGGCTGAAGCATCATGACAGACAGTGAATCAAAGCAGAGATGTATGTATGCGACAAGGATACAATTTCCTGTTACAGTACTGTAAAGCCCAAAATGCAGTGTAAAAGAATAATCATGCTTCTTGCCTTCCTCAAAATTCAAAAGGAAGAAAGAAAGTTGACAGTACTTCCTCTGCCCATTGTAAGAATAACTGATCCAGAAGACAGCATACAATTTTGTGCTGCTAGTTTGGACTACTGTCCACACACAATCCTAGGAAACAAGAAAAAATCTTGCATAGTGTTGGGAAGGATAAAACAGGAAAACCTTATAAATATGATTGCCTGGCAAAAGATTTTGAGCATATAGAAACTATAGGCGAGATTGGAATGAAAGCAAGCTTTGAGATACCAAGCCTCAGTTATTGAACTGAGGTATGGCTGGCTGAAGGTAATCCCCTTCTGATTGAACAATGTCCTCTGCTTACAGACAGGTCCAAGGGTCAGAGTAGACCCCACTAACCTGACAGAAAAGGTCAAAAGAGCAGTTTTTAGGGTTTAAAATGTAACTCAGTATGGTAATGTAATGATTCTTAGAGGCTATATGTAAATGATATAGGATTTGTATCTTGTACTAGATTGGTTAGTGAGAATTAGAATATTCAGCATAGAAGAAAATTTATTGTATTGTAACGGGAACTTCAGTCTCTTCTATCTTTTGCTGTCTCGCTCTCTCTTGTTCTCTCTCTCTTTCCCCGCTGTCTTTTGGCCTGCTCCAAGCTGTGCTGGCAGCTTTAAGCAGGGCCCCTGAACCCATGCCCTTTGCAATAAACCACAAGCTCCAAGACGAAGCTTCAGAAATCTCTCATCACTGTTTGTCCCGACTGTCCATACCACACCGACACTCCCGCACATAGTCTCTGTGGTATTGCAAAAGTCAAATTTCCCAGCATCCATATAGTTTTTTAGTATGAGATTAGTAGAATCTTCATTTTGAAAACATTAAGAAAACCATTGATTTTCCTGGGAGCTATATATATCTTCTACTCCCTGCTCACACTCTCGCAAGGCCTTTTTTTTTCGCTTTTAATTTCACTTGAAGAGTTGGAGTCCCTTTTCCCATTTGATTTTCTGTCTCAAACTTTGCTACAGCAAGCTGTAGGCCCTTGAATAGACTTCCATTAATCTTCACTTGAATCACCTCTCACCTTTTAGGGAATTACAAAAAATTACCTTTTTTCATTCTTTCTATGCTGTCTTCTTGACCACAACACTTTTCTTGAACTTCTCATTCACTCAATTCGGTTTACACCCTTCCTGTCATTTTTCCTCTTTGCTGGAATACATAATTCCTAATACTATACAGCATTTAGCTGGAAGAAATTCCTGATGTTTTTCATATTCTAGTCTCTAAGATCTTAAATGCAATTGATTTTACTAATGATTCCTTTAGTTCATCAAAGCTTGTGCTATTTTAAAATCCAGAATCTTAGTTCCTTCCTTTCTTACCCCATAGTAAAATTTGACCTCACAGCTGAATGTGCCCTGTTCTCTTTTCTCTCTTCTTTATGCCTTTTACCAACTTTTTGCCTTATGTCCTTGAGTTTCTCAAAGTTTTATTTTCTTCATGAATGACAGTAGTATAAAGTGAGAAAAGAGGTCAGTTGTCCTTTGAAAAGTTTTCAAGTAGAGCACAGGGGAGTTCTATTTTAAGGGTTCTTTTTCAGGTATCTATAAAGAAAGAAATCCTTTGACTAAAGATATACGCTATAAAAAAACTCCATTTTTTTTTTCTGTTGTAATGTGCTAGGGAATTTTAATTTTTTTTTTCTGTTCACATATTTTCAAAGCATAGTTTGTGTCCAGTCCCTTTGGTATGGCACATCATGCATGGTACTAAGTGTTCACCTTCAGGAGAAGCTCTAGAGTGAAGAGGCTCTATCACATACCCTAATCCTGTGAACATGTGCTATTCCATCATTAATTTAGAGATTAAATTGTAGTTTTCACAAATATTTCAGGTCTTAAACATATAACAGTGATCATTGGATCTCTAAAGGAACAATTTGTCTTGCTAAAAGAGAATTTTATTATTGTCTTCTTACTTAACTAAATACTTTTATCCATTACCTTCTGATTTTTCTCTGAGGGTTTAATTCTGAGCTCTTTTGGCAAGCAAGGCTTCTCAGAAGCAAGTTTGTTTATTCTCTGGCTAATTGTCTCTATTTACAATAATTAGATGTGTGATTGGATGTACTTTATTGAGTATTGCTGGGGTTCAAAAAAATATAAAAATAAAAAAAAAAAGCTAAGCCAAACACACCTCTATTGATTTGCCTTACCAAATTTGGAGCCTACCAAGAACTAGACTAAAATTTGAGGATGCTCTTGTCCTGATGAGTTCCAAAGGCATAGGAATGTCTTAGCTGGAAGTGTGGTTATTTTGTTTCTAAATGTCTATATAGTAAATTCTGTTTCTCCTGAAGGAACTGTTATTTTCCCAGTTGTAGCCTTTGTATTTAGACTAAAGCTAAATGAGGCTGAATTTACCACTCCTGGGATGAAAGCTCCTTTTTATTTCTTGAATATATTATCACATAAATAATTGAAACTATCTTTCAGATTTTTTTTTTTTTTTTTTTTTTTTTGAATCTAAGCGTTTAGTAGGAGTCTAGTTATGCTCAAAGTCATTGGAAGCCCTTTTTCAAAATGGTCCAAAACTGCCACCTTCTGGCTGTTTTCATTGCTTCCTACATGAGCCAAAAGAAGAGCTTAATGTATTTGGCTTGGTTCTAGCTTGGAACTCTGATTTTTCTCAGTACAAATAATATACAGAACAAAGTAAATAAGAATAATGCATGCTTACTGCTTTCACTGTTAGAGAAAAATAAAATTAGTATCAATCTTTCTGATGACAATACACTAACTGGGCTTTTCTTGGTCTTAAAGCTGGATACAGCCCAATATCACAGGCTCTGAATCAATGTTTATTTTACTGCACATACTCTTTCTCACATTACACACATAGCTAGCACCCATATCTTTCTGTCTGATTTTGGTGTGGTGCTTTTTTTATACAATCTGGTTTTCCTTAGTTGTGCTGGGTTCTTTAGTGCCTTTTCTTCAAGTATTAAATGAGAGAATATACTGTACTTTCCCCACAGTGATTCCAGACTAGGTGAGAGAAAAAAAGAAAGTAGAGTACATTCTGTCAAAGATGCTCACAATTGTCACAATTGTTATAATGGGTAGCCATAAGGATTCTGAATTTTCTTTTGTTCTCTTATCAGGAAGATAAAGTCGGACCCTCAGCAGATAGTCAGACTCTCTGCAGTGGTAGAATTTAATGACTTATTGTTGGGATGACAACATAAAAAAGAATTAAAAATTAATAATTTTCTTTTGTCTGAAGGGCAAGAAATGACACCATCCAAATCTGATAAAAGAAGGGACCCCACAGTAAAATAGATGTTCACTCCCCATCCACAAATATGTATTGAAGGTGTTTGGGCAAGTCAAACCTGTTTCTGTGAAAAGACTTTCCCAGAGAAACGTATCTAACTATTTTCAGGTGTTTTTCTTTGTATTGGGAAAGACTGTCATTGTTGTATTTTGATATCTCCACATTTGCTTGCAGTTAATAAATTACTAATACTTGGAGTTACCTAAGAAACATAATACTTAAAAAATAAGTGCAAGCTACATGATAGTAACTAGTTTTTACAACATGCAATATTATGCTGGATTGCATGGAGGTTCATCCTCAAGATGAAAGAGCAAATAAAAAACCACATGGTTTATTACTGTTAGAGCTCATGCTCAGTATATTAGACAAATTCCAGTGGGGAAAAAAATCTCATACTTTTCAGAAACTGACACATTTTTTAGAAAGCCTCAAAATTTTCTTTAGGGTTTACATCCTGTACACAAGACAGTAAGAAATTTATTCAAGTATTCTCCTGTCTTCTCCTTTTAGCAAGGCCTCCCATGTAGGCAGATAGTTTCTTCATTCATAGCAGCATAACTGCTCTGGGGAAAAAATTCAAAACAAAAAGGAACCAACCAAAAGAATAAATAAATAAACCCCAGGAAAAAAAACCCACAAATCTTTAATTTTCTATTGAAATAACAAAATGCAATAGCATTTAATAATGAAATTAATAACCTGTTGCGGTGTGTGTTTATTCCAATTTATTGTTCTGTTGCATTAGTTCATTGTTAACAGTTTTATTGTTAATGACTCGTTCCAATGTAACTCTATGTTTCTCTTAAATGGGATTGTCTCTAAGTTGTAACCTCCCCTAAGCTGCCCTTCATTGTAATCCCCACCCTTTATTGCAGCACCTTCCCTGTCTATCCCCTAATCCTCAGTACCCCATTGGCCCCCGATGCCCTTGTCCCTCCCGAGTGTTCCCCACTGGGCTGTATATTGCAAACACCGTCTGTTACTCCTCCCCTTTCTCTACCCCGTTGGTTGTCAACTTGTGTCTGCCCCCGAGACCTCCCGTTTAAAAACCTGTGCACACCCCTATTCAGTGGTCTTCTGTCCCTGTCCCCTCCCGGAAAAAAACCCTTTGGGAATTCAAACAGGAGGCTCCTCTTTGATTCTTGCTTCTCTCCTCGACGCCGCACCAGCCCTACAGTAGATCCAGAGCGCGTTACAGCTGCACCCTGGGTTGGGCTGCTCCCTAGGGACAGCCCCTCCATGGCAACTGTGTCTGGACCCAGCCGGGGCTCATGAAACATCAGACACAGTGTCAGTAACTTACTGCTGACCACTGGTCATCTGTAAATACACAATAAAAAACTAAAAAATTGCTTGAAAATTTATGCTTTATTTAAAAATATCCCCAGTACAAAAAACACACTTTAAGAAAACTAATTTTAATAAACTGAGTACTTTGACTGTGAAAATGCCAGACAGATTTCACAAAATGAATATATATTCTTTCAGTTACTGAGGGTTGGTAAATATCATGTCAAGTAAAATCTGTTGCATGGGGTCTATAAAAACATGAAGCAGAACGACCGTAAGTACACGAAAGCATACAATTCATTGTTCTTTCAGGTGAGTGAGGCTTGTATGCATCCAGTCTTCCCATTTTTGTTTCAAATGACCTACCTTCGAGTTCCAGTTACAGATAAAATTTCAATTTATATGGTTTCTCAGTGTTTCTGTGTAACTATTTTCAGACAAGGCATATTTAACTTTCTGCATGTATATTGGTAGGCTAGGTATTTTCTTCATCTTTAGAATATTGCTATGCTGAAAAAAAAAAAAAAAAAGACACAATTCACCATACTTAGGTCAGATAAATAATAACTTATATACTACTAATATTGGAATTAAAATTGTGGACAACAGAGTCTATGAAAAACTTAGTTGAATTGATTTCTCTAGGTGGAGCTTGGTAAGATTAGACACGACATCAAAATGAATTGGTTTAAATTAGGATCAGAACAATCACACTGCAGCAAAGATCAGAGCTGACTCAGATCACAGTTTGACATTGGTTTTGCAGCTAACTCATGAGTGAAGTAAATGAAGTAGCATAGTACTTAAAAAACAGGGATAGACAGTTATCCCATGATTGGATTATTTGAAGATTTTGCCCAGGGAATCCAAGTCTAACATTTTGTAGTTTTCTGATTGGTTGGTTGTATGTGGTTGGGTGTAATACAAAGTCATTAGCTAAGAGCTTGAGGAGGCACAGAGCAGAGCTGGTCAGACAATTGTAGCTTAACTTTCTATGGAGATGCATTGCCTAGCAAGGTCAGTATTTAAAGAATATAATTTGAATTCACCAAAACTATTATTAAAATGTTCACCTAAATTTTGTTAAAATCCAAGTCTTCAGCAAGACTGAAAAGTAACATTTAAAATTCTATCAGTCTGATTTTTTCAGCATCCAATTGAAAATTATTTTGTATTTCATAAAATTGCATTTAGAAAAAATTGGATAAAATGAGGATAAAATGTCTTAACTAAGGAGAAAACAACAACAACAAAAAAACCAAAACCAAAAAAGCCTCAGAAAAACCATGGAAACTCTCAATTTTCCATAGGAAGAATGAATATTTATTGGATTTTATTGTTTTCGGAAACTGCATAAGTTTTAAAACCAGTTATTTTGGTATTGCCTATCCCATAGTTTAGCAAAATACATATACGGAGATATTTCTCAAAACCTTACTTTTAGAATTTTAAGTAATCCTTTAAGATTTTCTTAAATGTATCTGCAAAGCACTATTGTTGTAATTTAGTCTTTCTTTTAGAAAGGAAAAACAGTTCTTCAAATTAAATGCTAATCACCAACCATTACAGAAGTTACTTTCCACACCTCCTGCTGAAAATTGTTCTTGTTAAACCAGCCTCAGCCCCAGTCCCACAGCCTTGCCTTGTGGCATGAGGAATTCTACTCCCTGCCTTGGGGTGTCTCCCCTGAAGTACTGCCAGCTCAGATATAAGTTTTTCTTCCACTGGGGCCCCAAAATTGGATACTGGAAGTGTATCCTGTTGTGGTCTGGTGGGTGCCAAGGAAAGGGGACAGTTCCTGCCTTTCCCTGGCTCTCAGGTCTGTGTTCTATTCATACCACCTCAGGCTCCTCACTGCTGCCCTGGGGCACATGACCTCAGGGGAGCTCCCCAAGGTAGTGGTGTTAAGGAAATTTCCCTGCCATCCAGGAACTGCCCAGCCATCCAGGAACTGCTCTGGCAGTCTGTCTCACACCATCTGAGCTGGTACTGCCCCTCTTTGCAGCTACACTTCACACCTCGCACAGTCAGACCAGGTTTACACACCAGCTCAACCCAGGTTCCCCATAGCAGAGTCTCAGGTGTCCAGATCCTTAAAGTAATGTAATCACGGTGCAACAACTATATAATAAAATAACAGCTGCAGCTGGTGCCTCTTCAGAGGCACCCTAACAAAGGTACCCCAGGGCTTTTATACCCCCACAGTCATAGAATCACAGAATTAACTAAGTTGAAAAAGACCTTTCAAGTAATCAAGTCCGACATACGAACTAACACCTTCACATCAACTATGGCACTGAGTGTCACATCCAGGAACACTGAATCCATCACTTCCCTGGGCAGACCATTCCAGTGCCTAATCACACTTTCAAAGAAATTTTTCCTAAACTGTCCGACCTAAACATTTGCTGGTGCAGCTTAAGACTGTGTTCTCTCATTGTCAGTGGTTGCCTGGGAGAAGAGACAAACCCTCACCTGGCTACACACTCCTTTCAGGAAGTTGTAGAGTGATAAAGTCACCCCGAGCCTCTTTTTTTCGGGGTTAAACAGCCCCAGCTCCCTCAGTCATTCTTTACAGGCTTGTGTTCCAAGCCCCTCACCAGCCTTGTTGCCCTTCTCTGGATGCACTCCAGCATCTAAACATCCTTCCTAAACTGAGGAGCACAGAACTGGACACAGCACTCAAGGTGTGCCCTCACCAGTGCTGAGTACAGGGGGACAATCCCAGCCCTGCTCCTGCTGGCCACACCATTGCTGGTACAGGCCAGGATGCCATTGCCCTTCTTGGCCACCTGGGCACTGCTGGCTCATGGTCAGCTGCTGCCAGTCACTTCTGCCTGGCCACTGTCCAGCCACTCTGCCCCAGCCTGTAAAGCTGCAGGGGGTTGTTGTGGTCAAAGTGCAGGACCCAGTGTTCGGTCTTGTTAAGCCTCACATCTTTGGACTCAACCCATTTATCCAGCCTTTCCCTCTGCAGAACCCTTCTACCCTCTCGCAGATCAACTCTCCCTCCCAGCTTGGTAACTTCTGCAAATTTGCTGCTGGTGGACACAATCCCCTCATCCAAATCACCAATGAAGATATTAAACAATCCAAGTACAGGAAATTTTGGGGTCATCGGCTCCTGCTGTCTCTGCATGTCCTGTTCCCTGGCCAGCCCCAGGTCCCCAGGATCAGCAGGTCAAGGCCTCTTGCCTGGGCTTGGGCTCCTGACAGCCCAGAGCTCAGCCTGCAGCTTGTTCTGCACATGGAGGTACCTCACCAAACATATTCTTCAGCAGTGGGTCTGAAAGGAACACAGACAATAATCTATTCAGCTGAGCATTCCTTTAATTAGTATGTGTGAAGAATGACTATATGCCCACCTTGTTCAACCCTTAAGGCACAGAGTAGATAGACTAGAAATACGATGGATTCCAGAAGAACAACTGTAGGGACTGAGATGCTTCTAAAGGCCTCCTCCCACCGATATGAGCCTGAATGTACTCTGACTGGAGGATAATACTAAAAGAGGTAGCATGGCAGTGGCAAAGGATTTGACAAATGAGGATAGGTGAGTTGTGACTGTTGCAGGTAAAATGATGACTTAGATCCACAGAAGACATCATAGTGTCTGTCACTCAGTAATTTTTGCTAACTTTTTACACCTGAGCCAGGCCCAGCATGTTTTCCAGCTGGGAATACACACTATTAGGAATTTTTCTTGTAATAGGAAATTTCATTGCTTTGTTTCTATAGAAAGGAACTCTAAGCTCATTATTGTTAGAAAGTAATTTTTCACAGATAACTGTTGCAAACCATTGCAGGTGACCTCACTCTAAATGTAATAAGTGATACATTGTCTTACAAGTAGCTGACAAAATAGTAGGATATTAACTTTCATGCCTTTTGTACCTCCTGAACTCTTCTCGTAGTGCTGTCTGACCTTTTCTTTGTTTTTGTTTTTTTTTACCACTGGCTTCTTTTCCCTTCCTCAGCAGGTTCAAACAGTAAACAAAGAGGTAATGAAACCCAACAAACATATCCTGAGATAGTGCTTTCCCTCTAAAAGCATCACAAGGCAATCAAAACAGAGACTTCAGGATGGATCAGCATCTCATGTTAATCAGACTAGCTTCAGTTACTTTAGCAAGTTATTTAGGACTGTGTAAACTGGGTAGATTAGACAAGTGCTGATCATTGATGGTTCTGCTTCATTTATGCTATTGTCTTCTGTGAGAGGTGCCTGCCTGCTGCAGTTTCTGAACCAGAAACTCATATGCAGCAATACACTCTTCCTGTGAAAACTTCATACACAGCATTTAGCTTCAGTGAGCATAATAAAAGGAATAAGAAGTGTGTTAGCTCTGCTAAGGGCATCCTAGGCAACTGGGTACAGCAGGCTGTTCTTATTAAGGTGTGATAGTTGACATCTTGCCACCCAAGGAAGATTGCACATGGTGTATAAACTCTGAACAGTTATAAATTATCTCTCTTTTCCCCCAGATTTTGACAAGTAATCTAGGTGTATAAGCTCAGAATATGTGTATGGAAATAAAACACACTCATCCATAGTCTCCCAAGATGATCAAAGAGTTGAATGTGGTTTCATGCAAATACTTGCTGGTAGCTTTCTATTAAAAATAACATGCTGTTGCATATGAGCATTTTAGAAGATAAACATCAAAATATGGTAAGCAACTTCCTGTTCAGCAGCAGGTCAAATGCAATTACTATGGCAAAAGTGAACCATGAAAGAATACTCCAAAAATTAACAGCGATTCGGTCTTAAATTTTCAAGTCATTAGGAGGCATTTCATGGAAGCTTATTGAACTCATAAATCCCTCCTGCACAGACCAAATAGAATGTGCATATGCACATTGTCACACATAGTGACATATGCAGAAGTAAGTGAAGAACAAAGGGAATAAAAATATTTTCTTGATAACTCACATTACATTCTATGTTATGCTGTGAGATTATTAAATGTGTTTGCTAAATAAGCAACAACTAATAAGGGAAATAATTAAAGGAAATAATTATAACATTTTTGATACACACACATAATACTATGCCCTAGATACACCAACTGCTGGATTATAATTGATTTTAAATTGCTAGCACTGAAACCCAGATATGATTGGGACTCAGGTGACAAAATATTTTCAAAATCCTTTTCCCTGATTCCAACCAGGACAGAATTATTTTTTTCCAGGAGCCATGTAGCCTTTGCTAGAACCCTGAGGTTATTCTATGCCACCTCATGTCACTTTCTGGGAAGAGGCAAGGGCTCCCTTTGGGGTTGCATAGCTTGGCAGGTGGTCAGATATTGTCAGACTCCATGTGGTGAGCAAATTGCATGTGAATCTTTCACTTCCCTTGTACACCCTGTGTCCATTTTTACTGTTGTTCTTTGTTTTTTTATCTCAAACCATGATCTTTACTTTTTTTGCCTACAGTCCTCTCCAGCCCACCACAATGGGATCAAGCAGCACACTGGAGTGCTGTGATCACTAAATCGAGGAATACCATTCTTAAACCACAATACTCTTATGAGACAAAAAGATATTTACTGTGACAGTGGTCTGATACTGACAAAGGCAGCTTAGAGAAAGAAGGTGTTGAGACTTCATTATCAGAAATATTCAACATTCAGCTGGGCATGATCCTGAACAACCTTCTGCAGCTGACTTTTCCTGGTGGATGCAGGTGGCACCTGGGGACATTGCTGGTAAGTATTGCTGGATTAATGGTTGGACTCAGCGATTTCAGAGGTATTTTCCAACCTTATTCTATGATTCTATAACCATACAACATCCAAAGTTGTGAGCCACGTTCAGCTGTGTCGTCATTCTTGTGGGCTGCAATATCCATCACCGTATTTCCTAATCCAGTGGGTAGCCTTCACTGACATGCCTTCAAAATGCCGTACGTCAAATACTCATGTTACTTACTGTTTGTATCTGACTTTTAGATCTTCAGGGCTGTGCAGCAGCAAAAACAAATCAACACATAAGTCATAATCAGTCCCTGTACACCTCTTATCTGTCATGCTTATGAAAATAAAAGCATTGTTGGACTTCCTAAAAAAATCTGCATTCCTGTATTCACTACAAGCAGAATTTCAATGGAAATTTGAACCAGACTGTTGCACAGTCTGTTTTCTACATGATTATCTTTCTTCTTCTTCTTCTTCTTTTTTTTTTTTTTCTTTGCCATGCTTTTGAGTTATATTTATGGATTTTTCAAGTCTATGTTTTTTATAGGCTAGATAAGAGATCAATAAACCAGGAAAATCATCGCAGTGCAAAAATACAGGACAGTCTCTCATCTTCTAACGTCTCTCTTGGGAGCGAATATTCCTCTTCCTTGCCAATATATATTCCAGTGTAAGTAAATGGAATCTAGTTCACCCACATTGTGCTAAACTCTTTGATATATATCCCCATAAAACTCTATTTTGTCATTGTGTTTGTGTTCTGGATGTGAGACAAGAGCTGTTCTTCGCATCAAGACTAAAACTTTCCCTAGAGTATACGAAAGTGCAGCCCACTGCAAAGTAGGTATGCTGAACTATACTTCCTCCATTTCCTAATGCACACATTTCAACAAAATGTGATATTGAAATAAATCTAAAATAAAAACCTTGGTAAAACTATGTAAAAGCACCAAATCTGGTGTTAATTTTCCATTTATTCTACTCCCTTTCCCATTCTCACACATTTAGTAGGAGTGCTCAAATGCTAATTCAGCAGTTAAATCCAGAGTAATTGTACACTTTTGCACATCTGGATAGTCAAATGGAAGGAAATAAATTAGCAAAATGAAGAACTGTTGTAGTTGTTAATATATGTTGGGAAAACTCTGTTAGAGATACATGGCTAAAGATAGTGTAAAGGTAAGGAAAGAAGAAGCATTTCTCATCTGGAGACTGTAGAAGTTCTGAAGAAATGCATATCCACTTAAGAGGAGTGTGACTGAAGAAGGGCCTACGTTACTGTGCCAAGTTTGCAGAAAAAGTATAGACAACTTTGATTCTAAGCTTTAACTATGCTTTAAACAGCTTTTTCTGCCTCCTTTACTTTTTGGGTGTGCTCAGAGTTTTTTTCTACTATTATTTTTCAGTACAAGCTGAAATGAACTCAGCTAAAATTATCTTGTGTAAGGTTTAAATCTTATTAGGAAGGCAGAAAGTGTATGTAACACAGTAGCACACAGCCAAAAGAGGAATAGATGTGACCTTGAGAAAAGAAGCGGCAACTCAAATAAAAAAAGAGAGATAACAAAGATCACATCTAAGAGGAAACAGGAGTCTATAGGGAGCAAGGAAATGAATGCAGGAAAAGCAGAGCCTCCCAGAAGCCCTCCCCAACACCAAATGGAAAGAATTGGTTGCAGGCGAAAATGGGTCATGAAAGTTCTTTAATATCTCACAAGCTGTGTGCAATCGCTACAAAGTGCAGAAAGTACTGACTCTGAAGAGACCTAACTACGGTTTCTGTCTTTCCTTCTATAAGCAGAAGATATTGAAAGTATTGAAATCCCTAGCAATGAAATAGTTGTACTTTTCCTACTGTCTTTCTGAGAGATTTACGGTAGTGCAAACTAGGAAAGAAATATTAGAGAATTATTAGATGTTAAATTTCTGCTTGGAAAATGACAAGGAGAAAAAGCCCTATTAATAATATTAACAAAAATAAAAATTAAATAAAGCCCTTACAAATAACATGCCCTCAACTAAGAAATGCAGTGTGGGGAAAAGTCACATGTGCAGAAGCACAGCACCTGAAGAAGCTAGAGAACAAAACTTCTTGTACCTGATGTTTCCAAACGATTTCCTCTAAGGTTTGACAGACAGCAAATAATAGACACAAAGCAAAACAATGTATGTGGAATTCAGGCTTTATTCATCAGTAGACCTGTAAATTTTGTCTTACTTTTTATCTGTAATTAAAGTCTGACTGTTGCAATGCAGTTATAATTGCTACACTGCAAGAAATTTTTGCTGTTCACTGTGGTGGCCTCATCTTGAATACTGCATGCAGCTTTGGTGACAAAAGAAGGACACTAAACTATTTGAGAGTGTCCAAAGGAGGGCAGTGAGGGTGGCAAAGGGCCTTGAGGAGAAGTCATGTGAGGAGCAGCTGAGGTCACTTGGTCTGTTCAGCCTGGAGGAGACTGAGGGGAGATCTCATTGTGGTTGGTAACTTGTGAGGGGAAGAGGAGGGACAGGTGCTGATCTCTTCTCTGTTCTGACCAGTGACAGGACCAGAGGAAATGGCCTGAAGCTGTGACAGGGGAAGTTCGGGTCAGACACAAGGAAAAGGTTCTTCATCCAGAGGGAGACTGGGAAATGGAACAGGTCCCCAGGAAAGTTGTCACAGCACCAGCCTGACAGTTCAGGAAGTGTTTGGACAACACTCTCTGGTGTGTGGTGTGACTTTTGGGGCTATGAGTGATACTTGGTGAACTTCTTGGGTCCCTTCCAACTCAGCATATTCTGTGATTCTGTGATAATTCTTTCCACTGCTGCGCCATGCATTCTATCAGGGAATTGAGAGGGACAAAAATTAAGTGACTTGTGTGGTTTTGGGTTTTGTGGCTTTTTAGAGAGGTCAATTTCATGATATGCTGCAGACTTCAGCCCCACAAATAATCATCTCAACACAAATGGTAAGAAAGCAGGAATGAGTCTTCACAACAGAAACACTGTTTTAAAATGTTTAAGCATGCCCTACTGCTGTGACAATAAGCATGGAAACAGTAATATTCTCTCATATTCTCTGTAGGCTCTAAGGAAGATAATGTAATGCTAGCTTTCAAATGCATAAGATAAAAAATACTTAGATTACTATTACTTAAAATCTTCAAATTACTCTATGCCCAGACTAGCTGAAGTAGATTGTTTTTGAAGTACTGTGTTTTAGATATAGAACAGTATAATGATAACAAATGCAATAAAATTTTTTTCCTACTCTAGAAAGCAATATCTACTGGGAAAATACCCTAAGGCCTGAAGAACATTCATAATCCATTTCATATGATACAGAGTAACCCTAATTATATCAAAACTGTACAGAGATTTAAAAATAAAATACTCAGACAAAAGGATGCATTTAATCTATAGCCTTTATTGTCTAAAACCAGGTCCACAGATGACACCATTTTTTTGTTTTCAACACAGAAAATGATTTTAAGTCTGGAACTGTTATTCATACACAGAGCATCAGGCACAGATACAGTCAGGAGAACTATTTGCTGGTTATATTGCAGGAATGTAATGCATAAATTGATGTGCAACAAAAAAGTCAAAGTGAATTTAGAAATAGTATCTTGGGAGCTGCTGAAGAGCCAGTGTAGTTACAAGCATTTGCTTCCACAGTTGTCAGTGGTAGGCAAGAGTTAATGCCTCTTCGGCTCTCTCATCAAGCTCACAGGATTTGAGAATCTGTGAGGCTTGTTAGTCTCTGTTGTGGTTTAACCCTGTCTCACAACTAAACACCACAGAACCCTGTGTTTATCCCCCCCTCTGGCTCCCATGATAGAATGGAGGAAGAATTGAAAGAGTAAAAGTAAAAAATGAATTCATGGATTGAGATGACACGGCTGACCAGAGCCCAGGCTAGCTCAAAGCACACCGGCACCACGCCAAGTGTGGGGAACAGCTGAGGTGTGGGGTTTGTGCACCCAGCTGAACCTTCAGAGCCAATGCTCCTAGGTGCCCATTGCCTCACCACATCCAGGTTTGGGTTGAGAAGCAAGAGAGAGGCTCTCCAGGTCTGAGGTTCCAACCAAACAGTCTATTGACCTTGAAAGGAAACAGGTGAGAAGAGCCCTGTGCAGCTCTGTGCACAGGATTTTATACAGTCACAGAACAGGGGTGGGTACAACACATTGCCCAGTGGGGATAACTCAGGGGTGGAGCTGGAGGATCAGGGCATGGGTTTTTGGATGAACCAGGGTAGATGGGAGGAGGGAAGGGGTCACGTGCACCAGTGGGACGTTGAGGTTTGGGTGACACCCCAGAATGTCCAGGGGAGGGACAGTAAAGGGATTGGCTCTGGGGAGGATTGGCATGGAAAGAACTGGAACAAGGGTTGGGTAACAGCGATTGATAGGGAAAGGACTGGAACAGAGGGCAGGGAAAAGCCATAAAGGGAAACTGGTGGGAGGACACAACTTTGGGAACAAACCAACTTGGGAATAAAAACAGGGGGGAAACAGGGGAACAAACCATTAACATCAAACAACAACTGAATTAAACCAAATCAAACATGAGCTGCAGCATTGAGTAATAAAAGTAAGTTAAAAATGGTTTTAAAATTGTAGAGAAAAGAGAAAAAATAAATAATAGAGAGGAAAAAAAAGCCTCCTCAGAGAATTTGATACAATCCATGAACCACCACAGAGATAAATTATTGTCTATCTTTCTCTTTCAGCAGTGCCTAGAGCCAGTTGGATAGCTTTCACCTCTGCACACTGACTAGGTTCAACTTCTCCTTCTGAAGAAGTTCAGAAAAAGTTTCTTCAACATTTTGAGAGACCCCACAGAGAAACTTTACACTTTTGATGTCTTCCCACAATACAACAGAATCCATCTTTGAACATACTGCTTTTCAGTTTCTGGTAATTTATTACACAATATGGCCTCCTCAATACAAGTTACCTCCTCTACCAATTCTCCAAAGTTTCAGGCCTCTGGAAAGTTGATGATTGCTTCCTGGGTTTGTGTGCAGTCAGATTTTCTCATTTGAGCCTGTTGCATTGTCAGTGCAATCCACTTACTCCACATAGCATCACATTCATGATGTGTAGAATGGATCCTCCTGTTTTTACATCCAGCCCAGCACAGGCAACCAAGACAACAAAAGCTGTGCTTCTGCATCAACTACTTTTGGAGAAGTTCCAACAGCTTCATATATGCTGCTAATATTTCCTTTTTTTGGGAGTGCAATGGGCTCTACTATAATCACTATATATATAATCCAATTATATTCTGGCTTCAAAACCTTAGATATTAATATTTGTCTCTCCAGCTACTTTCTGCTAGAAGATCCAAGTGAGGACATCATCTCTGAGTCAGGCATAATGAATATTTTTCACATCTTGTCATTTCTAGATTGACCCAAGTGCTATAGCACAAGTTATCTCCCACTGAAAGCTTAAAAGTCTTACTGCTTCTTAAAGCCCCACTCAAAATCTACTTGCAGGCCATTCAATATAGAGGGCTCACAGAACAATTGGAAAAATAAGAATATAGCCCAGAATATGCATTCTTAAAAAGCCCACAACACCTAAGAAAGCTTATGTTTCTTCTTTGTTAGTGTTGGCAAAGCCGTTATTTTATCATAATGTCCATATTGCTATTTTATTTAATTGAATAATTGAAATCTCAATCCTAAAAATTGAATCTCTAGTGCATGTCCTTTGACCTTACTTTGCTTATAGCAAAACCAGCTTTCATAAAATTCTAGATTACTTACTCCTCTTCTAGCACACTTGTCTGCTGTGCTCTCCACACTGATATCATCAACAGACTGTGAGTTCTCAGAAGCATCACCTTGTTCCACTGTAGCCTGTATCAAACCATGGCAAACGTAGGACTGTGTTTCCTCCTGAGAGCCATCAGTTCAGGTTACTCCAGATACTGCTCCACATGGATCAAGCTGTCACCTGCACTCTGCTGCCAAGGATAGAGTTACTACATCTATAGATTCATAGCATTTGGCAGCTTTTGCTTGGCTTCATACCTAAGTTCTAGTGTGTGTAGTTTGTCTGTATGGCAGCACTCCATGGTGGTGGACTCAGTGTTACAGTACTTCACTGTAAGTCTACATGTGGCCATATGGGATTAAAACAAGATGCTCTCAGTCACCAGAATAGTTTTGCATGATGGCCAAGCAGTCTTAGCTGATGTGATATGGTCACCTGTGCAGTGTCAGGGTAGCAATTAGAATGTCTTTTTCTTTGGACTAAATCAAACCCACAACAGAAGGATATTCTGAGATGCCAAGCAATTTAGACAGTTGTTTAATCCATTCTCAAGGCAACTATATTGTCCCAAAGCACACCTTGGTTCCCTTAAGTAACTGTCTCACGAGGTAGGTAGTCTCTGTCAAGGATATATGGGGTCTCCAGACCAGTCACAATAGGATGCTTTTATCACTCATTCCCAGTTAGCATACCTCAGTCTCCAACATAGACCATCGTTGGGTCCATCACTCCATCACTCTAGAAATACAGATGGATTAGTCCCTATTGTAACCTTATTCTGTTACAGTACACTGTACAGCAGTGTCCACTAGAGCTTTATACTCATGTGGGTCTGATATGTGTCAGGTCACTTTGGCAGATCCAGGTCTGTGTAAAATAGACAGACTTTGACGGAGGCTTTTCTGGATGTTGCAAATCCTTTATGCTGCTGTTACAGTCAGAGTGGGGGCATGGAGTTTTATGCAGTTCCATTCTATGCTTTTCAGAGTCACAATAGACTCCAGATTTGAAGGTGTGACAGCCCTACAAGCAAAGCCCTACAAGTCTTGCAGGGGTTTTGCAGTTCAGTGGAGCTGGCTTATGTTATGGATGAAGACACCTCTGACTGTAGAGTTTCCTGCCACCGTGTCAGTTTGGGTGACAAGTTAACTGTATAATCAGGCTTTTGTACACTGGGATGCTCTCTTGAGTGTTGTAACCTCTCTCTAGTAATGTGTAAGGTCTCAGGCTGTGTAGCTTCAGCCCCAGCTGACGCATCTGGGAAGACACCTTTAACTTAAATGTCTGTCTTTGAGCTCCGTTGTGAATCGCCTAGATTTTGTAGATCATGTTGTACTGTCTTTTAAGTTGAAGTGAGGATATTTTTCTCCACATGAGGTATTTACTGCTGCTCTGTGCAGCACTGTGACAGTGTCTCATTTCTTAAGGACTTAGCCTTACTGTTAGTTTTCTGGAGTTTGTTAAGGACTGACTTATGGATAGTAGGTGTCTGGGGTCCACTTTCTCTACTATTCCTCACTGCTTCTAATCTTGCTGCCGGAGTTCTAACATCCTCTCCCCACTTCAATTCCTTTCTGATTGCAAATAGATCATGTACAATCAAGGACAGTAACTGATGAAAATTAATTGCTTGAGTAAATTAGTTATGAATTGATTGACAGATTGAGCCTGGGTTATTCTCTTTGGGAGGTGTACTCTTTCATTTCAGATACCCTGTACCATTTCAGTGGCTAATGTTACAATATCAATTTTTATTCTATTCTGAGCAATTTTTTCGAGAAGAGGAACATGGAATCATAAATCATATAGAAGTAGTTTTAAAGATTTTCTTATTTATTTTGGGGAAGGATTTTAGATGTGATATTCAGTTGTGAAGTTTGCACAGAATTATTTTAAGAATGCCTGTATATTTTTTTTTACATTGGGTATTTTTTTTTTTTATCATCTTTATTTTTTTAAAAGCAAAAGGTTTCTTTCCCAAACAAAAATTGCAAATTCAGGGCACACTGAAACTAAAGCAAAAAAATCCCAGGAAAAAAAGAAAGAAGAAATATATATGGAAGAAATTTTGGTAGGTGCCAGAAAGTTGTTGGATGGGATAGACAGGTATGAAAAAAATCATAAAAGTAAAATCATACACATTTGAAATCTTTTACTTGAAACAAAATTTTGCATACCCTTTATTTTATTTCTTTCTCCACTATCTGTTAGTGGTTGCTTTAGAAGTAGAGTTTCATTGAAAAACACAGTTTTTCTCTTTGGAATTATAATTCATTCTTTGCGATGAAGAAAAAGGGGTTAGAATTTGTCACCTCTTAAATGCTAACTCACTGTAAGTGAAGCTTTTTCAAAACATTTAACCTCTGTGAGGTGTATACATATGTGAAACTCAGAAAACTCCTTTTGACAAGAAATGGACATTAACAGCTTTCTTCAGAGATTTTTTATTAAACATATTATATTATAAGTTTTTATAAGTTATATTGAGCATTTTTATGTTTCATGTTCTGGTTCACCTTAAATGATCACAACAAATCTGTACTAAGTATTAAATTTGGGGGGGTTTATACCCTTTATGTTGGAGCAATTTTCTGGTACTGCAAATTTTTAATCTGTTGATAAATATTTTAACTCTAGGAAACAGTTTCAGCTCTACAGCAATATATAATCAAAGGTGCATTATTTTCTTATTGGTGATGTCACTTGGTGATTTCACTTGGTAGTGAATATCATGATAGTGGAATAGTTTCAAAGAGCGTGTGTTCAACATACACTGGGATGATTTATGTACTGAAATTTCAAATGCTTCCTATATAAATTAAAGGCTTGGATTAATTGCTGTTTTTTTCTCCTGTGGCATTTTTTATTGATGCTTTTTCTTAAAATCTCATACTTTTAAGCAATAGTTTGAATTCTTATTTTAAACAAATTTGTTCTGAATTCATTAGTTTTATGCATTTCGGTAATAATTGTACTTTAAGAGTGCACAAAGTAGCCCTTATAAATCATAAAGCTTATTAAAATCCCATCATAAATTGAGTAACAAGAGTCATATAAATAATTTTTTTTTCAGTTGCAGGCTCTACATTCTCAGTTTAGGAAAAACTTTTAATTATAAGATTAGACAAGAACAAAATGTTAGAAGTACTTATAATTTCAGATGCAAGGAAAATATTTTGATATTTTGCATATTCTGTTGATAGATGAATTCCATGTCTTAATTATCTCAAATCAAAATCTGAAAATTATTGTCTACAATCCCAATATTAACCAGTCGTCAATGTGATGGCTACTTGTAAATTAGTCTGATTTAGATATGTGTCAACACAGCATGACTAAAACCTTAAGCACAATTTTTGCTCTGAACAGTGCAAATTACTATAAAAATAAAGACAAGAAGTCTGAGATAGTTTTGGGTAAGTATTGAAGCTCTTAGCCCACATCCAGTGGGGCAGGTTGTACGTATTTGAATATGGCCAGGCACTAATTCTGCTACAAACTCTTAATCTCAACAGCAAGGTGCTTGTGTTAATAAAAGAACAGCAAAAGCAGCCCTTACAGAAGCATAGTTTTCTTCCTGTGTGAACAGGAAGAAACAACCACAGAGATTGAGTGGGCTGAAGAGAGGCCTGAATCAAGAATCTCTCCCTGACACCTGGTCAGGAACCAACCTGCAGACTATTTCAGGAACAAACCTATACAAAACTGCTATAGGCTGTCCAATACTACTCTTCCATTATTCTCCTTATATGGCTTAAGTAAAGGTACAGTTTACCTTTTATTTGGAAATAATTGTTTAACTGTGTGATATCTCACTCAAACTATAAAATCCCTCCAAGGACAGAATGTTTTTATATCCTTTTTATGAAAAGAGCATGACAGTTTTATTTAGTTAAATAGAGAATGAACTTTGGAAATGAGCAATCATTTTCTTAGAGGTAGCAAGTTGCAAAATGTGGTTCAGTTAGCTGAATGTTATATTTCAAAAGAAAAGTCCTGAGTATAATAAAATATTATTATTATTATTTTAAACTGCCCAATAAAAATCTGCAGTAAAACAACACATTGATTCTTTTCTCCTGCTAGAGCTGTCTTCATTGAAAGCCAGAGAATTAAAGAAAATACTATAGTATGAAATCGAATGTAATTCAGGGTAATACTGAATACAACATTAATGCATTTAATTTCTGTGATGTAGATGAGCTTGTCAATTGCAAAATACATTCTGGCTTCACAGAAATAAGAAATCATACAGATAATAAAAAATCTACAGAGTAAACTTCCATGGTACACAAAACTCTAACTCATTTAAAAATAGTACTTTTTATTTCTGTGGCATCTTATTGCTGCAAGTCTTTAATAAAATTTATAGGCAGTAGATAATAAAACATTCTATCATCCCCATGAACAATATAATGTATCTTAGATGACTATGGACCCACAGAGTGCTAAAATAATTCTAGATAACTTATTCTGAACTGCATAGCTTTCAAGATGAGTGATGTACCACAATGTCAAGAGCTGACTTTTTGGTTTGTGTAGCTTTTAACTTTCATTACACATTTTTTCAAAGAGCAAATATGTTTCATTCTAAACTGCTATTCTAGGCCCTTCAGTTGTCTGCCAGACATATTTTTCTTGATATTAAGGACACTAATTTTCATACCTTATTTTGTTTACTTGCATGGCACATGAATATTTGTGAGATTTAGGTTCCTAAGGAGAGTTTTATGTGTCATCCTGTATTTGGCTTATTGCAATTCATCTTCATATTAAGTCCTCTTCATTCCATTTATTTATCCATCTACTCTGTTATAATTTGCCTTTTCTATTATAGGTCTGGGACATAAAGTTCCATATGTGCATTTAAAATTTATTTCTTAATTAAGTGTATTTGCCTCAACTTGTGACTTAATTTCTCACTTCCACCCTTCCAATTATTCCCCTTATCCTGCTGGGGAGGGAAGGAGTGGTTGAGCAGCTCTGTTGTTCACCAGGTTTAAACTGCACTTATTTTGGTGCCCAGTATAGGGCATGGAGGGTTTGAGATAATAACAGATTTGACTAGAGTGAATGAGAGGGAATTTATATTAGCTCATCTGGTTTGTGGTGCCTTTTTTTGTTTGTTTTTTTGTTTGTTTGTTTTGTTGGGGTTTTTTTTTGTTTGTTTGTTTTGGTTTGGTTTGTTTGTTTTTGTTGGTTTTTTTTGTTTTGTTTTGTTTTGGGGTTTTTTTTGTGTATAATAAAGATTGACATTTGTACTTTCCTGTGCTCTGTGGAACTTGATGATGCTTTGCCTGCGAGATTTATTGCTAAAACTGGGTTTGAATTTACCTGGTATTTTTGGCTCTGTACTGAAATCATTGCTGTATTTCAATGATCATCCAATGGATACAATTAACAACTAGATAATTATCATTCTTTCTCTAAGAGGTGGGTTTTGTTTGGCTTATTTGAGAAAATGCAGAATGGCATCTTCACCACATTTTGTGGTGTTTTCTCCCTCATTAAAATAAATTCTCAGCATCCAGACAATCCTTGGGTAGTCAAAATACTTTTATTGGAATTTCTTAGGAATATTGGTTTGGATTTTAAAATGTTAACATGCTACTTAGGAATATGACCTAGGCCCCTTGACAGTGTGGGAATGGGTGGGAAGATGTGTCAGAGAATACGGACAGATATACGGGGCAGAAAGCTCCTCCACTGCAGGTATTTGGATCTTAATTCCTGAACAAATGCAGAATCCTGACATAATATGTTTGAAAAGAGATGCCCTGGCATCTCATTTCAAAGAAGCACATTTAACTGCACTGTGCTGAAGTCTGACCAGCACCTACCAAACATTGATCTATACTGCCCAGCAGCTTCAAGAATGAAGATCTCTGGATCTGAAAAATATCAACAGACATTATGGTTAAACCAGAGACTCAGCCCTACACTATATCAGTTACATCTATAATGAAAAGAAACAACATGAGTCAGGTCAACTTGTTTAATAAGGGTTGAAGAGGCTTCTTTGAAGAGAAAGCAGGAGATATAATAAGAAGAGACAGTCAGTTCTGCAGTGGAGAAGTCACAAGAACAGGAGGAGGAAGTAACTGTAATATGAATTGAGGAACCACCCAATCCCTGTTCTTAGGTGAGCTTTGAGTCATATGAAACTATTTCAGCTGTGAACTAGGCAAGCAAACTCTGAGCTGACTACTCCAAAACTGTGATATTTGGGTTAATTATCAAGAATTAAAGGGTAAAAAACCCTGAAATCCCTTGCTAGGGATAAAGCCATTGACAAAGAGATTGGGAAAAGAGCATGACTTCTCAGCTACTTGCCAAGAGTGAAGGACAGGTATCCCCTCAAGGAAGATCCTGCAAATTCCAAAAGTAAATAAACTTATATTGAGGAAGGTGTCCAGTACCTGAGGGAATTACTCAAGATGGAGGTGCTCTATAATACTCTTGATTACCACCGAGTGTCCAAAAGCCTGGAAGTCTGGGGCATGTGGTGAAAGTTTATAAGAACTTCGGTGGTGGTGTCATATGCCAACAGACTGTTAATAATGAGCTGGATAGACACAGAATCTATGGATAGATTGGCCAAATGACTCCAAGAATATGAGGACAATCTCATTTCCTTACAATGACCATGCACATTGACTGTAGGGAAACTGATGCAAATATGTCTGAGCAATGAGACAATAGGCTGAGGCTGTCCTGAGTTCAAGGATAGGTGTTCTTCATGCACACTAGCCAAGGCCTCAGCTATTAAGAGTCAGGCTTTCTCTGCTCAAGGGAGAGGCTACAGATGACATGGACTGTGTGTAACCCCCTGATTCTTCCTGTGTGACTGGGAATTGACATGAAGAAGTGGGGTGGTCAACCTAGCTGGGCACTAGAAGCTCAGACACAGGAACTGCAAGTTAAAAAACAGCTAAGAGGCATCCATCCAGGAAAATTGCTGCTCCAGTATCAGTTGAGCATAGTAGCTCATATAGAGCTTATAATTTTCACCCTGATGGAGGAACTTCTGGTTTACAGTTACTAAAATTCAACTAATAAATGCTCCAATCTGGAAGAAAGGGGTCTTGGCTTTTTCTAGTAGGAGGAAAGGGAGAACTGGATTTACTGGAAAATGCAAGCACCATGTAAACACTTATCAAAGATATGAAATGCGTCATACAAAACCCATGGTATAGCATTATCTGTTTTGGCTAGACCGTGTTGCAAGCTTTTTATCCTCACATTCTGTATGATAAAACCATACAAGCAAGGACTTGTAGAGCCTCATCAAGCAATTATTTGCTACACATTTTAGTTTTTAGGATTTAGGCATCCTCAGTTTTCTCTCTGAAGACAAAGTAGAGTCTTTAAGACAATGAAAGACACAAACAACATAGGGCTAAGAACCTGAAATACAGGTAAATACATGATGATCACAGAATAAAAAAAGAGGAAAAGGAGGCTGTGTTGCATGAAAGACGTGCTAAAGGGACAGTCTACCGCGTTTCTTATATTCTCTTTATTGACAGATCATCTTCCTTCTCCAGTGCATCTCTCTAAATCAGAGAGATGGTGGACTGTTTAGTGGATGAGGGACTGGTTGGCTGGTTGCATACAGAGCTCAATGGCTCCGTGTGTAGATGTGCATCAGTGACAAGTGATGTTCCTCACAGGGTTGTAATGAAACCTTTATTATTTAATATCTTCATCAGTGACATAGGTGATGGGATTGAGTGCGCCCACAGTAAGTTTGCAGTAGACACTAAGTTGGTGCAGTTGAGAAGGCTCAAGGTCAGGATGCCATGCAAAGGGACCTTAAGAAGCTCCAGAAGAATGCCCATGGGAACTTTATGAGGCTCCAAGCCAATTACATGGTGCTGGGTCAGGGCAATCCCCTGGTACCAACCCAGGCTGGGGATGAACAGATCAGAGCATTCTGCCCAGAAGGGCCTGGGGGTGCTGGTGTGTGAGAGGCTGGACATGCCCCAGCCATGGGCACTCACAGCCCAGGGAACCAAACTAGTTCCTGGGCTGCATCCAGAGCAGCGTGGGCAGCAGGGAGGGAGGGGATTCTGCCCCTCTGCTCTGCTAAGACCCCACCTGCAGGGCTGCATCCAGCTCTGGGGCCCCAGCATGGGAAGGACATATGCTGGAGCCCACTGAAGATGATCAGAGGGGTTGAAGCACCTCTCCTGTGAAGACAGGATGAGATCTAAAGAGCCTAGAGAAGAGAAGGCCCCTAGGAGATTGTGAATAACCCAGAAAGCAAGGGGGTATCCCTTTCCTGAATTATATGACACCTGGGAGTTTTACAACCTTGGAAATTTTCAGTATTGTGTTAAATTTCTGTATTTTGACCATGAAAGCCTTTATTTATTTATTTATTTTGTCTACACTGAACACTTTCTTTTACATTGTCTCAAATGCATTTTCCAAGATGATCATGTCCTTTGTAAAGAAGATAATTTATTTTCAGGAACATCTTTCCTGGTAGATCTGTTGGCCTGTTTCTCCACTGAATGAAAGCACTATTCAATATCCAGTATTTTGCTTCCTGGGAAACTGCACTCAGTAATTAAGTGCTCTCAGGCTGGAGAAAGGTTGTTTGTTTTTCATTTAGTTATGGTAAATTAGTTGAACTCTTCAGTTCTTTTCTTGTTAGGTATTTTACTATTCCCAAAATAACTTTTATCTCATGTAGAACTAAATTAGAGTATAGCTCAATACATAAACTTGTTTTCCTAACAAAACTTCAGAAGGAAACGAATTTTGTATGTGTAGCATCACATAGAAGCTGGTGAAAGACTTCAAGTAGAAAAACATCAATTATGAGACAAAATTATCATGTGTGCATGTCAGTGTCAACATTAATTACATCTATATTTTTTCTCTTTAAATATCATGACACAAAAATATGTATTCTGTTTTTGTATAAGTGTAAATAAAGGGGCATGCTGAATACAGTGACAAAATAAAGCAGACCCTGAAATACTTATACAATATACAATCTGGTTTTAGTTGTCCTTAGTCTGTCTTTACTTGTCTTTACTTGTCAAGTGAACTTGTCATGAGGATGGAAAAGCACTCTGTGGCACACATATAAGATGATGGTTTGTTTCCAAAATTCTTCACATTCAACAGAAAACATATGTCTGTCTCTAAAAGGAAAGTAGCTAATTCTTTTACAGAAGGTGGAGATAAATGTAAAAAGTTTTATGAGATACAGATACAAGAAGGATTTCTGTATTCATGAAAGGGTTAACAAGCCTACCCTCTTTTGTGACTATGCAGTCCTTAAGAATAACCCTTCTCTTCATATTCTCTATCACCTGGGTCAGGAGGTTGTCATCAGTTCTCTCCACAAGCCTCCCAGGTTACTTTTGATCTGCAGTGCTGTCCATCTAACAGATACTTACCTGGTTCAACACCCAAAGAGGATCAGGCCCTGTGTGCTTGCAGCTGTCTGAAGAAGGACTCATCTATTTTAGCTCCTGACCTGTGTTTAGTTCCTGGTCTATGGTAGACAGCCACTATAAAGTCCCCTATGCTCTTCTCATCCTTACCCAGAAGCTCTCATTTACTCATCATCCATCCCCAGACAGTGCTCACTGCACTCCAGCTGCTCTCTCATGTAAACGAAAATTGTCCATACTTGTGTTTCCAGCAAGTTCTTTCTAAAAACCCTGTATCCATACATTATAGTACTCCAGTAATGATTGTAACCCCATCACAGTTCTGTGATCCCAACAAAGTCACAGCCCTACAGCTCCACGCAGATCTCAAACTCCTCATGTTTATTCTCAATATTTCAGCCACTCCAGGCACTCAAAAAGGCATCTCAGCATGCTGATTTACAGAGAGGCTCTGTGGGCTTCCCTGGTATTGATGCCATGAGTCACTTGCTTACATGTAAATGTTTGAGAGGACTCTGCTTAAGCCCTGCTTTGCCGACTATGTATTCCCTTTTTTACACAAGCCCGGGACCTTTGTTTGTTGACCTTGTTCACCACTCCCTCACATGGCTGCTGCTCTTTTCCTTCCTTGTGTTTTGAACTTCCTAATTTGACTATATCCAGGAGCAGAGCTGCAAGATTCTGCCAGTGGTGAATCCTCCAGTAGAGGTCACCCTCTTTCTGTACTGCCTGAAACTTGCTCTCTCCAGCATCCTGTCCCTGCAGCTCCTGGAGACCAGGTGACACCCCCTCATCTAGGAATTTCCAGTAATGAAGAGAGCAAAGAGAGAGAAACTGTCATCAGACAGCAGGTTTTATCACATATTCAGAATCTTCATCTTCATCCTCTCCTTTCCACAAGGGCAGGAGGTGGAGGGAATGTTTGCTTTGCTTTTATTTCCATGTTTGGTCATCTTATAATGGAAGCAAAGAGGCCTGCATTTCAAATACCACATACAGGAGATTGTGTGCTTTATCTCAGAGGAATTAAAATATCCTAATGTAATGAAAAGGAAGATCTTTAGAGATATGTATAGGGAAAAGAAGAAGATGGGAAGATGGACCAATAATTGATGATACTTGCTGCATAATTGTCTGCTTCTCTTTCAAGAAGGCTGTAGAAGTCATGGCACTGCTGCTGTGTCCAGGGAAAATTCGTAACTGCCTGAGACGTTTTCCCATTGTAGGATTTCAAAGCCACTGGACTAAGTTATCTATAAAAGGATTTTGTGTGCACTAACCATTTTATAAATGCCATGGATTGCTATTAAGTCAGCCATAGAGGGTCATTGCCTTGACTGGGCAAATTTCAGTCATGTTGGTGCTGTGCAAACTGCAAAATCTGGGGACCTTATCAGATGTGGCTATCTGCTTCAGATATGCCATGATAGCTATAGCTACCATGCATATAGAGAGCTCAACCCATAGATTATTATTAAATGGATTTTTCCACTCTAATTCTGCTCCAGAAGATGACTTGGACATTTACCTCACTCCTTTTCAATCCCAAGCATTGACTAGCAAATCACCTATGTTCAGAGCTAAGTGCCTAGTCCTTGTTATTCTGTTCATAAAATGAAAAGGAACTATCAACAGAGGAAACTTAGTGATCATATTTGAAGATTATTTCTTTTACATTCTTTCAATCTATAGATGCCAGAAAACAAAGTAGCAATTCAGACTGTAAATCTCTTGTAAACTTGCAAAGCCATAAGGAGCTTAGTCTCTCTTGTAGACTTCTTTGCATACAATGTGTTCTCACTTAGAATAGGAACATTGTTAGCAATTAAAAAAATAAAATAATAAATCAATACCCATACTAAAAATAATTTTAAAAGACAACATACAAAGAGCCCAAATATTAAGTACTGGTCAAGATACTGAAACAGTATTTGTGATACTGGTCCTAGATTGTGATATGGTCCTATAAATGTATTTTAATGGCAATGAAGATCAGAATAAGACTGTAACAATAAAAAAATTCTTTCTTTCCTCCCTATCTGTTGCATCCTGTGCCGTCCACTTTCCTGTAGTATAGCAGCTTCCACAGCCAACAAATCCTGTCTGATTAGAATATCAATGTGGGAACCAGGACATCCTTCTGACTGTCCTGGGGAAATTTATAAGTTGCAATAATTTAGGTAGAATGATAATTAGCATGTCGCAGGGTGAAAAAGTAGAATTTTGGGGTTTTAGAATGTGGGATCAGGGGACAAAGATGGAGGAAATTGGGTGTGTCTCTGTCCTTCTTCTTCATCTCTTGTTCTCCGTCTTCTGTGGTGATGTAGCACATTTTGGTTGGTCTAGAGCAAAAGTACACTGTTCAATGTAGTTAATAGGTATTGGAGAATTGTTGTAAATAAAGCATACGAAATTTTTAGCATAAGAGATAGCACCGTCCCAAAGGGCAGAGTCAGACACAATCTGGCCTGCAGGAAAGAACTCAGCAGGTCAGAGCCAATCTATGAGATAACAAAGGATAAACAAATCCTTGAACAAGAAAACAGACAATCTTGACTTCTTCTTCAGATGCTGGGCTGGGGGAAAACAGAAAGCCTTCACAGAGAGACAGACAGCGACAAGTTAAGTCAAGTGGAAACTAATCTCATAGAAGCTGAGAAACCCCAGGAAACATAAACAACAAGAAAAAAAGTATTTTTTCATAATTTTATATTTTAAAAACCTGACATATCAATAATCAATAGATGATAAATTTCTCTAAAATGGCAGTACAGAAAAACAGAACTAAAAAAGCAAACCAAACATTATACTCAGTAGCTCTAACCCATACTTAAGAACCTCTTAAAAGCAAAACTTCAGGAAAAATGTGTTGAAATAACATTTCACTTGATTTCCCAATATCTATTGGCAAGTATTTTTCATTTTGCCTGTGTCCTTGCATTTAAGGACGCACAGGTATAGATATAATCCAACATTTTACTTATTTTTTAGTTTTGTTGTCAATATTTGAATTTAAAAATCAAAATACTTTCAGGTTGGATTTTATTCTTTACAAATTGTTTTTACATATTAACAACCTTCTGTTTGTTTTGCTTTTTTTCTCATAAATTTCTATTAAAATAAAAATAATTTAAATAAATTATTATTTTCTGTTGTAGAAAAAAGGGAAAATGAATTTATATTAAGGCCTTTATATAAAGGCCTGAATTTATTCAAAATATAAGATAAATTATTTTCATTATATAAAATTGTATATGAAAATATTTTAAAATACTTTATGCATTAAGCAACAGTCATAAAATCTTAACCTTTGTGTTGCCATAGTAGGCCTAGTAAAGAAGGCTATTTGGCTCTCCATTTAATTTTCTCAAATAATTGTTTTATTTTCCATTACAGAATATTTTTATTGAATGAAGTTTTATCTTTTATTCACTTACAGTTGTATGAAAGTAGAAGTTTATTATCTGAAACTGATGATATCCTTATGATTTGAGATAAACACAGTGTGCTCTTTATTCACATAACTCATGATACAATTTCACAGTGTGGTTCTGGAATACTTTGTGTCACTTGATCAAGTCACTCAACAAACTGTTCTCCTAATGTCATCATCAGAGACCTTTGTCTGCTGTTTACCAGCTTCAGCTTATGTATCTCCTTTCATGGTTCACTCTTATTTCTTCCTCTCTTGCTCTCTCAGTTATCTCTCTCCTTCCTTCCTTCTCTTCTTTTTCTTTTTTTCTTTCTTTCTTTCTTTCTTTCTTCTTTCTTTTCTTTCTTTCTTTCTTTCTTTCTTTCTTTCTTTCTTTCTTTCTTCTTCTTTCTTTCTTTTCTTTCTTTCTTTCTTTTCTTTTCTTTCTTTCTTTTCTTTCTTTCTTTCTTTCTTTCTTTCTTTCTTTCTTTCTTTCTTTCTTTCTTCTTTCTTTCTTTCTTTCTTCTTTCTTCTTCTTCCCTTCTCTTCTTCTTTCTTTTCTTTCCTTCCTTCCTTCCTTCCTTCCTTCCTTCCTTCCTTCCTTCCTTCCTTCCGACATTCTTCCTCCTTCCTTCCTCTTCCTTCCTTCTCCTTCCTTCCTTCCTTCCTTCCTTCCTTCCTTCCTTCTTCCTTCCTTCCTCCTTCCTTCCTTCCTTCCTTCCTTCCTTCCTTCCCTTCCTTCCTTCCTTCCTTCCTTCCTCCTTCCTTCCTTCCTCTTCCTTCCTTCCTTCCTTCCTTCCTCCTTCCTTCCTCTTCCTTCCCCTTCCTTCCTTCCTTCCTTCCTTCCTTCCTTCCTTCCTCCTTCTCCTTCCTCTTCCTTCCTTCCTTCCTTTCCTTCCTTCCTTCCTTCCTTCCTTCCTTCCTTCCTTCCTTCCTTCCTTCCTTCCTTCCTTCCTTCCTTCCTTCCTTCCTTCCTTCCTTCCTCTTCCTTCCTTCCTTCCTCTCCTTCCTTCCTTCCTTCCTTCCTTCCTTCCCCTTCCTTCCTTCCTTCCTTCCTTCCTTCCTTCCTTCCTCCTTCCTTCCTTCCTTCCTTCCTTCCTTCCTTCCTTCCTCCTTCCTTCCTTCCTTCCTTCCCTTCCTTCCTCCTTCCTTCCTTCCTTCCTCTCCTTCCTTCCTTCCTTCCTTCCTTCCTTCCTTCCTTCCTTCCTTCCTTCCTTCCTTCCTTCCTTCCTTCCTTCCTTCCTTCCTCACTTCCTTCCGACACTTCCTTCCATCACTTCCTTCCCCTTCCTCTCCTTCCACACTTCCTTCCTTCCTTCCTTCCTTCCTTCCACCTTCCTTCCTTCCTTCCTTCCTCTCCCTTCCTTCCTTCCTTCCTTCCTCCTTCCTTCCTTCCTTCCTTCCTTCCTTCCTTCCTTCCTTCCTTCCTCCTTCCTTCCTTCCTTCCTTCCTTCCTCACTTCCTTCCTTCCTTCCTTCCGCCTTCTCCTTCCTTCCTTCCTTCCTTCCTTCCTTCCTTCCTTCCTCCTCCTTCCTTCCTTCTTCCTTCCTTCCTTCCTTCCTTCCTTCCTTCCTTCCTTCCTTCCTTCCTTCCTTCCTTCCTTCCTTCCTTCCTTCCTTCCTTCCTTCCTTCCTTCCTTCCTTCCTTCCTCCTTCCTCCTTCCTTCCTTCCTTCCTTCCTTCCTTCCTTCCTTCCTTCCTTCCTTCCTTCCTTCCTTCCTTCCTCTCCTTCCTTCCTTCCTTCCTTCCTTCCTTCCTTCCTTCTTCCTCCACCTTCCTTCCTTCCTTCCTCCTCCTTCCTTCCTTCTTCCTTCCTCCTTCTTCCTTCCTTCCTTCCTTCCTTCCCTTCCTTCCTTCCTTCCTCTCTTCCTTCCTTCCTTCACCTTCCTTCCTTCTCCTTCCTTCCTTCCCCTTCCTTCGACCTCCTTCCACCTCTTCCTTCCTTCCTTCTCCTTCCTTCCTTCCACTTCCTTCCTCCACCTTCCTTCCTTCCTTCCTCCTTCTTCCTTCCCCTTCCTTCCTTCCTTCCTTCCTTCCTTCCTCTTCCTCCTTCCTTCCTTCCTTCCTCCTTCCTTCCTCCTTCCTTCTTCCACCTTCCTTCCTTCCTTCCTTCCTTCCTTCCTTCCTTCCTTCCTTCTTCTTCCTTTTCCTTCCTTCCTCCTTCCTTCCCCTTCCTTCCTTCCTCTTCCTTCCTTCCTTCTTCCTTCCTTCCTTCCTTCCTTCCTTCCTTCCTTCCTTCCTTCCTTCCTTCCTTCCTTCCTTCTTCCTTCCTTCCTTCCTTCCTCTTCCTTCCTTCCTTCCTTCCTTCCTTCCTTCCTTCCTTCCTTCCTTCCTTCCTTCCTTCCTTCCCTTCCTTCCTTCCTTCCTTCCTTCCTTCCTTCCTTCCTCCTTCCTTCCCTTCCTTCCGACACTTCCTCCCTTCCTTCCGACATTCTCCTTCCTTCCTTCCCCTTCCTTCCTTCCTTCCTTCCCCTTCCTTCCTTCCTCCTTCCGACACTTCCTTCCTTCCTTCCTTCATTCCTTCCTTCCTTCCTTCCTTCCTTCCTTCCTCCTTCCTTCCTCCTTCCTTCCTTCCTTCCTTCCTTCCTTCCTTCCTTCCTCCTTCCTTCCTTCCTTCCTTCCTTCCTATCCTTCCTTCCCCTTCCTTCCTTCCTTCCTTCCTTCCACACTCTCCTCCTTCCTTCCACACTTCTTCCTTTCTCCTCCTTCCTTCCTTCCTTCCTTCTTCCTTCCTTCCTTCCTTCCTTCCTTCCTTCCTTCCTTCTTCCTTCCTTCCTTCCTTCCTTTCCTTCCTTCCTTCCTTCCTTCCTCCTTCCTTCCTTCGCACTTCTTTCCTCCTTCCTTCCTTCCCTTCTCCTCCTTCCTCTTCCTTCCTTCCTTCCGACACTTCCTTCCACACTTCCTTCCCACTCCTCCTTCCTTCCTTCTCGACACTTCTCCTTCCTTCCTTCCTTCCTTCCTTCCTTCCTTCCTTCCTTCCTTCCCTCCTTCCTTCTTCTTCCTTCCCTTCCTTCCTTCCTTCCTTCCTTCCTCCTTCCTTCCTTCCTCCTTCCTTCCTTCCGACACTTCCTTCCTTCCGACACTTCCTTCCTTCCTCTCCTTCCCCTTCTCTTCTTCCTTCGACTTTCTTCTTCCTCCCTCCTCCTTCCCCTCCTTCCTTCCTTCCTTCCACCTTCCTTCCTTCCTCTTCCTTCCTTCCTTCCTTCCTTCCTTCCTTCCTCTCCTTCCTTCCACACTTCCTTCCTTCCTTCCTTCCTTCCTTCCTCCTTCCTTCCACCTTCCTTCCTTCCTTCCTTCCTTCCTTCCTTCCTTCCTTCCTTCCTTCACTTCCTTCCTTCCTTCCTTCCTTCCTTCCTTCCGCCTTCCTTCCTTCCTTCCTTCCTTCCTTCCTTCCTTCCAACACTTCCTTCCCTTCTTCCTTCCTTCCTTCCTTCCTTCCTTCCTTCCTTCCTTCCTTCCTTCCTTCCTTCCTTCCTTCCTTCCTTCCTTCCTTCCTTCCTTCCTTCCTTCCTTCCTTCCTTTCCTTCCTTCCTTCCACCTTCCTTCCGACCTTTCCTTTCCGCACTTCCTTCCGACACTTCCTTCCTTCCTTCCGACACTTCCTTCCGACACTTCCTTCCGACACTTCCTTCCATCACTTCCTTCCCACTTCCTTCTTCCTTCCTTCCTTCCGACCTTCCTTCCTTCCCTTCCTTCCTTCCACTTCCTTCCTTCCGACACTTCCTTCTCCTTCCTTCTCTTCCATCCTTCCTTCCTTCCTCTCCTTCCGACACTTCCTTCCGACACTTCCTTCCGACACTCTCCTTCCTTCCTTCCGACACTTCCTTCCTTCCTTCCTTCCGACACTTCCTTCCGACACTTCCTTCCGACACTTCCTTCCGACACTTCCTTCCTTCCTTCCGACACTTCCTTCCGACACTTCCTTCCTTCCGACACTTCCTTCCGACACTTCCTTCCGACACTTCCTTCCGACACTTCCTTCCTTCCGACACTTCTTCCTTCCACCTTCCTTCCTTCTTCCTTCCTTCCTTCCTTCCTTCCTTCCTTCCTTCCTTCCTTCCTTCCTTCCTTCCTTCCTTCCTTCCTTCCTTCCTCCTTCCTTCCTTCCTTCCTTCCTTCCCTTCCTTCCTACCTTCCCCTTCCTTCCTTCCTTCCTTCCTTCCTTCCTTCCTTCCTTCCTTCCTTCCTTCCTTCCTTCCTTCCTTCCTTCCTTCCTTCCTTCCTTCCTTCCTTCCCTTCCTTCCTTCCTTCCTTCCTTCCTTCCTTCCTTCCTTCCTTCCTTCCTTCCTTCCTTCCTTCCTTCCTATCCTTCCTTCCTTCACTTCCTTCCTTCCTTCCCTCTTCCTTCCTTCCTTCCGACACTTCCTTCCCTTCCTTCCTCGACACTTCCTTCCGACACTTCCTTCCTTCCGACACTTCCTTCCTTCCGACACTTCCTTCCTTCCGACACTTCCTTCCTTCTTTCTCTCTCTCTCTCTCTCTCCTCTCTCCCTCTCTATCTCTCTTTCTCTCTCTTTCTCTCTTTTATCCCTTCCTTCCTTCCCTTCCCTGAACTTCCCTGAACTTCCCTGAACTTCCCTGAACTTCCCTTCCCTTCCCTTCCCTGAACTTCCCTTCCCTTCCCTGTCCTGAACTTCCCTGCCCCACCCTGCCCCGCTTTGCCCTGCCCCACCCTGCCCCTTCCCATTCCCTTCCCCATCCCCCATTCCCTGTTCCCTGTTCCCCACTTCCTTCACCTTCACCTTTACCTTCTCCTTTTTTGTCCTTTTCCCTTTTTTCTACAACAGAAAATTGGTTCAGTTTCTCTGGGCTGGTGAGAGTCATGTTTAAAGACAACAGTTCTTCAGTACCATGGTCTTTTACAAGACATTTTTTATTTGACACTTGTCAGCTGAGATCAATCTCTTCTTTTTGTCTTTAACCTGTGCTTCACCACAGGAGCCTTTGCTCCTGTTATCCAGAGATGTGTGTCTATGATTACATCTCTTTGGAGTACTTTTATAATAGATTTTTTAACTGGAAAATTAGTGTCTTGTGGAGGTGGAAATCCCTTACACAAGACACTTCAACTTTGATGGAGTTTTTTAACAGGATGTTTTCCTGACCAATCAGAAAGAGACAAAGGGAGACCTGAATGGAGAAATTGACTGCTTGATATGATAACAGATTTTAAAATTTTTCAGCTTCTCAAAAGCGGCCAGTAACTGGTACCTCACAGAATCTTACCTGTATCATCTCAGAATGAGTTGCAAATTTTAATGGATGTCTTCTATCATTAGTTGCAGGCAAAGTAATTTAGAGTTCAATACTTTATTTTACTTACTGACAGCCAATGCAAGCCTCCAATCACTGAATCAGTGACTGTGGAAAGTAAACCATGATCATAAACATTTATATGAATGCTTACATAAACACTCATCTCCTCACCATTTATAAAACTTTCTGCAATTTGTCTGCAGGTTATGCCTGCAGCTTAGGTGTCAGGCAGCATAGGCAGTGAGGCTGTGTGCCTAAAAGCTTCTTCTATCCTTGGCCAGGGTCTCATGTCCCTTTGGTCCATCAGGGTTGTCCTTCTCCAAGCATGGGTCAATCACAAGCCCATTGGGAATATCTTGCCCGGGCAAGGGTCATAGCATGGACATAGTCCGTTCAGATGGGATGTGTTGGAAGGTTAATACTGATGCTGCCTGAACTTTTTTTCCTATTAAAACTGAATCTTCAAATTTTAGTCATAGAACTGTGATATATCTTCATGTTCTAAATTAAGAGCCTTTGTAGCTAATTGTTCATGGAGCCACCTCCCAATTAAACAATCCTGTAAAAAAAATTACAAATAAAAGTTGTTTAGTTTACAGTTACAAGACATTCTTGTTTTAACAGTAAGTTTTTACAGGTTTTTCTGCTTCTTCATAAAATCTGGCAATACTAAGGAAAATATGAGTAAAAAGGAAGGGAGTTTTGGTTTATTTTTTAATATGTTGCTTTCAGCCCATATTATACACTCCCTAAATTCCTCTTGTTTCTTCTGTTATTCACCAACAGGGTTTTTTGACTCAGAGATGTATTCCTAGAACATTACGTGGTTAAGATATCCATAATACCACCTTCATCCATGACATAATTTGGATGATAGCAACTTAATTAAAATGCAATTTTTCCTAGCTTCATAATCAACAATGTATCACTGATCTGTTTCTTCTCAGAAGAACTTTCCTTGATCTTTAAATCATCCTTGTTGTCACAGAGTAACTAAATTTATTCGAAGTATAGAGGTTTGTCATCTTGGAAGATGTATTCAAGTAACAGACTTGGAGGTGAAGGACAAAAGCTGGTATAGCTAATAATTTGGTCAATTTTTAGCAAAGGTATTTCACCTTCAACTTTTTTCCAACGACCTTATTATTTTAACTAAGACTGTGTGATATAAAGACGCTTTCCATTGTGGTATTGCTTCATACAGTCTACATCACCATTGGGTGAAAACTGTAAAGCTATTTGATTATTAGATTTTTTTCAATCAAATAATTTTTTCAGTCTTGATAGAAAAGCTAGGTAGAGTTTTTAGGAGTATTTGTGTGACTTTGTTGACTTTGTGTCTGCTGAAACTCCAGCTGGAAATGTCTCTGCCAACATGTGAGGTGCAGCAGAACAGAAGGCTCACTTCCTTTTCATTCACAGTGAATGAAAAATTCATTCTCATACTAATTTAAACAGATTTTCATTACAAGTAATTTCAGTTTCATGTTGAAAGGGGAATTTTCTAGGAGAACAATGGAGAAAATCATCAGAAATAGTATTTCTGACAATTCAAAAATAATTGTCAGAAGACTGCATTAGTAGACCTTATTGTCATCTACATGTATGTTTGATCCATTTTGAGATTCTGGGTTTTATTAAAGAAAATAAATATTATTGTCACTTTTCCATAGGAATAAAGCCAGCCTTGCAAATTATCAACAGAATCACAAACACCCCAGATCCAAATCCGGGAAGCAGTATAATTCCCTAGTGAATAATTCAGATCAGAAAACTGGGTACTTCACCCCAGCTGCATGAAGACTCGCAGTACCATCACAGAGCACCCCGGTAAAGGATTTGGCCTCAGCTGCATCTGATGTGCCTCCAGGCTAAGCATTCTGTCTCTCAGTTCGTACTAGGTTCAGTGTCCTGAGAACAGCTGAAGGGAATGCTTAATTGTTATCAGTCTGTGATTTTCATCAACCGATGTTGTCATCCAAGCTGGCGTAAACATCAAGGTTTTGGCTTTTATCATCACACAACCTTTGAGGATCATGGATTGTCACAGAGAGATGTAATAGCTCTGGCAAAGTGGTACAAGAGCACTTCTTTCAAGAGGCAGGCCAGCCTGATTGGAAGGGTTTTACACCAGGAAAATGTAAAGATTTTAAGCCAGAGACAAGTAAATAGTAAACAGTAGAAAGAGATGGAAAACAGAGGATGAAGAGCAATGGTAACAAGAAAGACTTAAAGAATGATGAAACAGGGTGGAAGGGAACCAGTTTCAAATACACGCCCACAAATATGTGCAAACTGGGGAAAAAACAGACATGATTAGAACTCCAGCCACAAAAGCAGGACATTGTTTGAAAAACTAAGGTATGGTAAAACAGCTACTGAGTAATGTACATGTACAAGTTCTTCAAGAGAAACAGAATAAGGAAAGAAGCTGCCTTACTGTTAAGGAGCATCTTAAATGCCTGGCTCTTCTCTCTGACATCCACAAAAGGCAGTGTGAGAGCTCATGCGGTCAGGTCAGTAAGGAGGGCACCATGGTAGGATTACATTCACCCAGCCAGGGTGTGGAGGTGGACAAGCTTCTTCAAACCACAGCAGGAAGTGTCCGTGTCACAAATCCCAGTCCTTCCTGACATCTGCAGGAAATGTAGTGCAGTGAGCTTCAGCACTCAAGATTTCCAGAGGCTATTGAGGTTCTGGAGTTCACATTCATCATGATGTGGAATGACATGATGTTCACATTCATGATGTGAAATGACATGCAGTTGAATCTACTTCTCAGTAAGCAGGGGAACAAGGTGGTGGATGTGATTATGAGTAGTTGGTTACTCTGTAGTAAGCATGACATAGCAGAAGAGTTATGAAATATGATCTAGACTAACTTAATCCTCCAGAAAACCATGACAATGCCAGAACAAATAGCGCAAAGCTATGTGTTAGTCTGTGAAAGCAGCTGACCTTTTTGCTGTGAAAAACTGCCAAGTGATCACATAATTAGAATGATGAGTTGATATCACGGTTTTTAAGATGTTCTAGAAGTCACATAGGATTTAAAGAAGTAAAATAATTAAGAAAATATGCAAATAAAGTTTCATCTTGGAAGAAAGATTTCTTTCATGTATTGGATCAAATTAATATTCTGATATCCATAAGGTATTGAAATAGCAAGTCTCTTTTCTTGTTCTGCATGTGCACACAGTGTGTGTTGTATTTTTAATAACTGTTATTTTAACAGCAAGGATTATTCCCTTGAGATCACATCAGAATCACATGTTGTGGATTTTCATTTTGGTTTAGTGCATTTAAACCTTTTTATAAGGGAAATGAACTATGTTGACTGCTATGTGCGAAATGTAAATTTTTCATCTTACTTTTTGCAACAGAAATAGGACATTTCATTTTGAGCCAGAAACTGCTGAAGTGGAATAGGTATAACACAGAGGATGAAATAAATAAAGAAAAAAACTAAATATATATATAGTCCTCATACAATGTTAATTCATTGTCAGTAACCAAAACATTTAGTAACTGCATCAAAACAAGTAAACAAACAATTGATCCCCTGCTTGACTGAGCAAGCTGTTTGCCAAGAGAAAGCGCAATCTACTGTTTCTAAATAAGAAAGACCACATATAACTACAATGGTTTTGAAGGAAATATTAAAATACCAACTCAAAAACCATAAAAAGCTTGGAAATGCACTTATTTATGCTTAAATACCTATATATTATATTCCCATATTTAATGTTTAACTGTTTGTGGTAATTCTCAAAAGTGTTAAAAATCTAAAGAATTGTAGAATGCTTTGTTTTGGAAGGCACCTTTAATGATCATACAGTCTGAACTCTCTGATACAGGCATCAACATCTTGCACTAAAACGGGTTGCTAAATGCCCTGTTTAATCTGACTTTGAAGACCTCCAGTGATGGGACATCCACTTTTGTGGGCAAGCTGTTCCAGTGTTTCAACACCTTCCTCATAAAAAATCTCTTCCTTTTATCCAAACTAAATCCACTCTCAGTATAAAACCATTATCTGTTACTGTGACACGTAGAAACACACAGCAACACACACAACAGATGTTCAGGCAGAGAAGAAGAAAGGAAGTCTCTCGTTTATTGTTGACCTCGTATATATAAGTTTCTGGACAGTGATCAGAGATTGGACAGAGAAGTTACCACCTCTCCATCTTCACTGGTCACTTGAGAAGTCCATCAGGTGATATCTTTTCACAAAGGAATGCAAACATGATTGTTGTTTATTTTACAATTCATGAGAACCGACTCCACTATATTAAAACAAATCAGAAGTCTTTATTTCAGGGACAACAATTACCCCTTTTCTTGTCACTACAAGTTCAAGTAAAATTCTCTCTCAATATGACTTATAAACCGCTCTTTAAGAAATGAAATGTTAAAATGGGAGCTTTCCCTAGAGCCTTTTTCAGTCTGAACTCTCTTACACCGTTTTCACTGCAGAGGTGTTCCAGCCCTCTGATAATTTTTGTGGTCCTCCTCTAGACTGCCTCTGAAAGGTCCATGTCATTCTTATATTGAGCTGGATGCAGCACTCCATGTGGGGTCTCACAGAGCAAAGTAGAGGCAGAGAATCAACTCCCTCAATCTGCTGCTTTTGATGAAGCCCAGAATACAGCTCGCTTTCCGAGCTGCAAACAGACATTGATATCTCATGTCCAATTTTTCATCCACTTGTACCTCCTCTGCAGAGCTGCTCTAAAGCAATGCATCACTGTGTTTGTACTGATAAGGGGAATTGACTCATTCAGGAACAGGACCTTGTATCTTGTCTTGTTGAACCTCATGAAGTGTTTGTGGGCCCACTTCCCAAGCCTGCCAAAGCCCCTCTGCATGGCCCCTCTTCACCTAAGCATATCAATGGCACCACTCGGTGTGATCTGCAGAGTCACTGAGGGTGAACTCAATTCCATTATCTGTGTTGGGTCCCTTGGACTTGGGTGTATTCATGTCCCTAACATGGCCTTGAACCTCATCTTCTCTTCCAATCTTCTTTCCCCCAGTCCCTGAATTAAGGTTCAGGGCCTTGAAGAAAAGAAGATTACCAAAGAAAACAGAGGAAAAAAAAGTTGTGGAGTACATCAGTCTTCGTGTCATTTTCACATGTTTTCCTGTGAACAGGACAACTAATTTCATTAGTAAAGTCTAAATATTTACTCATCTTGACATCCAAATAGAACTTCAGGATAGAATTTAAACTGTTGGACACAATCTCCATATTCTCTGAGAATACATTTACCTTCACTGGGCTGACACAGCTTCAGATGCAGGGAAGGTTTGAGTAGGAAGCTGCTGCAACATAAGTACAAAATAGGGAATGTTAATTGATAACTTGACTACAGCAATTTTGGCAAATTCCTTCTTCACAATGTATACAACTAAATGAGATCAAGACTGCAAAATATGGTTTTGATTTTCCAAGCATCTCTACTAACAAAAGAATAAAATCCACACAGTATTTCACACTATCTATAAATTTTAGATGCAATTATATCATAACTTTTTCATCTGGTTTGGAAGATGTATTTCAGTCATGTTTCTTTCTGTTAACAAAACACTCAGTGTCTTTTTGTTCTGACTCTCCACAATTATAGACTGTATATAGTAAGTATTATATGCATACTATTACATATACTACTATATATAGTATTATTTGTTAATACAATAAATATAGAGAGCTATTTATCATGCAAGAAATGTTGATTTGCATAAACATTTTAGTTTTGGTCTTTTCTGATGTCTTTTTTTTCAGGCCATTATCAAATCCATTTTTTCTTTCTTTTTCATACTACATCCCAAAACAAATTAAATGCACTTTTTCCTTTCGCTATTCTTGACTAGAAATCCATTTGCTTTCTTTTATGAGAGATAATGTCCTTGAGTGGACTGAGCTCAGTTCATCATTCTGCTCCCCAATGAACTCATGATCTTGAAGTATTCTTGGGCACAATGACAAATCCCACATGGTGAGATTAGAAGATAACATATTGATAGTAATCCATTGTACTTATTCAGTCTTGAAGACTAATCTAATTATACCTCCACTGGAAAACAATGGGTTTGGGGTTTTTTTCCCTCATTGTAATATTATTAGAATTATTATAATATTACAGGTATTTTTCCAATATGATTACTACACTGGAAACAAATTATTTTTGTCTTCATGTTTCTTATTTTTTTGAGTAGAGTGTATTTGAAATCTTTTTATGCCATTCATATATTTCACATCTTCTAAGGCTAACGTATGAACTCTGAATATATTATAAAAATAGCCCCAAGCACCTCCATTTCACAAAGAAGCAGAATCTGATCATTTTTACTTAACGATTGGCTTAATGCATTTCTTTAATTCTTGTCTAAAACATACACAGCTCCTTTCTCTGTAATAAAGTTTATTATACATTGCATCTTTAATTTAATGCTGCCTTGGAACGACAGTGCAAAAACATGTTGCTAATTGAAAAAAAGTTTGAGGTTTGAATGCTCAATATCTCTAAAAATCATACCTTTAGTGTCGTTCCAGGAAATGAGTAGAACAACTTATGGAATGAAATTAAAGGAGACTCAGAAAAAAGCAATCATGGTTTAGCCAGGCTCAGATCTATCACTCAGGAAATAGTGCTCATCTTCAACCCTGAAGATGACCTCAGGATGGATACTTACTTCAGATACTTTTATTTTGGAAAATAAGTCAGATATCATCACAGTCATAAAACAAGGATATTTGTTACAAATGCCTTTCATAAAAATAAAAAAAAAAAATTGCGACAAAAATTACAATGCCTAACTTGCTTTTCAATGAAAAACTATTTCACATATTTTCTGTCAGTATTCTGCAAGAAACCTTTTCCATGAGATAAACTCATGACTGGTGTCTATGCCTGCCCATATCTGTCTTAATACCTGCAAGAATTCCAATCTCCTGCTTCAGCCATCACATGACCCCAAAAAAGTCTTAATGTTTAATATCTACAGTGAACAATGTATATTCTGCCAGTGTTCAGGGGTTTTAGACCTAATGTGACATTTACACAAAATACTGTATTAAAAAATGTAGTTGGGCAATCAGAAGTTTTAATCAGAAGTTTTAGTATTAAGACTCTTTCAAATATTTTGTGATGGAAAATGAGACAGAGCTTAAACAAGCTTCAATATCTTTTCTACAAATCATATATATTCTTAAAGCTTTAAACCAAGATGATGTGTATGTATTGAAAATTTTATCTGGCATTAGATTCTGCCTCTCTTTAGCTTAGCATGAATCACTTACATAAAAATCTCAAAATGTTAGAGAAAAACCCTCTTTTTTCCTGTCTTAGTTTACATAAAGGAATATTTCTACTTAGTTTCAAACTTTATTCTTCACAATTTGTTTTACCCTTTATATTCTAATCATTTGCAATTTAATATTGGATATTTCAAAGTTTATGAATTCTGGTAGTTTTCTTAAATAAGTTCCCTGTTTTTCAGGTCTCATCTCTGAGAGATGGGAGTGTCTAGGAGCAGGTATTATGTGCAAAGTGGGTGGGACAGCTGAATGCAGGGAAGACTGGACTGATGACAGTTGCTAAATTGATACCCTTGTAATAAGTAACATGCCTGAGTTCATGATTACCCTTGAATTTGCAAATAAATAGAGCTTCACTGTCTTCTTGCTTGGTTTCCTGGTCATTTGTGTCATAAACAATTTGTGAAAGAGGGTTTGTCACATCAGATCTGGGCTCCTGCTACACAGGCCTTTGACCCTGCCTGCTGGAAAACAAAAACTAGAACATTTTAGGAGGGACTGAACAAAAGAAGTTATTTTTCTCTTCTTGCTCATGTTTGGACCTGTGGAAGACCAGTTTGGTCTCTCAGTCAGATTTGCCTAAAGGATCTCAGAGCACACTACTACTAGCATCTCAGTGTTGACTTTATTGTGATGCTCTGATGAAATACGTATTACCCAATGACATTCTCTATGCTTATTTTAATATTCTTTTAAGACTTTGCTACCTTAACAGCACTTTTTTTTCATTTGCACATATAGATTGACGTCAATCACCCTTTCTATTTTTAAAGAATATATACATTCAGACTACTCCTTGAGTTTATATTCTTTTTCTTCTACTTTTACAGCATGGTTAGGTGAAAATCAGGTAGTTGTGCATATCTCGTTCCCTTAAGATGCATAGTCATAATTCCTGCACTTAATTTTAAAAAATGATGATGGTTTACACTTGGTAAAGAACATCCTTACTGGAACTATTTTTTAAATTAAAAAGAATTTTATCAGAAATATTAATCTAATCTGACTTGACCTAGAATAAAACAGAAATAACTTTCCTAGAATTTTATTGCTGTGTAAAATATAAATTTGTAATATCATTGCTGCCCAAAGGAACTCAGACCTGCTGAAAGGAACAGTCTGAGAAATTCTTTAATTATTTAAGTCCAATGAATGACACTGCTTTTTTCCTAGTCATTACTTTTGTATTAAGAGTAGAATATAAGGGTTGTTTACATCAAAAAGTGTGGGGGAAAGACCACAGTAGTCTTCCTTTTCCTTTTAACTCAAACATTCTTAACTTTCAATATGTTTCATGTGACTTTGAATAAAACTGATAAATCAATGGATCAAAGGATTTCCTTAAGACTAAAAGTATATGATCTTGTTTTAAGTAAAGGAACTCTATTAACATTTCTAAGTCAATACAGAAATTCATTATATAAAATTGTATCGCTTCCAGAACAAACAAGGCTCTTTCTGAATGTGTGTTCCCACATAAAACCTTGTCTCATTGCTTGCTAGGAGACAGACACAGAGGAGAGCAGTCCTTGGTGTACTAGCTAAGCAATCATAGCAGTGGGGTCTCATCCTACAAGCCTGACGCCTGCTTTTTGAAAACTGTAGTACCACTTTCTCCATGAGTAAGATACGCAGCTTGGCCTGAGAATTGATTAAGAAAAATCCTACAGAGAAGGATTTGGGTTCAAGGGTTGACAAAATGCTCAACATGAGACAGCCATGAGCACTCACAGCCCAGAGAGCCAAACGTGTCCTGGGCTGCACCCAGAGCAGCGTGGGCAGCAGGGCCAGGGAGGGATTCTGCCCCTCTGCTCTGCTGAAACCCCACCTGCAGGGCTGCACCAGCTCTGGCACTCCCAACATCAGAAGGACAGGGAACCATCAGAACAAGCTGAGAGGAGGCCATGAGGCTGATAAGGGGACTAAAGAACCTACTCTAAGAAGACAGGCTGAGAAATTTGGGGCTGTTCAGCCTGGAGAAAAGAAGGTTGTGTGAAGACCTCACAGCAACTTTTCAGTATCTGACAGGGATGCTGGAGAGGGACTCATCATCAGGATTTGTAGTGATGGGAGAAGTTGGAATGGTTTTAAACTGAAAAGGAATAGGTTTAGATTAGCTGTAATGAAGAAATTATTTTCTGTGAAGGTGGTCAGTAACTGAACACCTTGTTCAGAGAATTTGTGGATGCCCATCCCTGGCAGTATTCAAAGCCAGGCTGGATAGGGTCTTGAATAATTTGGTTTAGTGAGAAGTGTCCCTACCAATGGCAAGGTGGGTTGAGCCTACAACTCATAGTTTTTGCTACTCAGGAAAAGCTGGAAAAGATTAGAAAAACTCAATAATTATTAGTCTATTTTGTAATTCATTAATTGAAATATCAGTGTCTTTTCTAGCTGAAGAATCTTCCAGGTATCAAAAACAAGGCATGCAAACCTCAGGATCATTTCCTTCTATATATTTGATGCTTGAAAGCCTGTATTTTTAATTTAAATTGAAATGTTTAATTTAAATTGTGATATTACCAAGCATTATCATTGCAATAGTAAAGTAAAAATAATAAAATTAAATTTTTGTCATCTATTGATATTATTTATTGTTTAAAAATTACTTTTCCAGGACCTTTTAAAATATATTTCACAGAATCTCAGAAAGACTGAGATTGGAAGGGACTCTGAAGTTTTCTGATCCAACCCTCGGCTCAAGCAGAGTTACCAGGAGCTAGTGTCCAAGACCTCATTCAGGCAGCTTTTGAGTATCTCCAAAGATTGAGAGTCCACAGTGCCTCTGGGCAATCTAATCTAGTGCTCTGACACCCTCACTGTGGCGAAGTGATGCCTAGAGGGAACCTCCTGTGTTGATGCTTGTGCCCATTGCCTCTTGCTCTGACACTGAAAACAGCCTGACTGTTCTCTTTACTCACTCTCTTCCATTCCTATGCTATGCATATACATTGATAAAACACCACAGAGACCTTCATTTCTTCAGGGTGAATTACCCCAGCTCTCTTATCCTTTTGCTTTAGAAGAGATGCTTCAGTCCCTCCAACATCTTCAGGCTTTTCACTGGACTCTCTCCACTCTTTCCATGCCTATCTCTATTGAGGAACCCAAAACTGGACTCCCTGTGTGGCCTCACCAGTGATGAATAAAAGGGTGGGATCACCTTTCTGTTTGCATCAATACTGTGACTAATGTATCCTAGAATACCATTTATCTTCCTCATGGCAAGGGCCATTCCTTGCTTACATTCAACTTGGTGTCCATCAGGACAAGCTGCTTTCCAGCTCATTGTCACATTTCCTAGTGAACATAGTTTAATCATTGATTGGCCAATGACAGCACAGACTATCACACTGTGGTTATGAACCAAATCTTGGATGTACCACAATACTGACAGTTAATAAAGGAACCATATATGTTAACATTTTCAAAAATGCTGAGACTACACCTAGGTTTACAGTCTTCCAAATGACATTGTAACTGTGGTATGGCTTAACTGAAAATAAGAGATTAATTGGTCTTCAATAATAATTGCTTTCATTGGAAATAAATTTATTATATCTAATATTAAATACAGAATTTGATAGAAGAAAAACACTTAAAATGTCTTAAAGAATCACTGTATGATTGTAGGGTTTAACTGAAATTTTAAAAAAATTTACACTTGCAAATGGTTGTCAAATGTACAGTGTAAGTATCAGTAAGATTTTTTGAGTAAACATTTTAGTCAGAAGCTAAATGTTCAGTTATGTCAGAACTTTTATCTTCTACACCTGAATTAGCTGTTCATGGCTGTCATTGAAGCAAATGGTGGGAAACAGGTGCTGTTAGAACACAGAATTATCCTCTGTGTTTAATATTTTTATTTTGGAATGAGGCATTGCATTCTGAAAGTACCTGTTTCTCTCTATAGACTGTAAAATGAACCTGCCATGACTAGTTCACATGCTTATTTCCACAGGTATACATTGCAAATCCTGGTTCTGGTGCCTGATCTAAATTTGCCATCACATTGTGTCTTAACTATTCTTTCTGTTCTCTTATGTATAGTGTATCATTTTCAATCAATTCAACATTTAAAAGTTAAAAAGAGTGAAGATGTAGATAACCTTGGAAAAGCACACAAAATCAAAACACTTCGATGCTTTCAAATGGAAAATTTTCTTTCTGACTTATCATACAGTGAATCGAAATTCAGGCATGCTAGTAACTCTCAATTTTGAGAGTCTTGCAAAAATTGCTGATCACTGATACACAGATACAATTGCTGAGCTTCCAGACTAATGTTGAAATACAGCTATGAGAGTTCATTGCAATTTGAAGGGATATGGGCAATGAAGGAGAGCTTCTCTCTAGAATGAAGTTTACACCACTTCAACAATCCTATTTCCAGTAAATTTCACTGAAGTGGTCCTCTTGTAGTGGAAGACGATGCCATTCATACTTCTGACATTTTTCACTTCCCTCAACCCACTCCCCAGAGACTCAATGTCATGGCTTTGGACAGGTGGGTAACAGGCCCTGTTCTCTATCTCATTGATTAAATTGTTTGTGACAACATTTCTAAATTCCTGTTCTTTCAATAAATACATTTTCTGTATTTCTGAAAGCTGATAAAAATGTGGTTATTAATTGTTTTACTCTCTCTCCAGTAACAGTAAAAACACTACATATATAACCTATAGTTGCTATTTTCACCTTTTCTAATCATGTTTACTTATAAAACCAGATGTCAATGAAATGCATTTGATGAAATATTGTGGAAAAGCCTCACTAAAGCCGATTTGATCATCTAGTCCTTTTATTTGTAGAACTAGCCACTTGGATTTGTTATATTATTCCTGCATGTGAGCAGTCTATTGTACAGGCTTTTGCTGCATCACTTGAATCAGAACATTCTGAGCCCACAAAAGTCCATGACAACTCCCTCTCTTGAAAATGTCCATCGAGTGCAACAACAAAGCACATCACTTTTTACTTCCAAAATATTCTACCTTGTTTTTCCCCTGACGTGTCTTGTACAGCAGGAACTAATTGCAAATATATACAAAATTAAGTGTACTATATTTCATCTTAAAACAGTCTTTGTCTTGTCCTTATATGTCTTTATACTGCTCCCTTAGCACCATATTTTTTCATTTGCATGTATAACTTGACATCAATCACCCTTTCTATTTTTAAAGAATATATATAATCAGACTACTCCTTGCATTTATTTTTTTTTTTATTTTTATCTTTCCACTAATACAGAATGTTTTAGTTGAAAATCAGGTACTTGTACATATTTCACTCCCTTAAGATACATAGTCATAATTCCTACACTTCATTATTCAGAATTAAGTAGATTTTAAAAAAGCTAATGAATTACATTTGGTATGACAATAAATCTTTATGACAGTATAATTTGTTCTGTAGAAGAAAAAAAATCTAGCCTTCCTCAAACTCAACAAACAATTTTCCTTCTTCAAATCAATTTTGTATTTAGTATATCTGCAGTAGATGATAAGTGACAGGCTTGAGTCTTTTTTAAACTCTAATTCAGATTTTACATTACTGACTTTTCAAATACTTGAATATGAAGTCTGACATATGATCTCAAACATTCAGTTATTTTTAAGATGAACATTACCTTCTCTACATTTGGTATAATGTTATTTCCAATGGTGCACCCCCTTATAAATATCGAATTTCTCTATGACCAGGACATAATGAAATACATTCATCTAAATTAACTCAGTAGCAATCACTACATATTCTAGGAACAACAGCTAATAATACTTACAGCAAATTGAGAACTAAACCCCCATGTCCTACACATAGAGATGTTTTGTATTGTTTCTAACTCTTACTTTATAATAACCATTTCACAGGGCGATGTTTATGGAGATATTTATTTTTAATACAAACACATGAAGATTTTAGATTGAAATGATATTCACATGCCAAGCGGTTTTTGGTAATTTTACATCAATAATTTTTCATCTTTTGCATTGATTTCACTTTTCCATCAAACAGATGCTAACTTTGCTCACTTGGAAGAGACTTCCCTGCTATTTCCATCCCTATTAACCTTATTTCATTCAGTACTATGAATAACCTGTTGCCTATTTTTATCTCCCACAGGAACTGACATAAGTTTTCCTTTTTTGAATGCATATTGTTTTCTTAGGCTTTCATTCAGACTTGGCATGATTACCTATACACACATATAACACTTTTTCACTTATTTCCTACAAATTTTCATAGCTGTAATGTCCACTAAAAGGACTAGTAATAGCTATCCTGCTATTCTACTGAAATATACCCTTTTAACATGACAAGCATTATGCTGAGTGGGCTTTTATTTCTGTTTCTGAACATCTGTATTTTCTTGTGTTATGTCAGGGTTAATTTTGCTCTGTTATTTTTAACCATGTTTGACACCATTGATTCCTAGACAAGTCTTTTAAATGCAGTAACAAAAATTAATCGATCATCTTATCAATGAACACAGCATCACCCACACTCTGCCTCAAAAATATAATTTGAATAGTGATTGATGCACTTGCAGGCTTATGGGAGGAAGAAAAACAGGCTAAAGAAGAGAGGAACCGAAAGAGAAAGTTTTATCTGAAAATAAGGGAGGGAAGGAGGGAGGGAGGGAGGGAGGTTTGAAAGGAATTTCTGTCTTCCATTTTTTAAATAGAATTATTCTTTTGTTTACTAGATAATTTTATGCAAGAGTTGTCTTACATTTCTTAAATTTGACATTATTTTTTTAGAGATTAGGTCCTTGTTTTCCTGCATTCAAGTCTATTCTTAGATGAAAAAGAAACGTTATTTACATACCCTGAAAAGTATGTGGAAGGCATGCAAGCAGCTCAACTCTTTCAAACAAGATATAGCTGGTGGTAAGAACTTTGTATGATTCAACAACAAATTGTTATTGCTACTAAAAACAAGACTGAATTTTTTTGATGAATCATTTCTGCTTGAGATGCTAGTAGGCTGGAAATGTGCTGTTGGTAAAATACCATACTAAACAAAAAATGGTGATGACTAGGCTGACCAACCTAACATCAATCCCCCATTTAAAAAATACTGAAAACTTAATAGAGTATCTATTTAAAAGATGATGTGATAGAACTAATAGAAGTCTGCACCAACATAGTAATCTTTAAAAGAGTGATTTTTTTTTTCTAAAGTCTATCACAAGCATATCAACAACGTAATTCAAAAAATGCAGAAAGATATTAGCAACTATGGCTAAATGTTCTGTCACTCATATCTGACAAAAATCAAAGAAATATTATTAACTAAAAAGATCCTCTTACTCTGAGAAATCTGCATTTATAGTAATTCCCTGTTTCATGAGTACTTCATTCACCAAATAGCTCAACATTTTCTATACTTATATATGTCTGCCATCATTAGACACATTTGTCTTACATGCTTATTTGATCCTCTTGAGTTCTTTGTTCACTATTTTCCTTGGGAAGTCCTTCTACTAAATAGAAAAAATTACAAAATCTTAAAGGATATCTATGACATACATGTAAATCTTTCAGCATATTGGAGCCATTAGTGCTTACAACATTTAGAAGTAGCCTGTGATCCTTGCTGAAATGCACACTTGTAGTTTGACTTCCATTATTTCCACAATATTGGAATCAGATTTCATAGCTGATTTTTTTTTATTGTGATATGAGATCCCCTAGGGCTTACCACTAGTGTATCTACTCTGCTTTTTAAATATTTATTCAATTAAGGAATTCTGAGCAGGTGGTGGTAGTTTCATCATTAAAAAAAAAATTATATCATGTTGCCTTTTATTAACTGCTCACAGAAGAGAAGATAAGACAGAATTTCTTTTTGGTTTGTTCAGGTAAATTTTCCTTGGAAATATACCCGAAACAGAACCGTAAATCCATCTAGACAACACAAAAAAAATTAAGTGTTTACGTGAGTTGTAACTGTATTCCTTGTTTGATAGGTTTTAATGTATAGATTTCCTACTATGTTGCAAGGGTTAATAGGGTTTGTGGGTCTTTTTTGAGAAACAAAGTTTTTTACAGGGTAATGAGCTAGCTAGTAAGGGATAATGTAAATATCCTTTTCACATTATCGGGTACATCAAGGATTTTTATTTGATCTGTGACATGGAAGATACCAAGTATTAATCAGATTTATCAGGCCTGCTCAAAAATGAAATTCCCAAGGGTTTTGTTCGACTTACAGGACTCAGTACTCGTCAACATTAATTCTTATACATATATCAACTTCAGTTGAAGTTGGAATAAAACACTGTTTCATATTCAGAAAAAAATGGCTCAGTAACAGTGAGATAAAGCAGTCTGCATCATGAAATGAATGGAGCTATCCTATTTGACTTAAAATACCATGACACAATAAATGGCTTTAATGCACTTGTTCAGACTAATGCTGAAAATATCTCCATCATTTTGTTGCACAAAAAATGTCACCAGAACCTTCATATTAATAAATAAAAAATACAAACTTCTGTTTCAAAATGTATTTGCAGATACTCCTTCGAGCAAGTAAAAGGTTGCACTGTGTTTTGGCAAAGGATAATCTTTAAAGGACAGAATGCCACTGTTATAATATTAAAATCATCACTTGCAGCAGCCTCACTTGCATGAGCCTCTCTTGCTTTTCCTCATACCTTTTGGCGGTTGTGAGACCTCATCTAGGGTAGTGGTAAAAATGCAAAATAGAGTTTTGTATCATGATATGTGGGTTATAAAAATAATAAAAATCTTTTTTCTCCCTGATCAGAAGCATTTCAGTCGTGTCCTTGAGTCTTGGTTTCAAAGCATCAACTTCTACTGCTGCAAATGAAAACATTTCCCAAGATATTGGCATGGAAAAAATGTCACAAATTTTCCATAGGACCAAAAAATATTCATCCATTTTACCCATAAATGTTACATCATTTTCATCAAAGCTTTTAAGCTAACTCAAAAAGTTTGTGAGGGGTGTCAACATTCTATTTCTTAGAGCAAGCAATTTGTGATTACATATTAAAAATCTGTCATGATGGACATGGTCTACAATGTACTAAGGTCAAAAGAAAGAATGTTGTTCATTTCAGTGGGCTCTGAAAAAAACACTGACACTGGAGACAGTAGCTTTTAATTTTCTCTTGTCAATAAATAGCTAAGAGACTTTCCTTGTGCTGAACTCTTTTCTATTTACTTTGCAAATATGTCTGTGATTAATCTTTAAAGATAATTTACAAAACAATCATATATTAGTTTGGTAGGATAACTCCCTACAAATGATTTTCACCTACAAAACAGAAGCTATTGAACTCTATTACCCAGTGCACAATTTATTTGCTTCAGACAAAAGCCTTTGTGTCTATCAATGGAATAACATGAATTTAAGGAAAAAAATTAATCTCGTGCTGATATTTTTTTTCATTTTCCAGGCCTGGATCAAAATGCCATGTTGTAGCATGTCTAGTCCAAGAGGTCTTTCAATTCATAACACTGGAAGATATATTTTCATGGAAACCACTTCAGCAAAGAGAAAAAATACAGATTCAGTTTCTTGAAATCCAGAGGACTTGATTCTTACTAAATATAAATTACTGTAACTTCTTGGACATCAATGGGCACATCCTGAACTGTGTAATTTACTGAGGCTATGGCAGTTTACTATAAACAATAATCTTACATCTTATGCCTTCAATTTCATGGTGTTTTATAATGGATAAAATGTGTTAGACAAACACCATCTTTGCCCTTGAAGATGATTTGATTTGAAAGGACAGAATAGCAGATAAAATAAATTGATAGAATCATCTACCTTGATTTGGGGTTTGTTTTACTTCAGGTTTGTTTGGGCAATGGCTTTTACATCACTTTAAAGTCAGTAGAATTCCAATTTACTTCAGTACCTTGTAGCCTTGCCCAAAGTTCATCTACAATAAAAACAAAAGGTATAACACTTTTCTGAATAGTAGGTCCCTAGAGTGGTGTCACAGTACAATAAATTTCCCGAACATTGCATTGGCAGGTGGGTAGATGAGGGTAGCATGGCAGGTGCATAGCACTGTTGTTGATGTGCACCTTAATTTCTGTAAACTCTGTCTATGCATAGACATCCTCCACCTCCAGGTCTCCCTGACAGCCATTCTGGGTTCAATGACTGTGTGACAACAATCTGTTAGTCAATTTCCTATTCAGTAGTTCAGAGTTTTATGTGGCCTAGCTTCAACTGCATTGTGGCAATAAAAGCAGTGTGTTCACTGTGTTTGCTCACAGCGCAAAACTAACTTTAATACCATGGTTGTCCCTAAGATTACACCATGCCTTAGTTCCTTCACCTCAGGCTGCTAAGAAAGTCATATTTCATCAACAGTCACTCATAAGTAAAACTCATGACTCCAGGCTCAAAACATACTTTCTGCTTTCTGGAAGCTCTATCCAATCTTGTACCTTTGTCAGTCAACCATTTCTCTGAAATACTGCTTTCAAACTTTACATATATTTTCAAGAGGCAAAAGTGATGGGTGCTATTTTGCAGCTATTTCAAACTCTTAGACAAGTGCTACTTATTTTCATTTTATGCCTATCTGCAACACTCTTTTAGGTCTCACTCATTTCTGTGTAGGCGGTCATTTGTCACATCTATTGCATCATTTTGAAACTACAGATCTCTCTAGGCACTGGACTGTGTTTGGTGAAAGCAATAAAGACTCCAATTACCTATATGTTTCCCTGCTGAAGGTGAACTTTTGAACTACAAAGATAGAGTAAGTTTTCTGCACTTCACTTTGCAGAAGCAACTGAAGGCAAATTTAGTTTCTTAGCCATACTTCAGCTCATTGATATTATTCCAGAATAATAAAAACATGGAGAAAATGTTCAACAATTGTTAGCGTTATTATAACACACGTTCAAATACATGGCTAAAACTTTACATGAATAGAAGATATTATGAAGTAAGTGTGATTCAGATTATTTATTTTCCTTAAAACATTTATAGCATTTGTAAAATTTACTGTGAAAATTTGATACTTTTAGGAAAAGCAGTATCAATTTGTATAAAATATTATTTGACTTGATTTAATTTTTTTTCTTTAATCAGTTTATCAAAGCTTCAGTTAAAAGTCTTATCCTTTGCTTTATTTATCTTTCCTATACATAGATTTATAGTTGGTCCAGCTTTCAAGAAAAGCGATACATGTTTTCTCAAAATGAAAGTAGAATTTACCATATTTGCAAGAAAAAAATAAGTACTGGATAAAAATATGAGTCCTACTCTCAGAGAGTAATTTAAGTACTTAGTAAGAATCATGCAATCTGCTGGATGAAGATGAGAAAGTTGTTGCCAATAAGAAAGGTGACTAACTAATACTCCTTTAAATAAAATTAATCCAGAATTCAATCTTACAGTAGAGCATATGCATGATTTCCTAGAAAAATAAATAATATTGCTCCATGTCTGAGATATTTTCATGCTGATGTGGGACTTCCCTTATCTAACACAACTTAAGGCACTACGAAGAGACTAAACAATGTAATGAATGTGTGAAAACCTTATGTTCTCTCCAAACAAATCTAAAAAAGAAATCTTTTTAATTCCATTCTTTGGAATGGTATTTTCAATTTTGTAAGGTTGCACTATTCACTACTTGTTGGGCTTTAAATTGTCTAACAAAAAGGGAGATAATATTGACCAGGACAATACATAGTAGAATTAACTGCGAAGCACTGCCGTTGCTTGTAACAGTCAGCATTATTTTGTGTTCTTGTCAGCAAATAAGCCTGCTGAAGGTTAACCTACACCAATGAGCCAAGCTCCCTCCAGCCGACAGTAATTCTATGTCTTATTAATTGGCTGTTTAACAGAGCACTGAGGTTTAGATGTCCATAGCTGCACTCATTAATTCTAGCTTGAAGTAATTTGCTAAAACCCAGGGTTTGTAGAAAAAATGAAATTATGTGTTCCTTGTGATTATGTACTTCTACAGTTTGCATGATAAATATCAGTTAGAAAATCTTGTCTCAATTTCACTGCAAGTGTTAATCTAAGTAAAAGATTTTCAGCAATAAGTTTCTCATTGGTTGTTTTTCTGAATAGAAGCAGAAAATTAAATGCTGCAGATCAATTAACATCACTGTTGTTCGTTGCCCATTCATTTCACATTTTATTTATACATTAATGGTTTTTTGCAACCATATGTTCTGTTAATGAAATTCCAGTGCCATTTCCATTGTAAAGGCTGCAGCTGCCTACTGATGCCTTGAGACAGTTGTTTTAACTGATTATTGCTTATGGTATGCTAGAAAAACATTAAACTGGTTGGCTCCTTTCTTTTTTCTACCGTCCAAGAAATAAAAAAACCTAGGTAAGTTTGCCTCTCTTTTACATAAATCTTGTGTAGTATTGTTAGAATGCACCAGCTAAAATAAAAGTAATAGACCAAAAATCAAAATGTAATGTACTTTTTCAAATATATATAACTGAATAAACCTGTGACTACTGAAGAACTCCAAAGGGAAAGTCTACCTGAATAGGCAATCTTCTTCTGCTGTATATGCTGCATGAGTGCCATTGATAACAATCTGTTTCCTGGCACTGACCTTTAATGCTTCTTAAAGGTACTGTTTCACAGGAAGAAAATTGTATGTAGCAGTATCACTGCAATCATATGTCTTTTCATGTGTTAACGAACGAAGAATGAATACTGTGTTCTTATGCTTTAAACAAACAGATGCCTGTATTCCAACTCTTAGTAGACCACTGGGTAGCTCCCAGAGAAATGATGTTGGACTGTAGGGCTGATGGCATGGGGTGAGACAGAATTGGTACCTCAGGTTTCATCAAATACAAACAGAACTGGCTAGATTTTTATAACTTTCTGTGGTAGTTTAGGGTATAGACCACAGCTAAACCTTGTCTATCTGCATAGAGATCTGTTCTCAGCATCAATGACTAGTGTTAAAAAAAAAAAAAAAAAAAAAAAAAAAAAAAAAAAAAAAAAAAAAAAAGAATGGTGCAAGGTATATGCAAATATATAGTATATTAAATAACTCTCTTTTCAGGCCTTTTAGTGAGCTAAAGGCAATTAGTGAGCTAGGGGTTCTCATGTTGACTTCTTCCTCATTACCTTGCTTTTGTAGACAAGCTCTTTCTGAGCTGAGCCACTGAAACACAGATGTGCATTTGGATTATTTCCAAGATCAAATCATTCTAAGCTCAGTAGGGGAGCAGGAGTCTTTAAAGGCAAGCATATCTCTAAAGGCAAGAATATCAAAATAAGGATTATAAAAAGGGATTGCATTCCACCAAATGGTTCAGCAAGATTTCCAACAGGAAACCCAAGGGAACATCTGGGGACAAAGAAGAGATATGATCATCAGCAGTGCATCTCTGTTGTAAAACATTCATAGGTGGTTTCTGTGCAGAAGATTTACAAAAGGTCTAAATCATGTACACCATTATAAGGGGAAGTTTTATGATGCTATGAAACCCCAGTCAGTACCTCTGTTTGCTCAGTTTTACTGGGGCTTTTTCTAAAGAGCAGCATTTATCCCTTTTAAGCTTATTATGAATTTGCTGTATTTGCTAAATATTCATGGCTAAAACCTGTGTGCTTCTTCTTTGAACCTTAAGTTCTTTTCAGTTAAAATCTCAAGAGGTTTTTTACCAGCTCTGGTTTACCTTCTGATGTGGAAACAGTGAATTTGTGTCACATGTGTCCCGATAGACCTGTTCAAAGAGAAAAGTGTTAAGCTTGGAAAGAAGCAGGATAAGCCAGTAAAGAAGAAAGTATAGGCTAAAACGGAGAATGAAGTGGAAGTCAGAATAGAAAAGAGGTTCATTTGAGGACTAGGAAATATTCCTGTCTGCAAATGGAGAATGAATTAAAGAGACAGAGAAGTGTACTAAAAATCTAGGTCCTACCCTGAAGCAAGCATGTTGGGTTATACAAGGCACAGAGGGCAAGGTTCACTGCTCTGGTGCATGGCTGGCTGACAAGAAAAAAAATGCACAAAAAACTTGTTTCTTTATTCTGCCAAAATTAGGTGTACTCTCACATTGTGACTTGCATATAGGCAAGCAAAAAGAGTAGGTAATCCATTTTCTGCTTGATGTCAGTTACACTGTGATTGAACCTTTTCCCAGAAAACATGTTAATGCTTTGTCCTGATGCCAGTTGTTTCTTGACATATCTTCACTGCGCTTGACATATCTCCATCTCACTGAAATCCATCCTGACTGAAAGCTAAGAGAGTAATAACTTGAATAAGGTCATTTTTGCACAGCAGCAATCATCCCTGCAGAGATTAAAGAAGAATTTTTTTCATTTAAGAGATTTGTCAATTTCTTTGTTTCATTACCCTTCATAGCACCTGCTCAGAACTGAGTATTTCCTGAAATTCCAATATTATCGTTTTTCTTTTATTTTAGTATCAAACAAATTGTTAAACTGAAAACTGTAAGTTTAAAAATTGGAGTGTTTAATTTTGTAAATAACATTGCTTAGTCACTTACTTTAGCCTGATCTTGAAAATGCCATCCTAAGAACTTTTTCTAAGTGTCTGTTAAATGTGATTTTCCCCACTGTTCTTTGTCTGTTTTCAAGTGAGCCTTTCTTTGCAAGTAATTAAAAAAAAAAAAAAAAAAAAACAAAAATCCAACTTCACATTTGTTCTGTTTTGAATTCAAGTATTTGTCTCTGACCTTTGCTAAAACTTGTAAAATCACAAGGAGATAAGCATGAAAGAAATCATGTGCTGTTCAAGTACTTAAAGTCCAGAGAAATGCACTGAAGTAGAAAGGGGATTAAGAGAGGAAGGAGGGTGAGGCCAAGCCATACTGTGTTGGTACAAGAAGGATTAGCAAGCAGACTGAACCAGGAGAGAAATTGGCTGTGCTTTTTTCAGGTTAGATAGTCATAGGACGTGCAGAGATAGAACAAGATCTCAGCAGTGGAGAGGTACCAGGAAGAGAAAACAGGTACAATTCATGAAGAAGTACAGCTTCACTTTATGCTGGAGCTGGAATTGGAGAACAGCAAGAAAGCAGAGGGGAGAAAAGGATATACTAGTTAAATGCAGGAAAGGAATGAACCGGGGGAGGGAAGGAGGGGGAAAAAAAAAAGTGTCAGAAAACTGGTGCTTTAAACAGGTTTTAGAACTTTGTGTCAGTGAAGCAAATGTGTCTGGCAAGTGTAAATATGAACAAACATTTTGGAAGATTTTAGAAGTTAATGAGCAAATACAGATCTACTTAGTTATTATCTTTCATGCTGATAATGATGAGAACATTAGTGTCTCTGGTCAGAGTTGTTCACCTTTTCAGACAGAGTATTGAAGTGCAGAGTTAGAACGAATTTTCTGGGGTAAAAGGGGAAGCCCAGAGACTTGTATCACTGGTTTTTATTCTGTCTTGTCTCTCTCATTCTCTCTCTCTCCATAGAGGGAGCTGGGTGTCCCATCACAGGAGAGGAAATCAGCGTGTGTGGACAGCCAGCTCTGGGAACAAGCCGGCTCTGCCTGACCCGCTGTCATGCGGATCCCCACGCTGCTCTACCTTTCCCTGCTGCTGCTTCTTACGGCGTTGGGCCCCGCTGGAGCTCAGTTCCCCCGACAGTGCGCAACTGTTGACTCCCTGAGGAGCGGCATGTGCTGCCCAGACTATTTCCCTGTGTTTGGGCCAGGTACAGACCGGTGTGGTGTGTCCACGGGAAGGGGCCGGTGCGTGCCGGTGACCGTCGACTCGCGGCCCCATGGTCCCCAGTACATCCATGATGGGCGGGATGACCGTGAGCAATGGCCCATCCGCTTCTTCAACCAAACCTGCCGCTGCAACGGGAACTTCTCCGGCTACAACTGTGGGTCCTGTCGGCCTGGCTGGACGGGACCCACCTGCAGCCAGCAGATCAACATAGGTAAGAACATCAGAAATGTGACATGAAAATTGCTTGTTGCCAGTGCTTCCCTCTAAATGTCCCTAGTGGATTTGTTCTCTTTAAGGTAGTTGTTTCTTTAATGGTAAAATGTCCATTATATTTATTTATTGTCCATATATGTCCATCCATTTAATGTCCATATGTCTATTTAGCAAAGGTATGTTGCTAAAGGGGTTATTAAGGCAGGTGCTAGAGGAGCTGTTCAGTATGTGTATAAATTACTTATACTTACGATCCATTAAAAGGAAGAAAAGAAAACAGTATTCAATGCATGGAAGTCCATTAAAAGATAGTACATCTATATTAAAAAAAAAATTATTATTTGGATTTAAGAGTAAAACAATGCATATAGGCATGTGTTTGTGACTGCCTGGGAATAATATGTCTTTCAATATGTTTAACACCTTGTGACCATTTTAAATGTGGCAGCAGTTCTTTTCAATCAAAGTCCCTTAGTACAATTCTAAACTATGTACCTGGTCTGGTAAATTTTTACTGTCCTTGCTGCTGTCAATATCTTTAAAAACATTAGCTGTGACTGTGGACTGTTCAAATGAATCAGTGTGGTAAGCCCTTCATCAGTACTCCATTTTCAGTTAAGTCTTGCACATCACTAAACAAATCTTTAAAATTTTAAAAATGGATATGAAATTCTTGCAGGATTGAAAAAAATGTTGAATATTATAGGTAATTAAAAAAATAAACAAACAGGCTTGGGCACAGATCCTTGTTCTCATCTAAAAACCATCTGAATGGAGATGATTTCAATCTTTATTTTTAAACTTAAACACTTTTAACTTCAAAAATGTTATTGAAATCCTGTAAAATCCATAACGTCCCCAAATGAGCAATGGGTTCTGCTGATATGTTAAACAAGAGGTCACTAGCACAAATACGCGGTGTTTCTTTCTGCAGAAACAGAAATCAGCACTGACATTTTCACCAGATAAGGGAACATTCCATGAAATTAAGAGCATGTTCCAACAGAGTTAACAAAGTACAGTTTACCAAATCAAAATTTAAACAACAATTCCTTTATAATAACTTATTGATGGCTATGGGAAGGATCTTTGAAAATTTTTTCATCTTTGAGCTAAACTAGAAAGCAGAAAGTACTTGTGTATTGGGTCTGCTAAGTGAGATATTACTCTGATATTCTGGCCCATTTTATTTTATGATGATAACAACTCTGAAGATTAATCAAGATAATAAATGTTAACACACAAATTAGCAACATAAAACTAGAGACAGGCAAACAGCAGTTTTAGGTGATTTTCTGGGATGTACAAGATCACTTTTTACTTTTCCTGCATTAAATCCTTTACAATCCATTAAAATGCCAAATAAATCAAATATATCATGCATGATGACATGAGCTTAAAAAGTGTAAATTACTTTCTTACTATGCTTTAAGTTTCCACATTGAGGTCACCTCTTTTGACCATTTATACACCTGGCCTCATGTGCTCAGATTGTAGAAATAATTACTGGATTACTGTTGGCATATTCACACTAAATTGCTGTAAAATGCAGTTTGGTGTCTTCATGTCTTCTGAGTTTATGACTAACTCTAATAATAGTCACAATTTTTTAATGTGCTTCAGGCATATACTTTGAAAATAAAAATGTTAGCATGCCTATGTAAATGAAAATTAGATGGACAATTATAGTTCTCTATTTGAAACACTACCAAAAAACCACATGAATCAACCTACTAACCAACCAACCAATTAACCAACCAACCAACCAGAAAAAACAAACAAAAAAAACAACAAACCAACAAACCCCAGCATTTCAGTGATGGGGGCTAGCATGTCAGTTCAATTCTGCAAAACACAAAAGCATGTTTCAGGATAATCAGTCCTTGTATGAAATTAATGATTTAAGAAAAACTTATTTAAATTTCCCAGAAGCTAAAATATCCCTCACTGAATAACTTTTTAAAAATATAATTCAGTTTTATTCTCCATATAAATTAATGTTGAAAATCTGTTGCGTCTTGTATCAACATAATCTATCACTAATTTGGACAATGAGTTATGAATTTTTATTGTGTTTTTAATAATGACAATAAATAAATACTGAATAGCAAATGTGAGGATTTCTATGTTCATCTTAGTCTAAACTTATTTTCTCAGAAATTTTCTCAGGACAGGTGAAAGAGGACTGACATGATCTGAATGCAGTACTTCTTGCTGAAACACTGCAATTTCAACAAGTCAGCTTTTTTCTTGTTCAACTCTCTATGTGTGGACAATGACATTTCTTCATTATTGTGAGATATACTGCTAAAAAGGACTAATATGTGGCAGTTTTTAATAATGTCAGATTTAAGAGATAATTCACAATAATTCACTGGTAATTCTGGCATTTTTCCTACAGAGGTTCAAGAATAAAAAAATAAATTCTTTATTAAAATGCCAAACAGAGAGTTTATGATTATTATATATTGGTTTATGGTGTTCATTTCTTGTAGAGTACTATCACAAGAAACCTTTATTATGTTGGATGAAGTTTAGAAAGGTTTGTGTGGCAAAGAACTGTCTTTGTCTTTTGTTTAGCAGGATGGAAAGGTAATCTGTAACAGTACTGCTAAAAACACTAGAATTACCAGGATTGAGGCTTTATTTTAATTTACTTCGCTTTTCTCAAAATAAATAACATTCATCATCTTCTATTTACGCTCAGTGAGTTTCCCCAATTAAAAAAGGGTGAATACATGAAGAAAAAGGGACTTACCCAAAATTATTAGGAATGCAATAGATAAATTCTGTGAGATCAGGCTTCACTGTCTACTACTTTGGTAACTTGCTTCTTCTGTATTGTCACAGTCAGAAGGAATCTTTTGGATCTAAGTGCAGAAGAAAGGAATCGCTTTGTGAATGCCTTACACCAAGCCAAGGTGACAGTCCATCCTGACATCGTCATTGCCACACGAAGACGTGAAGAAATTTTTGGACCAGATGGCAACACACCTCAGTTTGAGAACATCTCAATTTATAACTACTTTGTGTGGTCTCATTATTATTCTGTCAGGAAGACTTTCCTTGGTGTGGGGCAGCAGAGTTTTGGAGGAGTTGATTTCTCTCATGAGGGACCAGCTTTTGTCACGTGGCATAGGTACCATCTATTGCAGCTTGAAAGAGACATGCAGGTGAAGCTCCTGTTAATGTTTACTGGTACTCATGCTATGTTTTATACTGTTAAAGAACTTCGCTCCGTATTAAAATAGGCAAAAAATAATAGCAGCCTTTCCTTCATGCTGAAATGATTCTGCTTCAATTTCAGTAACTCATTTGCTATACTAAATTTAATAGAGTGTTTTTAGGCTTCGGACTCTCGCTTTTATAAAGATGTTAAAGGTACTGTTTTAATCAGAGCAATAGAAAATGTAAAATTTCCATAAAAATCTCTTGAAAAAAATATATTCTAGATATAAAACATTTTATTGGACCAACATTGTAATTTTCAGCATGGTTTTAATCTCAAGTCAATTATTCTTGAATAATGATAACCAAAGCAGCAGAAATTCTGAAGAAAATGATAACAGAGATGGCTTAGGGATTCAGAATCACATTTAATTTGTGTAACTAGTTAGAGAAATTAGTGTTTTGCTTTACCCTGTTCCATAAATCAATGCTTCTCATTTTTTCCTTCTCTTATGTAGACCTATTCATAAAATGGGTATAGTATTTTATGGACCATCATCCTTCTTAAGAAAGCAAGAATTATGGTTTCAAGGTCAGGACTAAATAGTGTCTGAAATCACTTCAGTGTTTCCACTAGCTTTAATTGCTTTACATCAGGCTGAGGCACAAACTCCTTTGCAAGACACACATTTGTCATCAGTGGCATTTCTCTATGTGGAATAAGTTCTATCTGTCTGTGATTTAATATATATTCCTATTTATGTAAGTGGACTTGATCATTAGTTAAAGTAATTTTGCTTCGCTAACTCCAGAACTGTTCAACTCTAACCCATACTAGAACCAAACAATGCCAATTGGAGAAGCCAGTATCCCTATTCTTTAAATTTCCTTCAGTTCCACAGTTGACCTAGTTATTAAGTGCAGTACAAACACTGTTCTTGCTGACAGACCATAAAAATATTTGAAAAATGGGGTCTCAGTGTTAATTTATGGTTCTTGCTGATCACAATATGGTTTCCTGCATGAGGTATTGTCTTATTAGTGGGAGAGATCCATGATTCAGTTCAGTAGTAGAGCTATCTGTTCTGTTGAAAAGGTATCAATATAAAAAACTACCAAAAGCTTCTACATGAATTTTCCATAGAGTTCTCCTATTCTGTAAGGCAGGATTCTGACTTTTACTAGGATCTATTCAGCTGGTTAAATAAATAGCAGTAAATATAGCTGTCTGTGTCACACACGTAGTAACACCATATTTATGTGGTTTAGAACATGCTACAGGACCCCACTTTTGGATTGCCCTACTGGAACTTTGCAACAGGACAAAATACATGTGATATCTGCTCAGATGACTTGATGGGAGCTAGAAGCAATTTTGATGTCTCTCTTATAAGCCAGAATTCAATATTTTCTCAATGGCGAGTGTTATGTGAAAATGTAGAAGATTATGAAACCTTGGGAACCATCTGTAACAGTAAGTATGAATGATGGAAGATATCTGGAGAGAAAATTCTCTTAATAATAAATACAATAGTTTACATTGCAGTGGCTTTTTCCAACCAAAAAGTCTTGAAGTGGTTTTTGAATATTCTTGATCCATGTTTCATCAGTCTGTTGAGATACTACATACTATGAGGAGCTTGTAGAAGAAAGATTAAATGCTTTGCCTTCCTTTCTTATACAGTACCAATTCATCTCTTGCACCATAAATAATTAAATCTGGCAGTGTTATTTCTTAACTGAAGCCTAACTTTTCTTCTGACTACTCCACTTATCTTCATGGCATTCTGCTCCTAAAATGAGAATATCCAACAAATCCCCATAATAGCTATGTGGACCATGTTTTGAATATGAGTAATACCAGATTCTAACATACCTACACAAATTAAAATAATTTAAAATTTTAAAACCAGTATTTTTTTTAATATAGACATATAAGCATTGTCATGGAAATAGAGTGAAAAATAGGAATCCCTCCAATACGGGTTAGTCATTTACATAATCTTTTCCCCAGCTACTCTAACTTTTGAGGACATCCTCAATAATCTTAGCCTATGTCTTATTAGGAAATCATATTGAAAATCTGTAGAAAATTTTCCTAAATCACTTAAGAGAACAAACTTCAGTAAGAAGCTTCTAGATGATGTTTTACATCCTGGAACAGAGAATCCAGAAAACAGAGCCCCATGAGGATCCTTTGCCTGACATAAGGAACTGACAAGCATATTCAGTGTAAATCTTATTTGTGAGGGATTTTTTTTCCTTCATGGCTCAGTCATGAGAGCAATTAATTCTGTGACCTACTGTTCTGCACCTTATTTTCTTTCTTCTTTCTATTTCCAGGTACTGAGGGTGGTCCCATCCGAAGAAATCCTGCTGGAAATGTAGCACGACCTATGGTACAGCGTCTCCCAGAGCCTGAGGATGTTGCTCAGTGTTTGGAAGTTGGTGTATTTGACACTCCTCCTTTCTATTCCAATTCAACAGACAGTTTCCGTAACACAGTAGAAGGTAAACATGGCAAATAAAAAGACCTGGAAGAACTCCAAATAAGTCAGGGAGCAGACTTTCTACTTTTTTCTGTTGGAAGTATGGGTTTTGATACAGGCTATTGGGCAAGAAGAGCATATTGTTCTTAGCATTCAGTATTAGTCAGTATTAAGCAGAAAAAAAGCTCTAGGTAAATTACTTTATAATTATAGCTTATGTCTCTTAAAACTAGTAAAAGTATCAAGAGCCTGCTGCTGGTATACCAAGTAGAAACTAACTTCAGGTCCCTGACACAGTTAATAAATTACCTTTGTTGAAAAGACAGTCTTTGCCTGTAGATTGATGCCACTGCATCCCTAAACGAAGCAAACAAGTGCTTCTAGCAGTTATTCTTGTATATGAATTTAAAAATAAATAAATAAATTAATTAATTAATTAAAAAAGCAAAATAAATTGAAAGCATTGGTAGTACTTAGTGCAATGGTATTGAAAAGGAAACTGAGGTCTAGGTACAGGATTTACTGCTAGATATGCTAGCCCTACTCTTTGGGACATAAAACACTGTTCTTTAATAAGCTCTGAACATTTAAAACTAAATTCTCCATCACTGACACCAGAATATACACACATACACAGCCAAAAGAGATAAGATCTTGAAGATTTGGTTTATATTGTTCAAACAGCATCCTAAAAACTTCTTCTCTACTTTAATAATGCAGAGTCTTTAACAGGAGAAGATTAAAAAGTGACAGTTGAAATCGCTGGCTATCAATATCTAGGTGTCCAAACATGGCTTCGGAAATTAACTGCATGTATCCCTCTCTGGAACAACTGGTCAAAACTTGTACATAGGAGGAGTTTTCGTGATGTTTCAGATCCTAACATCTAATTTGAGGGTTATGAGGTTTTGGGCACAAGCAAAGATACAGACTATCTTCACTGAAAAAATAAACAGTATCACAGCACAAGAAGCTTTCCAATATGTGTTCCCAGTATGCATAGAAGTGATGTATGGAAACCTAACAGCTAGCTCATTAAAAAATGGCAACATACACCTGCTTTAGTAAGTAATTAGAAAATTCATGCAACTATTTTAGTTGCACTTTTATGCTGTTATGTTTGCCATTTTTGCAGCAGAACCCAGCAGCTTTGCAGTCCACATTCCTAGCATTTTTTTATAAAGGCTATTTTAATCTGAAAATTATGCATTCCAGGAACATTTCTCAAATGCCAGTAGGTAGAGAATTAGCTACCCATTTGTTATAAGCAAAGCAACACAACAACATGAAAGCCTTTCAGAAAGAAAAAAAAAATGGTATTCCTCTGATTCTGCAGTTTTCAAACCAAATCTTCAGTATAATTTTTTTTCTTCTTTGTTTGAATATTCAGGGTATAGTGATCCTACAGGAAAATATGACCCAGCAGTTCGAAGTCTTCATAACTTGGCTCATCTATTTTTGAATGGGACAGGAGGGCAAACTCATTTATCACCAAACGACCCCATTTTTGTCCTCCTGCACACATTTACAGATGCTCTTTTTGATGAGTGGCTGAGACGGCATTCGGCAGGTAAGATGTCCTCATGGACAGAGACAGACTTTGTCAGTCTTTGTAGTCACAAATACTGAACCCCTTCTTGTGGGACAGCAAGATGCTCCTAAATTTAGGAGAGAGGATTGGAATTTTAAGAGTTAGTATAGTTAACAAAGACAAAGTAGTAACAAGCAAGCTCTCTTCCTCACCTCATTGACATCCGATTGCAGATCACCCTCTGTGAAGGGACCTGGTCAGAAACAGCAGGCACAATTCAAGAAAACAGTGTGTGGGAATATTCTGTCTCTATAAAGCAAAGATACTGTAACCATTTTCTTCTTGTCAAAAGAAGAACAGATGCCATGCACAATCATTTTTACCACCTTTGCAATTTACTACCAGCATTCGATAACCATCTCCATATATTTCTAAAGGACAGTTACCATTTCTGCCTTTTCTTTTTTAATTCCAAAAAGAACAGAAAAAGGTAACACAGGAGAAGGTGGAAAAGAGGGAGAGGGTAAGAACAGATGGAAGGATTTTCAAGGAATGAAGGAAAAAAAAAAGTATACTCATATCAGTGGACATGGGGGGAAATTCAGTCTAAGCCTTATGTCTATGCATCATGCAGTAACTGTATTCCTCTGCACAATGCAGCAACTGTATTGTCTTAGGATAATCTATACTCATCTTCCTTCTTCTACAGAAGACAGCTGTTGCTGCACAACTGAGACTTCTTTGTGCAGCTTCCACAACCTGCCTCATTGAATTTTCACACATCAGCTCTCAGAGAGCAATTGTATCCCCTTGTGGTTCTTACTTGACCTATCACAAGGTTTGGTATCATCTTACCACAAAGTATTTTCTTTCTTTTATGTTTTAAGTTTTGTCGGTTTGATTTGGGTTTTTTGGGGGGTTTTCTGTTTTGTTTTGATTTTTATTTCAGCTGACATCCTTCTAATTTAGCATTATGTTGCAAAAAAAATTCCACTGGAATTTATATCAACTGTCATCCTGTTCATCACTGCTACAATCAGACAAAGCACGAATGTAGAAAAAAGTCTTTGCCATATATCTCCTTTTCCAAGTGAGAAGAAATAAAAAACCCAACACAGGCAGAATTTTAAAAAACTTACTGGTGATTTCTATTCAAAACCAGAGATAACATTAGTGGCCTTGGTTTTGGACGGCGCAGAGACTCTGCTTTGTATCACTAGGAAACAAATCCTTTTGGAACTGAAAAAAGAATTCTGGGGTACTCAAAACCCTGTGTTGGAAAAAAAATTATGCAGTGCAAGTTATTTTTAATGTATTTACAGAAGTGTGATTTGACTTTCAAATTTAGATATCTCAACATACCCACTGGAGAATGCCCCTATTGGACATAACCGACAGTACAACATGGTGCCTTTCTGGCCTCCTGTAACCAATAATGAAATGTTTGTTACTGCACCAGAAAACCTGGGATACAGCTATGAAGTCGAGTGGCCAGGTAAACTGCTGCCTGGATACCTCCTCTCCTTTTTTTCCTTCGTATCTTTGTCTCTTGAAATTTATTCAAATTTCATCAACAATATTTGCTGTCTTTTTAAAGGCCTTTTTTCAACTTTCCTGCCTTGCTTTCCAGATCTTTGTTTGGGATTTGGTATACGTACCAGTCAGAGATTGTTCCAGCAGGAAGTTCCCAGCACCCACCCTAATTTTAGGAGTTGTTCTCATTTGGATCTTAACCTTGAAGAATGTCCTTGGTCCTACATCAAGTAGCTTCATTTACTCACTAGAGAGAATGCAAATCCTCACAAACAAGCTGGCAGAAGAAAGGTCCAGAACAGATTTTAGAGTGGGGCAAGATAGAGTAAATATTCTCACATTTTTGAACAAGAATTATCAAACAAAATTTGAATTACTTCTACTCCCCAACTCAGTGAATAATGACAAATGCTTGTTTTCAGTCTGAACCTCTGATATTTATCCATATACTTGACATTTGCTTTTAATATCTTTGCCTTTTGTTTTCCTTCTTTCAGGTCAGGCTCTCCGTGTCACAGAGATGATAACTATTGCAATAGTCACTGCACTGGTTCTTGTTGCAATTATCTTTGCTGCTGCTGCATGTATCGTACGTGTCAAGAAAAATAAGGATGAGTTGCATCAGCCTCTTCTTACTGACCAGTATCAGCACTACTCTGATGATTATGATGGCATACCAACACCAAGCCAGTCTGTTGTTTGAAGAGATGGCACTTTTTTTGCATCTGACTGAAACTGGGGATCTTTTTGCTTTATTTCATAAATGGTGGTCATCCACCTGCTTTAAAATAAAGAGCATAAATTGTCAGCTGTCTCAATATGTTTCTTTCAGGTTACACTTCCACTTTCATAACACCTAAGCATCAATAAGTCATCTTTGCAATACTAATTCTATGTTGATTATAAAAGAATCTTTCAAGGGTCACCTGCAAGCCTTTCCCACACATATTTCTGTAAATTTGTAAAGTTCTGCAAACATTAGTTAACTTGCCTATAGCCAAAGTCATCTGACTTCATCTAACCTTTATATCCAAAATTCTTTTATGAGGTACTTTTGTCAAAATGTCAAATCTAGAACAGGACAGAAGGAGAATATGAAATACAAATAAACACCTTGTGTAGATGAGTAGAATGTGTTTCGAAATAGTCATCATGCCAAACAGAGAGTGACAATGGAATTCTGAGGAGAAGAGTATATTTGAAATCCAAATTTATTCACAAGATATAGTTATGACCAAATTACTTTTAAATGGATCTGTGATAAGAGGTTCATCATCAAAGTTCCTACAGTATTTGGACACTTCAAATGGGTATTCAAACACAGCTGCCTGGACGAGCATCCAGTTGAAAGGACAGCTGGCGCAGCCTTTGCTTAATTTTTATTTCTCTTTTTGACACACTCACTCCCTTTCCACTATCCCCAAGGCAGACCATTCTGCCCAGCAATGAAGGACCTTCCTTCAGTTGTCTCATGATGAAATTTAAACCAACTCTTGCGCTGTGAGAGAAGACCCTAGGCACTAGGCTTTAGAAGAGACTTGGAAAAATAGCCTTAGGCAGCAGTTGTTGAATTAATTCAACGTAAGCCAACAGGAGAGCTATAAACTGCCTTTACAGCCTGAGGTAGGGCTTGAGCAATCTGGCTCCAAGCCTCACCTCTTCTCTCTCATCCTAACTAGATACCAATAAGTCATCAGATTATCTTCTGTGATATTATGTGATACAATATGTTATTGAACCCAATTAGCAGTCATTAGCTGACAACAGGGATATTCCTGGTTTCAGGCTATTGAATCACACTGTGCACTCAACTTCAACTGAATGTTTCAAGATGTCCTTCATCTCTCTTTCTGTCTAAGCCAAACTTCACAGAAACAGCAAGTGACTTGGACTGACCTCCTTCAGTCTGAGAAAGCCCACCTAGATACCAATCTACTAGGTAGAAGTAAGGGTCACTAGCCTTGCTAACCTCAGGGGCTTCAGTGGGTACCAGGTGAGCTCAAGGCACACACACTCAGTTGCAAGGAGATACACTGAGAATGATGCAAACAGGAAGACAAGTACTCTTGGCTAGGTAAGTGGAAGATAATAAGATCTCAACCCACTTTACCAAGCATGAGTTATGGAGAGCAACAAAAATTTACACACATAACTGATACTGAGAAAGAAAAATTTCGCCTGTAGCACCTATGGCACAGTTAATTAGAAACAGAATTTTTTTTGTCATGCTTGTGTTTTACTTACAGTTTATCTGCTATTTCACATATACAACCATCAGCTTGTGTTCCAACTTAAATGCCTTTTCCTGCCATTGTTTCTTCTACTGAGCAGCAACTTAACAATTCATCCACTTTACTGATTTCAATGAATTAAATTAGGTGATCCAACATACTTTGGATAGGGGTCAAGAGACCTGGATTTTATTCTTAGCTGTTACTGACCTGAGGAATGTTCTTAGCTTGAACGTTTTTACTTGTGTGACTCATTTGACTCATTTATAATCTGAGAAAAAAACAAGTGTTTCCTTTCTAAACTACTTTTACTTCAATGGATGAAAAACCATACAAGAATCTTGACAGGAGAAGGAAAATGTCAAGGCAAAATTAGATTTTGAGAAGAGGAATCATTAAAGCAGTTCAGTCCCTAAAGTAAAAGCATGCACTCATGTCTTGAAGAGGGCACAAGTCTTGAGGGTCAGAGATTGAAGACAACTGCCTGCTAGTTACAGCTGCCACATCTAAATGAAAGAAGCAAAGCAAATTATCATGACAGAGATAAAATAAAAGGGAGAGCAAGCACAGGAATTAGAGAAGGAAGAAAAGTGAAGAACTGTATGTTTGACCCATTCTTGATAATAGTCTTATAAGCACTTCCTTTGGTCACTACATGCAGTACTTGAACTATGTCTGGGTGTTGGGAAGTTCCTGACATTCACTGAAGCTGCCTGGTGCTTGTTCCTGAACTAATATGATGAGGAAAAAGTAGCTTGGATTTGAAATCTGAGATGGCCAGCATATGAAAAAAATTAAGAAAAATAATTTAAAACCAGAAAATTTATTTTGTCATAATTATTGCCCTTAGCTTTTTATATGTAGACAAAAACAAGTAGGAAAGTTCACAAGAAGAAAGGAAGGGAATATGTGGGGGAAAAAACACTAACTGAGAAGTTCTAGGTGCAGCAATTATGAAGCATATGATGTCATTTCCCCCCATGATTTTTTCTCCCTGTTCTTCTCCTGAAGATTTATACATATAAGAGTTTTATAAAGCAACTGTAAAGTATACCTGGAAATGGTATATCTGGAAATAATGAGAACATAGAGCTAAGTCCATGGTGAACTATGCCAAAAGGAACCGTGACATAAACAGAAAAAATTTGGCACCATTAAGGAAAAAGTGAAAGGAGTCTCAGATTTGGATATAAGTATAGTTCTTCAAAGATTTGTGAGGCAGGAACTCTCATACAAATTATAATTCTGAAATTTATGAAGTATTTGGAAATTACTGAATAAGTATTGATAATGACACTAAGGAGAACAAAACCCAGGAATGTAATTGCTGATAGAGCCTCTTTTGGCAAATAATTATTGGCCTAATTATGTACCCTATTATTATTCTTTTGACTTATATTGCAGTGACTGTATCACAAAACAAAACAAAAGCACAAAAACCAACCTAACACACAACTTAGGCCTTTTAGGCATCCCCTAAAACATATCAGTAAGTTGTACATTAATTTGCCTTAGTTCCCTAAGTTTGGTTTTCAAAATTTATTTCTCTTACAGAAAACCAAATTAGTAGACAGAAACTAGTGAATTCAAATAGTGAAAGAGTAATTCAGGTTCTCTCTGGACAACATTAAATTAACAGAGGTTTTGAGTATACTCAAGACAGAAAAGGAACTAAGGTCATGACTTTTAGAAACAAAAAGAAGGCTGCCAAAGCTGCATTTGACCTTGGAAAGAAAATATTTAAAATGGTCTTTAACCATGTAAATGAAAATGCAATAAATGCAGAGACAAGATTAGCATGGTACAGATATATTTTTCTATGTCAATGATATTCTATCTCTTTTTTTCCTAAGAACATGCTTCTTGAACAGAAAGTTAAAAGCTAATGGGATGATAGATAGAAACTTCCTAACAAGACAGGATCTAATCAATATATCTCCACCAAGGCAGAGGGAAATTTTCATCCAAGAGCCAAAAAATTATTTACAAAATTGTAAGTGCATCTGTAAGGTGTCTGAATAATTTTATCAGGTACCTGGCATATTGTGCAATTGGGAGTAAAAATATTTTGTAAGGGATGGAAAATAAAAATTTTTTGTGCAATTACAAACTTATTAAATTAGACTCAATAGCAAACAGTCTTCAAAACAAACCATGAGAATACGATTTAGGTCTGATATGACAGATTTATCAGTTACACCATGCTAGCCAGCTTAGTACCTTTCTTTGGTAAGATAAACCAAAGATTTTTGTTAGGAATTATATTGACTCTGAGGGCTTCCTAAAATGCCATGTTCTTAAGTCTGAAAAGCTGGGAATTGAAAGAGGAAGTGTGTAGACTGGGAAAATAATTAGTAAGAGCAGAAGTAGCAATGCATTACTGAAAGATGTACCATGGCAAAAGGGCTAGTTCCTGTAGCAGAATTATGATGATTGAATCAGCCTTATTAACTTTCAAGAGAGACTTGATGCAAAAAATTCACTAAGTGGGTGGTCATCCCCTTTAGGACAGTACTGGAAGAGGCACAATGATAACCTGCTGTATTTTGTGAACTTGAAATCTGAAGAAAGGTGAGAGGGAGCAAAACAGCACAGCAATGATATCTCCTCTCTTTCCTTAGATTCCAGTAAGAAGAATTTCTATTCCCACATCCAAATTTTTCCAGTAAGGAATGAAAGTACTGCAAACAAGCTTGGGGCAGCAAATCTTATGCCACCAAAGTGATACTTGAGTGAAAACAGCAAAGGCAGTTGGCCCTAAGATACAGCATTGTTCATTCAATAAATATACGGTATACCCTGGAAATTCAGAAGATTCTGTGAGTTGGCTGCCCACAACAAAGGCAGCATCTGGGGGAAAATTTTTTTTATACATTGGTATATCCACATGAAAGAAAGGATTTTTAAAAGCAGATTAAAGAATTTGGTGGAAGCTGCTAGGTGATTAAGCTGTCTAGTCAACTTCCTCTTAATGATGGGTAGTAAAATTGTAACTTTTGTAAACATTTGCTCTGGGCACAAAGATGAACTATTTTTGTATCTTAGAGAAACATTTCTAGAAGTCTCACCTCCCCTACATGAGGAAGGATTAAGTAATCCTTATAAATAATAGCTTTATTGACAGACAATTAGAATTACTCCCAAAACAAGATTTATTGCCAAACTGTATTCTGATTGCCACCTTAATATTTTATTAATAGTGTTAGCGTTCGAAACATGCCTACCAGCGAAATATGTGACTATCAAAAGAATAATTTGACTAGGAAGACTGAGTAAAACTGAGATGTTTAGATTCAAAATGTTAATTTGAAACAAAATGTATGGATCTTCTCTACAGAAACTAAATTTTAACTTAATATCTCATTAAACCTCCAGTTCAAAATGAAAGTGCTGGCTTTAGCAGAAGCTTTGTCCAGGCAAAGTGAAAGAGAAATCACATTCATAATATTTTCTTCTTGGTGCTCACTGGACAGAATTAAATTAGTGCAATTCCACCATAAATAAACCTTGAATTAATTTCTGTGTAGATTATTAAACATGGAATATATTGTGCATTGTTTTGTGTCGTCCACCCAAACCCACCCCTAATACCCAGAGTATGCTTAAGTAAGGCATTTCAAATTCCAGTTATGTGCATCTCTGTTCCCACTTCACCCCTCAGCTGCTGGGGGCAAAGGACAGGATCTAAACAGTAATTTTACAGTATGTTAAGTTTTCATGCACATAGAAAATGACTTCAAGACTTTTGGCAATCAGCCAAGAATGGACTTACATTTTGTAATTTGTAACAGCTCTTCGAGGAATAAGACTGGTATCTTGCTAAGTCCATGCCCCTGTTCAGTACAACAGAGGCCCATGATTCTTGCTTGAAGCTAAAAAAAATCTGCAAAGGAAGACAGAGTGATGCTGTAGAATCTACCAACCTTAATTTGAGGCTGACCTGGGGATAGGATGACTGCCTAAGAGAATTTTTAAGTTGACCATTCAACCTGTCTGTTTACCAGTGATGTTAAATTTTATTTTGCTTCAGTTCAAAAAGTTTCAGAGTAAACTACTGATATAGATAAAAGGCCTTGTGTTGAAGAGAATTCTTCCAAACAAAAAAACCTCGAGGGAGAAGAGACAAGATTGATAAAGTGTTTGTATAGAAACTGAAAGTTGTGCTGTAGCTGAAATGGGCTCAGGGCATTAAAGCATGTAGTTTGCAGGAAGTACAGTATTTCTTTCTAGAACAGATAATACACTACAAAAAAAACCAAAAAAAAAAACAACAAAAAAAAAAAAACAACAAAAACAAACAAAAAACAACAAAAAAACCCACAAACAAACAAACAAAACAAAAAAAAAAAAAAAAACAAACAACAAAAAAAAAAAAAACAACCCAAAAACCCCCAAAAGTTCTAAATCAAAAACCCCTCCATAAAATAACATTGCATCCAAGGCCTCCAAGTAAAATTTTGTGTTCTTGTAACCCCTTATACAAATCAATATATAGGAACACTTCTCAGTATGAGCAGCATAGTTAAAAACAAAGAATGAAATAAAATTAAATAACATCAACTGACTGAACAATTATGCCTATAATCAGAAGCAAAGATGCTTTTTGCAGTTAGACTTTGAATGACAGAGATCATCTGAACCTCTTATTTTTAATTTAAATGGGGGAAAACTGCACCCTTGCTAGCAGCTACTAAGAAATCGCACTTAATATGACCACAAAGCATAAGTCTCGTTTAAAATATGGTGAGTTTTACTTACACCACGGCTCCAAGCGGGCGGGCAGCGATTCCCTGCCGCGGCTGCCGGCCACAGCGAGTGCTCCGCCCAACAAGCCGAGTCGTCCTCTGTGGAGGAACAGAAAAACACTGGACTAAACAGGCACCTCAGGATCTAAACAGAGTTTTCTGAAGAGGCAGTTTAATTTGTGCCCTTCAAATTCCTATTCCGATAGAAGTCTATCTTCTTTTTTATTGGGACATTATTTGTATCATTGCAGAGTCACTAATTTAGGAACATGAGCTTAACAGAAAAAAGTCGTGCCCAAATGTCTCATATCTGTAATTGCATTACTGGTTCACAACAGCAAATAAACATTGCCCACTCAGGAATGCAATTATTGCTGTTGTTGTTATTATTATTAATAATAATACAATATTTTTTGACAGCGGCAGAGAAGTGATTGTCAGTGCCTCAAGTGATAAGAAAATGGTGGCCTACCAAATAATGACATGATTCGATAATGGCAATTTATTATCTGAATTTGTTATTTAAATATTTATAATGTGTTTTTTTTCTGGCAGTCTTGGAAGACGAATCAGAAGCTGAAGCAGCGGGGCCTTCAAAGAGAGCATAACTTCTTCAAGTAAATAAGTGTCCCCATTTGAGTAACTTTTTCAGATGTTCTGTTATCAGTCTCAGACATATTATAATTATCCTCAGTGACTCTTTAAAATGTCTTTTATAGTAGCGGAGATTCGGGGTCAGAGAAAAGAGAACTTCATACTTCAGCTTCCCACACACAGAAAATGCGTATTCTGTTCAAAATTACCCCAAAAGTATTTCTGACTCAGAGGAAAATAGTCATAAATATTAATTATGTCTCTTATCCTTCAGGTGTTAGTGAAGTGACAGGAAAAATAAGTTTATTATCTTATCTATGGAAGATAAGATAAGGCAAAATTACAGACAATGAAGGATAATGACATGGAAAGCACAGTTCAAACATTGTTCTTGGTAATCAACCGATAGTGGGTATCTGGAATGAATCTTGTGAATCTTAACATCTCAGGGTCATGTCCTATATCAACCTCAGGGGTTGCATTTTGTATGATTCTATAATTTTACAACCCACAGAGAGGAAGCCTTAGCTTGAGCCATGTAAGGCTAGCAGGGCTTCCTAGGCCTGACTGGTTGGTGACCAGTGGTTCACTTACTTTAACTTTTTTTTTTTTCCTTTTTTTTAATGCTTTGTTGCTTTTACTGAAAAGATCCCTCTTGTTCTGCCTCTCAGCCTTTTTTTTTTCAGGTGCAGCTCAGCAGCACTGAGGTTAGGAATAGCAAGGGTTTGCTTTCTAAACCTGTCTCCTGCATGTTGGAAATTGCAAAAGTTACTGGTCATGTCAATAACAGAGAGATAGACAGGTGAGGAGAACTCCATAAACAAGGGAGACAGGAAGACACTAACTACTACTGGGGGAAAATTTCCTTCAGGCAGAAATTTATCGTTGTGCGTGATGTCTCTTCACAATCTATGTCTTCAAAGGACTTGGGATAGCTGGCAACCCACCTTACTGAAAGCAGACCCTCTGAATGTAGATGAGCTTCACCTATTTGAGAGGAAACTGTCTTCTGGAAAAAACATTTTCATCCAAAGTTTTGATTTGAAATTTTCCATCCAAAGTACAATATTAAATGTTTTGCAGACCAATGAAAGAAATATTGAAAACAAAAAAAAAAAAAAAAAAAAAAGGATGTAAAGAAAAAAAAAAAAAAAAAAAAAAAAAGAAAAGACTATTAAATCTTGAGGAATGGGAAGCCAGAAAGAAAAACAAAATCTAAAATCTAAATGAGTTTTGCTTGTTTTAATCAAGTTTTTGATTATGTTTAAAAAAGGGTGAATGAATATTCCATTGTGGAAATATTTGCCTGTACTTGAACAGCTGTAGTTCTTTTTGGCCTCTTGTGTGGACCTTTCTGTTTAGTAGCTCATGCAATATCATTCCAGCACAGTCTTCTTTTCAGGATAGCAAATAATCCTGTTAAGTGTTTCATATCCATGCGTTTTATGCAAAAAATTATGTGCTTTGCCTTCCATTATATTTCTCAAAAGACACAAATCCAAACTGAAAAACAGCCCCTTCTTATCACCTCTGTCTGCAGGCAGTAGCCTCTCCTACAACCCCAGGAGAAGGCAGATAGGCAGCACAGCAGTGGATATTCATGGGTCCTCCCCAGCAGATGGATGTAGCAGCCTACACAGCTATTTTGTCCAAGGCTGCTTTCAGGGACACAGCCTGGGACTTTCCAGGCCCTCTGAATCCCATTGTACAGCCATTAACAAGCAGATCAATTTTAGCCCCTGTGCTCAGGCACTTCTGGGCACAGTCTCTGGTTTTTCAATCACCCTGTACTGCTTTTCCAGACAGAGAAGAAAATGGAGCCCAGTAATTAAATTAATCAATTAATCAAATAATATTGTGTTGATATTCCAGGTATTCAGAGTCTGAAGACTGAAATTTTTATCCTCTACTACCAGCTGTTGGTGACACTGGGATTTCACTTGTGAAATCACATTGGGATCATCCACCTGTGGGATGCACTGGTGATAGTCCCTGACAGATAAGCACATGACACACTGTGCGTGTAGACATGGCTCCTCCAGCATCTGGGGGAGCCAGACTGATACCAGTGTGAGATCATCACTGCAGCTTAGCTTCCTCCAGAGCAACAAGGGTCTAGTAAGACATCTGTGACACCACAAATCTACTCAATGAGGTAACATATTTTTTCTGTATTTGCACTTAATTCAGTGAGAAAGGTCTATAGATCAAAGATAATTTTAAAAATAAAACAGAATTTCAGTGTAATACTTTGGGGCCTCAAAAGCCAAATGCTTACTTAACTATTTGTTTGACATCACCAAGTATTAAGTGAATAGATACTCCCCTAAAGATCAGCACATAAAGCCAGCCTGTATAACATTTTTCTGCCCTGGGCTATTTATTGACATCAACCATGTGCTTGGACCTCTCTTCAGAAAGTGCAGAGGGTAACTTCCATAGAAAGGAGAAAAGTAATTTAAATTCCTAACTAAAATTAGAATTAGGTTATAATTTGGGCTGATGCATTCTTCACCTGTGGCTAAGCATGGTATCCTTCCATTAAAAATCAGTGCTTTTAGACACCTCTTTCCTAGATACAGGTTACCAGAGAAACAAACATAAGAGAGATGATCAGCTCTAGGAAAGGACATCTTGCAATAACTGCATTTAGGGCTATCTTGAAGACAACAAAAGTAGGCTTGAAATATCTCACTTTATTTAAGACCCTTAGCCACACAGAAAGATTTGTATTTGTGGTATCATCTGGCTACAATTAACCTGAGCCTGAACTAAAACCTAATTTTTAGGCTTAGTCACCTCCTGAGACTGCAATTTGCCTCTTCTCCTGAGGCAGACAAAGTTTAGTTGGGATCAGGAAATATCTGGTTAGGTGATTCAGGCTGATACTGTTTCTTCTGTCATCAGAGGCTGTCGATATTTTTACTTGCTTAACTAAAGTAACCTATGGATTAACAATTTCAATACAGTAGAAGGGCATCAACTGGATTTGGAAATTTTGGCTTTGTAGGGGCTGCCCTGGAATTTAATGTGGCAGTGCCTTCTGTTAATGACATAATTTTAGGTCCAGGCCATTTAAGCATTGCCAGCTAAGGCAAAGTGGGGATGATATCACAGTGCCTGTGTGTGTAATTGCAGATTACTGCTGACCATTTAGATCCAGCTGGACTTAAAACTAGCTATATCTGATCAGAGGTATGGGGGTGGGCATTGTTAAGGTACTCCAGGAAATGAGGATTACTGGCTTGAGCTGTACTAGAAACTTAATGCAGACTTCAGTAACTTTGCATAGTATTATAACTGGTTTGGATGTCTTCATCCATGTTTTACCTCATTTTATAGAAAACCAATGGGTTAACTTAGTGATAGCATTGGGTGTAATGCTTGTTCTGGTAGGAAACAAGTAAGAATTAAGCAGTAAGAATTACTTTTTTTGAAGACAAAAGTTTTCAAGACTACATGGTGCTTTGTAGAGAGGTATGTGTTAGGGTATAGAATATTTGAGGCACTGATTTGCTAATATGGATTAAGGTTGACTGTTCAAAGAGAAAATATTAAATCAAATCAATATGAAAATAAATAAATCAAATTATAAAAGCCATAGTTTACTATGAGATTAGATTTCAAACAATCAAGGACTGATCTGCTGTTTTGGCAGTCACAATCAGGGATGAAAACATCCCACATGCTAAATTTACATTTTGTGTCTTTGGCTTCAGAGCAAATAACACTGCTAGACCCATACACTAAATGGCAGATAGAATGGCTGAGAGTGGTCTAGGGCTGACCACTTGGACTAGGAATCAGTCAAGGGCCAAGGTTCAGATGAACAAGCAAAATTGGTTAATGGAGGTTACCGGGGCTTACTGGAACAGATCCACAGTCTCTCCTGCTTGAACTTGCTGGTTGGATGGAGCAGAGCCACTGGGAGGGATGGAGCTGATGAGGTTGGAGGTGTGCTTCATGCTTACTTATATTTAGAATTGATTTTCACTCCCTGCAAAACCAAAGAACAACACTGACAGAGAATATATTGCTTGACCTTAATGGACACTGGTGATTGCCATTCGTTTGTTCATACTTACTAAAGGAAAACTGAAAGTACTCAGATAAAAATTCTATGTAACCAAGTTGGGAATAGGCTAGAGTATTGGTGTGCTTTACCAATCTAGGCAGGAAATAAATCAGCCTAGGAATTTAAGGGGTTTTTACCCCTTGCTCCCTACCAGTGAGTGTTAGTGAAGCTATTGCCAAAATCTCACAACAGAGAGACTATTGATGTCACTGTATTTATTCCATGTTAACTATTTTCCCGGAAGACCCAGGAGGGATGGAAAGCAATTCAAGACACTTAAAATAATGAGCTATTTCCTCTCCTTATAGCACTTAAAATAATTGTCTCAGGGAGGGTGAAGAGTCAATCCTGGCAATAATTTTATGTGTTCTCTTCATATTATTCCTTTCAATGATATCAAGGTTGTCTGTAATAAATTACTCTTCTACAGCTGACAGCTTTGATAACACTGTTCACTTCCCATAATAAATAAGATCGGCCTTCAGTGCCACTTTCATTGACATTTATCTTCTGACACTACAGGGTTTTTAATCAGTGCAAGGCCAAACACAGACCTTACTGTGTTTTTGACAGGTCCTGAGCTTGACTGTATAGCTGCTATTTTAGTGAATAAACATCTGCCCCCTTTACCTAATAAGCAAATACTAGCTGATATCTAGTGGTGTGCAAACAAAAAAAGAAGGGAGAGGATGAATAAGCAAGACCTTTAAGATGTCAAAAGTGAATCTTCAACAGCAAGATACAAAGTAGGACAGCAATCACGACCTGCTTTGCATGCACTTCCTGACCTCCCACGCTTTTCTGCTGTCTGCCTGGGGACACTGAGAAGCCCTGTGCTTCAAATAATGTGTGTAATCTTTCTAGGAGAGCTCAGAAAACTCGTGCTAGGTCTGGGTTTGAGTTACAGTCATTTCCCTAGGAGACACTATTTGCAAAATTCAGAACTTGCTGAAGAGCTAGTAATAAGATACAAACAAAAGGACTGCTGTTCAGAAGACAGAACTCTTCTGCTATTGTCTTGAAGAAATAAGTTTTGCCTTAGCAGCAAGCCAATACACCCTTAATAGCAGTTAATACCCAATATGAAATCTGCAAATCCAAGCAATTATTTTAGTTTACTTACTGAAAGAAATCTGCTTCAAGGCCAGATTGGATGGGGGTTTGAGCAACATGCTCAAAAGTAAAGTGACCCTTCCTGCAGCAGGGGGATTGGAATTAGAGTTTTTTCCCAGGTTTTTTCAATCCTAACCATTCTAGAAGTCTATGAATTCAAGAAGTGAATTTATAAAATACTAGAATCCAGAGGAATTACCAAATGAAAGAATACAATATCTTGTCTCAAAAATTAAACAGCTGCATTCACCTACAATTTCAATGTAAAAATTAAGGTCCATTATATTTGAATTAAAAATAACTTCTATTCAACAGAAATTTTTTGAGACTGGAAAGTAAATCCATCTTTAGAAACTGTACAAATTGGCTAGTGGTGTCAAAAGCCTTCTGACCCTTTTGAGCCTTCCTTCCACCACCTATCCCTCAACCCTCCCACAGTGGATGGACACAGGAACGCTTGTGTTGGAAACTGGACCTATAAATCTTTCTTGCTGATGTCCAAGAAAACAGAAATTCTTCCTAGTAAAGTTAAACATGGAACAGAACAGACTTTCAAAGTTTTCAGCTATTATCTGGGAGCCATGACCTCTCAGGGCCAATGAAATCTTGGGAGGATGGAAGATCGACAAGTCTAGAGATCTGTTGAGCTGCACTGCATGGAGGCCCTCCTCCAGAGGAAGGGTTAAGTGGCAGAAGGCACTAGAGTGCAAATGATCAGCAGCTTCCTGGGGTAGTGGGAGGAACTTACAAGAAGCAAGAGAACAATACCTAATTTATGGAGTGCACAAATTTTTACATGGAACTTTGCACACAAAGCAATCCTAAAAGAATTTTAAAAGGCTTAATCAGGGTCTCTGTCAAGCTACACAGTGTCTTTACTGTGCTAGGAGTTTTAATGTGTGGGCCTAAATAGCTCATTCATACACTAAGAACTGGAAAGCACTCTCTTTAGAGTCTGAGTTAATGGATCCTGAGAATATTACACCTTCCCTCATGTTGAAACTGTGTTGAGTTCTGGTGATATAGTTTTGCCCTTTATGATTTTGATTCTTTGAGTTATTTTTGTCTTGAATACACGACCAGCTTCTATTGTTAGGAATATAGCTAACCTGAATTTTTTTTTAATCAAAGTCTAGAAATATGCAGAATGTTGATGATAAATATATAATTAAGAGCAATCCTATTTTCCTATCTTCCACTCCTTAACATGACAGATGTGTAGAATACCTTACACATGCTGCTGGAACAACAAAATTAGAAATGAACAGTTAGTTCCCTGACATTTTGCTGAAAATGAAAATTATTCAGGCCAGTAAGATAGAAAGATTTCAGGATCCTGAATGTTTTCATGGCTCCAGACATTAGTAATGCATTACAACTGGCTTACAAAGCCATAAAGTTTAAACTGGCTATACAGGCTGAACAAAAAGAATTTGAATGCCTTTACAAGTCATCTGTTTCTTATGAATCAATCTAATAAAGAGAATCTTACATTACTCATTGTTTACTGGTTAGATTGGCACAATTGTATGTGCTGTTACTGTAGCTCTCCTTCACATTAATGCTGTCACTTCACAGGCTTTCTTCTTTTAGTTTCTATTATTTAATATTTTTTAATTGCTGATATTTTACAAACAAGCAGACTTAATTCCATTTCAATAAAATATGAGTATTATACTGACCAGTAAACTGGACCTAACTGGCCTCTGCTTGAACCTAATGCTATATAGATGTTTTGCCATTTCTCACACTTACAGAATAGCTATGTTCCCAAACATAGTTACTGAGCATAAGATTTCCTTTCAGCAATTCTACAAGCCCTGAAGAGAGTCACATTTTATTCAGTCCAATTCTATGCCTAGCAGCAGTGATATCCCTTTCTTAAAATACAGCCCTCCTTTCACTTCAGTCCATCCTGGACAAATATCTGAAACTTAATATGCAAACTTACAAGGATAAAAATGGCTAGTTCAAAGGAAAATCATGTTGTTTAAACTTCTTAGCAACCTACTATATCCCAGATGTATAACTTCAGTCATTTAATCTTAGTTCTCTTCATGGTTAAACTACAAATCCTGAAGCCACAAAGTGTTTTTTTACTTATATAAATATAGTAGAAGCTCTAAACTGTGAAGCAATGAGAGCACCAGATGTCTGTCCATTTCCACTGGCAAGAGGGAAGCCTGGAACAATATTGGCAGCACTAAAGGAGGAAGCTAGATACAGGGGGTATCTGAGGTGGCACAGGGGGGATCAGTCATGGCAATGACATTTGCCCTATTGAGCACAGCTCACCGGCAGCAACCTCTGGCAACAGTGTAGCCTGACACGTAGTAAATAGTAAATTTGCATGGCAGCTACTTAAATAAGAGAAGTTTTAAGGGTTTGGGGTTTTTTCTCTTTTTTTTAACAGAGATGAAGAAGAGATGCAAAAGCTCTGAGAAATGTTTTTGTTTTTGTTTTTTTTTTTTACCATGGGATGATAATGGGGAGATACTAGTAAAAAAAGTACATCTAAGAAATGACAAATCCATTTTTGTTTTGTTTTGTTTGGACATGTACAGTAATTTTTCTTATAAAGTACTGCTTCTCTTCTAGCAACCCTTGGCTTTCCAACTAAAATATGTGTAATCCACCAAAAAAACTTATATATATGACAGTTGCTGAAAATATTACCTTACTTATGCTCAGCTGTCTTTCTCTGTCCTGAACAACTAAAGCCCTCAATGACTTTTGTACCTTCATGCGACATGCTCCTTCAATGATCAAGTCCAACTGTGTAATCAGATACCAGAACTCAAAGCAGAAAATTACTCTTCTTCATTGTTACTGAGCCCTCCAAGCAAACAAACCAAACCAAACCAAACCAAACCAAACCAAACCAAACCAAACCAAACCAAAACACAAACACAAACACAAAACAAACACAAAACTAAACAAAACAACAACAGACAGTAAGAGAGCACCCCCCCCCCAGTCATCCCTGCCTCTCAAAATACCCAAACCAAATAAACCACAAACCAAAACCCTAGAAGTCAGGTGTAAATTAAGGAGACTGGAAGAGACTGAGTGGAAGGGAAACACGCATACAGAAATAGAAGTGGAAAAGATATTATGCAATGAAAAGTGAGGGAGTTTCTGAAGAATTCAGCAGATAGAGAGTGAATTAGAAAGGATCTAAGTTCAAGCAAAGAGAGATGGAAAACAAATAGTTTATTGGTTTTACATGATGGCTCTTAATGGCTTAGAGTTATAATAGGGACTTTAACAGCTGATTGAAGTATAAATGAAAGAGGAGAAAGAGAAGAAATTAACTTTTAAATTTTTTGTTACAACCTATTCAGTAGAACCTATTCAGTGGAAGGTGTCCCTCCCCAAGATAGGAGGAGTGAACTAGGTATTCTTTAAGGTGTTTTCCAAACCAAACCAATCTATGAGTCTGACATCACTGGACTTCAACTGGCACTTGACTGACAGAATGGTAATTAGACATTTGTAAGCTCAGGACTAGCAGAGTAAGAAAAATAAGCCTGAAACAAGAAACCTTTAAAAAAGGGAGGAACTGAAAGACATGGGTGAGAGGAATCATGTTGAGTCAGGAAGTAACTGGATGTGAGAAAGAAAGCAACTGAATGCGGAAAAGTAAGATGTGGTTGAAAGTAAAGCCTGTGATCACATAATCAAACTCAATACTGAAAATACAGAGTAAGACAGCTTGAAGTGTGCTTCAAAAAGTGAATTTCTTGTTGCAGTACTGTCCAAACTTCTGAGTACTTAATATCTGGGTCTTCTATTGGAGTGGTTATATACTGTTTGCAGGAAAAGGTAACTCTGCTAACAAGGAAAGTAGTAACAGTATGCCTAAATCTTAACTGAATATTCTTGCTGCCTTGTGCCTGCCCTTTAATTGAAGTTGTCATAGCAAAAAATGCATGTTTTCTCCAAAGACTTGAAATAAGGTTTGAAGCCACTGAGTTCCAGTGTGATAAGCTGCATGGTTAAGAATATTTTCATCATATGCTACATGGCTTTAGCATTTTGTCATGTGTGTTAGTGTTGGAAAAGGCATGAAAAATTTTCAGGATTCATTTGCAAAAATATGTTTATCCCATTCCCTACCTTCCCAAGTCTTGAAAGAGAAATACAGTTTATATATGTAGTAGGAAGAAATGAAGTTGCACTTCATTTCTTAATTTATATAACTAGTAATTTAAAACATGGTAATTTAGATAACTAGTAATTTACAAAAGCAAAATTCAATCAAAGGAACTGTTTCTCACAGTACAAAATTGTAGAATCATGGAATTGTTTAAGTTGGAAAAGACCTTCAGGATCATCAAGTCCAACAACACACAGCAGGGACAGAAAGATGCTCAATGGTTGACCCAGGGACAAAGAATCTGTTCAACCAAAATTATAGTATTATTGTAGAATTACTGCTTTCCCACACCACTGCTATCCATGTGGAGTGCACTGATGTTGGCAGAGACCCTACTGAGAAAGCAAGATATCAGCATCCTCAGGCTCTACCAGGTAAAGCTGAAGGTCCAACAGGCTCAGATGTACTTGTACCTTGGCAAATGACCAGGAAGTCAAGTGTTTAAAGCACAAAACAGAATACATAGAAAACATAGACTCTCCAGAAATCTCTGTCCTTGGCCCCCACAAAGCTTCATAGCATTCTTGAGCCAGTAAGAATAGCTGCAGCATTTTTCACCCAACCATGATCCATTCACTCAGCTCAGCCAGGTTATAGCCAAGACTCAACTGAGTAAGACTGTATTTGAGTATGTAGTGCTGCTGACACACTCTGAAAAGAAGGAAAATTGGAAAAAGACATAATGTGTAAATTTAGCATGTTCCTATGTGCCCAGGACAAATTGTCCAAAATAATTTCTGTTTTGTGAATGGAAGAGCATATGGTTTCTGAGACCACCCTCTTGTATTGTTGGCCAATTCACATGTTCCTTTTCTTTACAAGTTTCTGAGGAAATTTTAGAGAAACGTGCTTATTTTGCTATTTGACCTTATCGTGTTAGAAGGACTGAAAAACTAAATGCAAACTGGTGCTGCTTGGAAGAATATTTTTGGTACTTGGGTGGCATAATTTTGATGCTTATATGAGGATACATGAGCATTATTTGAAGAAAGATCCTGATGTTTTGGGTCACAAAGGTGATTTCATTCACAAGGAAAATCCTTCCCTGTGGACAGAGGTAAACACTATATTTTGGAAGCAAAGTACCAGAAATTGAAGTAGTGATAACCTCTGATAATAATAAAATAATTCTTCATAATTCTACATCCAGAGAAGCAAAAATAGAGACTGAAGGTTTCTAACTGAGAGACCAAGTTAAATTCACTCTACAGATAGGAACATGATACATAAAGGCCTGAAGTAATTTTTCTGAGAGCATCAGAACACCTGGAAAGAGAACCACGGTCTTCTGAACACTAATTCAGTATTGACTGTTATGTTGATGCACCCTGATTTTTGCCCCGAGGTTTCTTCCCTCTTCAGGACAAGAAATTATCTTTACATAATATTTCTGTATTGATATGTAACAGATTAAAAATCGTCCCCACAAATTTTCTCTAACTAATGTGTAAAATATCTTTCACCTGAACTTTCTACTATGGATGCTATTTTCTCACTCTGGATGAGACTTTTAATAGAATAAAACTACCAGTGCTTGCATGTAGGTCCAACTCTGTCAGCAATAAACATGAAAACAGCTCCAGAAAAGTGGTTACATTTGGAAGTGATGTCACAATAAAAAAACATTCAATTTCATAACGAAACCCATCTTCATATTCAAGCTTTATGTAATGATGTATCTTTGATATTAGAAGGGCAGTTAGTAAAAGGATTTATAATATTTCTAGGCAACTCTCACATTTCCTCCTGTAATGTGTCAGAACTGCAAAGGATGAGCATGATTCACTGGATGTTGTTATTCTTCTCCTTCCATATGTGACAGATCTGACTTATTCTAGAAGTTTAATTTGGGGTTTCTTTATGTGAAAGTGATGCAGCCCAGGGCTTGGGCCTGGTGGGAGGGTTTTGGCACAAAAACATTGGATGACTGAAATTTTTTTGATCCAGGGGGAGAAAAAACTTTTAAGTTTAGATTGTTGCATTGAGTAACATTCTTGTGTTCACTTTATCTATAAAATGACACATATTATTAATTTCACAACAGCTAAATGACTCTGTTCTGTTGGTGCACTGGGATCACAGCTCAATTAAACTGTTTTTCAATCAGTGGCTTGAAATACTTGGGAGATCTGTGGTCTGTTTCTTAGGCTTCCTTTACCAATTGATCTGTAATTTATACAGATGAAGTTCACAGATGGGAAAAAAGATTAAACCACTAAACTTGGAAGTTGTTGAGGTGGCTCTATGCTCTTGGTGTTGAACAGAATTCTACACACAGTCTCCAGCGTTGCTTACAGCCCTATAAAAATCAATACCACTGGAACTCTGAGATGAAAGTGTAACATGGTCTTTAAAGTCCTTACACTAAACTTGACCCATAGGTGCAGTACACTGTTTCATGTATTTTTAAAGTAAAGTCTGCATTGTATAAATGGTATTTACAATCTCTTCCCAGGGGGCAGTAACAGCTAAGGAAATCATGTATGTACATGGGTAAAGCAACCTATGAAATACAAAGAGAAATATAATTATGCTTTAGATACACTCCTTTGTTCTGTGTGCGCAATGATTAATGCCTCTGGAGTCTGTGCATAAATAGTTGCTCTGAACACATTGAAAAACTGAACATGTCTTCAGTTCTGATTCATCTGGGTTCTTGTACAAGCCTGTGAAACAGCAAATGCAGCAGACTCATCTCCTCCCTTTAAAGTCAAGAAAACAATAATCAGTGTTTCCGAATGTTTTTCCTACATCTCTTTTTCTGCTCTCTTCTCCCACATCATGGCAAGGAGTTCCAGAATGGCATTAAAAGCTTTTAGATGTCACTGAGAAAGTGTGTCAAAACTGGCAGTAGTAAAATGCCCTGCTGCTTTCTCACCACCACGTTCATGTTCCACTGTTCACCAGATTTTGGACACAGGACAATGCATAGCAGTGTTATTCCTCCTGAGAGTGCTGGGGGGGTAACAGTCTGTCAGTGCAAGGTACCTTTGACAGCTTTTTCAGACTTTCACAGTTCTTTGTCTTACAGCTGCATACAGCCTTAAATTTAGGGAAAGTCTGTTTTGGGGTGAATTCCCTACACAGTGCCACAGATTAAAGTTCTGACTTTGGTTGTTATGACCCAAACTTCTCCAGTTCTATAAACATGCACCAGGCTTCATTTTGTTAGTGGATTTAAGGAATAGTCACCTTGATGATGATTATTAATAATGCCTGTTAGTCTACCAACCATACTCACTTGCTTTAGTTCTAGAATCTTCATTCCTCCTAAGAGAACTACTTAGGAAGCTCAGCTTTACTCACCCCAAGTAGGAGTCACACAATGTGACACTGAAGCCTGACCAATGAACATCCCTCTCAAAACACCTCACCCTTCTCTGGGTGTTGGTTTGAATAAACAAATAATGATTGCTTCCTAGAAGTGTCTGACAAAGAATGCTGGCACTGTCAGGTAACTGGGTGAAAGCAGGAAAGGCAGGACTCATGTCTACCACACCCTATGTTGTCATGTACTTGGAACTCTCTTACTGCTCCTGTAGCCTTTGAAGACAAGTTGAAGGCCCCGTTTCTGTAGCCCAAACTTTACAGGTAGGTTATTAAAAGAAGTACATTACCACAATAAGAGAAATAACTCCCACAAAACCAGCTGTACTCCAGGAAATTATTTTATTTTTAAATCCTTAAATATTCACAGTGAGATTCAACATAACTCCAGGTTAAATATCAACAAAATTTTTGCTCTACTATTGGAATCTGCCTGACAGATTAAGAATATAGAAAACTTCTGTAGCCTGTTAAGGCACCTGACTGCCTTTCAACACATTCTTCCAGCATTATTTTTATGAAGGGGAGCCTGAACTGACAGGATCTGAGTGTTCAGCTCAGTATGGTGGAGCGTTTTATGTCCGCCAAAAGTTGAGGATCTGTCTGATTGCCGAATCATTCAACTGAAAACCTTGAGAAGTCTCTGGACAGGGCTAGTATTTCCCACATCACTGAGTCAAATTCATCTCAGATGAATTCTAGCTGAGAGAGGGCCTGACTACAGATGTCTAGCTTCGCATTTGGCTTTGGGAAAATTCCAAGACTTCAGAATCCTACTACAACATCTTTGGTCCTCTAAGACATCTTAAGGACTATATTCAATATAAATGGAAATAAATGTATTATAAAAAGAAACGTTGTTATTAAAATCATTTATATAAATACTTTGAGCTGCTCTGCCTCATCCCTTAAATATAACATCACTGTAAATAAATTTGCAATTGATTTGTTGCTTTTTTCCATTTTGAAGTCTAAGTTTTTATGGAAAGCAAAAAAGGAAATAAACTCAAAAGAAGCCTCTAAGTCCCTTCCTTCTCAAGCTTCCCAGTGTTGTCCATTTTCATGACTTTTGTCATCTGATTTCCCATGTGATTAGCTTAAACAGTCATTAAAGAGCTAAATCATATGCAGAACTACCATTAAAATAAAGAGCTCATCTTAAGGGCTTGGAAGTAGTTGCCTGATTATCCCATATGTCTGAAATAATTTTATGATTTTATGTCTCATAAAATCAAGTTGACAGTGTGATCTTTGGAAATACAGGTTAGTTGTATGATGGCACTACAGGGTTTTTAACAATATTTTCACTTTCCTGGACAAAGAGAGTACAGTGTTCCAGACCTTGTATGTTGAAGGCACCAAAAAAAAAATAAAAAACAACCCTAAAAATCAGAGAAAACATTTCAGTTTACTTTCAAAATGTTTAACATAATATCCACTCTGCAATTTCTTATGTAAAATCATGGTTTGACCTAAGGCAAGTCTAAGGCTGTGCTCAGTAGAGTAACATGAAGAAGCTTTTATTCCTTCGGTCTTAAAACCTCTGGGAGATCCAGATGATATCGTGACAATAGAGAGCCTACATAACAAGAGGCTGAACAGTATGGTCTCTTATACATACAAGCATTCACATTTTGTTGAACTGAAATATCAAGACTTTTGGCTACGGAAAGAATTGAATGGTTGATAAGAGTATTTAACAAGGCACTAAAATTAGTGAATATCTCTATCTGAACTTAAAACAAAAAGAAACAAAAAACCAAGCTAGCAAACACTGATCTAAATAACCTTACTTAGAGATGCAAAGTAAGAGATTTAAAAAGCTCTCTATATGAAATATATATGAAATAGTGTACAGCATAGGGCTGAAGAATACAGAGGAATGCAGGAGGACTACAGAGATACTATTCACCCCTACAGTGAGTAAATCTATGTGACAAAGCTCAGCTAAAGTCCAAACTGTGGAGCACTTTGAAGGACAACAAAAGGCCTTCTTTTTTAAATACGTTAACTTCAAAAGAAGAACCAGAGATAATATTGGTCCATTACTTGATTAGGTCAGTCACCTCAAAACCAGATGCAGACAAAACAGAAGAATTTATTGCCTTTTTGCCTCTGTCTTTAACATCAGTGAGTCATAAGCTCTCTTTCCGAAGGGTGTGATTAGGGAAATGATAAACTCCCAGCTAACACTGAGCTTGAAGCTTGCTGTTCCATGCTGTTCCATCTGGACACATACAAATTTATATGGCCAAATGGGACCTACTCCAGTGAACTGAAAAACCTGGCTAATGTCATTGCAGAAAATCTCCCCATTATTTTTTCAACAGTGTTTGGAGTTTGGAGAGGTCCCAGTCAACCAGAAGCATAGCAAACGTTCTCCGGTTCTCAAGAAGTATAGGAAGGACGATTCTGGTAATTACAGGCTTGTAAGTCTCACTTCGGTGACTGGTGAAATTATGGATAAATTTATTCTGAGAGCTATTGAGAAATACCTGAGACACAATAAAATCATTAGTCATAACCAGCACTGGTTCATGAGAGGAAAGTTCTGCTTCATTAATTTAATTTCCTTTTAAGACAAAGTCACCCATCTAGTTGTCCAAAGAAAGGCAGTAATGTGGGTTCTTCGATTTTAACAAAGCTTTTGATACTGTCTCTCACAGCACCCTTCTGGACGAAATGTCCAGCTCAGAGCTACTCAAGTTCATTATATTATATATTATATAAGTTGGGTGAGCAACTGTCTGACTCCAAGGATTACAGTAAATTGGGTCATATCAGGCTGGCAGACAATCACAAGTGGGGTTCCCCAGGGCTCAATTTTAGGCAAGCGCTTTTTGGAGTTTTTATAAATTATCTGGATGTAGAAATTAAATGTATATCAAAGAAGTTTGCCAGTTATACTATAATAGGATGAACTGTTAACTCCCACAAGGGTAGTGAGAATTTTTAGAAAAATGTGGATAAACCAGAGATGGCAATTACCAACTGCATGAAATTTAACAAGAGCAAATACCAGATTCTCAACGTGGGACAAAGTAATCCTGGTTATATATAACTGGAGGATGAGAGACTGAGGAGAAGCACTAAAGAAATACATCTGATGGTTTAGGTAGATGGCAAGTTAGATATGAATCAACAACCTGTCCTGGCAGACAGGCAGATGCATCCTGGGATGCATGAAGCACTGCATCATGAACTGGTCAAGGAAGGTGACTGTTCTGCTCTGCAGTGCACTGCAGTAGCCCATCTCAACATGGGCTGTGTGCAGCTGAGGGTGCCTGGGCACAAGGCCATCAAACTGTTAGTGTGTCCAGAGGAGGGTGACCAAGGTGGTGAAAGACCTTGAGAACAAGGCATTCAAGAGCAGCTGAGATCACCTTTTTCACCTTGGAAAAGAGAAAGTGGAGAGTTGTCCTTATCAGAGACTAAGGGCAGTGGAGGAGGTTAATCTGTTACTCTGGTGACCAGTAACAGGACATGAGGAAATGGAATGAAGATTCATCAGGGGAAATTCATACTGGATATTAGGAAAGTGTTCTTTATCAAGAGAGTGGATGGTTACTGAAACAGGTTTTCCAGGGAACTGGTAACAGCACCAAACCTCTCAGAATCCAATGAGTGTCTGGACAATGCTCTTTATCATACGGTTTAGGTTTAGGTTGTCCTGAAAGGAGCATGGTATTGGATAAGATGATCCATATGGACCCCTTTCAAGTTAGGACACTTTATGATTCTAAAATGAAGACAGAGGATCTGTCCGACAAGACAAAAAGGGAATTTACATACTGTTTACTGGTTTTGTTTACTTAAAGAGAAACTTGTTTCTTTGAAACATTTATTAGTTTAGCAAATCTGGTAACCTTGAAGATTTAACAAAGCAACCACAACATAAGCATATCTTTTAATCTGCGTAATTCAAAAACATACCCGTTGACCCACTAGCAGCAAGGCCAATAGGAGGTAAGAATCAGGCCATCAAATGGTAAAATATAAATTCATAAATGCATAGGGTACATGATAGTAGTTTATTTTCTGAATGTTGCTTATCTGGAATAACAGAAAGGACTTTTTTTTTTATTATTTTTACATTAGAGTAGGATTTGGGGAAATTTTTTATCACTGAAAAATCTTTTTTCAAGCTAGCATAAATTCTTTATTTCTCTTCCATTTTCATTTTTAAAAGCTTAATAACTCTAGTCATCTGAAATATTTGAAGAAAAAATATTTCAGAATCTTTCTTAAGTTTCTTCAGAGTCTAAATAAAGTTGAATCATGACCTTTTTTATAGGATGCTACTTGCAGAACAAACAAGTTCTACAATTCGACATTGTAACAACAGTCACGTAAACTTAAACTTTTACTTAACAACGTGTTCATAGTTCACAGAGGAAGAATTTCAGTGTGATCTCTACTAATTTACAGAATGACATAAATCAATAATAACATGAGATTATATAGAAGCTAGTCCGTAAATGTCAGCATATTAAAATAGAACTTCAGGATATATTTGGGGGTGGTAGCAGTAAGAAGTGCTCCTACCTCTGTTAGAAGGGGTAACTCTCTTTTTTTTTTTCTTTTTTTTTTTTTTTTTTTCTTTTTCACTTTCTTTCCCTTTTTCTTTTCCTATTTATTTCCCTAGTCCTTCCTTCCTTCCTTTCCTTTCCATTTCCCTTCCCTTCCCTTTCTCTCTCTCTTTCCTTCTCTTCTCTTCTCTCTCTCCCTCCCTCGGCTCTGCTCTCCGGCCGTCCCCGCGCTGTGCCGAGGGTGTTCCCAGCCGTGCGGGGGCGCCGCTCGGTCGCGGCCCGGCAGGGCACGGCGGTGGGAGGGCCGCGCCGCGCCTCTTCCACCTGCCCGCGGCTTTAAAGTTGCAGCCGGGCGGGACGCGCGATGACTCGGGTCGCGCTGTGCCGGCCGCAGCTGCCGGTGCGCGTCGCGGTCTCGTACACGAAGCGGGGCCGTTTTTCTCCATCGCCCCGGCCCGGCTGCTGTTGCCTTTCCCCGGGGAGGGGCGGGAGGGGCTGGTGCGCCCGGGAGATGCCCATGCCCGCCGCGGGTGCCCCGCGCGGCACATCCGCCGTTCCCGGCGTCGCGGGGGTTCTCCTCGCCTCCGCGCCCCGGCAAAGGCCGGGCGGGCGCGGGTAGTGACGCCGCTATCGCCTCGGGCCCCTGCGGGGCGAGCCATGGAGCCCGGCGACCCGCCTGACCTCCGCGACGTCGAGCAGAAGCTGGGGCGCAAAGTGCCCGAGAGCCTGGCGCGGCCCCTGCGCGGGGAGGAGCTCCCGGCCCGCCCCGCCGCCGCGGCCCCCGGCCCCCGCCGCCGCCGCGCTGCCGCCCTGGCCCGTCTGGAGACGAAACTTCAGCTCCTGAGGCAGGAGATGGTGAGTAGCCGGGCGCCGGCCGCAGCGCTTCCGCCCCGCTGCCTCCCGCTCGGCGGAACCGGCCCTTCCGCGGGCGGCGCTCCCGGGACGGGCACCGCGCTGCCCGGGCCCTGCCGGCCGGCCCGCCGCGGGGAGCAGCGGCCGCCGCGCGTCCATCCCCGGCGCGGCCGCGCTCTGCGGCGGCTCTGCTGCCGGCCGGGAGGGCGACAGGCTCCTCGTCGGTGCGGCGTGGAGCGAGGGACTTGCCGCCTCTTTCCCTCGCAGCGGGGCGGTCCGCCAGGGACTCGCAGTCGGCTTCTGTTCCTGCCAACTCGTTAGAAGTACTGAAAGCTGGAGTACTAATAAACGAAATAATGCACTCTTCTCCCGTTGTTGTAACCGCATTTTCTGTGTTGCACCTGTTTCCTGGTCATGACTACACCTGAAGACACAGAGGATATTTTTGGGCTGGAAATTTGACCTGGAATTCAGGGGCTTGATTGTTGGAATTGTCTTCAGAGACTTAATTAGTTCCAAGTAGGCTTCAGATGATGCAGAGTAATTCTTCAAATAAAAACAACTATGTATACTTTAGTTGAATGGTATATTTTCTTTTGCCAGTGATCTGATGCAGATGTAGTTCAGATCCTCTAACCTGTTTACTATTGATGCTGGTGCTTATCCTTCTTTGTGTGTCACCGTCTCAATGAATTTACTTTGCCATAAAATGACGCCACAAAACTGGCTTAAGTTTTTCTAACACAAACCAAAAGGAAACTCTTTGCAGGAAAGTGACCAAGTGATTATTGAACACTCATCAGATGTGATCTTGACAATGCAGGGCACCTGAGATATGAGCATAGATATCTTCCATTTTTATTGGTGTGTAAGTGTTACGCAAAGTGCCAAAAGATACTTTTTAGAAGCAGTTCTTTCCATAGCTCCTGCTATTAAGCTTATTTGAAAATGGCATAACATTTTATAGGGTTGGGATTTTTCTGGCAACATTTTGAGGTAACTTTATGCAACAATCTTGGAACTCAGCCATTTACAACAAATAAATCAATATCATTCTGTGTGAGTGGGTGCAGTGCTGTACCACAAGTCCCTCTACAATGCTACACGTAGGTACATAGGCGTGTGGGTTTGTAAGGGATTTTAAAGAGTAAGTGTGCTGGGCGAAAAGGGGAAGAGAATGAATATTCTGGGAGTTAATACTCAAGATGGTAATGTTAATCTTGATGTGTAACTTATAAATTACACTTGCTGTTCTACAGCTTCATATTATTTACGAGATCTCCATAAATCAAACTATTGGGGTATTCTGTGGAGATCTTTTAGTCACCTTTCAGTACCTAGACTGGGCCAAACAAGAAACCTGGAGAGGGGGACTTTGGACAGCAGCATGGAGTGACAGGATGAGTAGAACAAGTTCAAACTGGAAGAGAGTAGATTCAGACATTTTGGGAAGGAGAGTTGTTTACCCACAGGGTAGTGGGGCACTGGGGCAAGTTGCCTGGAGACATTGTGGGTGCCTTTGTGCTTGTCATTTGGAAGGTGCCCATGGCAAGGAGGTTGGAGCTAGATGATCTTTAATGTGCCTTCCAACTAATGCTATTCTATGATTCTGTGATGTTATGGTAATGATCACTGAATTGAATTGAAATCACAATTTCAGCTTTGAATGTCTGCTTATCTCATACTTAATTTTTAATTTTAAGCTTGCAAAATAATATTACAATGATACGCAAGTGGATTATAATATATGGGATGTCAGACTGCAAAGGAAGCAAATAAGGTAGCCATGTCAAGACAACTATGCCTATTAAGGGAGGGGGACTTGAGTGAATTGCCCATATCACCTTTTCCTTTCAAGCTGGTCTCTTCACCTACTTCACTCTTGTAAATTTCATGTCAGAATCTTTCTTTTGCCTGTTTTTCCTCCCGACATCCTGTTTCTCTCTTTTCTCTCCCTGCCATAAGCACAAACATGTTTTAGTCCCAAAAGCCTTGACCTCACCTGCTCTTCGTCACTTCAATGACTGACTGACTTCTCTTATCTGAACTAATTTCTCATGATGAGTAAGAGGGGTTAAGTTGCCATTTGACTTAGGTCAAATAGGTCTGTATATGCCTACTAAAGCACTGGTAAAATGACTAATTGTGAAGTATTGGTACCCTGTCTATACCTTTTCCATGTTCTCAGCTGTTTTCTGTAATCCAGAGTGTGAACTACCTTCCTGGATTTTTTTTCTCTAGTCTTTGGCATCTTTGGGATTTTCCTCAACTCTAAGGACTTCTTCAGCTTCTTAATCTGACACTTTCCTCTCTGCAGTTTTCACAGTAGACATATTTTATAAATTAAAGAACAATATCTGGTAAAAATTGTGGTTCCTTTCCATGTTTCTTTCCTCTTTTTCATTGCATATCATTTCTAAAATGGAGCCAAAACATCTATTTTCATATTTTACACCTCTTTCTAATGCATTATTCTTTAGTTTTGCTGCAAAGCAAAGGAGATATTGGACATGTAGAAAAGTAGTCTATGACTGCTGTAGTAGTAAACATGCAAAAAATTGGAAAAGACTAGAAAACCAAGTGTCATCTGTTAAGGTTTCTTTTTCTATTTGTACTATGATGGCAGCTTCTACAGCCCACTCACTGAATTTTGGGTAGACCTACCTCTGCTTTTGTTACGTGATTGTTCCAGACTTGAGAAAAAATTTTTGTAAACCTATAAAAATTGAGGTTATTCAGATCCTTCTTTTCTAGTGGTATATAAAAAAAAAGGAAAATTTTTGACTTGGAAATGGTGGGTTTGACTGTGAGCTACGGTACCTGATAAATAGGCGGGGTGTATGTTGCAACTGTCAATCTGCTGGCTGAAGGATTTGAGGTTTTCTCTTCTGATTCTTTTGCTTGATTTGAACCGTTTGTTCAAAAGTGGTCTTTTTACCTCAAACCTTATTTTGCTAATGGTCACTGGAGTCATACACAAAGCATACAGAGTATTGTTCTTGAAATATGGACCTGCTTGGCCCTGTTTACTTCCCTTTTCTTATCCTCCATTTTCCCTTGAAGACCATAATGGAGACTGCACTGGATCCTGAAAAACCTTTGTGTTATAAGGCCATAAGATTTAATTGTCAGCATGAGTTAAAAACCACTGTGCTCTGGTCAAACTTGGGTGGAATGAATATCTCCCACTATCTGACCCTTGATTCAGTATGAAATTTGTCACAGTGTTACTGTTAAAATCTTTGTTCCTGTGGTCTTTGAGGTGAAATATTCCTCTGGGTAGTTGATATAAACCTTTATAGTTGCAGCCATTTTTCTAGCATAACATACTCCTGAGGTCACCATTCAACACATACACCTTCTCTGCAGTAAATAATAAAGCCTCATTTCTCCTTCACAAGTTCTGGGGTTAATCAAAGGGAGATTTTCTTTAGCACTCAAAGAAAGATTTTTTTCCTTTTAGTTCAAAAGTTTCCAAAATAAATTCTTTAATACATCTCTGCAAGCTAGAAATTTAAACACAGTATAGCCTGCATTACATACAATAATAATTAAAAAATGGTTTACAGAAAAATATTTAAGGCAGAAAAGATAAACTCTGTCTTGGAAGTGAGGGGTGGATAGCAATTCTGGGATTTTCAATGAGATTCCTTCCAGTGAACACTGTTGAGAATCAAATTTTGTTAGTCTGAACATCTGAGCATAGCAGTTTTTAGACCGAAGGATAAAGTAACTGAAACAATCCTATTTTCAAGGAGCTGAGCATGCCAGATATAGGCTAAAGCCATTTGAGATGTCAGCATATTCCTGTGCTAACTCATTAGTTGAATTTTCCTCTCCTTTGTTCTCCAAGTTTAATTTTAGTATAACTGTTTTTTAAAGGCAATTAGCATTGATCCCTGACAGAATTAAACTGGAATTAAGGCAAATATGATAATTCCAATGGCAATCCTTGGTGTCTTCAATGGTTTGGTTTGTCCTTTTTTCTCTATGCTTTTTTTATTGGTTTTGGGGTTGGTTTTTTTGACCATCCCTAGCACATTAATGAAGGTTCTGGCTGGAGGGCAGAGCTGTTGTAACCCTAATCTACTAGCTCTAAAGAGTCTGAAAAATTTCATATTTGCTTAAGTGTATTGTATCTACAGATGCAGGGGATCTGCATTTATTAGTTTCTTTGAAAGACTGATTTTAAAAAGTCTACAACTGATCCTTGAAGTAACTCTTTAACACATTCTGTAGGTGTAGGCCGCTACATTCACTGTTTTGTATGATAACATCAGTTGTCTTAACTGAAGCCAAGATCTGGCTTCAGTGTGCATAGTCAGCAATGCAAAGCTATGTATCAGATGCTGGTTTTCAATTAGATTAATTGTAATTTTTGCTTAAAAACTTGATGGAAGATAAAATCTTAAATATAAAATTACTAGTGGCAAAGCCTCAAACCAGTGCAGGAGAGTTTGATGAATCTTTGTTTCTTAATGAGCCGTTATTCATTGAATCCCTGAGGTGATGCTCTTAAGACATACAAAGAAGGCATACAGAAATAGAAATTGTTTCCCCCAAGTCCTCCTGAAGTTCACTGAAAAAGGGCTAATCCTGGATCTTGCTAGCAGGTTCTCTCCATGCCCTCCAATTTGCATGATGTAATAGAGGAGTTTGTAAATTTTGCATGTAATTCAGATTAGGCAGTAATCATAACAGTGACTCATGGTAAAATGGACTTGTAGATTGATCCTTAGGGAAAATAATAAAATCTAATAAGGAAAAATTGCAGCTTAATTATAGTGTTCAGAACTTAGCCAAGTTTTCCATCTTTTCCAATCATCTCTGGAAGGATGAGATGACCAAGGTTATTTAAATTAATGTATATTTAAACCTATGTTTTGACTGGCAAATCTCACTCAGTGGCTTGCAAAAGGATTTGAATTGTGGAACATCTTGGTGGTGTACTCAGTCAGACTTATGTCTGTTCTTACTTAACTCTAACAGCTGCTGAAGGGTTTACGTCCCCAGGAAGGACAGATGAGTATGTGCTTACATTGTTAGCTGCTGCATGGCCGAGAGTCCATGGAACATTGCTGATATCTTACCAAGCAGGAGCAGTGTGAGGTACTTTGGTACACTTACATCTGTCTGGTATGAATCATCACAGCAGTGTCAGGGGTGCTACAGTCAAGACTTCCACTTAGGCTGCCCATGTACTGTAAGACTTTGGCCAGCATTTATTTGAGACAATATGTATTATAATTTCATGATTCCTTCCTGATTATTTTCTCAAGAGTAGAAGAATCATAGAAGTTCATATTTGAAATCTGATTCCTGACAATTTGTGATGAAGCAACGTGAATACTAAACCACAGAGTTGTACTGTTTATGATAACTTCTGGCAAATAGATTAGAACCTTTCTGATGAAATTAGCATAGCAGCATGGCTTTCACAGAATAGCCTGGGGTGGAAGGGCTATTCCATAAAGGGACTTCATAGGATCATCTGGTTTTACTTTCCAGAGGAAAGGGAGTCTGGGTGACAGTGTCAAGCACCCTGTCCATCTTGAAAACCTCAGCCATGTAACTGGGGAGGTTGTTCTCATGATTGATTGCCTTCACTGAAAAAAAATTGAGCTTGTATTAAGATGAAACCTCTCCTGGTCCTTTTTGTATCAGCCCAAATTACTGGAATGCTGTGATGAGATACCCCTATCCCCAAGACTCCTCTAGGGAGAAAAGACCCACCTCCTTGAGTCTTTCCTCATATGGCACATTTTCCAGCCCTTTGATCATAGTAATTCTGTGTGGATGCTTTCTTTTACATGGTTACTTATGGCAAAAACAATTTAAAATTACGTTTTGTATATAAGCAGGAAAAACTTGAAATGTACAATACCAAATTTATATGTTAAGCAGAGGTGATGGCCAGCAAGTGCATTTCTACTCATCGATACTTTTTTTACCTAACAGTAAATAGTAAAAGAAAAAGAATGCATTTTCAGTTCATATTTTAAAGTTTACTACAAATTTGTCTGTTCTCTACCCTCAAACCTAGTAAACTTTCCACAGTGGATGTGCTTATTTTCCATGTTTCATTTCCATTCATATCCTGAAAGGGAGGCTGGTTACTGGAATCTGAAGCAAATGAAGATGAAGTTACAGAAGTAAAAAGACAAAGGATCTGAGCTGTTGAAAAGCAATTGTAATTCAGTTAAATGGAGTGAAGTTTCTTTGATGTATTTAACTTGCATTTATAAACATGAGAGTTATACTTACTGTATGTAAGCATTTCCAAGAGATGGTTTTTAGTTTACCATTTGTAAAGATGAAAAACTCTGATCATAAACTCAATTAAAAAAAAAAAATCTCATAATAAAAGGGAAACTTTTTTTTTTGTGAAGACAGATACATAGCCTTTGTTATTCAGCCTTTCTCCCATAAATACGAATTGTAATTATAAACTTTTTCCTGTGATCAAGTGTTTGTGGTAAGAAACTGGAAGCAGCCCTAATCTGGAGGGTGTCCAAAACACATCCAGAGAGTCCATGATCTCTCTTGTATTATATATTTGAAAGATAAAAACAGCATACTTCAAACTTTAAAGCTTTTTCAAATCTAGAAGGACATTGTGACAGTCGTTTATTTCACAGGTCATTTGTTCTGTTTTTCAGTGCTGAGTCCCTCTGGTGCTTGCTGACAGATGAGTATGTGGAATAAAATGTGTCTGAGGATCCTCCTCTAAAGGAGGTTTCTCTTTTTCCATAGAAGAAGACAAAGAAAGACACTAGAGAGTATATATATGTCAGGTACATAAGTGTGTAAAGTCAGCTACTCTGTTTTGTCAGGATATGCAAACTTGCCTAAAGCTTCCATAAACATGGAGAAGAGCATGCTGGCACACCGATGCAACCCTGGTCTCAGCAATCCAATCCTTGTCTTTCCCCACCAACCTAGCCTTTCCTAACCCTTACACTTTGTCAAGAGAATGGTGTGACACTTTTCTTAATTAACTGTAAGCACAAACTAGCTAAGCTGCCAGAGAAGTTATACAATGCTGTACAGTAAACACCACTCAATGCTCTACTGCCCTGCTGGTGCAGCTCCAGATGAAGTGAAGGCATTTGGTGGCTTTAAAGCAATGATAAATTGCTATTTAACTACTGGATTTCAAATTCTATGAACGCTTTACTGGCATAATCTGTGATTTTGTTTGCTATTATTAGATATCAGCTGCATTCATAACTCAAATGTTTCCAGAAGAAGAGCCATTTCACTGTATTCTGATTTGTCTGTGAAACCTGTCTCTCTTCAGGTAGAGAAGGAGACATATCCAAGAATTATAATGCAGTGAGTGTTTCTAAGCTCACACATTTTTACCCAAGGTAGAAACAAAAGCAGGTTGGTTGCTTTGGGTTTTGTTTTTGTTTGTGTGTGGTTTTTTTGTTTTGTTTTGGTTTTTTTTTCTTTCTTTTTCTTTTTTTTTTTTTTGTTTTGTTTTTTTTTTTTTGTCTTCCTACGGAATTTCCATTGGTTTAAAGAAGTGTTGTATTTGAGATAGTTGCACTGCTTTTGTTAGCTCTGACACTTACTTATGAGGTACATTGGACATGACTTTTTAATTTAAAAACTTGATCCTTCCAATAATTATAAATTACTAGACTAAAATATCCTAATACCAAGGAGGAAACTATGAAGCATTTCTGTGGAAGGAGGAATAGGTCTGTATTGTTTAGCCACCTCTTTAGAAAACTAGTGAAAATTATGTGCACACCCTGCCTCTACTCAGCCCTGGTAAGGCCATATCTGGAGTGCTGCTTGGGGATCCATTTCAGGCTTTACAGTTTAAGACAAGGAACTACTGGAGAGCTGGTCCAGCAGAGGTCTATAAAGATGAGTAGGAGTTGGAGTATCACCTCTCTCTTTTGAGGAAAGGCTGAAGAAACTGGGACAGTTTAGGCTGGAGAAGAGACATCTGAACAAGGATCTTACCAATGTGTACAAATATCTTAAGGGAAGCTGTCAAGGAGATGGGACCGGACTGTCTTCCGTGGTGCCCAGTGACAGGACAAGGGACAATGAGCGCAAACTGAAATACAGGAAATTCCATCCAAATATAAGGACAAGGTTTTTTACTTGGAGGATGACTGAGCACTGGAACAGGTTGCCCAGAGAAATTGTGAAGTCTACCTCTCTTTGAAGTTTCTAAAACCTTCCTGGACTCGATCTTGTTCAACTCGCTATAGCAGTGATGTGGGATTAGATGATTTTCAGAGGTCCTTTCCAACCCCAACTCTTCTGTGATTTTTCTGAATATCTAGTGTTCCTTCTGGAATGAGATTAATATGTACATTTATAAGAGCGCCTGGAGAAGTCCTGTTCCAGCCACATTGAAAGGGTGGAGTTTAGCAGCTAATACAGACCTGTTTTTGTTAGACAAAGGCAAATGATGCATGTTTAGAACAAAGTGCTTAATAATAAAACAAAGTGGCAATGTAGGGGGTTTATGTTGGTTTTGGTGTTGAAGAAAGCTTTTCATGTGCAGGAATGTTGTCTTGACTAATGGGATTTAGATAGGTCTGCACAAAAACATGACATCTTGGAGAAGTCATTCAAGGAGTCATCGTAGACTTTAGACTATTTTTCTAGTCTTTGTAAAAACTATACAGCTATGAGAGGGGCAAATATGAAGCCAGAATTATTTTTACAGGACTTTCCCTTTTTTGTGACTTCAACTACATTTTGCCTTCACAGGCTATTTCAGCCACTGCAAGCATTAATTGCTTGTCCACATGTCTTGGCAGAATTGTGCAGTGCACTGAAATATTTTTATTTCAAGTGGTGTTGTGTGGCAGGGTTCTAGTGTTACAGGGTTTGTAGGAGAAAATTGTAAATCCTGCTACAGCAGAGAGCAGAGAAAGCGTCTTTGCAAGAGAAGAGTAGTACTACTAGTGTACCAAGCAACAGTGATGTTCTTCAAAGGCTTGTGGAATTTGCATCGTCCTTTGTTAGCACCTGCCACTGGGTGCTCTAACTGAGGCAGCAAAGTGAAAGCATGGTTGCTGTTTTCCCCATAGCCAGATAAGGTGTAGCCATCTGTGATGATAACTTCATAAAGCCACTTAGGCATTTACCAGTGCAGAGCATCAGTCCACTCATTTCAGAAAAGAAAGAAAATGCAACCAAAGCAACAGTGTGATCTTTAATATTTCGTAATTTCTCTCCTTTATTTTTATTAATTTGTACTCTGGTGAAGTTTAATAGCAAAATTAATTCAGAAGAGCTGTTATCTGTCCTTTTCAAATACAGCCAAATTCCTCTAGTTCACATCTGTTGTGTTTTCCTTAACTAGCTCTCTCTTTTCCCCATGTTACTCTTAATTATTCAGAAAGGCCATATTTGTCTTTTCCTAGCCATGTTTTGCCAGTCTTGCACTTTATTTTTCCTCCCCAGCTAGCTTAGTAGCTAGTACTTTCTCAGTAGAAGAAATGGTAAATGTAAGCAATGCCTTGGAATCCTTCTAAAGCTACTCATCCATCTGATGACTGCATTGACAGCTATGATTAATATTGTTTGCTGAGCTAGAATCATACCACAATGCTCCAGTGCTCTTCTGTGTAGAAATCTTCACTTAGAAGAAGTTTAAGTATAAAAAGAGCAGTATCATGAGCTAGAGTTGTGTAGAAGAAGCTGAGGACTGCGTTATACAGTGTGGGTAATAGTTATTGATCAGAGAAGGGATCAAATAATGTGGAAAGAAAATGTTACCTAGAGTGCCTGGTCTTGCCCTGAAGCCTATAGTTCCTATAGTAACCTATGACTGGTTCATCTTACTACTTTCTTACATCCTTGCCTGGAAGGATAGGATGTGTTTTTGTTTAATTGTTAATATTCATGGATAATCATGTCTTGTGACCTCCAGAATGAATTGATGTGATGTGTTCTGTGGGAAACAAAGGGGTCTGTGTGTTTTTGAGCCAAAAGGGCTTAAAAGTTGCAGCTGGTGTAGTTCTTAACAGCCTGCTCAGCTTGTTGTCCTGGGCAACTTCAGTATTTTAGCTTACTGGAAACAGTTGTTGCCTGATGTTTCCCCTTTGATTTTTAATTTATAGATCCCAGATGCAGGTTAGCTGCCAGCTTTTGGGTACCTTCTTGCTGGATAAGAAGGAACTTAATTTACTTAATTCTTTATAGATACTTGGAAGCTTGAAAGGGTGTTTTTGTCGGAAAGACTCAAAATAGGCAACTCAATGTTATCTGAAAAATCTCAGCTTGATAGTACTTTCAGAGAGATAAAGACTGTGTAGGGACCATAATCACTGAGGAGATTTGAATGAAGTTTTGCATTAAAAAGAAAAATGAAGCTAAATTTGAAAGACATGGAACTTGAAATGGGTCACAAAGTAAACATAAAGAAAACAAAACTCTTTATTTTTTTTAAGATACTGACTCATTTTTATTCAAAAATTTTGTGTGGAAATATAACACTCCTAATGTTTTAAAAGGGGAAAAATCTCAATGATCATCAAATCAATTTCTAGGACTACTAAAGCATTTTTAGGAGCACATGTGATCATTTATAATAAAAGCTGTCTTGAAAGTTCTTTTTTATTCTTATCCAGATAAATGTTCATTAAATAGGACCGCAGGTTGCCTTTACTAGAGATTTGATTGTTAGATTAAAAATACGCTTTCAATAGGATATACCCCATCTCCAGGAACACAGAATTTTCAAGCAGAAAGCAGTTCTATTTTGAATTCTGTGGAGATTCAGACAAAGATGTAATTTTTTTTAGTGTATGTGTCTCTCCAGTGGTATTGTGAAAGCAGATTTGAATTTCAAGAGATTTCTGTTTTCTCCCCAGTATTTATATTGTCGTGTCTTAATTGTGATTTAATGAAATAAGTTGGTGTTTTGATGAGGTTTTTTAAGGTTTTTATTTCTTTATTTTACATTTTAAAATGTTTTCAAACTTTGCTGTTATCTCTATAAAGGCAGTAATTTTTGCATATACCTGTAAGAAAACTCCACTGTCTTGTTTTAGTTTCATGGTTTTGAGTAAACTTCCACAGTGCCAGTATTAGAAGTAATTCATTTTGAAGGGATAAACAGGTATGGAGTGGTTATTATACTTTTTCATTTTTTGTATAGTGTTTCTAAGACTATGTTTTGGTCAAGACAAACATAAAAAGGCAGAGAATGAAATTCAATGAAAAAAAAAAAAAAAAAAAAGAAATTAGGTATATTCTTGAGCCCCAGTACTGTCTCATGTTGGTCAGAAGACACATGCATTCCTGCATTGTGGCTGGTGTCCAGAACATTTTCTAATTATGTGGTGATCGTCCATCTGCTGTAACACTTTCTGACACCCACATCCAAATGTTGCAGCTTTATATTGACCTGGATGTGTGCAGTGGAGTTATCTTGTCTGTCAACAAATGTGGGTCCATATTATGGATTGTTCTGTACATGTTCACCTTTGTCATAGTAGATACATTTCTAAGGTCAGATGATGCTTTCATGACAGTAGTATGAGATATGTGGAAGCATTCAGTAAAACCTTCCAGCAGAATTACAAGTTTTTCTTCTTTGCAAATTCCTACATTTTTTCACCACTCCCTTTCATGTTAATTCAACTAAACTTTAAAAGAGTCAGGGTTTTCCTTTTATATTTTTCATTCTTCTGAGACTGGATGTTTCTCTCTTTGAATTCTGTGGTACTTCTATTTAGTTAAAGAGCCTATTTAACATTTGTTTTACTTGGACAGGAGGTGAGGAAATAAGAACCTAACTAACTACTTTGTCTTTTTCCTTCTACTTGCTCTCAGTTGTACATTAATTTTTTTTTTTACAATCATTGTCATATCTACTTAGGAGATACTTAAATAGTTTCTTCTTTTTCACAATAAAATAAAGAGATGGACAAAAAAACTAAACCAAACAAATGAAGATATACTTTCTGCCAGGAATTTTTTATTACATTTAAACATACAAGATACCTCAAATAGTATGATGTTAGAAGAAAAAATGTACCTTATATGATCAAATGATTTATCCTGATCATTGATATTTTGTTATCAAAGGCATTAATGCACTTGGCATGCTGCCCACACATAGTCCCCAGATAAGGACCTTATTTCAAGGCAGTGAAAAAAGGCCTTGAGATTCATCTTTTTTTTTTTTTTTTTTTTTTTTTTTTTTTTTTTTTTTTTTTTTAAGAGATAATATGACTAAACAATTGCACAGCTTGCTGGTATGTATTTTCCTGTTGAGTAAAAAGGGAAACAATTAGTATGCAAAAAATTAAAATATTAAAATATGGCGTTACAAGAGAAATATAAATCGCCAATACTGTAATTTCCTGTATCTGGTGATAACCGTATAAGCATAATATTTTGTTCATATATTTGCAGGAAATGTCCTTGGGACCTATTCATTGAGTTATTTACTCTCATTCCCTACTGAACAAACTTGCTGTCTCATGAAGTCGCTCTGCTTCCTAATTATTTTAGTGTATTCTCCTACATTATTCTGGTGGTGGCCCAGACCTGCCCTCCTCACTTCCTTGCTAATGGGTTGTAGGCTCTCTTCAGTAAAATCCTTTTGTGTCTGATGTGGAATCACAAGGACTCTCCTTCCTAGTTAAAAGTCACTGTGCTCAAAGTCAGTGCTGCACTGTCAAATTTTACAGGCGGACCTGTGGAAATATATATTGCAAGGACATGGTGAAGGATTGCAGTGGAAATGCAGGAAGTTGAAGCAGGACAATGGCTAGGCTAAAGCCTCTGTTTAAAGTAGCAAAGAGTGCAAACAGAAACTGAAAACCCAGTATCTACTCACTTTATGAACAGCTGGGAGTTCAGCAATTGTAGTGAATGCTACCCAAAATATCTGATATGGGGATTTTAACAATTTTGGAATCTTCAAGAGACGCAAAAGTACAAAAAAATCTCTTGCAAAAGAAGTTAAAAATTAAGTGATCAAGACTTCTGGTCTGCCACTGTATTTTTATTGGGACTCATTATGGAAGTACAGCTGAGAAAGGTCAGTGTAACTTGCTCACTTTGCAGAAAGAAAGTAGATCAGCAAACAGTAACTACAGATCAACAATGGATCACATAAATTTAGCTTTTGTATATGTATGTAGCTTTTGTATGTGCTCCCTCATTGTCTGAAGCTTACCACAAGCCTAAAAACCAGGAGAAAATGAATGGGAAAATGATACAGCAATACATTATAACACAAGTCCATGCTGAAAGAAAACAGATACAGAAAATGCTGTTGATCTACATTTATCACTGTTGACTGAATTTAATTTAGCTAAATCAGTGTGAGATAAATCACAGTCAGAGACATAAGGCATAATGATGAGCATTGTAGCAGATGCCTCAACTCTGACAGTCTCGTTCTCTTCCAGGCTTTGGTCCGCATCTCTGTTGTTTTGAGAGAGCTCATAGAGAGTTTCAGTCAGGTTGGTTGGGTTAGCTTGAATTATTGTGGTGTCTCTATTTACCACAGTCAGTAGGCTTTGCTGTAGAGTGCATTTGGTGCATTCACACAAGCAATTACTTTTCCACTGTGCATAGAAGATGCCTTCCAGTTAATGGCAGTAAACTTACTTCTTACTTTCTGTCACATAAAACTCCCTGCAGTTTTAACAGGAGATGTGAGATCAATTCAGAAGTTCAAATTCAGAAGTCAGCCTAGGCATTCTAATTCTTTTCATCTTGATCCTGAAATACTGTTGCCTAAATCTGCATAATTATATGAAGAGACCAATGCAAACACCTTGGATCAGTGGGACAATTTAGAAGCAAGAAGTTTAAAGACATGCACATACATATGTTTTAATTTAAGTAGGATGTAGCTCCTGCACAACCTATTAATCATCCTGTGTGTTAAAGGAGCAGACATTATCTGTTATTTGTGGGTTTATTTTATTCTAGACGTGTTAAATGGGAAAAGAAAGAGCATCCCTTTTGCTCACTGGTGTTGAGAAGCTGTTCTAGTATCACTTTGAGCTTACTCACCTTCAAATGGCATGCTTCATGCTTTGAGATAGTGGCTTAATCAACAAATCCTGTGCGTGTCACCAGACTTAACGCTTGTTGTAAATGTTAGCTTGGTGACTCCAGTTAAATAACACTTGAACTCACATATTCTGAATTTTGGATTTTGAATAAGTTTCTTATGGTATTTTATCTTGTTATGGTCTCACAGAATTAGTCAATGAGGTTTTATTGACCAGATTTTTTATCCTTATATATCTTCTTACTTAAATACAAGATCATTATATCTTAAGATTTGAGTAAATGCCAACCACTGTTTTATCTTCCTCACCCTCATCTTTTATCTCGTAAATTAATTTCCGTATTTATTTAAAAATTATTTGTCAGTGTTTGTAGTAGGAAAAGTAGTACCAGGAGAAAATGGAATAAGGTTTGCTTTTTTGAAGAAGAGACATCTCAGAATCAAAACCAGTTATTATTTGGACATTGATTATTAGATATTTCTAATTGCATCTCGAATTAATTGATGGTATTTACTATTTTATGAAAAGCTGATGTAATCTCCCTTTTAAAAATGAAAGGGGAGATAGGCATAGCTGGCAGGCTCTTCATCCTGAATGATATGGGAAATAGAAATTGAATAGGAAAGCAGAAAACTATCTCTGACACATCTTAGGAATTGGAAACAATAGTAGCATTAATACTTCTGAACAATAATGGTCGTACACACCTGTTTAGTATGGAAAAATTCTACTGGTTTGAAATTCTGTTTGTAAAAAGTATGATAGAAATGGGTATGGTAGTGTTTAGCAACAGATGGAATTGGCTGCAGTTAGTTTCATCTGACCTCTCCACATGTTTATTTCTGCAAGACTTCTCAGGCCTGAACCTCTGAGGGGCTTTCCCAGGAGCACTGTACTTTAGTACTGTTTCCATCCACTTCCACCTATCATGGAATTTGTGTCCAAAATCAAGATGTCTTAGGACACAAATTCCAGAGCAGCCAACCCTAGATTTATCTTGAGATTCTGTGCAGAACAGAATTTCTGATCTGAGTGACTTAAATAGCTCCTGAATACATTAAGTTGTAAATAGAAGTTTTTGTCTGTTGTAAGAACTTACTTCACTGTGCTCTGACTAAAAGATTTGTCCTGAAAAAAAATACCATATTATTTAGATTCGTTAAAATAATTTAATAATTTATTAAATTATTTTAAAATAATTTAAATAAACATAGGGATATCTTTTCCTCAAACGACATTTTATGGTTGCCATTAATATCCCTGCAGAGTTCAGGTAGTTAGAGGAAGCAGCATGTGAATCCAGGAATTTAAAATAAAGTAATCTGCAGGAAGAAACTAGGGTTTCAAACAGCTTTAGCAGATTAGAAAGGTACATTTAACAGCTGTTTAACTTTGCCATTTCTGGAAAGGAAGGTGACACGCTGTGTTTGGAACTGACTGGAAGCTGTGTCTGCAGAACATGCAGCAGCAAAATGCAAGGCTGTTTTGCCCAAATTCTGACTACATGTGTGACTTTGATCCAAAAGCTAAGTGACAGCTAATGCACTACTTTGGGTGACTGCCCGGAAGCAATAATTATCTTTGTTAGCAGTCCTGGTCATTAAGAGTTTCCTTCTAAATGTAATAACCTACTCAAGTTCTTTCTCAGAAAAACTGAATTATATATAATAATGGCATGAATATATATGTGTCTTTCTGCATGTATACGTACATAAAAGCCCTTATGTTTTTATATATACGTCAATTCTCTTGAATAAATTATGACAGAGTTATACATATTATTACAGAAGACCAAAAGGAAGAAATATTTTACTAGAACAGCAAGTATGAGAGGGAGTCACAGACAGGTATTTAGTCCAGCTATTCCTTCTGTATTAAAGTTCTGGTTCTGTCTGAATGCTTATGTGTGCATTTATGCTACCAGAATGCTTTGAAAGATGCTGTCACTTTAATTTCATTATTTTCTCTTGCTGTGACTAGCTCTTAATGTTAAACATTTAATATCCTTCCTGTGGTAAATATACAGAGCAAAACTAAGCAGAAATATATAAAACTTAACCTGTAACAGGCAATTAGTTTTTACTCTCTTGTAATTTTCTTTATACACCACCAGTATTTTCTGAGGACTGATCCATAATAACACACACCTTCCCTATGGTGGTCCTGCCCTAGCTTTCACTCAAAGGACGTCTATAAAAACTGTTCTAAAAAAAAAAAAAAAAAGAAAAAGCCTGTATTAGCTATGATACACTGTTTAGTTTATTCCTGAAATGCACCTATTACTGTGCATAACAAGTGGAGCTGTCAAGCATGGTGAGATTTTATTGTGTTTAGTCCTGTTAACTGAACAGTCTTGGACTGACTCGTTTACTCCAAAAACACTCCAACTTGTATACTCCAACACTTCCAGGATAAATGGTTTGCAGCTCCATAAGGGAGTAAAAGCTAATGTGATTGTGTCCGGCTATAGCACGTAAGGGGCAAAAAATGTCATTTTGACATTTTTATATTATCAAACAGATGAAGTACAGCATATTAAAGAAAGATTATGCTTGTTAAACTGCTTTTTCATATTTGCTTTAGGAAAAGCACAGTCTTGATATGGGAGACTTGGAATGACATGGTAGCTACAAGAAGGATGACTCTAGTACTTCAGAATGCAAAAAATTGCTCCCAGTAATGCTATTCCACAAAAATGCTGATGCAGTTGCTGTATTTAGAGAAAAAAATTTCCTTTGAACTGAATCTGAAATATATGAGATGTCTACTTTATCTAAAAGGGACTGTTTTGTTTGAGTCATGTCAATGCTAGTTCTGTTAAACATTTCCTTAATCAGCCTTTTAGACAACTTGTCTCTGACCATGTTTTTATTCAGGTTGCTGAAGTCTGTAGATGCATTGGAGAAGTTGGGTAATTTACTGCTTTCATGACAGCCTAGTTGCTGAGCAAATGGTTTATAGTGATTTCTTAGACTACATGAATTGGCTTGAGCAGAAGAACTACAAAATGGTCAATCTGTTTTCATAACCTCACTTCTGAAACATTGATAGATGGGCAGTATAGTTAAAACTGTGAATGGTAGGCTGTTTTGCATGGTACAGGTCAGCTGTGATACTGGATTGAGAATAATTCAGAAATCATTCTGAAGTCCCCAGGGGACTGGGGAAGGCAGCTGGGAATACATATGACAGTTACACATGTAGTCTGTTAAAAATTCAAATGAAACTTGAAAACTTGAAAACTGGCAAAATTTGAAATGCCTTTGCATTGGGTTGTCCCTGAGTCACTCACTCCTGTCTCCTCTTCCAGTGGAATCAGAGGAGAGAATTAGAAGAACAAAAGTGAGAAAAGCTTAGATTGTAATAAAGACAGTTTAAAAAATGAAGAAAACAAATTAAATGAACGAGTGTTGCAAAGTCAGTGACACACCGTCTCCCACAAGTAGACCAAGCCAGCCCCCAAGCAACAGCTGTATAGGAAAGATCAAATGTACAGGTTTTATTGCTGAGCACAGCATTGTATGGCAAAAAATACCTGTTTGATGAATTCTGGTCAACTGTCCCATCACTGACCACTCCAAACATCTCTGTCAGTCCTAGTCTACATACTAGCTGCTAGGAAGAGTCCCAGCTGGACCCACTACAATATTCTGCAGTATCTAAGAGAATAAAAATACGTTAAAATAATTTTTGAACAACTGTACCAGGTCAGTGAAATTTGGAATACTGAGAAGATGGCATTTGAGTATGGAAAGGATCATGTTCAGGTTATACTCTTAGCAAAACAAGATACAGTCTTTACTTCCCGAGAACACTGATTCTGTTGCAGTCCATTGTGCATGAACAATACAGGTGCTGTTTCTCTGTACAACAGTTGTGGACTTGGAGAATTGTATAAAATATCAATTGTCTGATGTAATAGGTCTTACTTGTTTTTTCTTTATTTTTCACTTGAGTGGAGACTTCCAAACTTTCAATATGACACATAAGACAGGATCACAGATTTTTTTCCAGTACCTATGATGTTTCAGATGAAGAGAAGGAAATAAGGAATATAAACATAAGGTTTCACCTTTATTTGTCAGCTAAAGGGACTTAAAAATTGACTTATATAGTTTGCTTGTTAAGGAAAACATTAAGATGATTAACTTAAATATATCTGTAAAATGTAACACTGTAATATTCCACTGTGCATTACTATTAATGCTTCTGTGTGTTTGCATGAAGCACCAGAAGTAAGTGAGAAAATAGGAGTTTGTTTTTAATGTCCATTTTTTATTTAGATAGCTATGTCAAATGCTTGTTCTGTGGTTGTAACAAGTGAACTCTCAACTTCATGACCTTCATCTAATATGGGTTTAAATAACTGAAAGTTACAGTTCTAAGTTAAATATTTCAACTCTTAGACATTTATATAGCAGATTTTCACATCCACTCAATAGTGTGAGTAAAAGTTAAATATCCATAAGCTTTTTTTTGAAATTATGCACATCTGAAAATTTTAAGTTGCCCAAGTAGCCATAGTAAGAATAACTTGGGGTGAAAGCCTGAATGTCTGTAGCTGTAAGTAGCTTAGAGTAATAGTAAATAGAAATGGCTTTGTGTCTTCATTCTCTGATGAGTGAAAGGCTTTCCCAGGAGTTGTCATAGAAGCTGTGTTTCTCGTCTAAATAGCATTGTACCAGTGTGCATACAAGTCATGTCACTGGCTAGCAGTCCTGTTAATGGAGTGCTTAGGGAGGCTGAGCAGGTTCCCCCCTAGTATAGCCATGCTTTCAGGGGTTTTTATTTGTTTGCTTGTGGGCTTTTTTACTAATTACTGAAATAGATTTGTCCTCAACATGAAAGCTGGATTTTTTTGTTTTCTTTTAACTGATTCAAGCCTGCTCTTTTGCTTGATTATGAAAAGAGTAATATTTTTTAATCACTTTTGCCTTGTAGGTTAATCTCCGAGCCACTGATGTGAAGCTTATGCGCCAGCTCCTCCTCATCAATGAAAGTATTGAATCAATCAAGTGGATGATTGAGGAAAAAGCCATTGCCAGCAGAGGCAGCAGTTTGAGTGAAAGCCTGTGCAGCTTGCTAGAAAGTCAGGAGACATCCCTCCATGGCAGCTGTAACAGTTTACAAGACTGTAGTGATGGACTAGATGGAATATCAGTGGGGAGTTACTTGGACACCTTAGTGGATGATGTCCCTGGTCACCAAACCCCTTCAGATATGGACAAGTTCAGTGATTCTTCTGTCACTGAGGACTCACAGTCTCTGCATAAGCATCCCAAAATTGATTCTGATGAGTACTACTGTTTTGGTTAATAAGAACAAATTCTGGTGGGACACAAATGCACTTGTACTTATCTTTTTTCTTTGCTGCTATTTTATTTCATGTGCGAAACCTCCAAAGTTTTCTTTGAAGGAGAATATATGATACTTCAATTCAATTGCATAACTTTTCTATTGCTTCTAAAGCATTTTCTCCTTGATGGGTTGGGATTTTCTCCTCCTCCTCCTCCTCACATTTTCTTAATTTATTGCCACTTTTTTTTTTTTTTTTTTTTTAATTTTTTACAGTGCTATATTTACAAGTCTGTAAAAGTGGTGAAGGAAGAGCTTTATCTTTAAAATGAAACATCAGGGAATGAGAGTAGCAATTTTGTATTTGTTGTCAATAAAATATCTTCTGATAAATATATGTTGTCATAAATTTTCTTGACTACCAGGTCTGGCCTTTCCAAAGATACTGTTCTTATTGAGCCTTAAATCTGATCTTGAAAATACCTCTACACAATAATTTTCCTTTTCTAAGCAATGAAATTCGATTCTGTTAAGCTGTCTTCATTTGAGATATAAAGTATTCTAAACTTTTCTGTGTGGGGTTTCTTTTATTTTGCAAGTGTTCTCTTGTCTCATGTATAGTTTTGACGTTAAATTATGATTCTAAATTGTTTTGTTGGGGTTTTTTTAATTCAGTAGTGTTGCCATGCTGTCTTTTTCTTTCCTGTTCTACAAGTAAGAGTTTGCCATAACTTTTTTGTGACTAATGATGCAGTTGAGAGCTGCAGCTAATCAGTTATATTGGAAGTAGCTGAAAAGTAAAACAGTAACTGTTCTATGAAATCTCTAGCTTTGAGGCTTCCCTGGTCCCTGCTTTGGTGAAGATTAGGAGGGAGATTTTTGTTTAAAAGTGCTTCAGAATCATAAGAAACCCCCCATGATTTTATTCTTCTACAGTAAGAAAAAAATTAGAATATAAGAACTAAAATTGAACTAGACATTCTAACAAATGATGAATGTATATTTCCAGCATACAGACTGTGAAAGAAGTGTTGATACTTACACATCATTTAGAAGTGTTCTGTTTCACCAAGTTTGAGAGTATCCCCATTGCCAGTTGAAGGCATGAAATTCCCTCACTAAAGTAATGTTTACAAAATATAAGCAGGTTCCCATCTAAAAACTATTGTACCTGTTCTGAAGGAATACAAGTACATGCAGCAGTTGGTGTGTTTGGGTTTGGTGCATTCTGAGATAGTACAGTAAGGTTTTGCTTATCCAAGCCACTTTTCCAGGTATCCATCTTGCCCAGTCTTGAGCAACATCAAGTGTGAAGAAAAGGTAAAAAATCAAGAAAGTGTTAATTTGTGCTTTGTGACCAATTCTATAACTTCTTAATACAGAAGATGTCTCTCAGAACGAAAAAAAAAATTGTATACTTTGCTTTGGTCATCATTGTTTATCAGATAGATAATGAAGAAATGTCAGGTGACTAAAAATGAGCCTTCTCAGTTCTAGTTCTGAGGTCAACCTGGGTATTGCAGGCAGCTTGAAGAAAAATGAGGCAAGCCCTCAAATTACAATGCCATGCAGATTTAACTTTTCTAGGGTTTATTTTAATTCCTACCCCAGCTTATTGATGCTTAAAAATAAGAAAAGTTTGAAGAAAAAACTTGGTAAAAAATTCCTCTCAGGGTGATGCTAAGTAGAATATTGATTGGGAATTCAAAGTAGATTTTATTATTTTCTATTACTTTAGGGAACAAAACTAACTCCCTGATCTAAAACTGTGACTTTCCTGAAAGTTTTTCTACCTTTATTGCTTGGCATGGAAGTTGAACATCAGGATGTATACTCTTTCTAAATCAAAAGTGAATGTGCAAAAATGTCTTTCCTTCTCCAACCGAGGTTTTGGGCACTAGGCCAACAAGTACATAAAATTTGTTCTGCTGTGAAGAAAATTAAAGAATATTCTTAACATACTTTCTCAAATATCAAGCTATGCTGAAATTACTTGAAGAAAAATACAGGCTGTACCTGTCACCTACTCACAACTGTAACACTGGATAAAGAGTAATTTAATGAGTGATAGATTTATCACATTATGATTTAAAAGTCCATTTAAATGGGAATCAAATCTGGGGAAGAAAAAAGTCCTACTAACAGAACCAGTGAAGTAAGCACAGTAAGTGATTAGAAGCTTTTATTCCTCTATATCTCTGGACTGGAATGTGGGGAAGAGTACAAGTGCCAAAACAAAGATGTCAGAAGACTGCTAGAAGGAAACAAATGTTTCCAGGTGTTGTGTTTCTGATATCCAAGAACATGAACACCTTGGTTTTTATTTTTGAAACATAAAAACTTCAGAGATTTAGAGTGACTTGTATTTCTTAATTAGAATTAAGAGGATTTCATAGTCAAATGATAATGATGCACTCGTGTCTTGCCACTTAAAGACAGACCATGAAATTTGATCATCTGCAATTAATCAAATAACTTAAAACTCAACTACAAGTTGTCTACTTAGACAATGGAAAATTCAATGCTCATTTTAAAAACTATTCAATTAGCTTGTTAACTTTGCTTTTAAACAGTTTACATGTTTTTTTTCCAGCATCCTCTTTTCCTGTTTGACCTTGGTCTTGCAAATTCCTTGTGTGGCAATAATATTATTCATTTATTCTGTATCATTTCCTATCACCTTAGCTCTTTTGAGACTTAGCTTGCTTTCAGGAATGACGAACAATTTCAAGACACTAAAATCACTGGTGAGGAGCAACACCCGATCTCTTCCTCTTTCTCTACCACTGAAATTTTGTCTTTGAAAGACATTCTGCTCTGTAAGCAGTGTAATTCAGAGACAATAAGGAATACTCCAAAATAAGGTAAATTTAGTACACTTTCTGGTTTAAGATGATTGTTTCCTGCTAATGGGAACCAGCTAGCAAATGGATGTGCTGCTGGTCCACAAAAAAACTATTGACAGAAAAAAAAAAAAAAAAAAAAACAAACTGACATTTTCCCATCTGAAAACTTGACAAGACAGTCTAGTTATGACATTCTGAGGCACTTTCAAAAGAGCAGTTAAAATTCTTTGAAATACCAGCTGCCAAGTCTAGTATTAATCTCAAGGTTGCATTGGCTCATGAAAACCAAACAGGAGCTCTTGAACCACCCATCAGGAAGCTGGAGACATTGTACTAGGAGACCAATGACAGAAAAGCATCTCTGCCTTTGGAAGATGAGCTACCATTATCCTCTAATAGAAACAAGATGCTTAGAAATTACAGAAATCTGGTGTATCATCTTAAAGTGAACCCTGACTTCTGAAGGGAGTGGTAAAATGCTGGAAGTGCTGTTGAATCATTTGAAATTTAAAAAAATCTTTCTCTGAATTTCTCTTTGAAAAACAGAACTGGGTAGTCAGGGTGGGTGAAGTGAAGTCTGAAATAATGTCTGGCATCTCTCATAACTGTTTAATCAACTGAGAAACTGGAGGTTTTGTGTAATAATCTTAAGCGGTTACTAAGCTGTCGAAGAAGTTTGTGCTAGTATTTTTCATCTTGCCAACACTTCTGAACCAAGTCTAAAAGATGTGTCTTTTATATAAAGAATTAGCATATACCAAATAAGCATGAGATCAGTAGAAAGCATCAATCACCTTACAGCAAAGGAGGTTTTGTTTTACTTTAAATGCACTTACAGCAAGTTTGTCTTTCTCAGAATGCCTGTGAATTTACTACAGAAACAGTTTAAGACCATCCTACCATGAAACAGAAGCTTTTCCCTTACATAAATTGAAAAGAGATTAATGGTGCTTATACTTGACCTTCCCATTGGCCAGAGATTAAATTTCCCTACTAAGTATGTCTGGAGCGAAAATACAACAATTTCTTTCCCCCCACCATGGATTTTTCTATGCTATGTCCAATACCACTAATTTGGTAAGCAATCTTTTTGAAGGCTTTTTAAAAGCCTGCTCTTCCAGCAAACATGTCTGGTCTTCCAAACTGATATTTCCTTATAATCTTGCTTGGTTGTGTTGGCTGTTTCTCAAAAGAAGGATGCTTGATTAGCCATGTCTTTCAGTTACTGTTACAGGACCACATGATACAAGTACCTGATAATAAATAACAGTAATGGAATTTTTGTTTAGGGTGGAGAGGAAAGGATTGACCTTGGTTCGTTGATGGGTTTTTTTCTAATTTTTTTTTCTTTTCTTTTCAAAAGCTGGCTGCAAAAAACAAGTTGGTATTCCTGAGCAGTTTTGAAATTTTTTCCCCCTTTTTTTAACATTCCTATGGGGAGAGACGAGTAAGCTTGAGCCCAAAGGTTTGAAATCATGCTTTTACTTGTTAACACTTATCCTCAGAGCATATTTGTCAGCATTGCTGGGTCGAAAATTTTACATCTAACAGATATAACATTATAATACTTTTTAACCTTTTCATAAGATGACTTCATTGCCCATCTTCTGGAAGACTGTAAGACCATGGAAACCTTTCAGATTTAGAAAGGATACTGCTTTGATTTTTGAAGGAAACTGTTATTGTTAGAATACAATAAATTATGCCTTATGAACTCAACAAAAATTAAAATATTTTTGTGTTAGATTTGTATAGTTGTACCCTGTGTTTCTCTTCAGTGTTGAAGACTGTTCATCTTCAATGCATGTTATGTCCCTAAAGAATAAAAAACAGTTTACTTTTTTAAGATGGCATTATGTGAGGCTTTTCCAGAACTATTTGAAGTTGTAAAAACATTAAAACAATGCATGAATTACTGAATTAAAAATAAGATTTGGTATTTAGAATTTATAACTTTAACTATTTATTGTTGGTAATACAGCTATGGCTACTAGTTTCATTTTAAAGAAAGAAAATATCTTCTTGGCTCTAAAAATGCTGTTTTATTTGTATTCCAGGTAAACTTCCAAGAACTAACACTACAGAAAAATAAATGCTATCTGTGAGATAAGTTGTAGAAAATCATTTGGTTAATTCTTTGTTCAGGCTTCACTGTCTGAAGTGTTCCCATCATCCTACTGGATGAATGTCTAAACAGTAGCATCTATCTTACCAAGCAAATCAGAGTTAAGCAATACAGCATAAAGGAAGGAAGAGAGACAATAACAGAGATAATTAGATAATAAGAGAGACATAGTTATCAATACACCCAGTCCTGTGTGCATCAAAGTGATAGGGGATCTCAATATATTATGGACAGATCTGTCCCTATGGCCAGGTTTGTAGGAGGCAGCCTAAATGCTTTATATATAGAAGACAAATATGAATACTTACTCTGCATTTTTAATTTTCTGAATTCTAAAAGCGTTTGTTATACCAAGAAAAAAAAAAAAAAAAAAAAGAACCTGGCATTTGGGAGTCTGTCTTTCCAGATTGCTTATTTTATCCTTAAGACACTGATTTCCAGGGAGCTGTTCAAATGTTTGAAGAAAAGCTGCTACAGTTATATTAAAGTAGGGTATGAATATAAAAAGCTATTTAACAGTAGTTCATATTTATTTTTCTCCTATTTGTTTTCTGAGAGCCACTTTTATGTAAAAGGTAGGCTTTCCCAGTGAATATGAGAGGACTTTCATAATATGTGTATATTTTACAATCCAATTATTTAGGCAAAGTTATTAACTGCCCAGTTGATATCACAAGTGATCAAATTGGGGAGAGCTTCTTCACTTTTTATGCATCTCTGAGAATTTTGATTGTTCAGATCATTTCCTTCTCTCAGAAATAAAGTGCCCTTTGTTCCCCACAACTGGCTATCGCAGTTTGCACAGTCAAGTAATCCTAAAAATATTTTGATTGAGGGGGAGGAGAAGGGTAATTAAAATGCTTCTCGCTTTTTGCACAGAGAAGCTGTGTTTGGAACAGTGACATAACTCTTAGGACAAATATGGCTTTCATTGTGCCACCCCACCTCCCCGTTGTCTGAATTAATGTAAATATTTGCTTCAGTCCATGAAGCTACCCAGAGTCACTGCTGGGTCATTTTCTTTCTGGTATTCAACGTGCTGGTATCAGCACAGAGATTTTCAGAATGAGTCACAGGACTATATGGGAAGCTACCAACTTGTTTAATCTTCACATAGAACTGATTGCTCTTCAGCACATCATCATGAAAGGAAATGTAGAGCTGAGAAAAGCTTTCAGATAGTAGTTATGTTTGGGGTTTTTTTTAAATAATGTAAACCTAGGGGTTTCAGTCTTATCATTCCACTTGTCTTACAGTAGCTTAAATTACTCTGGCCACTGATGAAAGCTGAAGGGTGAATTTTGGTTTGTAAGAGGAAGACTGTAAGAGGAAGATTGATGACTCTTTACACTGAAATACATATAAAAGTTATCATCAAAAATGATAGGAAACTATTACCATGATACCTTTTGCTCTGAAATTAATTAAAATTTAGAATGTTCTCCTGGATTTGCTGAAGGACAATTTTTTTTTCATTCTTTTTATCTCAGAGAGAGAAAATAAACTATCCAGGGAGTGCAGTGTTCTGGTGAAGTGAAGCACACACAGGAGAGAGTGACTGAATATGGACAGAGTATTTGAATAAACAGACCATGCCATTGATGCCAGCTAATTATGCACATGCAAAGGCCCTGGAAGACAATTACAATCTGATTGGTTTCCAGAGGTGAATCTTACAAACAACTGGGAATTTGAAGCAGTGTTTGTGAAGATTTCCTTATGGGCAAATGTTTGGTGGCTGTGGGTTTTGGGGGTTCAGCTGGGGGGTGGGGTTTGGTTGTTTGGGTGGTTCTTCTCCACCCTGTACAATGGTAAGGTAAAAAAACTTATATTTGTACTAATCTATGGTTTAGGAAACCAAATACCTTCCCTTACTTCTGTCTGTGCTTTCAATTGTTTGGCAATTAGAACCACCAAGACCTTCATTGAATAATGCTAACACCATGCTTGGACTTGGACTTTCTGTTAAAATGCTGGCATTTCTGTACCTTTAAATAAGCATGCATGAAATATTTTAGTATGCCTTTTAATTTCCATAGTAGGAAATCAACTTAAAGCAGTTTAGTAAGGAAATCAATCCTGAACCAGGGTTTCCCTTCATTTCTGCACAATATTAATTAATTGATTTTTTTATAGTTTTCCATAATGTAATAAATCCAGAATACAGTAAATTATTAAAGGGGGGGCAGGGCTTACCTTTTTCATTTGGGCCAAAAAAATTCTAGCAAGGCTTTGAAAGCTTTGCTGTTATTTCTTAAAGATATTGGCACTATTTAGAAAGACAGATTTACTATATTTTTTTTCAAAGAGCTAAAAAATAGTTATAGGACTTAACAAGGAAGCATCCATGATTTCAGATCCTATACCATGGCAATTAGGGCAGTAAAAGAAAAAAGCTTGGTTTCCTCTGCATTTCTAAGTGGATGCTAATCTTGATATTATGACATGAATACTTAAAGCCTGAATTGCCAGTTTTGCCATGACATCAGGCTGATAAACCATTGACAGGTAAAGACAATTTATTTACATGTTTTAAGACTAGGTGGCATATGACCTAGCCTGGGAAATGCTTTCAGTGAAGCATCCTGGGAATGGCTGATTTGTGCTGCATATCCCAAATTGAATTGTACGCTTCTATGATGAATATTAATTAATAGGACCCGAGGTGGTATCTGGAATGTACAGTACACAGAAGACTGTACCATTAAAGGCTGTCATGAACAATGTACAATTCATTACATTTATTAATGCTCTGTTTCCCCTTCAGGCAAATCATTTCACCACTGTGTGATAATAAAGGGCTTCAGTCAGACAATTTTGACAAACTTGACATGTTATTGAACAGAAGCCATGTTCTCAGATAAAAACCCACAGCTTGCTTTGCTGTGTTTTCTCACAACCAGGCCTGGAAAAGGAACACATTTCCATCAGCACCAGGTTATTTTATGCGAAACTTAGAGTTGGCATTTGTATGATGTTGAAGAGGACTGTTTGGTGAGAAAGATTAGGAACTGGAGAGAGAGGAGAGAAGGGATTATAATGCAGATGATGTCAAAAGATGCCAGTGTCATGTAGGTTCCAGATTTTGGTTAGGAACCAAAATCACAAAGCAGGATCAGTCATGAAAAACAGGAACTAGCAAAACAACCATGTCTCATCTGTCCACTCAATCTCCAGTGCAGATCTCATGGCTATGTATACTCACAAGATATCATTCCTTTTCACAGGCTTTTTCTAGACATATGGGGAAAATTTGATGAACCAGTTAAAATGCTACACCATGTTTATATAGTAGCCTGGAAGGCTACTTTCCTTTTTCACTGTGGAAACAGCTTGGGGAAAAAAGCTTAATCTCTACCTTTTAAGGTTCAGGCAAAGAATCCTGATAGAGGAAGAACTGGCCACTAGTCAACCCACCTTACCTCCTCAGAACTGTGCTCAGGCTTTACTAGCTGCTGATTTGTGTTAAACAGTACAGTAAACAGAATTTTATTAGCCAAAAAGTGGTGAAGGACAAAGTTTAAAGGTTTATAATTCCTTAATTCAACAACAGTTTGTAATCTGTTTTTGTTTCACCAGTCTGTATACAAAATGCAGCTTCATTGTGTCAAAACAACAAAATAGCAGGTCAGATAGTCTAGCCTTTCCCAGAAATAAATTTAAAATAAATTTAAAGACAAACAAAACAGAATTTCCTATGTTTTTTATATGGAGCAATAAGGTACAAAGGTTTGTCATTTCTTCTTGATAGTGAGAGAAGTTCAAAGTACAGTTTGGAATGAAGCCCAGAGTACCTATGTCACATAACTTTATCAAGAACTACCTTTTCATTTTGACAAAATATTGTTCTCTGCTGTAGGTATCTCATCTCCAAACATGGCTGATAACTTTCAGCCTGTAAGGAAAAAAAATTTAGACTGTATCTTCATGTTCTATCTATGTATTTTATGCTTTATATGTAGAATTCTTGGACAGTTAGCCTCATCTTGGAAATTAGGGTGAATTATTTTGTTCTATGTAGAGGCTTATTGTTTATTGATATTAAGCAGTTATTGTTTGCATTATAAAATTGTTTAAAATTATTTTACATGAATGATTCATCTGGTTTTTTTTGCGTTTCTAATTTTCATAACCCTAAAGCATGGACACTAGTTTCTCCCTTTCACTGAACAAATTAAATTTAGATAAGACTAATAGTATCATCTTCCCCTTTAGTTTATTTTCTTTTCAACTGAGAACATTCATTTTTCACAGTGATAGGAGACTTCCTCTCAAACTTTTGGAACAATGCTGTTGGGGCATTGTTGCCTTTTTGAAATAAAAGGAATCCAACATGTGATTAATATTTTGCAAATCTTGCAAATTAATCAGCACTTTAATTTCATTTTAGAAGTACTTCCCAAGAGGAGGATTTTTTTACAGTAATAAGCTCAATCATTAAGATACAAATAAAAGAAAATCTAGTCTGGAAATCAACTAGCTTTCTTGACACACTAGGCAAAGTAGAAAGAGTTTAGTCTATGCCACAACATAATCTTCTTAAAGAACAGGGCAAAAGATGATTTCATCTTTTTTATGTACTTGCACTTAGCTATTCTGGCAGCTCAGCTGGGTAGAAAAAGGTACCTATTCTTAGGAAAGTTCTACCATACTTTCCAAACAAACATTACAAATCTGATTTGTAGCTAGTCTCTGGCAAACCAGTTTCCTACAATTGTTCTGCAAGTGTAGGCATTCATTAGGCATTCCCTTCAGAAAGGTATTTAAGTATGTGGCTAACTTCAAGTGAGTGAGTAATCTCGTTGATTTCAATGGAACTATTCATGTCCTTAAACGCCCATCTGAATCAGGAAGTAATTCCTTCTGGTTATCCTTTGAGCCTGCACAGAGAACTCTGTGCAGACACTGAATCTCTCCAACTGAAAGTTTGCCAAATGGTTTTCACTTATGTCTCAATTTGAAAAACAGGTGTCTGCTACAGAAGGCAGGAGTCTCCCTTGGAATGGAGAATGTAAACCCCCTCCCTCCAAATTACTATAATTTTGAAATTAAAGGTCTCTCAGGCAAAGATACGGGGATAGGAATAACAGTTTTTATTTGAAGAATTAAAATAAAAATGCAATAAAACAAAAACTAAACCTACTGACAGAGTCGGAATCCAACCTGATACCCTGTGGGTCAGGGTGTTGGTGTCTGTCCAATCAAATGGTGGCTGCAGCCCTCCTGGAGTGGCAGATTCTGTTGAAGCAGTGAGACTGTAGAAAAGGTGTAGATTTTCCTCTGAAGGTCCAGTGGTGATGTAGGTGGGCCTAGTCTTCCTGTGGGAATCCAACAGAGAAAACGCTGCCTTGGTGTTCCAAATGTCAGATTTTTATCCAGGTAGATATGCTTGGCTCCTCTCCCTGGATGGAGCAATTCCCAGTGGGATGATGTAAGTTTATCAGTTATGAAATGAGACTTAATGACCCATTAGCAGAAGATACCTCCCTGGAGAGAGGATGGGTTGTGGAAGAGAACCAGCTGTTTTTTTAACAGCTAACCCATTAACAGAGGACCACCACACCCCTATCCTGGTTTCAACAGATGTTTGATAGAATACATGCTTCTGGTCACATCTTGCACTGCAACCCAAGACAATTTAGTATCCAGAGTTCATTGTTTTCACTGCCTCTAGAATGCCTCCATTATTACTACATTATAGACGGATAATTCACCTTTCATTGTTTTCTTCTTAATCTTTACAGAGATCATCGTGTAGCAATATTCTCTGATAATGGTGTGATTGAAATTGTGACCATATCAGGGTTCAGTCAAAATATAGGGGGTTTATTATTCATTATATGAGTTAGTTTTCCTTTACTAAATGTTGGCACTTGTTTCAAGGTGTTTTGTAATCTTGGCCAACTCTTCAGTCAGTCTTTCAAAAAGAAGGGAAAATATGCATTGTTACAGGTGTAGGGAAAATATAAATCATTCACTCATAGTTCATTCAGTACTACTGTATATCATGGCACCTGCTTAAGATATTCAAAATTCCTGCTTTCTTTGGCAATTTACTAGATATCTTCAAATTATGCTGGGGTGGGGGATAAAAAAACCAACCAAACAGAAAACCCCAAAACCCAAACAAACAAACGAAACCAAACAAAAAACCACACCTACAAATGGCCTTTTCTCCCCTTTTTTTTTGTTAAGGATTAGGGAAGCTGTTTCGTTTTACTGAGTAAAGACAGCACTTCTCAGTTCTTTCCCTGCAGATCAATCTTGAACATGTACTCCCCTGACTTGTGCGCTTACCTACTGTAGTGCTGTCCCTGAAGACAATAAATGTGTTATTCAAATATGGAAGAGTGAGATCAGGAAAATGAAGGGTAAATCCATTTGTAATTCTATCTCTGTTCTGTATGTATGCTCTTCCTAGGTCCTGATAGTATTTTTATTGATATCCTCATTCCATGAATTGTCAACTGGTAGTGACTAAGCTCAGACTTTAGGCAAAGTTTGCATTTTCTTTTTGCTAATGCTTCTCTTAAGCTGGAATTACACTCGTGCCTGTCAATAAAGAACAGGCAACAAGCCTCTTTGTTTTTATTTTCTGCTGGGAAGCCATTAGACTATCACAGGAAAAAGGAGGTAAAATGCACCAGATAGTATCCTTCTATTTGGGGCTATATAAGGGTATATGATATTGTTGTGGAGCACAATTTGTGTCTTCTGATCAAGAAGTTCAGACACATTATTCAACTTTTCATAGAGTGTCTCTGGAGTTGAATATGGATTAACTAAAAGACATTCCTTTTTTCTCTTAAAATTAGTAGAAAAAGTTAAATGTGGCCTATCACCATACTTTCTCACAGACCCCATTAGCAGAAAATACAGACTTTGTAGTTCGAGGGATGAGAAAGCAGAAATGTATAGAAATAGCTCACATTTTAAATGAAAGTATAACGATAAGATCTTCTCATGAGCAGAATCCATTAGAAGTAATGAAGACTGGCCCTCTTTCTACCAAAGGCTGCACATTTGCTGAGGTTTATTTATCCAAATTCTCCCAGGAATTTTGCCAGAATGACTTGTGTGACAATAAAGGACATACCGTACACTAAATATTAGTGCTACACAGTAAGACCTATGTAATTTACTCTTTACGATCTGTTATACTGTCTTTTTCTCACATGTGTGTACTGTGACTTCTAAATAACCTAATGGTAGTGAGAATCAAACTCTAGTGTGAGACCATAAATAGCATAAATCCAGAAGGTTGGTAGGCTTGAAACAAGCAATCTTGCAAAAGAGGAGACTCAAACCCTCATTTTACAGATCAAATCTATTTCTATTGTGCTCTGATGAGGGGTTTTCTTATTTTAAAGGCAAATCTCTCTTGCAAGAAAATTTCCAGCCATTTATTCCTTATTTCTTTAATATAATTTACATTTTAATTATAAAAGTGGTTCATGATTACCAGAATCTGCACTTTTTTCTTTTTTCTTTTTTTTTTTCTTTTTCTTTTTCTTTTTCTTTTTCTTTTTTTTTTCTTTTTCTTTTTCTTTTTCTTTTGATTTTTGTTTTGTTTTGTTTTTTCAGGGGTTTTTTTTTTTTTTTTGTTTTTTTGTTATGCAATAGTGTTTAGGCAATGCTTATTTGATTCACTGTGAAGCTCAAGGACATTCAGACAAATGGTTGGCTGGATCACATTTAATGGATTATACCAAATAGAATGCAAGAACCAAGAAATCAGTATAATAAGCTGTGGAATTAAGTAAGTATTGACCAGTGCAGAGGAATCAATGGCTGTTGAAAAAAAGAATGATTACAGTATAATGCATCCTCAGGGTATAAGCATATAAATACACACAAGTGTTTTAACTTTCAAAGCTTTGTTCTGTTTAGGCAATGGAAAAAAACCCCCTTGGAACTATTATTTAATCTAATTGTTACTTTCACTGAGAGGCAGAAGCAGTATGAGGACAGTTATTCTTGTCTAAATATGATAATATCTTTGTGGCAAAAAAATAGGGGTGGAATAAATGTTTAGAAGGATCCAGTCTAGTCTGACAAGAGCTGGAATGTCTGTAATTGCATTAGGAGTAAACCATCAATTTATACTCATTTCACTCTGTAAAGCTGTGTACCAAAATAGCTGCAGGGGATTCCATTCTGATTGCAAGGGAAAAGCTCCCAGATTGTTTTGAAAGAACACAAATATTTTGGGCCAGCATCTCACAGAAGTGTTAAACTGAATCATGAACAGTATCAGTGTACATAGACAAAACACCATTTTCTTGCCCAAAAAGGTGAAAACAGAACTATCAAACCCTGTCAAAAAATCTGGCATAGAAATGTCCTTGACACTTTTTTATTGCTTTTTTGGAGATATTTCCATTGTGTGAGGCTCATATTTATGTTTTCTCTACAGAAGTATGTAGCCTGGTGCTTTCAAAAATCTATGCAGCTACAGTAATAATTTCTCAATGTGAATCTCTTATATGGTGGATTGACTTCCTCTGTCAACAGAAATAGATGAATATCGATTTTCTTACCAATATTATAATACAGTTTAGCTACTTTTTACAATAACTACTTTTGAATTCAGTGAGATTTTGATGGTTTGACTTGAATAAGTTGTCCTGTAATAAAAGTCAATAGCTTAAAAATGTATTGCTTTAAACTCAGCAAATAGATTCATATTTAGGTAAACATGGAGTTGGTCCAGTATCCCACAACACCATGGAACTACACGTTTTTCACATTTATGCTTTCTACTTGGCAGAAGGTATTGACATCTTAGCAGAGAGGTATTAACACCTTAAATTCTGTGTTTGTGTCTTGAATTGTGTCTGGAAATTGTAGTAAGTGTGCAAATGAGGAGCATATCACAAAGTCCTTTAATTCAAGAAAGCATGCCAAAATTCTTGCTCTTCCCAGTAAGCTTGGAGATTTTGGCTCAACTGTGTTTATTAGGAGTCCTACCAAGCTGACTCTGGCTATTGATTTAATTTTGGCTTGTTGCTTGACTCATACCCAGATCGAATGTCTTTCCATTAAGTAAGACATATTTTACCATCTCTAAGTCCCCAGTGGTGAAGCTAAGTTCAGAATGCCCATTAACTTCATATTAATCAATTAAATATGCACATGAGTGAACACTCCCATTAATTATTTAATTCTATCAAATTCAAAATTGACTTGGACTTTGTGAGCATCAGTTAAGCTTTGGATATCAGTTGAATAAACAGATATGCACAGAAACTATTTACAGTCTAATGAGTTCTAAGGTAGAGAACTGTTTCTGTTTCATGCTTCTTTCAATAGCTGTCTTGGCTGAAAAATGCCAACTCTGCTGCATTAATACTATAAAGGCCTATAAAACTATTTAATTACTGGTTTAGATTGAGCTGAATTGATAATTAGTTTTGAGATAGCAAGAAATTTAATTTTGACTTTTTGTGAGCATACTATTTCAAATTTCCTCTCCAGCCTTAGAAAGGGGAACCAAACCTGTCTTCCTAATGAGTAAGAAGGAGGTTATTTTTCTTCTTGAAGCCCATTGTTCAGCATACCATTAGGATGGAAAATCCTGATTTAAATCCATTCTACCCCTAATTTCTGTTTCTTTCCCTCTAGATATTTCCCCATGCAGTGATATGGTTTATAGTTTAAACCACTCCCCTAGGAACAGGCACATGTGAGTTTCAGTCCTGCCGTCAATAAGGTTTTATATGTGTTTTGTACAAAATAGGACCACATCAACAGGAAAATCTGAAGGGCTCATCTTCTATGAAAGAGCTAGCCTTTGTCCTAATGTCTTCCTCAAACCAAGTTAAAATGGATGTAAAAGTAAACCTTAAATATTTTAAGTTCAATAATTTTTATTAGTTTTTACATAGAACAATTTTTTTTTTTTTCAGTTTGACCTCTATACTGATACATCTAGTTTTGAGAGAAATTTGACATAAGAAGAAAGAGTTCATCTGGAAGACAGTAAAGAAGTTGTTTTCAAGCATATGAACATTTTGAAAGTAGATGTAGAGCCAGATCTCCTATGTATCCTATTTATCTTCTTCCTTGATGATAAGTCCTGAAGTGTTTGAAGCATGTAACTATATTCCTTCCTAGTAACTATTTACTCAGATCAAGGTATTTATTTGATTTGAACTTTCCTCATAAAATAATCCCTACAGCCACATGTTTATTTCTGTTGCTTTTTTGAACTGCCTCCAGCATGCTGAAATTTGTTGGCACAGAGGTGCTCGTTCCCATAAGCTGCAAGTGTGGTGTAGTCTCTTTCATGCTATGCAGACTAGAGAGTTCTTTTACCTAGAGCACTGTGCCTCTACATGTACAGCCTAAATTTACACTGTCTTTTTTTGTTGCTGTATTCCTTTGCAAGATTCCTTACAATTTGCTATCTGGAGTCACCCTGAGGGATTTTTTGGCTGAATCCTTCTTCTGTTATTTGTTTCACATTATTTTTCCCCTAGAGTAGCCTGCATATTTTCTAAATTAGTCATAATTTTCTCTGACCAAATTTCTAACTTTTCTCACTTCATGTCTAGTTTCGTTGTTCTTCTTTTACCAGATTAAATCTTATAAAATGTAAATAGTACCCACATTCCATTTCTTATTGCTTTAAGTTCATCAATTACCAAAATAATCGAAACAAAAGTTAAGGTGGATCTCTTTGGCATCCACTGCTCCCTGTCACCAATTATTTTGCCACTTAAAGCACTATTTTTAATAAATATTTTTACTATAGCTCCTAGTGTAATCTGTATATGTTCTAACTAATATCTTTTTTTACCCAATTTCCTTCCTGGAAAAAGTTGGTAAAACAAAATTTCAGATTACTAAAATTAGTTCTTAGTGACTTAGAGTCACAACCATGTCAATGCCTTTGCCTTTGGAATTTATATGTATATATTATTTTTTTATATAAACCCCTCAGAATTTCAAATGCAATTGACTTGCCATCATTAACTTTCTAATGTAAATGTAGGACTAAAGTACAAAAGGCTGAAATTGTAACTAAGAGGAAATTTAGGTTTCTTATGCCTGGACCCTAACCACTTCATCATATTAAGTCCAGGTCCTAAGTAACCCTTGCAGAAATTTAAAGTATTGGAAATAAAGAAAAATACTGTTTCATAAAAATTAAGTAATTAAATATTTGAGAAATATGTCCTGTAAAATGCAAGAATGAAGCTTCAACCCAATTATAGAAAATTGTTCCAGTGGTGTAAAATTTGTGTTCAGCTGTAGAAAGAAAAGTGTTGTTAGATTTAATTTGCCCATAGGAACACTAATTCCAAGGCTGCTTCAAAATATTTGCTCTTTAATCACAATGTTGTTGAAAAAGTAGGCTGGGACAATGAAAAATCGCCACTCTCTGAATTCTTCTGAGCAAGTATCAAAAGGAATTTAATAACAGTTTTTGGAAATAATTCATACATAAATAATAACCCTGAAAAGACTTTTTGTTTCTTAAGGAGTAAGAAAATGTTTCAGACAGTTTTGTATGGAAAGTAGGAAGGCATCAGTTTTATCAAGCATAGTTCTGAACTTCACTTTCTTTTTAATGAAGGACCACTGATGTCATGGTCTTTATGAGCTGACGAGGAAATAATATTTTACTTGACATTGTACTACAAATAGGATTTAGAAATATTCCCTGAAAGATTTCCAATGCTTAGAACGTACCAAATGGTTTTCATAACAAAAGAAAAAATAGGATGATGCCTTAAAGTTTTAAAGTTTAGATTTATTGGATAAAAGGTTTTGGTTTGGGATTTTCTTTTCCTTCTAAGGAAAAAAACAAACCAAACCAAAATGAAACAAACCCCCCCCCACAATAACCAAAAAGACACACACACACACACACACATACACACACACACACACACACACACACACACACACACACACACACACACAAAAAAAAAAAAAAAAAAAAAACAAACAAACAAAAAAAAAAAAAAAAAAAAAAAAAACAAAAAACCTGAAACCTTTCATAGCCTCCTAACATGGAGTTTGATCAACGGTATCATGAATATTGACAATGACTTATCCTATGTCAAAAAGGATTTCAGGAAAGTGAAGACTTCTTTTCTTGAAAGACATTACCCCTATGCAGTTAGATGTCAGTATGTGTTTGGTATGTACACAGAACCTACAGGTATTGTTGAGAGCATTCCACACCATTATGTTTAGTGGAAAAGGCCAGGTTCTTCCTTGTGCAGCAGCAAATTGCTGTATAATTTTCATCCAGTCATCACATGTCCTCTTTTTTTCAAGAGCTATATGGAGAATTCTGGAAGCAGAGTGTTTCAAAATTAACCAATCCTGTGAAACATTGTGCAGAAGAAACATCACAACAGGTGCCTGAAATCCTTTCTGGCTCATTTGCCAGGCCCCTCTGCTTTGGGCTGCAATCTGGCACATAGCTGTGAACAAGGTGACTTTGAAGTCTACTTTAGGAAACAAGAAAAATGAAGTCCTGCTGTTTCTGCATCAAGAATTCACAGAACAAAAACATTTCCAATAATAAACCCCAGTATTTTCCAGCAGAACCATCTTGAGCAGACCTAACAATAAATAGCATTGAAACATACTTTGGTGGGTTTGATTCTGTAATGAGATAGAGTAGGGGAAGTTCAATTGCCATACATAAAATCTTGAGAGTTGTCAGGATTGCTTCAGGAATTCTGCAATGAAAGATTCAGACCTATTTTTCTGTGATTTCACTGAATTGTTCACTGTTCTTGAGAACTGGTTTGCATGCTGTGTGTTCATAAATTTTTAGGTATTCACTAGAAAACCCAAATATAATGATTCTTCTGCCAAAATGTGTTAGGTGAGTTTTCAACTATCCCAGTGCAGTGGTCTTAACCCAATGGTTTAAATCTGGGTAATTTACAATCTCACTTATAGCTCTCAAAGCTATACAAGCTGCACAGAAGCTTGAATATGTGTGAAACCAGATCTGTCTTAAACTTTTTTTCAGACCCAGATAAGTAGTTCCATCTCCAGAGCTTCAGTTTGGTGATATAAGAGCCCATATCTATAACCACTATGAGGTAAAATTCTAAAAGCACTTTTTGTTATGTTTCAGTAGGGATTGCCTCATGTTTTGTTTTTTTTTTTTTCCTCATGGCCTCAAAAAGCCACATGTGTTTGGTTCCACATGGTTATAGGTGTAGAGTGGGGCAGTACCTCTTGCACTATGCAGTATATACAGCAAGAAGATTTTGTCCAACAGGCAGATACAACCACTGTCACATTCTTTTACCTCTACCCTTCCCATCCATAGGGGAAAACAGGGTCAGTTTTCTTCTGTCATTTTCAAAGGAAAGGGAAGTGCAATCTGTTTTCCACATTGTTCCAACTAAATACAGCATGTAAAATTTCAGGCCCAATGTTTTGTGCTCTAAAGCCCTGTGTTTCTCTTAGCATTCAGAGAGAAAAGATGTTTGAGGGAAAGATCGTACCAGGTACACTTACTGACATGCAGTGTTTTGTTTTTCACATTTGTTTGAACAGCAATGTTTGAATAAATATTTATATCCTGTTTGAGAGGAAGTTGCTGCAGAGTAAACTCTGGTCCTACATAGACTGAGGACTGTATTTTTTAGTACTTAAAAAGTGCTGCAGAGTAGGATGATATCTTCACTGTGCAGAGAATCAGGCCAAGAACATTTTTGGCTCAGTTCACATATTCCGATTTTAAAAACAAACCATAAAATTAGTATAGCCTCTATTGAATGGACAACCTTGGTTGAAAAGATACATGGGAAAATTTCATTCAAGGATAGAATGCTTTACTAAAATTTCCACCTTTTTCTAAAAAGGTGACCTTTAATTTAAGAAGAAGCTAGAGAAACACCTCTCAAATACAGCGTGAGAAAAGACCAGCTGAAGAATATTAGGAGAAGGAGAAAAATTCTCTTACACTTTATAGCATCAGTGAGGCTATTACTATGTCTGAAAAACATATTTAAAAGCAATATATAAATTGGAAAAGGTCTAGTGAGATGGTCTGAAATCTGAATAATGGACTATGAGGAGTAAGATTTAAGATCCTTCTCCTGTGGAAGACTTAAGGAATCAATCCATCAAATTCAAATCCCTCAACAGGAGGTTATCCTGTGACTTGATCTCATTTTCGAAGTATCTGCATAGAAAAGATGTATGGATTTCAGCAGAAAAGAAAGTGTAAAGAGATCAAGTGAAGGAAGCTAATGCAGCTGAATGCCAACTAAAAATAAAACACTGCATTAACGGTGGAATGATTTCCATGCCACCTGAAACTCCTAAATCAATACAAGCTGTCTTTTCAGAAGATGTGCTGTAATTCGGACAGAAATGATGAGTTTAGTGCAACAATTCCAGTGTTGTGCTGTTGCTCAGGATTTAATTTCTCCTTTGTGGACTGGGAAAGTTTCAATCATGCTTCAGAGCCCAGCCTATTGTAGTGCTTGTGGCTGATATTTTTTTTTGGTCTGAGCCAATTCAGGAGGCAAAAAGCTGCAGGCTGGGAGTCCTACATATTTTTGCCATGCACAGTGCAGTTTCTGAGGTCTGCAAGCTGACACTGAAAAGTATGACAGTCACTGGATGCTTCACTTCTTGCATGTTACCTATTAGGCATATAACTAATAACTACCTATTGTCATTACAGAAGAGACTGGTAAAACTGTATATGAAATTCCTATAAGCTCTAAGACATGTCATGAGCTTTGCTCTCCTGAACTTGAGAGAAATTTAAGAATTAAATCTCCAGTCATTCAAGCCTATATTCCTGTATTCCATAAAACTGAGGTAGTGTAAGTGAATTGTGGAAAAGCTCTTCTGGACACTGGAAAACATGATTTCTGTGGGAAAAGCAGCATTGTATCACAGTTTTTTCCCCATTCCCAAACTGCTCATTTCCCAGCAACCGGTAGTTTCTTTTTATGCTTTAACCTTTTAAACAGCTTGAGGCTCCTGAGTGGCTTCCTCCAGGCTTCCTGGAGTCTTCCAGGCTGCCAGGATCAGTCCTTGCTTCACAATTAAAAACAATTCTGATGTTGAACAACCCTTCATTGTTGTTTCAAGAATAGCTGCTGTATTACCTGTTAGAGCTTTCCTGTTTATCAGCAGAGAGCCTAGATACCACAAAGTATATCCCTTGAGTATTAGGAAGTTAAATTAAAATACTACTTTCTAAAAACTTTCTTTAGCTACTTTCTTTAACTGCCATGGACATTTTGCACAAGTACAAACCATTTGGACAACTAATCTCAATAAATCAGTTTCACATAGATTTTTTTTTTTTTTATTTTAAATCTGTTTCCAGGTCTTTCTAAACTACTCAGTTAAGAGAGACATAAACATTTTCTGAAAGACAATATTCCATAGTTAAATCATATATTAAAAAAAAACTTTCTCTTTTCCTTTATAAATTATTATCTAAAAGTTTATTATCTAAAAGTTTTCATTCCTAATCTCTTTCTTTTATTTTTATATTATAAGCCTTTTTTTTTTAGCAGTTTGGATTAGAAGACAGTAAAATTTTCCAAACATGTAAGAATTATTGATTTCCTGGTAAAATGTGTTGGTCATAAGTCCACGGACAATTTTAATTATACCATGGGAAAAGACAGAATGAATAACATATAAAAGGAATTAATACTGTATTTCTATTTGTCAGTGGCTTGGTGTCAAACCTTTGACATATTCCAAGTCAGTAATAAGGATGTTAAAATATAATAAACTAAAATAGTTAATTTCCTACTTATTTGTTCCTATTAATGAAAGCTTGTTTGCAAATTGCTCTGATACATACAACTGAAGGCACAATTATTCAAGCCAGTAGACCAAATCTTTACATACAAACAAGAATAGAGCAGAAAGGAATAACTGACAGGTAACTGTCTCTTGAGGCTGCTGTCACAACTGTTCATCAGGGAGAATTACAGACACCTTTTCTCCAGTTAATAAAGTATAATTATCAAAACTTGTCATCCTCATGACTGGAGCTAAACATGGAAGGAGCTAAACAAACCAGATGCATTGCATTCCTTGGTTCCAGCCAGGGGGTTCCAATCTTATGAAAGTTGTGATTTTAGCAAGTTAGTTTAGATTGGAGCATACACATGGAGGTACTTAATGCAGTTCTGTTTCCCATTTCAAGATTTATCTTTTCTCTGTTTCTTTCAATTGGTTTTGTGTAATTATTATTTTGTCTTTCTGTCCACTAAAACAAAAAACTTTTATGCAAGGCAAAAAATATATAAATAATTCTTCATTTTATCGTTTTCTTTGGCTTGCATTGAGACAAATGTTCTTGTTTCCTGACAACATATTGGCAAGGAACAAGAAAAATTTTGTTGCCAATTTGTTCCAAGTTTAATCCATGTACCTAGGATCAGATAAAGAAATTTTTAGAGGACATCTTATAGAAGATGTTTATCTTAAATCAGTGGAGAATCAAAAGTTGCTTAGTGCTTTGAAAGCTTTCCCTTGATAGCTATTTAATAAATAAGCAAAAGCAACTCCATTTCTTGTACCATTTATCAGTTATCTGTGTTCAATACTTTCTCAAACAATAGGTTTTAGAAGAGAAGAAAGAAAGCAGCCACACTGTCATAAACAGCTTTTCCGTCCATTTACATTCTGCTGGCAACAGCAGGAGTCGTTTGTAGATGTTCTTAACAAATATGCATGGTGATTTCACTTTATGATAATTCAAAACTAAGAGCAAAACCCCATCTTAATAAATGATTTGTTATCATTAAATAGTAAGAGTTAAGTCCTTCTTCCCTTCATTTCTGCATTGAAATGATTTGTGCAGGTTAACCTGTCTCTGTAACCATGAGAATCCCTGATGAAGTCAACATTATAGTCTTTTCTGTGGTTTAATTTCCTTTCTGTTCCCCACAGTACACACCTAGGAAACACGAGGATTTTTAACTCCAGTGATAACTGAACACATTTCACTTTAGGTGTCTGTAGTAAATACTGATGTTTTACTTGCTGAATCTGTAAGCAGCAGAGCAAATCTGAAATCATTATCATTCAAAAATTCATAGAATGTACCATGGGAGTGGTCCTTATTTGTGACCTGCATCAATGCAGAGGACAGCAGCCCTGAACAGAAACAGATTTATACTTTGAGGAAGAATGCTTGCAAATATTTAATGGAGAGAATACAACAGTAAGAACATATTGCTAAGTGACTGTGCTGTTCACCTTTACATTCTTTCCCTGCTTTCCTCCCTTCATTCTCCTACTGACTCTCACATCTCCTCACTCCCTTGCATTGGTTTACTGTAGCTATTTAGATCCAGACCAGAGAGAAACTGTGGACATTAATTTTTTGGGATTACTTTGAAATAAAATTTCAAATGTCCGCCTGTGCATTAATCTTCACTTTTTAAATATGTGTGGTAACCTAAAACAGCTAAGATCTGTTCTCCATGAGTAGCTATCAGTAACTATTTTCTCACTTTTTGTTTATATATCTGTTTGTGCCTATAATTCTCAGGGATTATCCTCAGTCTAGGGTAGCAATTAGTTTTAGTTAAAATAAGATTGATTCATTACAATGAACTGTAACAGAAAATCATTGTCAACTAAGAGCAATAGTAAACACGAATAAGTTTGTTCGTGTTTTAAACAGGAATGGGTGTGCTCTTATCAGTGATCTTTGCTTTTAGAGCACATGGAATACTTCTTTATTACGGTTTTCTTTTTATAATTCATTCCAAAACTCAAAATGTTTTGATCATCCTCTGGAAGGCTGAATATTCAAAGCCCCATATGTAACCTCTGTCATCTTGTAACACTGTGTTTCTTTGTTCAGCCCTGTGAAAAGACAAATAAGATATGGGTTTCTAAGGCTAAGCAAGGCCAGGTCTATTGTACAAGCATAACAACTAAAGCATAATATATTGCTACTTATTCAAAGAACTTTACAAGGCCAGAAATTCCAGTCACAGTATATCCTTGAGTCAAAATCTAGAAATAAAATAAAAAAATAAAAAAAAAAAATAAAAAAAAAAAAAAAAAAAAAAAAGTAACAAGATTCTCTGGGTGGTAAAAACAGCCACTGGTCTCTCCTTCCTGTGTGATTCCCTACCTACCACTTTACATAAGACAATTATGTAACAACAGAATGAAAGATTTTCAGACTAAGGGTTAGTCCACCATCTCAAGGTAAGCCAGGGTTGGTTTTCTATTCCCCAAGCTTTTATACAACCTATTTTTTTTATTACTTTCTGCAGTTTCTAAAATCATGAGTTCTGGATCACTAAACTCAGAAACTAAATGAGTTGGTGGCAGTATGAAGATGTGGTCTCACCATTTTTCCCTACAGAATGAATAGGAACACCTTGGCCTGTTCTTCAGCAATGCAGTTGGGTCAAATGAAAGGTGTTTTAAAAAGAAATCAAAATATATGTTTCATCTGTGACAAAGCATCCTATTTTAGCTCAAGAATCCTTCTTGTAAATGTAATTTGAATCTCCAGGAAACACTACAGAGCTGTGTTTTTTTCCTGCAAAAGATGTCTGTTTTCTTTTATAAAAATACAGATTTTATGAATTCAGATTTGTAAGCACAATCTGTATCCCTTTCTGATTTTCAATTTTGTAACCAATGAATGTTGGTATTTGTCAAATGTCACTTCCATTTTTATCAAACTTAAATGGATCTTTGCCTTTAACATAGGAGACCCTATGCTGCATTTTCTATAGGATGTCAAGTAATATAAGTTACTGCATCTCTGAGGTAGCAGAGCTTAGTACAGCACTTTATAAGATTTCTGTCATTTGAACAGGCCCAAAGTATTAAGGAGAATCAGACTGAGTAAAGTTTTGAAATCAGCAACACATTTATCAAAAAAACACCTTGGACTTGATAACATAGTCCCCATATGATGGTTTAGATATTATAAAATTAACTCTGATGTAGGGGTTGGGGATAAAGAATGCAGCTGTGATTCTGGAGGGAAGTGGTAGGAGAAACAAATTGGCCAAATCAACTGGAAAACAATGACTGCCCTTACTACTAATGCTATACAGCAATAACTGAGTTTCAGACACAGTTTTAGTGTTTTTTGGTCCTCCTAAGAATCCTCACCTTACATGCAGAGCATGTTTTATCGATTCTAATAAGAACACTCCTTGTGGAATGCAAACTACCCTTTATCTTTTAACCCCAGAAAAAAAAATCTATCTCTAAAATGTTCCATAATTTTATTTGTTTCCTCAGTAATCTGTGAACTTCTGTGTTCTTATTCTTGAAAATGCTAGCATCCCATACCAGCTCACTCAGAAAACCTCTAGACAAGAATAACTGCAAAATTTCATTCAGAATCAAAATTTAATCAGGAAAAAAATCTGATGAGGTCCTATTAAAATAGTTATTTCTTTCAGAAGTCATTATTGTACGTATAGATGTGAACATAAAAATTACAAGGTTTTTAGATTCCCTTTTACAATTCATACTAAGGCTTTATCCTTCATGAAAATATTTACTATTAATAGTAAAATTTTTCAACCTTTTTCTCTGGATATGTTCAGATTTGGCCATGCTGATTTCAAGAGCCAATAGCAAAGACTATGGGACTATTATAGGTTCTCTAAGATGCTCATGTCATTAAAGAGAAACCAAATGGATGCTGGTGCATTACTACATCAACACAGCTGATATCTTCACTAACATGAAAGAAAGGAAGAAAAATTTTAGACAAATGCATTTGTTTACATATTTAAAATGGATTTAGGTTTTTAAAGATTCTTACTGGCCCACAATCAGAGTTTGAGAACCATCTCGATATGCATTTCTAAGATATTTCAGTGAAATGAAAGAATGCATCAAGAACCAATTAAACTTGCATGCCTTTGTGAAGTTAGACTTCACATTTTTTAAAAAAAGTTAATATCCACTGAGATACATCTTGAAGTACTTAAACATCTGGTAGGCATAAACTTATTTACTCAGTAATATTTGAAATAAAAGAGTAGAGCATCCAAAGTTACCTTTTATTTTGAAACTGCTTTTCAATATATACATAAAAAAGCCCTCCTTTCAGAGGAGGCCTTTGCACCATGCCTGAGAAACTTCCCTTTGCAGCCCCATAAAGCCTACCACATGAAGTGTTCCAAAAACAGTGACTTTTAGGAGCTCTCATGTGCACTTCTTGCAAATTCAATTATCCCTATTTCTCCTTTGTCAGTAGCCTCATGGACGCACACTATTCCACAAAACATGTGGCAATGGAAATGATTCCTAAAAGGACTAAGCAAGTGCAAAGAAGGTAAATCTTCACCAGCTGTCTTTTTAAGGATTCCTTCAAAGCATTACTGTGTTTAGATGTTTGGTGGTGCACCAGCCTCATAGCTTAACAATGTAAAGGAGAAAAAAACCCTTCTGTCACTAGGATAAATGTGCTGTTTCTTTCTTTATACTTTGTTTTTGAATAACACAGTTCACTGTGGGAAATTCAAAGTTTGAAAGGCATACAGCCTAATTACTCTTTTCCATTGAATCGCATGGACTGAAACTCCTCTCTCTATATAAACACTAAAATACCAGAAATGCCACTGGTGAAGAAGCTTATCCATCCTGAGTTTTACAGTGTCTGTCTGACTGGTTTGTCAAAGAGATTTGCAGATAAGAGGAAAGCAGAACAGTTTTGATGCCAGATTTCTCAAAGGAGCAGTCAAACAGTAGGGATATGTGTGAAATAAATCAATCCTAACTTTTCCCTTTCCACTTTTTCCCTTTCCAGGTACTTCGCACATTTATGTCTCCTGAGAAGATTAAGTTACAGGTTCCTCAGTTTACAGGAGAGGAAAATCTAAACTTTTCCACATATAAAGGAATTTTTTGCAGTCTGCAAATGAAGTGTATGTGACATAGTTGGTTTCTCCATCACCATGACTTTAGAGAAGCCTGAATTTTATGACTATTTTTCATATTGTAGTATTTGCCAGAGGTTTCCAGTTTCCCTAATTACTGAAAACCTGGAAAAGAGAGGCAAGCTTTCAAGATGGCTCAGAAGCTAGTCTCAGTCTATGAAGGGAATGTCTTCAGTGTCTAAGAAAGGGGGAAGCATCAGAAAGAAATAAAGGAGTAAGTTGAGGAAACTTTTGTTTTTGTCACTTGAGCTTGTCTTTCAAAGAAAACAGTGTAGTCTGTGCTTGCACACAGCAGGGTATTTTGTAATTGCAATAAGCTGAAAAGAGAGCTGAAATAGTTGTCTGGAGCTCATGAAACAGTGAAGTAGACTTTGATTTGTAAAGCAAGGTAGAGGAGCTGAAATGCCATGACTGGAGAAAACGTTTAAATAACCATGAGGTTGTGGAAAATGGTAGGATGGTTAATTCAGACTTGAAGAGTGTGAAGCAGGAGAGGCAACAGTGGCATAAGTCAGGCAGCTGCCCTGGATGGCCTGGCTCTCTGTGCTGCAGCAAAGGACACAATAATCATCCTCTTCCTGACAGCTGGTGAGTGAAAGTCTTTAGGGTGAACTCAGGTAAAGACATGTGGGTAGCATCTAATCTTCTAATAAATAGATTTATTGAAAAACTTCTATGCATGGTGATCTCATACTTTATTCAGCAGTTTGAAAGTACAAAATTCTTGTGTGAATCTTTCTAGTTTCTAAATGAAATATCCATTAAAAAACACTCTTTTTTTAATATTCACATGCAGAAATGTTTTCTAAAACTCTTTTCCTATGCACCATTATGTGAAAATATACCTATAATTAAAATATAGTTATTTATAAAATTCATCTTCATAATGTTCACTGCTCTGTGGCACAAAACTAATCACTGAGATAAGGATAAAAGTAAGTTTAAATGTATAAAAACTACGATGTGCCTGAGTCCCTTTTCTGCTTTGGGCTGATTAGAATATTCAGCTGTCACAGCTGGAAAACTAAAGGAAAAAACCGAACTTTTACATCTGTTATGAAAGAGCTTTTCTTCTAAGAATCTTTAAAAAAAAAATTTAAAAATGGGTCATTCATTGAAAGTAGCAGAACCAGAATCTAGGATGCAGCAATTATTGTGCTGCACAAGCACTGATGTGAATGAAATGCTTTACCTTCATGTGAGCCAGTGGTGAAAGTACAGGCATAGAAACAAATGTCTGGGTAGCAGCAAAACCTGAATAAGCTCTAAAATTTCTCCATGATGAATAACTTTCAAAAAAATTTGGGGTTTTGCTGAAAAATGGAATTAAATTAATGCAGCTAAACATAAATGTTTCTCTCCATTTTACCTAATGCATTTTCCTGGTAGAAAAAGACATTAATATTGGATAAAGATTCATGCAATTAAAAAAAAAAAAAAAAACTGTAAAAATTTTCCATTCCTTTCTATAGAAGTCATTTCTATCCACAGAACTATGCAATCCAAGTCCACTATCTCCGCATTAGCACTCTAGGCTGTTATGGTCCAACAAAAGGATTTTTAGCACTGTTCAACACTCTCCCGGCCTCAGTTTTAATACACGATTCTTTGAAGATACCTCTGATTTTATTATTGAGAATTAAGATAGATTATGATATAGAAATATTTACTGGGTAAATCCACCATCTATGAAATCAGACACAAGTTAGCAAGTGCTAGAGAGACATTGGTTTAATACATTTTGGGATACAACTAGCTATTGTATCATTTCCTTCAACTGCAGTGATTTCTGCACTGAAATTTTTTTAACTGTTTGCCTAAAGTTTTGATGACTTGTTCTTTTTTTATGGGACAATTTAGAGATTTATTTGTCAGTGGGTTCATCAAAGATTAGTTGTCTTAACATTTTGTCTCATTACAGAGTTCTCCGTGATAATAAGTCTGCAAACACCGATGACCTCCAAAAATACGCTTGACCTTTTATGTGTTCTGTGTTTTTGCTGTTGATGCTTTCCAGTTCAGCATGCATCACTGAAGTTACAAACAAAGCAGAAAGGATGTACAGCTGGGCAGATAGCTAAGTGGAATATGCAATCAAAACAAAAGATGTTCTTTGATGGTATCTTGTGTTAGGTACTTGTGCTGGTTTTGGCTGGGGTAGCATTAACCCTCTTCACAGTCGCTGGAATGGGGCTGTGTTTTTTGATTTGTGCTGAATAATACAGCAAATAATACAGAGATGTTTTTGTAACTGCTGAGCAGAGATTACATACTGCCAAGGCCTATTCCACTTTTTGTACTCCAGGAAGTTGAGGATACTTGGGAGATTGGAAGGCTGGGAGGAGAGACAGCAGAGACAGGTGACCCCAGCTGAGGGATATTCCATACCATACAACATCATGGTCAGCATATAAAATGGGGAAACACAAAGGAGAGTGGGAACATTTGGAGTGATAGTGTTTGTCTTCCCAATTAACCATTATGTGTGAGGGGGCCCTACTCTCCCAAAGATGGCTAAACACCTGCCTGTCCATGGGATAAAGTGAATTAATTCCTTGGTTTGCTTTTCTTCTATGCACAGCTTTTGCTTTCCCTATTAAACTGTCTTTACTTCAGTCCATGAGTTTTCTATCTTTTGCTCTTCTGATTCTCTCCCCAGTCCCACTGATGGGAGAGTAAGCGAGCAGCTGCATCAGGCTGTGGTTAAATAGTGCCAGTACTGTAGGGGCACCAGAAGTGGGCAGGCTCAATATTTTATTTCAGATTCATAAATAAGGGAACTGAAATTATGCTGTGCATGCACATGCATATCTACAGTAGACAGGTGAAATACAAACTTAAGCCAAATTACTGTGAAATTTCCAGAACTGTGTTTTATTATGCTGGCATTCTTTCAGCCAGTGAATGGCACAGTGTACAGGAGCCTTACAGCCTGACAGAATATATTTCTTTTTTCTTCAGAGACTTTCTTTTGTAGATGACTGGACCGTATTGTATGAAACCAGCATAACTCACTGCAGTGCAGCTGTGGAGTGCCTGCAGTTTTTCTCAGTTGACCACAGTCCCCAAGGAGACATGACATTGGAGGAAAATGGCAGGCAGTACCAAAGCTGGAAAAACTATTTGCTCTGTTTAAAGAAACTTCAGTAACTTCTGAGAGCTAGGTACTGCTTTATTGATTTGACCATGAGCTTCAGATACATAAATCATTTTACTTCTTGGCACTCTGGAAAGTCCATAATAAGATAAGATCAATCTGTGTTTTGTATTTCTTGATCGCTACAACTCTATGGGGCTGATGGGATTCATCCAAAAATCTTCAAGGAGCTAGCTGATATATTTGCAAAACCTTAATTGATGATTTTTGAGCTGCCTTGAGAAACTGGAGCAGTCCCAGCTAATCGGAAACTGGTAAACATTGTCCTGACTGTTAAGAAGGCACAGATGGAGGACCCTGAAAACTACAGGCCTGTCGTTCTTACTTCAGTGCCTGGTAAAATCATGGAAAAGAATATTCTGGGTAGTACTGAAAAACAACTGGAGAACAATTAAGTCACCAGTCACAGTTTGAGCCAACACGGTTTCATGAGGGGAACATCCTGCTTGTAAAGTCTGATTTCATTCTACAACAGAGGAACCCGTGTAGTTGAACTAGGAAATCCAGTTGATGTAATCTTTTCAGACTCCAGCAAAGCTTTTGATACCATCTCTCACAGCATCCTTCTGGACAAAATGTGCAACCCATAGCTGGGTACACACATCATGAGATGGGCAAGCAAGTGGCTCATGGGTCAGGCACAAGGGTCAGGCACAGTGGATGGGGTGACAGCACACTGGGCACCTGTCATTAGTGGGGGATCCACAGGGCTCCATCTTCAGCCCAGTGCTCTTCAGCACCTTCATTAACAACCTGAATGCAGGACTTGAAGGAATACTAAATAATATTGCAAACACTAAATTGGGTGGAGCTGTTGACTCCCTGGAGGGCAGGGAGGTCCTGCGGAGAGGCCTTCACAAATTGGAAGGCTGGGAAATCACCAACCACATGAAATTTGGCAAGGGAAAGGTGCTCCATCTGTGTCAGTCCTGGATGCACAAACATGCTGGGAATGAGAGGCTGGAGAGCAGCCCTGTGGAAAGGGGCCTGGGGTCCTGGTCAAAAGCTGAATCTGAGCCAGCAGTGCCCTGGCAGCCAGGAGAGCTAGTTGTGTCCGGGGTGCACCAGGCAGAGCATGGCCAGCTGGGCAAGGGATTGTCCTGCTCTGCTCTGAGCTGGGGCAGCCTCACCTTGAGTGCTGGGGGCAATTTGGGCACCACAATGTAAGGAAGACATGAAGCTGTTAGAGTGTCCAAAGCAGGGTGATGAGGGTATGAAGGGCCTGGAGGGGAAGCTGTGTGCGCAGTGGCTGAGGTCACTTGATCTGTTCAGCCTGGATGAGAGGAAGCTGAGGGAAGACCTCACTGGAATCTTCAACATCTTCAATGGGGAAAGTGGAGGGACAGGGACCAATCTCTTTATTTATGACCAGTGACAGGTTTTGAGGAAATTGCATGAAACTGAGTCAGGGCTGGTTTAAACTCCACAGGGCAGTAGTCACAGCATCAGCCTGACAGAGTTCAAGAAGCATTTGGACAGTGCTCTCAGGCACGTGGTGTGACTCTTGGGATGTCCTGTGAAGGGTCAGGAGTTGGACTTGATGAACCTGATGGGTCCCTTCCAACCCAGCATTTCTGTGATTCTGTAATTCTATACAATTGCTAGTCACTTGAAAAAACAAAACAAAAAGTGAAGTTAGATAGGCATCTTAGCGGACATATTTACTACAAAAGTTGTTCTCTATTAGAATTAGAAAATATCTAGGGATATAAGATGACATAAATAATTACTCTTTCTAAGTTTTCATACTAATATCTACAGACATCATCATTATATGTACCAAAGTTCTTTGGTTTTGAGGATTTTTTTCCCAGGGGACCTACTGAAAAACAGTTTTGTTTTTCTTTCTCAGTCAGTCACATTTAACAAATATGGCTGATGTAATAGCTTTTTGCTTCTCATAGCAGAAAAACATTTTCTCTGATCAGCTATTCATCAGAATTGCCCGTTCATTTGTGATGAATTATTGGTTCATTGGTAATCACAATTACAGTTTCATGGGTTTTTTTACCTAGGCCATGATTTAATTGAAGTATGGTTTCAAACACATTAGAAGTTCTGCTGATACCATTTCCTACCGAATTCATAATGACCTTCAAAAAATATCTGACACCCAAGAAGGAAAAAACAAGTAAATATTACAATAAAGCTAGTAAAACATTATTATTTTCAACATGAGGGCATTTCATTTTCAAACACCTAAGAAAAATCCTTTCTTAATACCATTTCTTATGGCCATAACTTGAAACAAACCAAAAAGTTTAAATCTGGCTATATCATTTTTTAAGCAGCTTTACCCTTTGGGTAGCACACATACCACTTTGTATTTTCTTTCTTTTTTTATCTCTCTACAGCAAGACTGAAGAAATTAACACTACAAAATAAATGAGTTTTTGTTCTGGCCACACAAATGCAAGATCCCAGTGAGCATAATTTTGAGGAATGCTGTTGTCTGATTTACATTTATAACTGTCACATACAGTTACATACAGATTCAGCATCCAGCAATAGCAAGTCATATGAAAAACTGTCAGTGGTAGGTATTTCTGACATCTGAAACAATGCAAAATCTAATGGAAGAGTCCCAAAAACATGTAAGGTTCATTTTGGCCAGAAAAAATAATCTTTCAAGCATCTGTTTTTATGTCCTTTTGGGGAAGAAAATATTATAAATTCAAATTTTCATATTTTCCCTCCTTTTTTTATTCAGAGCTGCATAAAATGTAACTGTCTCTAGGGAACAGATTTTACTAGGAAGATGTGCAGATGGAAGGAACAAAGGTTAGACGAGAGAAAATAAGTTATATACATTTTCTGGCAATTAAAGAGAAGTCTTAGCTGTAGATTTCAATGTGTAGCTGCTTTAATGTTATTTTTATTCTTCACTAGAAACAAAATTGATCACCTTTGCTTTTCAATGAGTTTTACCAGGTCTTCTCTTCACTCCATTGTCATTTGTCTGCTAATATGTCTTTGACAATAAAGTATGTGGAACCAAAATTAACATCGCTGTTCACTAAGATACTTTTTACCCCATTTAACTGTCCATAATAGCCATGATAACCATGTTGGAGAAAGAGAAAAAAGTTAAATCCATTCCTATGATTTAACCTAGTTTAAATATGTGTGTCACAAGTGCAAACTTCATATACTGATCTGGTAGGTATAGTAAAAGGTGTGGCAGATGTCTATATTGCTTTGCAGTTTTGTAGTTTCATCACAGAATAATTTATAAGGAATTCCCATTTTATGAGGAATTCTCAGGGTCACAGATGTCACCTCACTTAGAGTTTTCAATTCATTACCAAAATACGCAAAATTTCTAGAAATGCATGTAGGAGTAATAGTTGGACTTGGAGGTATTTTCCAACTTTAATGAATCTTTGTTTCTATGAACAGTTATTCTTTTCCTCATATTTCTGTATTTCTGTCTTCTGCAATGTTATTTATGCTTGGCAATACTGACACAACCTTGCTTTCTGCTTTGGACCTATTTATATAGATTTCAGTTTGGTGAAATAGGAAAGCTAATGTTAACATTAATCACTGTTTTTCAGCTGTCTTGGAGCTCTATTTATTATATATTTTCTAGGCAAATTGGAAAGTTTCTGCATGATCAATAAACATTTAAGCAATGGTAGTTTATATTCTTTGGGGTTTTCTTCCAACAGTTCATTTAACATCTGAAGGTGATCTGTTGTAGGATATCCTGATTAATAGTATTTCTGTTCCTTTGGAAATCTGGAGCTCAGCATGAAATGAACTGTTCATAAAAAGAAGACAGTGATATAACTTCTTCAGAGTTGATTTTATTTGGAGCAGCCAAATTTCTTTGCCTCTTTTTTTTTTTTTTTAATAGACAGATAGATAGATAGATAGATAGACAGACAGACAGACACACTAATAGATCAGAGTACATAAAATATTACATATTTCTTACATATATATGTATATATTTGTTTATATACATACAATGAGGCTCTATCCCTATGCCCTCTTATGCATTATGTTGACAATTACATTTCTCATAAAAATTGACAGTATGAAACAGTATGGAGGGAACAACTTATGCTGGATTTCCTCCCAAGACAATGCTGAAAAAAGTTTAAATGGATACTGATGCTGTCAAGTTGTTAAAGGTTTGAATCTTTGGTTCATTTGAAAATTGAACTCTGATCCTTAGAGCACTAGATTTTTAAGGTATCTTTCTAGAGATGCAAGGTTCAGTGGTCCACATCTTTAGGCTCAAACTGTTGCATTTTCTATTACATTCCTTTTTTTCTTCCTGGCATTTACCTTATCTCTATGAACGTCAACATTATGGTTGAGATGGCAGCAAAACCACAATTACTTTGCTCATGGAAGCGGAAGAAGTCTTTGCCTCTCTATTCATGTTTGCCCAGAAGCCTATCGTTTTTTTACTTCAGCACAGGTCAGTGTTTTTGATCTGACAGGGAAATGTGACTCCACAGATCAGACTATGGGACACCATAGGGTGATGTTGTTCTGAACTTCCATTCTTTTTCTGTTACTTTCTGGGGAACCTGATGCTTTTTAAGTTATGGCCAAGGGTGAATATTTCCTGAATGGATCCCTCATGAATTACTTAATTTTTCTAAATATGATTTAAGTTTTTTAATTATATTAAAGTGGTAGTTTTCCCATTCCAGTAAGATTTGTTCTATACACAGGAAACAAAATGTGGCAATCTCCGCTAGCTATGAGATGTGTAGTGCTTTATACATCATCTTTGCAGAAAACCTGGCCTGTAATTGTGCAATGTGCCAGCCCAGATCAGCAGTAATTCTTTACTTAAAAATTATGGCATTTCAACTTGGGCAAAAATTCCCAAGTCCTTTGTCTATGAATCCACAATATCATTTTTGGGGCCATTGAAAATGCTACTTCAGTACTTATTAAAAAAATTTATCTTAATTCATGATATTACAATAAACTTATACTTAAAGAAACCAGGTTTAAATGTCAAGGGAAAACTTGCTGAACATAATATTTTAATTCTGGTAGGGAAAAAATCTGTAAACATGCATAAGAAAATTTTAGAGATATGGCAGGAGTAAAGTACAGATTGTGTGACCTAGTAGATTCCTTGTATCTGTAATAATTTAGCCAGTGTCTTGATAATGTTGCTTAGCATAGCCTGAAATGCTACATTTAAATATCTCATCAAAAAGACATGTCTTTTTCCCCTCCTTTCTGAGTCATCAGTTTTGGAAAATATAACTTCCAACATTTTTTTGTGTCCAGCCTGAAGTTAAGAGGTTTAGTGCACATATACTAAAAAGCAATGAAATCAGATTTTCTTAGATGAGTAGGGTATATATAAGATGTCAAGATTGTGCTTTTTCATATGTGTATTTTTTGTTTGTAATTATGCACGTAGAGATTCCTATTGACTCTACTAAGAAGTTTTTTATATATTTGGATATATATACACACACACAATGCATTTAGCAAATTATACACTTAATCATTTGCTTCTATTTCTGTTTTTGTTTTGATAGATATGTATAATGAGTTATGGAGAATTTCTCCTGTAAAGGAGAAAACTTAATTCATATTACATCCTGAACACATGCTTTTATCTTACTTTGCCTTGTAGCTGTCAGTTACTGGTATGCTGAGTTGGTCCTTGTGTGCAAACAAGCCCATCAGTTTTTTAGCCAAAGTATGAAATGCTCAGCATGAAACTGAGAAAAATTCTGAATCTTTCTCTGATATAATGATGAACTAATGAACTTCTGCTGGGAAACATGCCTTTCAGTATAGAAACTCCTGTAGTAATCTTAACAGATATTAATGGCTTTGTTAAATCAAGGTGGCATCTCTAGCACATATCCTAAAACTCCCTGGGAAATTTGCACTTAACAACTCACAAGTTACCAGTAACTACCTTACCTACTAGTTGTCCTATTAGGTACATCTCTCTGATATTTACAACCCACTACCTAGCTAGAGGTAAGGACTGATAAGTTTTGATGACAAACTTCATTAAGTCAACACATTGAAAGCAAGCAGCACTGCTTTACTTGTAGCAGGTTGCTCTGTCTAATTAGGGATACAGCAGCTTGAACTTCGTCTGGCTAACAAATTATCAGAGACAGAATGAACAAGGGGAGCCTTCTTATCAATGATAAGACCAAGCAAGAAGGGTCTTCTGTTTCTAGTGCTGAAGAATGCCAAGACCTGCTTGACCATACCATCAAACCTGGTTGTGAGGCTATGCAAGAAGGATGCTCCCTGACTGAGCCTGTGAGAATCAAGGATGTGCAGGCCCTAATAAGGGATTTGAAATTTTCAAGCAGCAAAACATAAAAAGCTGATAACACCTTTTTCAGCATCAAGGAATATTTTGCTGAGCAAACATGATAACGCAGATTCTAAAGATGTATAAAATAATAAAAATGACAATCACTTTATATGATAAAAGGCCAGTCCCATTTTGCACAGCAAGGACTCCTAGCACACCTTGCAAAGGTGAATTGTTTTAATAAATCATTTAATGTATTTGTATAAATACATTTGGTTTTCCATCCTTAATTCTGTGGATAAAATCATATAAAGGTCCAACTAGACCTGTATAATCTTTAAACATAAACTGTTGCCTAAGTCTGGGGCTAGGATTGGATCCAGTCTCACCTGGACTCCTCTCTAAGGAGTTTGTAGAGCAAAAGGATTCTTTCTAAATCGTAGGACTCACTGGAAAGTCTTTGCTAACAAACTGAAGGCCCCTCTCTGCCCACCGCTGTCCTTTGCCAGCTGACCCGCCCGTTCAGCAGCCTGGGAGCCGTGCCCAGCGCTCTGCAGAGGGTGGAGCAGCCGGCGCCGGGCTCTGCAGGCGCGGAGCCGCCCCGGGCGCACGGGAGCGGCTGGCTTTCCGAGCCAGCCAAGGGCGGCCAACTGCTGCAACAGGAACGAGAGGAAACCTTTGCAAAGGAGCAACCTGGGATCAAACAGATTCCCTGAAGTCAATGCTACAACCTGCCTTCACACTTCGTGAGCAAAACTTTCTTCTAGCAGCAGCAAGAGGAAGCTCTTGAATTTTGTATTGGACAGTAAAGGCCACAGTCTCTGAACACTTTATGACAAGCAGTCACAACTAAGACACAATGACTGTCCAAAATTATCTCAGCATTTTTTTAATAGCATGCTGACGTAGAAGACTGAATGCAGAATAGTTTTTCTTTGGATACCCACAATGAGTTCATCATTAAACTCAATTTGTTGCTGAAGGTAATGGAGATTTTGAGTCTGCATGTCTACAATAGAATAACCCCTGTGTTAACCCAATACCAAGACATACATTCATTCAGTGCTAAATCTCATAATTCTTTAAGTTAAATGTGCAACAGATACATGCTTAGACTCATTTAAGATCGTGATCAGTCTTTTATAACTGTTAAACCCAATTTTCTGTCAAGTAACAACAAATAGTTCCTTTTTCACAAAGCTGAATGCAGGCTGTTCTATGATGCCTTTGGTGATGTCCCTCTCTCTTCCAGATACAGTTTGCACAGAATAGCAACCATAAATGGAGAAGGCACTGAGTATTTAGCGGGACTGCTAGATGTTTTCTGTTTTAGTACTTACTTCTTGTTGTCCAGTCTGCCTTTCCTCAGAATTAGTAACATTTTTCTTTTTCCTTCGCACTGACAACATAGTCATATATTAATTCAGGGCTTAAGATCAGTAATAATTTACAATTTGTAACACAGGGATTAGTACTGAGTCTTCAATGTCATTCCAGTTACCTGTGGGTCAGTTTTATTTTGCCTGAGCACTAGTAGGAAGGACTTTTTAAATCCAAAGCTTTTTATTAGGGCTAGAGTCGATCTCACCCAACTTCAGCTCTATAAAAAGACATTTACTACCTGGATAGATTCCCAGTTTAGTAATCAGCAAACATCATATTCAGTGTCTGATTCATTCCACTCTGAGGTAAATCAGTCACAGGAAGTGAAAATCTCAATGATTATCTCCAAAAAAGCAACAAGATCTGAATGTTTGGTATCTCTGAGAGTGTCTTGTCATCATGGAAATGCTTCTGAGCAAAAACCACAGGTCTACAGTGCTTTTGTAGATTGGCATTTAGAACAAAGATCCCAATGCACAGAAATTGGTCCCTCAGAAGGCCTGTCTGACAGTTCCTTCTCCTGTTTAACCTATCCTTAGAGTAACCTATAAACCTTAAACTTCCAGGGATTTTTTTGTGGTTAAAAGCATTCAAACATAGGGCCTTAAATTCTTTTCCACAGGGCTTGGGATGAGTGTGAAATAGGATATTTCCAGATGTGATCTCATTTTCATACAAGACTGCTTCTCTGGTGCCAAGGAATAAAATAAATTGGTAAAAATTCAAAGGAAAAAGTTTAATATCCTATTCACAATACAAGGCAGAACAACAACAGATTATTTAAAAATTTTATTCACAGACAGGGAGATCTGCCCTTCTACCAAGTATATGGAAGATCTGTATTAACACAAAAATATAAAAACTTTCAGCATGATGTAATGGAATTTTAAAAAAATTATTCCAAATTTATTTATATATATTTTATAGAAAAACAAAAGGAAAAAATCAACAAATACCCTGAGGAGGTTTTAGCTGCAGACAAGGAAAGCAATCCAACAATTAAAATCTTGCATATGGATTTTTGAATTCAAGAACCAAAGCAATAGGCAAAAGTTGTAAGTAGATGTTAGTCATAATATATGCAGGGATATGAATCATTCAGTAGAAAGAACAATGATTTTATTATCTAGGCTTATGGTCTCAAAATATGGACCTACATAATCCAGAAAAATTTCACTATCAGAACTCCTTGAACTATTGAAAATTTGGGGGTTTTTAAGTCAGTGTCATCTAATACCATAACACATGAAAAAAAACTTATGGAAAATAACTGGAAAAACAGTTACCCATACATCAAGACTTAAACATGTTTGTTTACATTTAAGTGCTTGAATAGTTGAACTTAGAACACATGAGTATGTTTTCATCACTGTCTTATAAAAACATACACTAGAAACAATGGGAAGCCATAATCATGGCAGAAGATATGGTGCTAGTGTTTTCAGATTAAGTTTTTTGAGCACTGAGATGCCTCTCCAATGGCATCTGCTTCAAACATAGAAGAAAAATGCTAGTAACACCTATAAATGTTTCTCAACATTCAAATTTTCTTAGGATCACATACTTTTAGTGAGCTAACACTTCTTAGTACTTACTGTCGAGGTCTTTTGCTATTGGAACTGTTTTAGAAAGTAAATCCTGACTATGAGGTCAGCAAACTGGAGATCATTGCATCTTGCAAAAATCCTTGTAACATAAATGTGCCCCTTAGATGACTTTTGCTTTGATAGTGACAACCAACATAGTACAGACCAAGCCATTGGAAAAGAAAATCCATAGGATATACCATAAACAAACTGTGACAACCATCATTTCAGATGAAAACTAACTTTCTGATAATCATCTTGATTTGTAATCTAACTGGAAAGTCCTCTCTTCTGTTCTAACAACCCACATGGCAAATCATTCTCTGTGACAACTGACCCGTCATCTGCTGTCTCTTGTATGTGGGTTTTTAAGATATTACCAGGATTTACTTCAAAAAGTTAAACCTATAGTTTTTGGAAAAATATAAATGCTTTTATTCAGAAGTATTCCCTACCATTAATCACGTTTCTACAAGAAATTGAGTTTTATTTACTGGTGTCTGGAATAATTTCAGTGACTCATAACTTGTTATCTAAGATACTATCTGAGTAATTACCTTTAAGAAAAATCTGGCTGTGTCCTTTTCATTCTTGTGTATTCTGTACTTAGAATACATATGAAGTTGCCAAACTGAAAGGCACAGTGGACAGGTAATAAAATCTATCCTGAAGCTCCTGTCAGTAACACTTTAATCTCCACTGTCATAAATCAGAAAACATTTTTAAAAATCAAGATCTGAAAATTCATAATATGTAACCTTTCAAAGGTGATGAGAAATTGAATGATGGACCTCTTCGACAACGACCTGTCTCATAACACTTGCGATAATCCATTGACTACATGGAAAAGAAGTTCTAGCAACAGAATTATCAAACTCCACAGAAGTACCAGTGAAGCTCTATTTGCTTTTCTTCCCTGTATTTGTAGAGGTATGTCACTTGGGAGCTGGGTCGCTTCCCAGGTCATGTTGTTGAAAGAGTTCACTGACAGTCTCTAGAATTACATCCGCAGGTTTTTTGGCCTTAAAATTAAATTACCCTGTGACCTTCTTTGTATCTAAAGCAAACTCTAGGTTGATGAAGTGGGATGGTCATTTTACATAGGTAAGAGAGTATTCAGTTTATTTTGTCAGTGAGTGAGGAAGTAATGAAACAAGCTTTTCTTGAGGGTGTCCCCCACATACGATCTTAGCATCACTACTTGGGTTCTCATTACTTCAGACTTCTGAATTATTCATACCATTATCAGAGTGTAATCAATCTCTTCCTTCCAGAATGGCCTGCTGAATATCTTCTCTCCCTTCAGAACATTAATGTGCCAGCTCTGTATTACCAAGAATGAGGAATGAGCACTGTAGAGAAGTTATCACACAGAAAGGCTCACAAGAACAGAGAACCAGATGCTTCATTTTGCTTCTCAAAATGTACGGTATAAAAATTATAGAAGTCACTGGAGGATAGTTTTTGATAGTTCACCTGACCTTCAAAATGTAAAGATTTTTTTAAGCCTTCAAAGTGACTGAAAACTTCTGCACTAAAATACATACTAGATCTAATTAAAGCTCTCTTTTTCTTTCAGGGTTGTACATCAAGAGACCTTGAAATCCAGCAATGTGCATCTACACAGCTCAAACATGGTTAGCTTTTTAGAGCACAGGGGGATTTGCAGTGCATATTGATGCTCTAATCTGAAACTACATAAAGTACTTCTTCATTGCAGAGCGAGCCTTTCCACTCAGACCAAAATAAGTCACAGTCCATATATTCCAGGCCACACAGCTACACACTTGGCTGATTGTCTCCCTTTGAGGCTCTTCTATGGCTCAACTGCTAACATGAGCAGTACCTGATTCTCAGGCTATGACTTCTGAGTTGATAAAACAACCCGAGGGCAAAACATATGTTTTTCTTCCAAGATAGCATCGCTCTTGACATCACAGACTTATTTTGGCAAATAGGAAGATTAAAATGTTTCATGCTTCCCTAATGGTTTGGATGAATATGTTAAAATCTTAAAATCATTACTTAAAAGTTTGGTTTTTTTTTTTATTTCAGAGAGCTTATGAGGAAAAATGAGCTAGCTGATATGATTTATGTTTTGGCCACATATATTTCTGTTACTCTCTCTTTTTTTGTAGGTGTAATTCAACTTAACATCTAGAGATAGAAGACTTCTTGGACTGGTAGTTCTCAAAAAAAAAGTAAGAAAAGTAATTGGCTTAGCTCAAAGGAAGAAAAACTATAAGGTGTCCGAACTTCAGCTGTTTTTTTCTGTAGGGAACAAGAATTAAAGAATACTCTGGGTACTTTGGAGAGTAGAAGTGCAGTTACTCCAGTCACAACTCTCTTTACATGAGAGAGGTTGTGAACCCTCCCTTACAGAGGGCTCTTTAATCCATTTTCCACAATTAGTAGAATCCAGAGATAGAATCGCAGAATCATCAAGGTTCAAAGAGATTTTCATATCTTCTAGCCCAGCTGTCAGCCTAGCACCACCATAATCACTCTTAAACCATATCCCCAAGATCTGTGCCTCTTGAGCACTTTGACAGATGGTGACTCACTACCTCCCTGAGCATCTTATTCCAATGCCTAACCACTCTTTCAGTAAAAGCATTTCTACTATCTAATCTGGCACCACCTGAGGCTGTTTTCTATTGTCCTTTCTCTTGAAATGTGGCAAAAGAGACTGATCCCCACCTTTTTACAACTTGCTTTCCGGTAATTGTAGAGAACAATGTGATTCTTGTACTGGCGGGTGCAAAACTGAACATAGGATTTGGGGTGTGACCTCATCAGTGCCAGGTACAGGGAGATAATCCCTGCCCTGATCCTGCTGGCTGTGCTGTTGCTTGTAGAGGCCAAGATGCCATTGGCCTTCTTGGTCACCTGGGCATGCTGGCTCATGTTCAGACACTGTCACCATCACCCCCAGGTCCTTTTCCAATGAACAGCTTTTCCAGTTGTTCAACTTGAACTTTTTCCTCTGGCCTGTGGTACTGCCTGGGGTTGTTGTGACCCAAAGCCATGGCATGTTTGAGTTCATGTTGTTGTCCCCTGCCCATCAGTCCAGCCTGTCCAGATTCCTCTGCAGAACCTTCCTGCCCTCCAGCAGATCAGCACTCCCACCCAGCTTGGTGTCTGTGAGCTTACTGAGGGTGCACTTGATCCCCTCACCCAGATCAGCAATAACGATATTAAACTGACCTGGCCCCAGTAGTGAGTCCCAGGGAACACCAGCAGTGACTGATAAAGTCCAGATACACAGCATCCCCACCCTTATCAATTAAGTGAGTCACTCTGACATGCAATTTATTAGTTTTAAATTTTGATGTTTCACTCAAACACACAAAGAAGAAAAATTTAGGGCCTAGTTATTAAGTCCAAGCAACACAAATAAGTTAATTGCTCTGTTTTTACAACTGTGGACTTCTGTCTTTCATAACTAAAAACATGATGCTGAGGTCTCTGGTTAGTTTCATTCACATTGTTGTGATTTTCTCAGAAACATCAGAATAAGTGAACCATAAGATGTTCACACTTAGAAGTGAACAGAGAAAATGAAAATACAAAAGAAAAAATATAAATCACTAGTAAACTTAGCTCTCTCTTTGTTCATATCCTTTATCCCATCCCAGTTATGTTAAAAAACGTTCCACTTCACCTTGAACATGCAAAATGAAATCTGTTAGCCTGAAAATACTTGTTCTGCATTTCCTACAGACTCAGGTTTGTGCTAACAGTAGCCAAAGGCCAGTAATATATTCACATCAGCTTCTGTCTTTAGGCACATAACTAATCCCACTGAAACAAGTACAGCTACTTGCATATTTAATTCCTTGTTGATCAGATTACCTCCAGTATTTCGCAGTCGTCTTTTTTCATGTGCTAACTAAAGGAATATGCATACCACCTTAACTCTACCTGTATTATAATATTAGTTTGATGAACTTCAAAATGAGATGCATTCTGCTGTGAGAAAAATGAAAAAGATAGAGGACCATTAGTGAATATATGAAAAGTCTAAATTTAAAAATCAGTCTCTTTGTTTGATCTCTCAGTCTAATTATCCTGCCCACCACAAGCCCAGGAGAAACATCTGGCTTTGTTGTTTAATAAGTCTCCTGACATCTTAGCATTCTAGACATGGAAAAAATGCATTAAAAACATATACAAGTTATTTGAAGTCAGTTCAAGCTAAATAGTGTCCCAATGAGTTGTTTTTCTTTCAGTATTGTACCACATATGTATTCAAATTAAATAGCTCCACCATACACGCACAGCACTTCCCTTGTCTAACTCAAAGCCCACAGGCTTCCAAAGTTGGCTCTTTGAAGCAAAACTCTCATACTTCGGCTCTCATACAACTCTCATACTCCAAAAACTGCCCTTTGGAGTTTTGTTGTGGACTCTGGGCTTCTCTGAGCTATGCCAAATCCTAGAAGTAAGCCTGGAATTTCTTACTTCCTAGAGGAGGTAAACATCTCACAGGTTCTTTGAACAGAGAACTGAAAATTTCACAATTGGCTGAGTTGTTTGGCAAAGGGATTCTGCCCTAACCTGTGAGAGACCATGCATGCACAGGCAACCTGGAACCATTTAGGTGAACTATGACTACTCTGTAAACTGGTCTGCTCTTCCAATGCTGTTCAACCTGCCAGAAGCTCCTGCTTTGAGGAACTGAGATGTAATAATGAATAAGTTGTAATGCATTTTGTGTAAAGCTGTACCAACTTGTTCAGAGACTGTAGGAGAACAGCTTTTCAGGACTTACATGTCTACTGAACCAGTTCAAGCATGAATCCTTAGTGTGTTTTTAAAATGTATTTTCATAGAATAGCATGTTATGATGCCATCACATAATGTGTTGGAAACAAGTTTTTTTCTATGAGAAAGGCTCTTGCTTATCTACCCCAGAACATGTCACAAAGATAAAATAAAAAATCACTGTCTAAAAATGACATCTCTGAAGCACTGGTTTGGGTTAGAATTGCAAGAGTAACCTAGATTAATAAATCTGAAGACAGTGTTTTTACAGCATTGTTTCAGCATGACTCAAAAGGTGAAATTGAAACCAGCCATACAGCAGTAGTCCTTTGGAGTCTATTAGCCTGAATTAAGACAGCAGAGAACACTGACCTCTAGGAGGTCTTGGGCCAGGACATCCCAGAAGCTAACCAGCTTGTCATTTGTACACTGTATTCTGAGCTCTTCTATCTATTTATCTAACTGCAAGCTAGATAAAATGTATATCAACACCAGAGGTTAGGTGGCCTTTCACTCTCCTCAGGGCACTCAAAAGCCATGTCCTTCCTTTCCTTCCTCCCTCCCTGCCTCTGCAGTCAGCAGGCTTGTCCATGGTCAAAAAGACACCAAGCAGGATGCTCTGTAGAATTTGCAGAAGGGAAACACGTGCCCATGTATTCCTCAGGCAGCCATCCAAGGTTCAAGGTTACTTGGGAAGGGACAGTCATTTGCAAGCTGAGAGGCAGAATTTATTGAAAATGGTTCCATCTTGGGTCTGTTAAAATTTCATCCTGGTGTTGAACTGAAGTCCCATGGGGAGCAGAGAAGCAGAGTTGTGAGCCAAGACTTAATTCACTGTGCAGAAAGTCAAACAGTAAGCTAGTTCAAATTAGATAATGTGAACCCCTTTTAATGACCTGCCCATATGTTGCTGCATGGATCATCTATTATTAAGTAAATGTGCTCTCTGGGATTTGAGCTCCAAAACAACACCAGGTAGCTATTTATTAGTGAAAGGAAGTCATACAGTCAAAATTTACCAAAGCTAGGTCATATAAGGTAAAATCCATGAACAATTTGCTGTTTAGATAATAGTAGAGTGAAACTCTGTTATTTTTACTGTGTGTGGAGGAGATGTGCTCAAAAAATTACTTTGGAATCAGGAATAACAGGACAGCTACAGGGTAAGAGTTAGTAGAAGAAAAGCACCGCCCACTTCTGAAAAGCACACTCTAACTCTTTTGGTCTTCGCCAGCATTGCAAGGAGGAATCTAAGCACTAACGCAGTTCCAGTTTTGCTGTCCAAGGATCTATGTTGCCAAATACATGCACAGGATTTAAAAAAGTGTGACAAAATCATAAGTTCTTGCAAAGGGGCTGTCGGCAAAGTATACCTCAGTCCAGAACTCTGGGACATTTTTAAGACAACTGCAAACTCAGGTTAATGCTCAGGGGTAGCTGAAAGTAATCACTAGAAGGCAACTTAGACTTTTAAACCTTGTATCAGATGACATGAATAAAAACTAATTCATTATTTCAGATGACTGAAAAGTGAGATGAAGGTAAACACAAGACTTCATTAAAATTCTTTTGAACTCAACGGCACTGCTCTTCTAGTGAGACTGGTTCAAGTGAACCAGTACCAGAAGCTACTGGAGAGATATGAGCAGCATATTGTGGTTGAGGTTGCATTCGAATTTGGATACCTTTATCCTGAATATTAGAGCTGAGTGCTCATACCTGAGCCGTGTGAACAGTCCTAGTTCCTTGCAGAATTTCTTCATCTTGCTATGGAAAGCCACATACACCAAACACAGACTCAGAATTCCAGGTCAAGCACAAATCCTTTTTGTGTATATTCTTTGGGATTCACTGTCAGCAGAGCAATTTCCCCTGAGCACATTGCATACTGACCTCCCTTGGCTGGCAACAGGGCTATATCTGAGGTCAAACACCCCCCCACCTGGCTGTTGCACAGTAGGCATCTAGACCAAGAAAAAGCACAAATGCAAACATGCTCTGGCTTGGCTGCAACTTTTTAAAAGGAGGATAATTAATCTTGGTAACAAGTTGGTGAGAAAAGTGAGCTGTCATTGGCCTAGCTATCACTGTCATGGAACAGACACAGGCACTGAGACAGAGAAAGCCACCATTTGTTAAAGACCAGCTGCCCAAAGCTGGTCTTAACTTCTCCAATACAGCCTGGCTGTCTACCACAGAAGCTGGTGGAAGGCTGGAAGACAGAGGGCCTTTTCCTGTGACAGAAATCTCCATCTCTCCACCACTGGCAGGAGCAGCAAGTCTAGAGGGTGGTGCAGGTCTTCAGCAGCTTGATGATCCTGCCTGAGTTTGGTTTATTTTCTGACAATCCTGTCAGAAAAAAATTCTGCCAGAAAATTTATGATAATGCTATTCAGTTCGGACAACTCCTGTCAGCAGGAGTGGCCTCCCACTAAGGTTGAAGGAACATTGCAGACACGTGATGAACTGAACACAGCCCCCATTCCCTCTCCTCCTGCTCCACTTGGGAGAAAGAGCTAGAGAATTCAGGTGTAAAACCTGGCAAGGAAGGAGAGGTGGGGGAAAAGGAGTTTTAAGATTTAGGTTTTATTTCTCATTATTCTTCTCTGATTTGATTGGTAATAATTTCAACTCATTTCAACCAATCAAGTCTGTTTGCCTGTGACAGTAAGTGGGAGTGATGTCTCTTTGTCCTTATCTTGACCCATTAACCTTTTGTAATGTCTTCTCTCCCCTTCTCATCTGATTGAGTGACTTTGATGGCCGCGTGGTATCTAGTCAGGGTCAACACACCACACACCCGTTTTCCTGTCCCAGGAGAGCTCCTAAACTCTTCCCACTCCTTGACATTTAAAGTTATCACTGACCCTTCCCAATCCTTAGCACCATCTAGCTACACTTTCTCCCAAAACCCACTTTTTTTTTCTCTCCTAATTTTCTCCTTCCTTCTCCAGGAACACACTGACTTGCCATCTTTGAAGAATATGTACTGATGTGTTATTGCCAGAATCCAAATACACATTTTGATGGCCACTGAAAATTCCTTTGCAATTTAGAAATACACGAAGCAATTTTAAATGGAGTTTAAAGTAGTAATACTAAAGGTTTTGTGACTACTGACAGGGTAAAGCTCTTTTTGGGTGAACATAGTTCTGCTATTTAAAACTATACTGCAGACACAGCATAACTTCTGTGTAGTTTCTCAGAAAGCAATTGTAACTTTCCATCCCTCTTGCAGTCATTCTGATGGCCAGTCAATTCCTGCCTCAAAGGGATATATTCCTCCAAAGCAATGGTATAGTAACAAAGTGCTGATGAAGAGCAAAAGAATATCTCTACTGCTTAAAAAAACACCTTCTTTACTCATGTCAGTCATGTTCTTCTGTCTGGAGGAATGAAAAATGAAATATCCTTGCACATGGGCTGGTGGCAGAAGCACCTGAGAACCCTTATTTTAGACCATGCACTGAAGTCAAGACCCTTCTTAACCTACTACTGGTGCTGCCAGTAATGAGTGCTGGCACATCCACCAGTCACACAGACATAGTCAAAAGTTAAAAAAAAAATTTCATCTTCACTGAAAGCCATCGTCATCTGATAGGTTCCTACACCGTCAATAGGGAGAGAGCTATTTTTAGAAATCTTGCACCTTTGAAGATTGAATAGGCAGTCTAAACACTGGCAGAGAAATAAGCTTACTCCTCTTAAAGCAACTGAAGGAGAGAGGATTCCTGTGTTTGCTGTGTTTCATCATGATTTGGATGTGAAATGAAGGCTGGGAAGAGAAGAGGTTACTGGAGCATATTTTACTACAGTCTGTGCTGCTGCATTGCTGGTAAGAGTCCTGTTCTAGTCACAGAGAAGGGAGATTTCTATCAAGCTGGCTTGGGAATGTGCAGTGTACAGGTGTTTATCTTGCCTTGTGCTCAGTGGGGAGTGAATGATTCACTTTGACTCACGTTTTTTTTAGTCATTGAAGAGAGGTGCTGTGTATTTCCCTTCTTTGCCAAAGAACAATGTTTAAGAGTTACGGAACAGTTTCTACCTTACTTGGAGATTGTGAGATATCAAAGAAGGAGAGAGAGGGTGTAACTTAATACTTCACAATGTAGATACCCGATGTAGAAATGCTGACACTGGGCAGCCAGTGGGCTGTCAGCCCAAAGTAATAAGATGGAAATTTGAAAAATTGAGGTCAAAGTCCCAAAGTTCCTATTTCATTATGCCAAAAAAGCTGAAAAGTTCAGCTCCCCATTCTGCAGTTCATCATACAGAAGACAGGACACAGAGTCTGCTTACAGTTGTAACACAACAATCTGTCCATTTATCCTGAGTATAACTCCTAGGTCCATCTGACAGTGACAGAAAATAGCTAAAATTTTATATTGCATTAGGGTTTCTGATATTCAGGGAGAATCCAACCATGCCTTTGAGCCTATCAAAATTGTCTACTCCTTCTGCAGCCTGTGGTGTGTACCAGCCCCAATTCTTCTCAAACACAACCTTCATTCAAACATAACCTTCATTCAAATGTTATGCCACATGGGTGTGGAAGATCATTATTTTCAAACTTCATTTCTATTATGTTTTAAAAGAAGTCCCTGATGCCCTCAGAAAGGGAGATAGAGGTTATAAAGAATAAATATTTGGGAAAAAATGAAAAGCTTTTACTTCACCACACAGAGTAAACAGCCTGGAAAATAAATTGAATTTTTTGCTAAATACTAGGTTTTACTCAGGCAAAATCTATGGGAAAAACAAGGGAAAAGACGTTCTCCTGCCATTCTGTTTCTCCCAATAAAAAAACATTAGTATTTATAAAGAGAGAATAGACCACATGTTAATAATTCTGCCTTCATTTAACATTCATAGAAAGATTTTCATACAGATTGCCAGTTCTCACCAATGTAAACTAAGCCCTAAACCAAACTTTCCCTGGAGAAACATCTTTAATCTGAAGTGCAATAGCCGCTGTGGGTTCAGTCTGTTTCACCACAGCATTACTACATTGTCCCCTTGCAGAGCACATGATTGTCTTGCATATACAGCATTAACTCACTCCAAATTGTGGAGCTGCTTTTGTCCTCCTCTGCTGTGCAGGATGGGCAGATGTTCTCATGGGGTTGTTACAGTGTGCTCTGAACAAGAAGGCTCAGCAGATGTTGTGCTGCTCTTCCACATGTGTCCAGAGGTTTGCTGGAAAGGACAACTGTACTCTACAGCCCATTCCGGAGACCTCTTGTAAACTACCTCAAAAACATGTTTTTAAAGAGCAGTTTATGAAGCCACAATGTCCCTGAAGGGATTATATCCAAGTTCCATAAAATGTGTAACACTTACCATACATTATGACATCTAACAAAATATTCAGCCTTAGTCTAGTTCTCTATTTGTGGAACAGCTGTTACAATGAAGTGAAATACAAATGTAGCTATAGTTTCATATTTAACCATTACACTTTTGCAGTAAAACTGTAGTTATCCTGTTTGAAAAAACTTGACTTACAGATGTATTAACTAGAATTACCAAAATCAAGTCTTCCCACAGCAATGCTGCATCAACATCAGATACTGGTCACTTGAACAGCTTCTTTATAATTTGCAAGGCCACCAATATGTTTTTATTAGCTTGGTGGTGTTATAGGAATTAAATTATAGAATAAATTATCAAACTCATGACATACAATCTCTGTTCAACAGGAGAGAAATTGCCTGTAATATAAAAGCCAAGCCTTCCACAAGCAGGGACTACTAACTATGCCGTGTTTATTTGTATAGTTTTATATGAAATTGCAGACGTATTTCCATGCTGCTGTGTTGATACACTAAAAAGTGATGCTAAATATCGTGATTATATTCCCCTCAATGTCTTACAATTTTCATGCCTCTAAAAAAGGAGGAAATAAGGGGCTACTGTTGTCAATTACAAAAATCAGTGTGCAGATACTAGAAGGGAACATGATTTAGATTAATGTCATGGCAGTTTTTGAGATTGTCACCATGTTTCCCTGTGCAAAGCAGTATTGTGCTTCTCACAATAGTGCAACTGAAACACCAGACTGAAAGAGCCTTGCCCTTTGTGCAGCCCCCTCACTTCCAGATGGAGCACATGGTCGTTTCCTTCATAGCTCTTCACCCACACAGCAGAGGATTGGCAAAGAAGGCCAGAAGAAATGAGCTTCCCCATGGTGCTTTCACCCTTGAAGCATGATATTTGTATTGATTTCAAGTGTTTATTTCACATACAAAAGCTTTTGACTGCAGCCCACAGAAAGCTTTGATGTTGTTAATCTAGCTTAGTTTATCTACCCAATTCTCCTTTTTCTTTGATCGACAGTCTGCAGCCTGGCATTCAAATGTTCATTTTTCTGTCAGTGTATTTCAGTTGCATGTTTGTGTTTTATATGTAAATAAATATTCTCACTACAGTAACTGAACAGAATTGTTTTCCATCATCAATGCTTTCACACAGAGAAGGTCCTCCAATAAAGCAGGGTTCTCATTTCCATAGATGTGGAGTTACAGAGTTTTTAAAAATTAGCAAGGGTAATTACTACCACAACCCCCAATGTAATGACACACATTACACTGGCTAGCGAGGAACTTCTAGACTTGTTAACAGTAAAATATAATTTCTGGAATGACAGCCTGCTAACCTTGGAAAAGAGATAGCTCGAAGATTAGCTATTTGCTCTGCCTAAAAATGTTTTAAAAACTGATTATTTTTTCGTTCCTGACAAGAGATACCTTTAAGAATGTTGTGTCTGATATAAACTCAGCAGACCTGAGATGTAAATCCAAACACATTCCTCTTTTTCTCTCCCACACCACACGGAATTTTTTTTTTTTCCTTAACCCACATAAAACTATTGGGTTTTAATGTCAGGAGAATTCTGAAATATTTTTAATGAAACAGGGAGTTGTGTCCATTAAACCAGTTTGTAATCAAAAATTTACCAGTTAAAGGTCATCAGCAGGAAAAGGAATTATATATAATAGAACCATGAAAATACAACTCCTGTTGCTGTAGTGACAAGACAAACAAAAACGAGGCATGGAGAAACACTTTCAGACTGAGATTTTTTTCTGTCCAAAGTACACAGGAGGTTATTTGGCAGCTGTCTTATCACTTGGGCGCTCTGAGTGGGATGGGATCCTGAGCAGCCTCTACTCACTGTGGCCACACAACAAATTACTGCAGCCAGCAGCCTCAGATTATTACAGTTTCAATCAATAGCTGCAGATAGCTGGGGGATGAAATCTGTGCACAATAGAGAATTAGTTTACATTTTGGCATGCAAGAACAAGATAAAAGCAAACTAGGATGAAGTCCTGCACCAGATTGTCTTGCATTCAAAATGGTTCATCTGGTGTAAATATCTCTGGGAAATGAGATCTCCCTGTTGTCTCTATTTATTTAATTATTTTTAAAATCCTTTTTAACAATTTAGTTATCAGAGATTATACTTTGCCTAGTGTGAAACAAATGAACCTTCTGATAAAGACAGTGTGTGCAAGTCCAATTTTCATTGTATGCTTATCTACCAGACCAGAGACTTTACAGTCAGTAAGCCAGCCTTAATGGCTTTATAAAAATACTACTCATGTGATCTGTTATAATTTGTCCAGTAAAATCATACTAAAATTAAATGTTGTCATTTTACTGCACGCAAACTATTCTAAAATTAGTTTATTTTATTCCTTAATATTTTGTTTTTCACTTTCAGAAGAATTGTCATGGCATGCTTGCCTTACTCTGGGACAGATGTGATTAAAAATCTTGTAAGAATAACTAGACTTCAGTTACATCTGATATTATTTTAAAGAAATTTTGATTTAAATAGAAAAAAAAAAAACACATGTAAATCATCATGGCTCAAGAAACAAAACTGAAATGAACTAGAAAATTTATGATACTGAGAATATGTCTAACAAATAGGATTTGTTTGTTAAACCTTTGTCTCTGATTTAATGAGCATAAAATGTTTAGGACTCATGTAAACTATATACTTCCATTCAGCAAAAATACTAATTAAGACATTTTGGGTTTTCACAAATCTTCATTTTTCCACATATGGTATTATTAATTTTTACAAAAGTACAAGAGACTCCTTCTATTATCAGAGCTTGAGAAGAAAAATGCACAGTATGGTATACTTTGCACAATTAATGTGAAAAAAATCCACATAAAGTGCATATAAAATATACATAAAATGTAAAGGTATTGAGGTGTATATGTGAACTTTTCCAAAATTACATTATAAAAACCTGAAAGTTGCTCGTTCTTCTTTGCTTTCGTCTCTGTAATATTGCCGTTATGTTTCATTGCCAAATTGCTGTTTAAAAAAAAACAAAACAAGGCAACAGATCTTCTCAGTAATACAGCCATTGACTTGTCTGTTTCTAAGCAGTAATGTGAAAGAGGAGTAGTATGAAATAGCATTTCAAAAATTTAAACCATCATAAATTTAAATACAATTTTTAGTATGTTCTATATTATAGAGACATTTAGTGTCCTGTAATCATTTCCAAATATTTTTAGAATTCAGACCAGGCAAATTTAAAAGCATACTTTATCTGTAAAAAATCTTTAAAAAAAAAATATGGAAAGATAAAAATGAGCTATAAAAACAAATAGGAAAAATTCAGGCATTCTGATCTCTCAGCTCATAGCAGATTATGGTGCCAAACAGACCAAACAAATGAGTGAGGTGAAGTCTGAAGTATTCATACAGCTGCAGAAGAAAAAACAAATGAAAACAAATGAAACAATGGAGAGTGGCATGCCATTGATCTGGTGGTAGAGCATGTAGCATGGAATAAAAATATCCACCCGCACCCTGTCAGTGCGTGCAGCTGGTCAGGGGTTAGCAGAATGCATATCAGCAGCCTGCATCTAAGCAGTTTTTCAGCTAGACGTTTCGTGGGGACCTTGTCCCCCTTGCTTTCCCTTTCCTTCTTGTGGGCATATGTAGTGCCTTTCAGCCTCTTCATCCTTTTGACCCAAGCATGTGTCTTCTTCTCCAGAGCATCACCTACCACACTCCATGATCAAAACACATTAGAGAGCTCTTGTTCATTGAAGCCCCAAGTGTGTTCATTTTACTTATATGATATTACATCCTCAATGCTTGCAAAGACTTAAAAGTAGCTGTCTTGAAGTCCTGTCTATGCAACAGACCATTGTTCTTTTGAAGTGTTTTCTTTAGTGCTCATTGGAATAGGAAAGTCAGAGGTGGGACTCCAAGTAGCACATGTATTCTGTGACCTAAGTCAGAGTAGACAAACACCCAACACACAATTAGTAAAGGCTGTCATAAAAGCACAGTATTGACAACTGTGCTTTTCATAGAAGTTTTCCTTGTCAATGTTGGCAAGTGAATTTTTTCACCTGATTAACAGCAAATAATTTTTTCAAATATGTATCAGCTTTCTGCAGTAAATCTGAAAAAATTGTTTGACTTCTAACAGAATGACAACATAAAAAGAAAACCAAAACAAACAAACTCATGTGAGAAATTAAAACAAATATTTATCTTTATCTCATTTATTCACCAAGCCCATGTATCATGGTTCTTATATCATTATTATTTTTCCAGTCCAATCTATATTTATATCTGCTTTCCTATATATCAACGTTTTCTTCCTGAGCACAACTTATTCTGAAAATATTTCCTTCTTTACATCAAGACATATTTATGTTAACAAGAGCTGGAAAGTCTTTTTGCAGAACCTCTCACCAAATTTCACTGGGTTTTTTTCAACTTTCTTATAAAATTATCAAGTCAGAATTAGTCAAAAGTTTCATGGATATCAAATAAATTTACAGGGGACTGCTATTGCAATATTTTATACAGGAAAAGCTCTTGCATTTGATTAGTCCCAGCAGAAATCTAAATTTTTCTGCATCAGTTTCCATGGAATAACTTTCAAATATGATCCCAAATCATAAAAATTTTATGTTGCATTTAAATGATGCACTGGACTCCTCTGTCTGATGCAGATGATCTGAGATGATCTGTCTATCTATCTACAGATATCTAGACATCGATATGTATGTGCATATATATATATATAAACTTAAGAGTACTTTCAGATGATTATCCAAAAGATTTTTTAAATATAATCATGCTTAAGTAGACTTGGACCACTAAGATCCAAGAACTTTCATTAATTTATACTCCAGGTAAATAAGGAGGGTAAGATTCAGTGGAGCAAAATAGCTCAGACCGGTAAAATCCAGTCAAAATGAAAACACTATTGAGCAATTGTGACTGTTGTCAGAAATAGCTGTATTGGGAAAAAAAAAAAAAAAAGGAAAAATTAAAAAGGAATTTCTACTCAAAACTTCCATCTGCCCTAGTATTTAGGCTGTCTTGACAATCCAACTTGACTTTTTCATCCATAAACATTCCCAAACTCTGCTTTTAGGATAAAAATCTATGGGCATGTTTCCCCTTTTCTTTCCTCACAATTAAGAACTTTGACTTTCTCAGGTTTATGCTAGCACATTGAAATCAAAGGGTCAGGCAAGTTGTGCTACAGATATATTGTGTACATCTTCCAGTGCATTTTTCCACTGAAGTCAGTTGCTGCCACTAGCATCTCCTGTCAAACACCAAAAGTCAGCAGGTGCTCTGTCTCTGTGTTCTGTGCAGAGCAATGAGAGTGGAGGATTCTGTTCCTCCCAACTCCACATGGATATTTACCCACCCCCCCACCTTTGCAGACTTTACCATGAGACATCCTGTACTTCTGAAAAGAACAATGAAAATGACAGATTCCTCCCTTATACAGCACAATGACTTTTTGAAAGCTGTATATACAAATCATACATAGGAGAGAAAACTACCCAATTAGAGAACACCTTGACAGGTGAAGGTATTAGGACATCTCCTGATGTCAGAAAGCAGCATAATCTCTTCAACCCATTCTGGAAGATGACTAAACCAGACCATGACTATGTGCACTTCACAATGACAAGGCACTTACAGGATTATTTCAGATAATCTCTGAGATCACAGTATCTGATCCACAAAGACTTTTTGCAAGGCTAATCTCACTCTGCTCTGTGATTAGAGATGTGCTTACTGTAACAGCACCTAACTTTGTCATCTGCAAGGACAAGGGGGTCATGCCACAGAAAGCAAAACTCAGGAGCAGAGGAATGCAAGAGGCACCAAGATGAATACATATTCTCATAAATATGGATAGTGCTCTCTTCATAGTGCTGAAGTTTAAAGTGGTACACATCTTTCAATTTAACATGGAAACAAAAAGCAGTATTAAATTCAACAGCAGTGTATCCAGAAAAACAAAAGTATAAAGGGCATGACATCAGATGTACCAAAGGTATCTTTGAGTGTTATCCCAGTGTTTTAAGCATAAGCCCATCACCTGTTCAGTACAGCCATTTGGTCACAGGGAGAGAAAAACAGATTTTCACACCTTATATAAATACTTCTATACTGGCAATCGATCTTTATCCCCACTGGTGTTCCTCTTAAAGAAAAAAAACTTTTGAAAAATATAAGAAAGAAAAAAATCCTATTAATTTGGAAGTTCGTTTTCTTATTTTCCACATCTAAAGACTACCCTGTGAATAATGAGGACCAGTATGACCACTCCAGCCAAAGGACAAGCATATTTGTTTACCTACTTCCCTTTTTCCCCTTATATCTTGACTGTACTTTGTGTCATTACTTGATTTTTTTTATATTCTTTTGCAACAAAGGTTTTATTGTTCTCTATAGCAAATTACCAGAACCTTCAATGGTAGTTTAAATTAAAGAAATGCCAGTTAGTACATATAAACACAGGATCATCAAGGTTGAAATAGACCTTCAAAATCATCAAGACCAGCCATCAACTCAGCACCACCATAATAACCCCTAAATCATACCCCCAAGTGCCACATACAGATGACTCTTGAACTCTTCCAGACACACTGACTCAACCACATCCTGGGTAACTTATTTCAATCCCTAATCACTCTTTCAGAGAAAAAAAAATTCTATCCTTAACTTTCCCAGGCACAACTTTGTGACATTTCCCCCCACCGTTTCTCTTGAGACATGACAGAAGAGCCCAATCTCCTCCTTGCTACAACCTTCTTTCAGGCAATTGTAGAGATCAATAAAGTCTTGCCTGAGCCTCCTTTTCTCCAGGCTAAACAATCCCAGCTCCCTCAGCTGCTCCTCACAGAACTTCTGCTCCAGAGCCTTCACCAGCTCACTGCCCTTGTCCAGACATGCTCCAGCACCTCCAAGTCTTTCTTCTAGTGAGGCACCTAAAACAGAGCACAAAATTTGAGGTGGAGCCTCACCAGTGCTGGGCAAGGGGACACAATCCCTGCCCTGGTCCTGCTGGTCACACCATTGCTGATCCAGGCCAGGATGCCATTGGCCTTATTGGCCACCTGGGCACTGCTGGTTCATTTCCATCTGACTGCCAATCAGCACCATCAAGTCTCTTTCTGCTGAGCAGCTCTCAAGTCTCTCTGACCCAAGCCTGTAGCTCTGCCTGGGGTTGTTGTAATGCACATGCAGGACCCAGCAGGGACTAATTAATTGAAACTGGCATTGGAGACTGAAATATTATTGTTTATGGCTATTTTTATGATGGGATTTTGTTTATTATAGCAAAATTGTGTGAGAAAAGCTGCACGGAAGACCATTGCACCCTGAATGGACCTCCTGACTGTGACCTGTCCTGCAAATTGATAGAGATAAGAAAAGTGACACTATTGTTCAAAGCATCTGGGAATTGATGGATAATACTGGAAGAGCATCCATGGCAGGGCTCAGATCTGCAGCTTCAGGGTGGAAGCTTTAGTTCCATGCTTATTTCCAGGCTTGCACACTCCCCTAACCCAGCGAGAAGGAGGAAAGGTTTGAATTCATGGCAAAAAAAGGCCTCTGGTCAGACTCAATGAACACCCATGCTCCACTGTGCAGACCAACACAGCTGCAGGGCCCCCTTCATCCTGGGAAAGCCACATTTACAGGATATCCACAAGAACAACAGCAGGAAGGGTGTCGTGGCCCATCAAAGGGCCCTCCCTGGAAAGGGGTCCCCAGACCCTGCACTGAAGCACTGCATGTGATGGAAAATGATGCAACTGATTCAAAGTCTTGCAAGAGAATGTCAAACTTGTCCCCTCAGGGAGGTACCAGGGTGTTCCCACCTGCCCAAATGTATAGTAATAATCCATTGGATTGTGTCTTTCTCTCTCTATCTTTCTCTGCCTTTCGGCAGGGGACCCTCACCACCAAGAAGACCAGATAGAGGGAAGAAATGAGACATCGCTGGGTCCTTTGGAGGGGTGATATTATGTTTCTACTTAATTTGTCTCAGGCACTCTTCTGTCCTTTCTTTCTCCCTTTCTCTCTCCCTCCCTCCTTCCCACACTTCCTTCCCTCCTTCCCACACTTCCTCCCACACTTCCTTCCTTCCTTCTGACCCTTCCTTCCTTCCGACACTTCCTTCCATCCTTCTTTCCTTCCATCCTTCCTTCCTTCCTTGCTTCCTTCCTTACTTCCTTCTGACCCTTCCTTCCGACCCTTCCTTCCTTCCTCTCTCTTTCTCCTTGCCTCTTTCACTGTTAAAAAATACTGATTTTTTTTTGTGTGTCAACATTCAACCTCATTTGGTTTTAATAATGTTTTGGGGGATATTTGAACCTTCAGGGTCCTTTCTGCTTTATTCACAGAGCTAGTTCTCTTTGCTCCTCTGTGATTGGATTGGATTGCAACAATTGGCCATTGCATAAAACTCCAATAAAAGGGGTTTATAAATTTTGTTTTACTAACCATCAAGCCTAGAGCACAGAGAGTTCTGACAAATACTCTCAAAGTGGTGTGGTCTATCACAACATGACTACTTTATTCCTCTGTGTGGATGTCACCAATTAGCAGCTGCCTAAAATCAGTATTAATAAAGTAGTGTCCAAGCATTAAGACATTTAGCAGCCACTGAACATTTGCAGCCAAAGAATGATTCCAACACTTTATTACTCAAGATTATACTTTAGACACCATTGCCCCTAGAGATGGTAATTTTCAGTTGTTATTTTAAATACACATTGTGATCTCACCTCTTGGCTCAGAGATTTCTGCATTCTTCCATAAGCTCCCACACAAAGGCTCTTGTGCTTTACAGCAGATGCCAAAGAGACTGTGTCATTGCCTCAGGAGGCTGGTCTACAGAAATCCAGATCCCTGCAGAGAGACTGAGATCCTGGTGCTAAGTGTGGAAGTTGTCCCCCTACTATTCTGGGGGACTGTGGGGAGTGTCTTCCCAGGAGCCACTGACTGGCTGACTTCTCTGCCAAGAACAAGTCAAGTAGGTTCCTTGTCAAGGGCTTCTTTCATGCATGCCTTTCTGTAGCCAGCAATCTCATGTACCAGGAAATAGAGCAAATCTGACAAATCAAACAAGCTGGGTCTCCAGTTCTCTAAACTTTAACAAAGGAGAAATTATTCAGCTGCTTCGGATGACCACATCACATCTATACCAGGTGGAAGAATGTTGGCTGAACAGAATAAAAAAAAAAATATCAAAAATTGCCAGGCAATGAACTAGAAAGTCTTTTGCCATAGCCAAAAGAGAGAGTTCCTGTGGAGAGGATTCAGTATAACATTGCCACTCTTATGGAAGTGTCACTTGCTTTTAGTGGGATGCATTGAGCCCCTTCCAGTAAAATGGTCTAAGAAAAATGACAATTTATCTTCAGTGTGGCAGAGGAATGATCATAACAAGTTTTGAGAAATACCAGATAGTAAAAGGCACTCATACAATTTCTCACTCCTTCCGCCACATCACAGTTTATATAAAGTGGCAAATTTGGTATCCCAGGGAGTTTTTACCTACATTTCCAGTTTCACCAGGGTAAGTCTAGATCTGAATTTTCAAGATTTGCTCCTGGGAGTAACATCAGTGTTTCCAGCAGGACCATTAATAAGATGAGTATTACTCACACACATAAAATGTGCTGGATTAGGTTCTTACATGACAATATAGTGGAAACTCCAGTCTGGATTTGCCTGGATAAACACACCAAGGAAAGAACAGCTAGACAGCTGGCACAAAGATAAGAAACAGAAAGACCAAAAGCATCGCTCCATATTAGGTAGTGCGGGTAAGGTGTTCCATGCCAGCTATTTCACAACCTACTTTCAGCATCTTGCAAATATTCAGCATCTTTCCTAAACCAACTACATACTGAATTCATACTGAACAGTCAGAACACAAAAGCAAGCCAGTCATTGCAGACCAAATGCACTATGGTGTAGTTTCCACTAGTTCCAATAAAAAATGTGCCCCATGGTCACTTCTAGTTAACTTTATGCCACATCTTGTCTCTCCCCTCACATCGAAGAAAACTTTGTATTCCATTTGTGGGAACAGTGAGAACCCAGGACTTTTTCCCCCACAGAATGAAGTTGTTAAAAATGCTTTTCATTTTTAAATACATTTTATAGAACCAAGTTATTAAGCATGCAAATAATGTATGAACACAGTTATGTAGCATTCGATCAGGAATTTTCAAATTTTTGGTGGGTACCACAATCAGATATAGGGCATACAAAAGGTTCCTGTTATATTCCTCCTTGCCAAAAATAGCATCTGCCAACATCTCCTAAACCCTGGAGGTGCTTGCATGGATTCTCCAGAAGACAATCATTTGCTGTCACCAGGGGCTAGTGATAAATCACAGGGAATCAGCACTGACAAAAATGTCATCTCTACATCCATACAGGAGAAGAGTATTTGTTTGGAATAGCACATGAAATGATCAGCTATGCCATGATATGTATCATGCTGCAGCCTGGTAATTCTTATGCCATTCTATTATTAATTGTGAGATGATGAACAACAAATAATGAAATCTAATGACTTAGAAACTGAGGAGAAAAATGGCTTAAAACACTTCTAGTGAAATAAAATTCCAGTTCAAGGCAAGGTAGTCAAGATTTTCCATTTCCCTGGAGTTTTCCTAGTTCCCAGAAGGGTTCCCACAGTTGGATTTGTAGCATTTGACTGATATCACTAAAATCTAAAGTGCAGAAGCATATGCACTGTTTTCTGCAACCTGTTTTTCAGGCCTACTGCAAGATCAGGAAGACAACACTGCAATGCGTCATAGTTGGGTATTTTCCCAGGGAAAAAGAAAGGTCATAAAAGATACCACTCAGTTCATGCCTAGCAGAGGGAATATAAATATATCTTTCAAGCACAAGATTAGCAGCAAGAAGGGCAAAGAAGCAGTAAGCTCTATATCAGCAGTGGGAAAAAAACAAACACTTTTTTTCCTTAGGTCACTTCTCACCTGAATCCTGAATTCTGGTATCACATTTACTCAAATCATCGGTATGAAATTAGATGGAGAATAACAAATAAGCTCTTGTCAGCTGGTCTTCACATCACTCAATGGCCAAGCACTAATAATACACATCAAGCAGATGCAGTCAAGGCCAATAGAGAAAGTAGTTGAACTAAATTCCTCTTTTGGCTTGAGTTTTGTGTCTGGCTCCCAAATGCTGTGGGCAACATATGGAGAGTGCAAACTGTGCTGCAAAACACAGTGTTAAGAGATGTTTCAGGCACCTGTGGCATATTTTTCTTCCACAGTGCCATGCCTCACACAAATACTGCATATTCTGGAAGGAGCCACTACAGCATTTGAATTAATAGAAGAAATACCACCCTAAATGCAGAGTCTTGAGTGTCATCTTATCAGCAACACAAACCAGACCATGGTTTAGGGTAATGTGGTAAAATCACAGACTCCAGACTGTCCATCCAAATATTTTCACTGCAATATCTTTTTGGTTGAGGTGGGATGGATGGTGAGTGGAGGGAAGAGGCTGCAGGGTTGGAGAAGACTTACCTCAATATGCAGGTATCTTACAGGACCTCTTGATCAATAGGGTGTACAAGAGAAATGTCCAGCAAAGAGAAAGGGTGAAAGAGACAAAGCTCAAATACATGCTCTCTATAATTTGCAGCAATATTTTTGTACTATGGATTTACAATAAATCTTTGTTGCTTCAAATTTACTAGTATATTTACAACTCCATATTTTAATATTCCTTGTAAGAGCATAGATATATTTAAGAAAAAAGTAATATTCCTGGGACATGCTGAAGCAGATGGACTAGTCAATGCAGCAACAGTAATTTATAGCAAGGAAGATTTATTTGTTTATGCCTATACCATAATACAACCCACCATTTTTTTTATCACCAATTTTATATTTTGATTCAAACTTGGACACAGCCACTTTTATATTTAAGCAAATTTTTTCTAAAAATAGGCAGTTGAATGCAGAGGATTCCACTGAAAATCTTCCAAGGAAATTAGAAGATCAAGTGAACAGGAATGCATTATGCATTACAACTTCATTTTAAATAAGCCAATCAATAGAATTCTGTCTGTAACCTCAGCATGAAAGGTAATTTATGTGGAAAAGCAAATCAATGTCCTCTGAATTTTCTGCAAGAGTAACTGATGCTCTCAATGGGGATCATTGACATTGTTTATTGGGAAGGATAGCATAACATGTTTGCCTCAACCAGTTGTAAACAAAGATAGGGAAGAATTAATAGTCTGCCTAGACTCAAGGAATACCTTAAAATAACTTTCAGAAGGAAATAATATGTACAGTTAAACAGAAGCTACTCTGAAATTAATATATCATAGCACTGACACAAACAGGTGTGCATAACCTTCCATGAGTAATTTTTCACATATAATTTATGTGCTGGCCTTAAGCAGAAGTACAATAGTCACCACTAATGTGTTTGATTCTTTAAAAAGTTCTTGCTTTCAAAATCCATCAAGAGCAGTACCTGCAGGAAATAAATTCCGTTCCTAGAACTATATTGTCTTGTGCATGTTCACATGCAAGTATGACCATGCTACATGACATGGTCAAATCGTTTGGGAGTAAAATATGGAAAAAGGACTTTCATCAAGTTCTGATACCTATGAACTGCCAGATCCTAGCACTAACTTTGTTGTTGCCATTCACTTGAAGAAGAGGAAATACTTTTCTTGCTCTCACCTGTGATGGGTGATTGAGCCAAAAATAAAGAAGATGCAATTTCTTAGGAAGTACAAGTTACCAGAAAATTTAAAGGCAAATGAGAATCTTTTATTCTTGGAAAAAAAAAATGAACCCTAAAGAAAAAAAACAAAAACCATGTCATGTGTCCCAGACATCATCTTGCTTGAAGAATCAAGCACAATATAAATATTTAATTCAAAGTGAGATAAAGTTAAAGGTATATATGGACATACATAGAAATTTCATGAAACAGGCTCAAATCAACATTTTAAGTGTTTTTCATTACCCAAAAATATCTGGTGGAGCTGACCATGAAATGGTCACCTAGTAGAAATTCACCCTCGAGAATTAAAGAAGAGCTTTAACACTCAGTAACTCCCTGTTCCCTGAGAAAGAAAAGCTGTGTCTATATGAGAAAATGGGGGAGGGAAATTTCTGACCTGTACCTGTTACACATTAGTTACAGGGGTCGTGCTTTGGGAGTGTAAGCATGTCACTGAAGGCAATACATCCGAGTCACTGAACTGTGCCTCGGGACATGCTGTATCAAGCAACACTGCGTTCGCCCAGAGCAGTGGGATACACCTTCTCAGAACGGCCAGGCCATTCCGGTTAAAACTGAAGTATCTGGAGCTGAGCATTTAAATGAACAGACTATGGGTCCATATTAAAAGCTATCTCATTGAGTCGCTCTTTAACTTCCAGAATCTAAACCCAAAACCAAGACCTTGTTTTCTTCTTTCTCGGCCTGTAAGAATGAAGAAGAGGTTAGACACAGCATTATGAATAAGCCATGCTGAATTCCAAGAAGCCACATCATAATTAACTTATGACTTCCTACTCATTAAATCCAAGCATGAAACCTTTCTTGGTACAACAGCTCAAACTCCCAAGCCTGCGAATGTAATGTTTGTCGCAGATAACAAAAGTGCATTTAGACAACTGTTACAAATTATGTGACGGAAAAAAGAAGCAGCGTGGAAAGGAAACTAAAAGTTATCATTTTTAGCTGTAAATCAACAGGTTTCAAAAACATAATGAAGGACTACTAAAGGCACACCAGCTGTTTTGAATACATGAAGTTGGGGAGGGCTTAGTTAATAATTTATGAAGTACTAACAAGAAGAAGACGACAAATCTGAAGAACTAAATAACTAAACAGGAAAAACATTACAAGAAGGGGAGGGGGGGTGTGGGGCAGAGTGGGAGTACATCTATTTTTATAGAGCAGTTTTCAAGTGAAAAGGGCAGTTATTTTAATTTGACTGATTACAGAAATCTGCCTATTAACATAGTCAGAGATAATGATTCCTAATACATTTTTGCTGACCCAGTAAGCCTGCTATCATTTCCACCCTAGAGGCATGTACTACCAACTTGCTTCAAGCAATGCATTTTCTGCAATCACTTGGTTCAGACATTTGGTACATTCGTATTCTGAAAATATTGCAATTAAATAATGATCACTAGAAAAAGAGAACAAACTTATAACCCCCCCACTTTATTAATTTTTAAATTCACCTTTCAAATAACCATATTCTGTGTGTGTCCAGTTGGGCTCCCTTAGTCATATGAAAAGACACTGCACAGTGTGACAAGACAAGCACAAATAAAAAATATGAAAAGATGTTTGTCAGATCACATACATGCAAGAGGATTCAGATATTCTTGCCACCCTGATAAGGCACTTAAACATCCTTTGCTGATGAGGAAAGCATCAGTGAACTGGGGAAGAAGAGCCACTGCCTGGAGCTTCCCAGGCCAGCTCCTTGCTGTTGCTCTGCCCTCTGCCACCAGCTCCAGCCACAGTCTTACACTGGTCACTTAGTGACATCAAGTAGTCCTTAGATAAAGCTCTCTGCTTTCTTTCATTAGAGTTTGCAATTGTCATGTAGGTTTTTTCCCTCTTGGGTCTTTGTACACCTAATGGTGCTGTTCCAACAACCCTCCCTCTGTTTGTAATACTCTCATTCTTATTTCTCTGCAGAGTTCATTTCTGCTCACTTTTACACTTAGTGCTCACACTTCTCTGAGACATGGGTGTCTCATGTGCAGCTGGGTGGGATCCAAGTTGAATCCTTATCTGCTAGGGCATCCCCCCTAAACAGCATGGGTTACTCTGAGACAGGGCTTCCTGTTTGGAGCAGGCACTTCCCCACAGAATGCAGATCACTTTTCTTACGAGTGTCAGTGCAATCATATTTAGATGCTGCTTACAGAAATCCTATCCACAATTTTCTTCACAGTTTCAGAGGAAGTCAAAGAATTGGAAGCAACAGAAGAATTCCTTGTTAAGAGAGTAAGATTGACAGAAACCACACTGAACTGCAAAATATTCTTACTGAGACAGAAGGATCGTTCCAATGCTTGAACTCAGGTTTTAGGAATAGCTAAATGAACACCCGAGATAAAAGTGCAAAAGTTTTTTCATAATACATACAATTGTATTATTTACCTTATCTGGCAATGGAGACTGTATTAAAAATTCAAATGACCTGTTTTAGAGAATTCAAATCCATAAGTTAATACACAGTCAAAATTATGAGAGGTAGGAATGGCTGTAATTTCTTCCTACTGACTTATTTGACTCTCTCAACTTCCTGATTCCTGAGTTTTTTAATGCCTACACTACCCCTTTTCATGCATTTTAGGTTCTTTTTTTTTTTCGAAACTCAAAAGAAACTTAAACAAGCCAAGAGAAGAAAAATCAAACACCTGCTACAGTATCAATCACCTGATACAGTTAAGATTTAAGAGAAATTAACTCCAAAAGGCATACCATTTAAATGTGTAAAGAGAGTTCAGTGAAGGTAAAAGTGATTCCATGAATTGCAGACAAATTTCCAGAATCATGGGATTTTATTTAGATATCTTATTACTCTTGAATTCCTGAGGAATGAGACTGTAAAATTTCTTAAATAAATGTTCTTTTCTTAAATAAATGTATAGTGGGAAGGCAGCCTGGGCATAAACAATGACATAAAACCAGTGTCACACAGACAATGTGCCCACCATTCAGTATGACATGCACACCACTCCCAGGCAGGAATTGCTATTTTTTGGCTAGTGGTGTTTATGCTGCTTTACTCTTAACTAAGAAGACTTGTGCAAACACAGGAGCAAATCCTGCACACCAAAACCATCATATCAAGAGCACATACCTCTGAAATCAGAGGCATGGTTCCTTCTACTGCTAGCACTTCTGCACTGAAATGTAGGTAGAAGCAGATACATGCATTCACATTATTCAGGACAATTTCTGCCTTTAGAAAATGAGTTGGAAGCATCAATAGTTTCCTTCTCACAGGACTTTCTGGTTTTTAAGTGGAAGGCACGACAAAACGTTCTTGGACAAAGCAAATGCAGAAAATTAATTGTATTTCGTTGAATTTACTTTTCCACCACAGTGGAGATGTCTCAGATAAAATATCTAAAATATCTAAAATATTTAAAATGAGACTGAACAGTTGTGTTTAATTAGCTTAGTTCTACCTGTTATATTTTTATCACTGATTTGCTACAGGCAAGTGTATTTTTCCATGATTCAGAGGAAAGCAACTTCTTTAGCTGAAAGGACTAAAATCTTCAGTAAAGAAGAACAGTCTTAGGACAAAAAATTGTACACCATTTTATGACAGTGAAAGACAGAGAAAATCCTTTTCAAAAGTATAGTGCAGTAGCTAAGCAATAAATAACAGCTCAATAGATTTTCATCAATGCAGCAAAATAATTATCTGGGAAAAGTTATATAACCTCCAACAAACAAGGTCAAAGATCAAGATATTTTTACCATGGTCTGTAAGCTTCCCTCTTGTATGAAGTAACTTCTTTGATAGAAAAAACTCATCATCTTCACAGGGCTGGACAAAAATGACCTATTATTTTAGCACCAATTAATTTTCCTTCATGTTGAGCCTATTAGGGAAATTCATTATAAGTCACACTGGTTATTCTACTTCTCTTCTCCAGGCATATCCACAAGTCCATGCTGACCAACCAAGCTGCATCTTTATTTCAGAAGTAAATTTAAAAACGTCTTGTTCTTTACTAGAAACAAAATTTTATGGGCCTTTCTCATCTTGTTTCACAGACGTGTTTTTTCTCTTTTTCCTGGAATGTGTAGCTATTGCCCTTTTAATAGAAGAGATCCCAGAGTTAATTTACATCACTGATAAAGACCCAGTTAGCAGCCAAAATTCTTATATGGTTGTTCTCAGCAACCATAACTGAGTCACCATCACATGGTGATTGTAAATGCACCTTATCTGAGGACTGCTGCTTACCTGGCTCTACACATTACATTTTCAGGGCTGGTATGGGATTAACTCCGGCACAACTTACTATTTCTCTGTGGTGCCTCAGTTAAAGGAAGTTTTATTTTCCTCTTGCTGAGATTCTGCCATGTTCAGCACCAAGAACTCCCTGGGAAAATACTGCCTTCCTTAAACCAGAGCTTTGTGATTGGTTTCAGTGTGGTCAGTGTTTATTCTACTGAGCCTGGGACTTCAATTCCAAGTGTCTGCAGAGTAACAGGCAGTGCTGCAAATTGTGGAGCTGAAGGACTGGGAACAAGGAGTATTTTTCATTCTTTCATAAGGCCCTTGCCAGGTTTGGGGGCAACTCTGCAGGCTATATAGGTAAACCCATTTTAAACCTAGGGGTTAAAATGTGAGTCAACAGGAAGAAAAGTTTAGCTGACATATTTGGGATGGCAGTTATTTCCTATCTACCTCCCTCCAAACCACTTATTCTGACAAGTTGGAGGTAGGCCTTGGGCTGATAGTTTGACCATGCAAATGGACTAACATATGATACATTTCCAAATAAATGGAAATCTCCTCACCACTCCAATTTGTGTGTTTATATGAAGCATAATGCCACAGGATTCAAGCTTTGAGAACAGCTACAATGAAATTTTTGGCCTATAAATGTGATCCATCTTCTATGCCATCTCCATCAAAACAAAATCCCATCTCAGTTTGTCATCAGATGACCCAAAGTCTTTGAGAATCTCAGAAATGACCATCATTTTAAAACCATGCTTCAGGTTTCCCTGAACATCTTAACATTTCTCTTGTGATAATAGTTTCAAGACCAAATACTATTTCCCTGGTCAACTCTGTATCAGATCCAGCATCTTACAAAATTCTACATTTTCCCACTTGAACACCTTTATTGAATAACATTGGTGCTGACATTACTGTCTCTCCTGTCCTAGTTATTATTAATTCTCTCTTAATTTACTATTAAGGAGGGAAAACTGCTTCCAATGAATATCTTACAATAGCTTAAATAATTTAAATCATTAAAAAAATTATAGCTTTATAATTATCACTTACAAATTAAGTGATGCAATTAGTGAGCAATACAAACAGTCTCACCACCTACAGATGCCAGCCCAAAGAAATTTCCAGTTCTTTACATAGAGCAGAACATTGTACAGTTTGTCACTAAAGCAGTTGTGAGCTGGAAACTCCCCTGCTGTGCCCCAGTGCTGCTGCTGGTAAACAGCTGGGTGTCAGCCCTTTTCCTCGCTGTTCTGGGAAGTAATATCTTCCTGGATAGTAAGTATTATGTGCCTGTCTTGAGGAAAATGTTCAAGATTTTGGATACTGGAAAGACTGAGGTTCATAGACTTAAATGAATGAAGGCTGAGGTGCTGTGTAAAAGGTAAGAAAGCAATTTAGTTAACTACTGTGGGTGGCTAATTAATCTGAGAACTGTTCGTACAGTCTAGTTGTGGATATTTGACTTCTCCTTTATTCTGTATGGAGACATTTGGTAATCTCAGTGAATGTTCAGACAAAAAAAGTATTTGGAATGCTGTGTGCCAGAGCTCTTCTAAGTGAAGAAAGTGCTACTTTGAAAAAAACCCTTGACTTAGAAGATTTTAAAATATAAATATTTATATATATATGTCTCCCAGATATCTCTCAGGCAACATTACATTGTGATAGTTTCTACAGCTAAACATTTTGCATCTCTCTGTTCCCTTTGACTGAGCTGATTTTATCATACGTATTCTCTAGCAATCAGTGCCAAGTGTAAAGGATCTGCTTATACTGACATCTTTCTGCACATCTACCACAGGAAGTGGCATGTGCTCCCTGTCCATGACAAGTGTCTTGTTGTTGCTCCAGTATTTGAGAGGACAAGAGGAGTCGGGGCTGAGGACTAAGATCATCTGTCACTAAGTTCAGCTTTTCTTTTTGACTTACCAGTAAACTGGTCATTTCCAGAATTCCAAGCAGTCTTTGTGTGGAGTTCTTCCAAGTTCAAAACCTCTGCTCTCAAGTCCTCTCTGAATGAGCTGTCTTGAGCTGTCATGTGACAACCCAAAGACAAGTGAATGCTTCTCATCTCTCCAGGTCTGCCAGATCCAGCCCCACAGATTGCAGCAACAAGCTAGAATTTGACCTGCCTTTGCTCTGCTGAATCATGCAATATAGAGCACTCTGGGGGGGATCCCTGCTCATGACAAAAGTGCACCAGCTTTTGGGGCCAGGCCTGTCCTGTTTCTCCAGTCCAAGCTGTAATTCCCTTCGAACAGAAACAAATGCCTCACACAGTTTCCCTGGTACACAGAGGCTATTATCTTGTCCACTTCATTTCCTACATCAAAAAGTATGTAGAATGCATATTCTAGGGTTTCAATTATAATTTTTGACATTTCATAGTGCATTAAAATGCCACATTTGTAAGCAGTAAACAATAATCACATATTAGGGCAAGAGAGAGAATAGCTTTAATAATGTGCAAATGTACTCATGGCAATGAAAAGGAATTTTTACCTTTAACAGGTCAAATTGTACAGCTGGAATCTCATCATAACTAAATTTCGGCTGAAAAATATAGATTTGGATGAAAAATGGGCATTTTCTCTGGCCTCTTAAGGGCCAGAGATCTCTGATGACACCACGGGACTGATCATTCCTTAAAGCATTTGAACTGCTCAACAATTATTTTTCCACAACAGTAGTTTCAGAATATATTTACAGTACAACTGCTGGAAACTTTCATTGAGCAGACGATGAGGGGTGAGTTACTTTCAGCTGATCTGGCTATGATAAAAGTTTATGCTTTGCAAATGTAATTCAGATCTGCTTGGCTTGATCACTAACACAAAGACAGCTGCTTTCTACAGTTGTCTTAATTCCAATTGCATGTTTTGTCTGCTCAAGCAGTAGTTATATGTCTTTGGAAAAGCAAGGAAGGAAACAATGATTACATGGATAGAGAGGGAAAATGTTCCAGATGAAATTCAGATTTATTTTCCCACATCACCTAACCTAGGAACCTATCAATATAAAGCATACAAGATATATACTCTCTACAGCTATTCTTAGCTTTAAACATTACCCATCTTTTGGATTGTCTGTTGCTTACTTTCAGGTCACTGCATCTCTCCGCTGAACACGACATAATCTGAAGGAAGTTTTCTGGGGTAGCTACTTTGAAAAAGTAAAGTCCTTTTGTTTTATTTTGGTGGTGTACCTGCTTAATCTTAACTGTCTTTAGGGATTCAAATGCAGCAGTCTGAATCTCTGGTGTATCTATAAGACATGTAGAAGACAGTCTGCTGCTTAATGAAAACCAAATGGAGATGGTTTCACAGATCCCCATGGATTCTTGAGTGATACAGCGCAATTTCCCCAAGCTTCTTGTTATCAGCAGAAACACCTAGGCAAGAATGTTCACTCTTTCTTGAGCTAGGCCTTACTGCAATGCACTGCAAGCACTAGAGCAGGGTCTACAAGGCAAAGCCTGCCAGCACCTCTCCTGAGACTGGATAGCATAGTGATGTGTGGCCTCTAAAGTTTTCAGTCAGATACCTTTGCTCATGCTTGCTTTCAGGATTGTCAGCAACCACACAAAGCACTGCTTATGTTTTGCACACACTATCTCTCTTGCGCACATATTCACTCTGCTTTTCTGGGAACTGAATGCGTTATTGACACAAACTCTGTATTTTCCAGCTTCCAAATGCCCCTGCCAAGCATATTTTTTTAAATTAAATAATGCTTGGCTGTGTATACAAGCAAACAATTAGCCACACAAATTTGGTGCGAGCAAGTGTAAGACCACAGCAACAGAGGAGAGGAAGTCAGGTTAATCATTAAAATGTGACAAGAGCGATTCAGCATTGTTTTTGTTCAACAACCCATGCTATTTTATTGTGTGGTTAGCTTTCCTAGGCCATGGATTGAGCCTAACTTAAGCTTTAATAAAACGCACAGCTTTTGTGAAAAAATGGAGGCCCATCTCCCTCTCTCTAACTCTCCTCCCCTGCTCTGATCTTTTCTCACAGATGAGGACTGAATGACCCACCATTTCGAGACTTCATTGCATTGCAGACACAGCTAACACTGTGTTGAGGACCAAATCAGTTAACTAGGAAGTTTTGTGTCTTTTCAAAGAAGGCAGCGAATAGTTTAAGAAATTGAAGTTTGGCCCTCCAACTCTTGAGGTTGTTCTCTATTCTGCGACTTCAGATGCTTCTGCATGCACCATTCTCACCCAGACCTACTACTTCACCCAGCTGGCCATTGCAATCCCCTTGATTAACTTTTAGCTACAGCAGTGCTTCTGAGATTTTGATTATGACTTAATTCCCATGCAAAAAGTAAAACAAGGAAAAATTTCCCATGGTAATTTGAGAAACAGTCCTGCATCTAAATGAAGTCATACCCAATGCTAATGAAAGAGCATTTGAAACTAAAGGGAAACCAAATGCCTCAGGCCATTTTGTCATCTGAGGTACACAGGAGTACGTATGAAAGTCTTCTGATGTAGATTAATAGGCATCACAGGTATGTAAATGATGTCTCAATTTGGCACTCTATAACTTACTTGCTCTTAGATCTTAAAATACCCTGAAGTGTAACTTTATAACACAAGAAAACTGGTTTTAATTCTCTACAAAAACATTTAATTTTTAAATAAAGTTAATTAGAAAAGAAACCTTTTATAAATAAAATAAATACTTTAAACTATATATTGAAGATCAGAGATTACTTGGGGGAAAAAAATCTTGCTTCAAATTTCACTACAGATTAGAAATACTATCAGAAAATCCCCCAAAAAACTAAAGCATCAGTTAGTGTTCTCATTCTTCTTATTCTGCACTGATGCCATCACAGCCTGGTTCACACCACAGCATGTGTGCCTTTACTTAACTACTTCCTTGTGGTAACTCCAGTTCCTCCAAAAAGAATGGCAACCAAGAGCCCATACTTTAAAAAATAACTGGCTAGAATTGTATGTTGGCAATTCAACTAAATTTTACCACCTCTAACATGCTAAAAGCAGGCTGTCTTATGCCCAAGTGTTTCATCCCTTTCCCTTTTATTTGGGCAATCTTCCCTGCTCAGGCCACATACAGGCTTCTGGGCACAGCCTTGCTACCCCTCTAAACTTACATGAAAAAGATTCTCAGTGTTTTGACAGCAGGTCTCCAAAAGAAGGGCTCTCCCTCTCAAAAGAGCTAACGAATTACATAACTCATAATTTGCAAGGCACCATCCCCACACCCCACATGGGAAAAACAAGACTGTGTAATAAGTAGGATGCTGCAGATAGGTTTCTGAGATTGTACCTTACCTGACCTAGAAGTTGCTTATATACACATGCATAGATGGATTCACACTGAGGTTTTACATGTCTCTTGGCCTTTTCACTTTCTGGTTGTAACTTATTTGGTGTGAGAACAATGCCAATATGTGCCACTTTAAGAGCAACCTTTTACATAACCCAGATTAAAATTTAACTGGCCTGTTTCACTATTCAGTATGTGCAGCCTTTTCAATGGGATCTGATAAAGATCAGTTTTGCTGGAACTTGTTTTTATAGCACTTAGAAAAACAGTTTCCCTGCCACTGGCTCTTGGAGCAAAACAAGCTTCAAAATCTGTTGTATTTGAGAATGAAGTAACATGCTTACTAGGATTTTACATGTGCAATAAATATAAGGCCAAAAAGAGTCTGGAAAGATTTCTAGTATAGTGTCAGTTGCCAATCTTGCTTTAGTTGCATTGTAACACTAGTTGCAATTGAGGGACTGGCATGGGAGGAAACAGGAGAGCTGCAAAATCTTCATTTAAATTGTGGAGAAACAGATGATCGACCTTCAGTTCCATTAAATCTCTTATCTTGTTTAAACACGTGCCTCTCACATACTGTTGGGAAAATGTGAATTTATAGAAACTGGTAGGTAATGATATTCTGTGTGCACTACAAGTGCAAGCAAGCCTCAAAGACAGCCCATGCATCTCCTGATAACAAACAGGCTGTCATTTCTGCAAGAAACAGTTCACTGGCTGAATGAGTTCTCACATGCATCAGCCCAGTCCACTGGGAACTCCTGTGAGCTCCTATCAATGACAGCCAAGACTGAGGTCTTTGAAGTCCCCATACCTAAGATGAAGCATGCCTATAGCAAATAAGCCCCAGTACAGTTGCATAGTTTGATATCAGTCTGTTTAACGTACTTTAGAAGCAAGCCACAAGAGCCAGATGCCCTGAGCTGATTATGAATCTCTCCTTCAAGGCAAGCAATTACTCTAGGACACATTACTCCAGGAGCTCAAGACCATCAAACTTCAGACTTTAGATCCTTGTGAAAAACTTAAGGAGGATGTGGCATTTAGTATCCCTGTTAATAAATAACAGAAGAATTTGTGATTACTTTGAAATTACTTTGAAACTGAAATGAGGAATGCAGTTTTCAGAGGAGACACTAAGTCTTTGGAGGAGACACCTTGCACAGCACCCACAGCACCACACATACCTGTGTATATTCCTTGAGACTGTTACAAAAAACTGTTTATGAATGTGCAAAACAAAATTACTTATGTGCATTAAGTACATGGTTTGCCGGAGGACTGCAAAACCTATGAAAATGCACTGCACGTGGAGGCAGAAACCCTTGTCTTTCTCCTAAAACCTTTATGCATTTCCTAAACCTTTAGAAAAAATTTCATATGGGGCTTCTTGAAAGGCTATCAGTAAGCAAGCAGAGGTAGTATCCTTATTGCTTTCATAGCAGAGATTAGAAAGATCAGTCCCTGGCTTCTCATAGAAGTAATCAGTAAAGATTTCTTCAAAATCTTAAAGTATACTTGAAAAACTAAAAATGATGAATAATTTTGCAAGGGATAAACATACAAAAAGTGACAGACTTTTTATTCTCTCTGCAAATAAATTAAGGATTTTTTTGAGGCATGTTTTTGGAAAACATAATATCCCTGTGGATATTTTTAGAGGTGCATTTTTATTTTAAAGCATTCTCTTTGTACTAAACATTTGGAATTTAATGCATATTTTGTGGAAGCTTGTGGTTTTCTATAAAGTTCAACAGCATTAAAACCAGGGTCAGATTAAGGTAACTGTTCAAGCTACTGTCATGTGGTTTTCTGCTTGAAAATACATCAGTGCAGACATTTTAAATACACAAGAAGTTAAAATAACATTTTTCTGACTGAATAATTTCCATTAGGCTGTTGATATGAGCTGAACACCAACAACAGGCTCCAGTGGTTGTTTGTTTTGGAGTGCTTGTGTTCGTTTAAATCTCTGTAACCATGCTGTTTGAGATTTACCTTGATTCTCTACTGCTATCTAGTGGCTATTACTGAAAATTATTAATGAGTATAAATGTAGTTAAACAAAAGTCAGCTTCTAGCAACTGATCTAAGTCCTTCTTCCAAGGGCTAGTCTGTCTTCAAGATGTGCAGGTGGGGCCGTGTAATAGAGCCAAAGAGCCTCCCCCACAAAGCTTCAGCATCTGAATCTCCCAGGCTAAGTGTTAAAGCTGAAACCAGCAGCAGACTGCCCAAACACTGTGTTTATTTGTTTGGTAAAACACTCAGGGAGCCATCTCCACACCTATTTGCACATAAATAGGCAAGTACTTCCCCTCTTCTGCTGCCTGTTAATTTAACTTACCTCTCGTTAATTAATTCGCTTTTGAGTTGGGCATACTAGAGCAGTTGCAGCCATCTTTTAAAATAGAGAAAAGCACACAAGCTGCCAGGTGTCAGTAAATACCTTTGTCTCCTTGCTGCTGGCTGCCCAACATTTCTGTTTGGTTCACTTCCTCCTTGACATTTAGAAAGAAAAAAACCCGATTCAGGTTGCCACTTTTGGCTTGATCAGAGATTTGTTAGCTTGGCCAACAGATTTCAAGTTTATACTCAAGTGTGAGTCAATAATACATGCACATGAGTTCAAAGTACCAGTAAAGTAAAACTGAGTATAATTCCTGCATATAAAAGGAACAATCCTATAATTGCGAGGTCATTCACATGGGCCTAAACAAAGGGCTTCCTTCTATCAGTGAGGAACTCTGAAAGGTATTCATACGTATGAGGTGACCCTAGCCACAGAAATGCAGCATCAATATCCCAGACCCAAACATTTCTCAGCTTCAAATAGAACTTCACTGCTCTGAAAGCAGAAACTAGAATGTGTTCCCTTGTTAAACTTAACAGATTAATAGAAAAGATGTATATTCACATTAGAAAATGATTCACTGGGAATCACAAAATCACAAAGAAACAGATAATGCCTCTGCTGCAGTTTTTCCTAACATTAAACCAGATCAAATATTTATTCCCTTTTCAAAAATCATTTGAGAATCTATACATATTAAATAGGATTAGAGTACTTATTTTAATTTCTTCCATAAGAAAAAAAAACAAAACATACCTGGCAGGAAATATCTGAAGACCAGTAGTTAGTACTTACACAGTACTATTCCCAAATCTACATATCCACAGACATGCATGAGCACACACACACTTTTGACATCCCCCCTTATACATAATTTCACCCCCACACCCAATGCACAGACTCCAGTCAAAATAAATTGGAGCAGGAAAAGTGCAGACAAGAATGGTTTGGCTGCTGGCAAAATAGTTAGCTTTCAAGAGACTCTGACTTAGAGAGGGAAGAAGAGAACATATTACAGCAAACTATAAACTGTTAATGAGCTATTTCTACTAAATGTTAATATTCCATAAATCTGCACTTAAAGCAAAGATTTAGTTGTATTCTTTTTCCTCCTGCTGTAGCAACCACAAAAGAAAAAAAACCTTTTTCCAGTATACACAAAATTCTGATGGTCAGCTTCCATTTGAAATAAACAAAAGCCCAATTGTTCCTAGGAAGATAAGGCATAGATTGAAGACAGCATGCTCAGTCACAATAGGAAAATCAGCTCAGACCAGGAGGTTTCTACATTGACTCAAGCAATTCTCCTTCCTGCCCAGATTTATCTTTATTCTAAAGGTTTTAACAACAAGAATACAATAACTGCTGCCATTCAGTGTTGTGAAAGAGGCTCTAAGTGTCTTAACCAAGAGAGAGTGTCCATAAACGTTTTTGTGAAATAATCAACATACATATTTAGTTAGAACAACCTCTAGGTCTACATCAACAATAAATTTGAGTGTAGTACTTCTCATTAAGTATATGCTTAAAAAGGAAGGTGCATGAGGTACCTGATAGAACTGGAGATAAAGGTAGAACAAATTCAGGTCCTCCACATGTTCTTTAAATTTCAGCCAAGATGCTCAAGGATAGATATTTGTAAAACCCCCACAGTCAACCAGCCACCCAAGCCATGATTTCCAGGACTGCAAGTGAAATTTGTGGAACGTACAGATATGCAGGATTGAAAAGTGACAGTATGCATTAGTCCCATCAGGGAGTGTCTCTGGAGTCTGTTGCACCCACAGGCAAGTTACTAACCACCACATCTGTGAGGGGACAGCCATCTTGAACTTTTTTGTCTGCCTGAGACTTAAAACTCCTAACTTCTCATATAGACAGAAGCCTAGATTTTCTCCCAAAATCTGCTGCCTTAACAATTAGGACTGCATTGAGATCGATCTATCTATCTATCTGTCTGCCTGTCTGTATTTCTAAAAATCATTTGCAATACTGGTCTTTCTAGTTCCAACAGACATTTTCACATTTAACAACATGTAATGAGTCTATTTTTTTCAGTCAAAACAAACTGTGTATGTTTTTGACAGTTTCCAATAAATATTCTACCAAAAAGAAAGTACAAAAGAGTACAAAAGAGAGTATACCAGGAGCACTCCAACTGCTTTTTATAGAATTCCTAATAATGTGAAACCTTAAAGTGCTGGACACAGTGGCTTTGACATCCGTGTGATGACATGGTACTTGAAATTTATATCCAGAAGAGACCTTTCATGTGCCTCAGCTTAAGTGCTTCTGTGAGGTGCTCAAACAAGAAACTTTTTTATCTTTAACTGATGTGCAGTAGCAGAAATGCAATAATGCAATAAATGCATCATTTAAAAGTACTCCATGCCCTCAGATCTCTGAGTGCTGGTATCATGCCTTCTTCTGTGGCTGAGGACAGTGAGGAGCAAAAACAAAACACTATGAAAACACACCAAACTGACACTGTTGTTGAACAGAGCTGCATAGGACTCAGAAAGGCAACCAACAACCCACTGAAATACTCAAGAACATTCACTCTCTTTTAGGTTTAATGTCTACCTTTGTCAGTCAAAGCATATTTTTAATTAAACTGAATTCACTTAACAAAGAGCAATCTTAACTAATAAAATACCAAAGGCTGAAATACCAGAAAATACTATCAAGTGTTAACAAATTCAAAAAATTAAGACAAAATGCTTTCTCTTGTCTGCCTATGGACAAACTGGATGCACAACTGCAAGCACTTAAAAAATCCAACATAGTACTAGGAGTCATAAAAAACAGGTAAGTTGTTTTTGTATGTGATTCAAACACTCCTTTGATGTAATATAAAAAGTTATGTATTTAAGCTACTTAAATGAAGATCAAAAACAAAGGACTGAAAGAAAGTAGTCTGAAGAGAAATAGGAAGTGAAAACCTGCATGGGTCACCTTCACAAACCAACTTGCTGCTGTGACTAAACAAAAAGATCTCCAGTTGAAAACTAATAATTTAGTTTGGAAAATTCATTTGAGTTAGGTATACGCAGGTTTTAGAATTAATATCTTACCAGAATTTGATCTCCTTTCTACTGAAATAAGGGAAGCAGCATCTACATTTTTTCTATCCATTTCAAACAATCATTTTCACTGGGAATAGAAAGCTTAGGAAGATTTACAGGAGAATAAGAACATATTCAATGTCAATCAATCAATCAATTTACTTGGGCATCATTTTCCATTAGTAGTATACTTCTCAAGTGTTTGAACTGGATCTTCTTACCTGCCATTGTTACCACTTCCATGAATACAGGTGGTCAAACTTCACAAGTTAATGCATTACCCTGCAACACTGGCTATGGGATAAAACACATTATATAAAAGACCTACATATCTGCTGAGGAACATGCATGATGTCCAGGTATAAAATACAAATCCACACTGCAAGTTTTGAATATGCTAAGGACAATACTGTTTACTAATAAAAATATTTACAGTTTTAAAAACATTTGTAAAGAAAATGAAAACTTTATTCTTAGTAGCTTCAATCGAAGCTTAAAATAGAAGTACCCTCTACACAGGAATATTTTAGATGCTTTAAACTATTTGTTTTTAAAAAGCAAGAAAAAGTCCGTGTAGAAATCTAACAGATGCCCTTCTCCAATGTCACTCCCATTTTGAGGTAAGGCTTTCTTTGCAAAACACTACTAAAAGTACTAAGTACTTCTACTTACTTGCAAATCTCTGTCAGCAAAACAAAACATCTTCTTGACACTTAAAGGTGACACTTTTTTGTTCAGCTAGGTCTATAGAATATACAGTTTCTTTTTTTTTTTTTTTCTTATAGACAGAGACTGAGTAGAGTTGAAGGAAAAGCGGATCAGCAATAGCTATTAAATTCCAACCCTCTTCCCAGCTGAGAATTAACACTACTGCTACCACAAAACTAACCCAGAAATAAAATCTAACAGAGGAGTGAACAGAAAAGCAGTCATGCCAACAATACGTGATCACTGTCAAGAAATGAAATATGTGCATTCCTATGAATCAGCTGTCCTTTGTCCAGACCCATGCTTTCAAAAAGTGACAGTCCCTTTCATTAATACAACTCTAAAATTAAAGATCTTTCATTTAATACCACTCTGATTACCCCTCAGCAATAAATAGCTGAGAGTTAAGCAAAGTTAAAAGAAAGGGCTGGGTATCTGACCAGACAATGGGATGGAGCTTTTAAGATGTCAGACCCTTCTGAACCTGGAACACAATAACATGGAAAAAATATAACCAAAACCATAAAATGTGGAAGAACTTGGTCATATTACCTACCTATACAAGGCTAAGCTAACTCCTGTGACTGAAAAGTTGAGTTGAATTCAAAATAAAGAAAATCAAACATCTTAAGCCTGGAAAGTCTATTTCATGGGTGTGGGTCAGTTCTCTGAGTCCCAAGCTCCATGCATGGCCCACTATCTTTTTTCCCTCATGGGACATCCTAAGTCTGAAGGAATCTTTTTAAACAATTATTAATGCTCTCTGCTAAAAAAAAAAATAAAAAAAAAAAAATAAAAAAAAAAAGCAAGAGAGCTTCACAATTTCATGAATTTGCTAAGAGTTTACAAGTGAAGAAAAAATCTTAAAAAACCAAAATACCCCCAATTTTTAAGATCTGCATCAAGAGTAACGCCCTTTTTTAACTATTAAATTGTTTTGAATTACTATTTTGCTACAGAATGAATAATGCAAGCATTATAAAGCAACCAGTAACACACCCAGAACTTTACTTCATCATGACAGTTTGGAATTTATTAATTGAAATCCCCCATTGTGACACAAGAGCAGTAACAAAATACCTGTACACTACTTCTGTTACAAATATAGATACTATTTAAAATGACTTTACATACTCTAATGTAGGCATTTCTCACTCTATGCAAGGAATAAGTACAAAAGCAATTCAATAACAGCAGCAGCCAGTAATGGTACCATCTAGTTTACTGCATCTTAGCCTACCACAGTGTAACTTCTAAAATAGTTAAAAAGACAAAGAGAGTGGGTTTTTTTGTTAATTTACTTACACACAGCTATCAATTTTTTAATACTATTTGACAGACACTCCTAATAGCACTTTTGTGACCCACTAAAATGAATGCTAGTCTTTTGTATTATCCCCTAATAACGGCCTGACCATTGCCTGCATTTTCAGTTAATATATCTCTTAAGTGATAGTTGATATAGTGGCCTTCTTGCTAAAATTCCATTTTTGCTAATTAACACAAAGCATCGTGCTGCTAAATAGCATACTAGTTTCACTGGTATCTTCCTCTCTCAAAAGACTCAGCTAAATTTTTCTGCAGGAAAATAAATCATGGGAAAAGCATGCTTTATCTGCCAGATTCTTAAGAGCATGGCAGGCAAAGGCAGTCAGGTTACAATCAGCTAAGTGTTCATTGAGTGCAGTTTTTTAGATAAAAGTTTTAGTGATGAGAAAAGTGATGCATTTATTGACAATGCTGCTGATCAAAGAACAGCTCCACAGTTGCATTGTACTTACTAGACACTTATCTGTGCTCTAAAATTAATATCCCCAAAATAATATTTGAGCTGTCAAAGCTCCTCTTCTGCTTATTACTCATGTGCACCTTCACTTCTGTCTTACTACTCACCTCCACTGTGAAGCATTTTCAGGTCTTTACCCATCTTCAACCCATTACTCCTTGTTTTATGCCTCCTCAGTTCAAGGATGACTCCACCTTTTCTGCTAGTGATAATGGCAGCAACACCATTAATGTCAACTCCTTCACACTGGCAATAACCAGACATCTGCTGGCAGCTAAACAGAGCTGTTCTGAGAGGTTCGCTTATGGCTCTGATGCAAGAAACTTGCAGAAATGTCTGCACTGTCCCTGTATGTAGTTTCGCACACTGGAACAGGACAACCTTTGGTAACAGACATTTTCTGTTAGGAAAGTTGTTTTCACCCATATAGACTATATAATATTCCTATCTGAGAAGCGTAGCTCTTCTAATACTGGAGTTGCTGGGCATTCTCAATCACCACGAATACTTTCCACTAGTAATGGATTTTTCAGCCCTGAGCACAAGTCCCACAAACCCTACAAACAAAACAAACAAACAAAATACAAAATCACTATCACCATCACCAACACTCCCCCCGCCGCCAAAATAATGAAACCCTCAAACCTAAGACAAGTGAAACACCATATTCTTTTTTTTTTTTTTTACAGAAACACCATGACTTAGTAAACTTAAATGCACAAGAAGACAAGCAATATAATCCACCCATGTCACCAACCTAGTTCCCTCTACTTGACCATTGTGAAATAATATGGTCATTGAACAGTTTGGGTAGAAAGGAACCTTAAAGATCATCTAGTTCCAAAGAACCATCTAGTCTATTAACTATTTGCCTCCAGATTACATACTTTTCCCCTTATCTCTCAAATCTCTGTTTTAGTAATTCTTTCTTCAATAACCTTATTCCTGTTTTCTGACTACTACTACCCAAGCAACTCCCCTTGCTGACTTGGTGCATTTATCATTTTTCCAACATTATTCAAATATCCAAAGTCTGTTACCAAAACATTTCAGTTTTCGTGTGCAGTTATTAAAGAAAACACTTTTTTTTTGTGGTGACTTACTAATAGGAAAAATATCCATGTGTTTCTATAGTTAATATAACTTCATCCCAGTGGTTTGACAGATAGAGAAGTACTAATGTAAAATAAAAAAATATGGTTGAATGTTACTTTCAGTGCAGTAACATGGTCCTGTGAAGCTGAAAGAGCAAGAAGACTACAGAGACATTTCCATTCTCGTCACTACATGGAAAGTAAACAATATTGTCTTATTGACCCTAACCAGTCAGGCAGCTGATTCATGACAATACAGTCAAAGTAACTGTTCCTTTTGTCCTTTTCAGTATTGTAACTGCTTCCTCGTGGGTCACCCCTTCTAAACTCTGCCCATTGACAGCAATGATTTGATCCCCCCTCTTGAGGCGTCCATCTTCTGCTGCTGCACCCTGGAATGATAAAACAAGTAACTGTGGACTCATGCACTTCTTTTTCTTCCTGACACACAGTCCTGAAAAAAAAAACCTTGCAACATTTTTTGTTTTCAGGGATACAAATAGCACCAATTGTGAAGACTGCTAATTCTGCAGTATGCTCTGCGCAGTCTAAGTTCCACATCTAGAAATTGGATCTATATGATTCTTTGGTTCCTTTAACACTGTTTTTCCAGTTTGTATAAGATTTAAATCCTAGTATAGAAGTAACATTTTCAAGACCTGGAGAACTTTTCACCAAGTGATGTAAAAGACATCTTTATACTTTGATTTACCATAAAAATTTAGCATTCATGATTACAGTTTTCTCTGACTGCTGTTTCCTAGAGCCATCCAGATTATCAAATCCAGATCAGCATCTGAACTACTCTGAAGGTACAGTCTGAGTTCAATAAAACATTTCCCTCTATGACCTAAAGTAAACACACTACATGCAAGGCAAGGAGCTTTTTTTCTAAGTATTTACACAATTCCAGTCTCAAGAGGTGTACAAGGCTCTGCTAATAGGCTGAATCATGTGTATTTGGAAATTCTCAATCTTTTGAAGATTACAGCCTTTAAATGCTGCAAGCACATTTTGATGTGCCTTTGCATTAAAAAGGAAAAGCTGTGAGAAACTGTAACGTTCTTTTGACTGCAAATCTAGGCCGTGATTTATAACAATAACTGTAGTGAACTACTAAATGGATGATTCAACACTGTTTCCACCTACCTTTGCAAACACTGTTTTCACATAAATGGGTAAGTCTCCATGGGGACTGCCATAGCCACCCACAATACTAAAGCCAAGGCCGTCTGGTCCTCTGTCCAGAGTAATGGTCTTGTACTGAGGAGGTCTAAGAAAAGGGAAAAGAGTATTTTGTCTGAACTTTGGGTTTAATACATAGGATATTTAACAAAAAACATTACTCCTTTTAAGCTAACCACTATATTTCCCTTTCCAATATAACTACAAATACTTGTGTTATAAAGAACTGGTTATTTCAGTTCATGTAAAATTCTGTAAACTACCTAATGCATATATTATTATACAAAAGTAGCTATTTCAAATACACAGTTCAGGGCATAGTTGTGGTTGCTATGTGCCACCAGGAATACTTGTTAGTGAAGTACAGAGGCATTGCCAGTATCTCCAGATTCCATAAAATCTACTTTAAAAATCCTGTAATGTCTAAAATTATCTCAAATAGTTTATGCTATTAAGGTTTAAATGCTTCTCTCCTAGAAGAGAATAGATGACTGTGCATTTGTATGTATATGTTTATTATACAGATCTTTTATAGGTTTATTTCCCCACATATACTTTGATAGTAAGAAGTTTTGGAATTCTGTTTTTCAAATTAGGTATGTGTGGCTAAAGAATCCTTTTTCTTTTTCCCATTCCTAAAAGAAAAAATGCCTCATATTTATGACAGCGTTTGATGCAAAACTTGCTTACATAATGCACCTTGCAGAATACCAGAAGCAGCATACCTTGTACATCACAAACATGACACTCCTGATTACCCAGCACTAAACAGAACACAACAGAAACACAGATACAACAGTGTAAAGAGAATTTCTGTGTGTATCAATTAATCCCAGCTACCCAATCTCAGTAAATGAATCTCAGAAACAATAGTGGCTGTAGAAGAAATCAGACAGCATCACAAATCTACACAGTCAAAAAATTTGCAGCACAGCAAATTGCATCATGAAAAACGCAGAAGAGGGCTTATGGCCCACAGATCCCATGTATACCAAATATGTTAATCATGATTAAGCCAAAAATGTAATCCATTATTTGCTAGAATTTGTAAGGTTTATAGGTTGAATATAATCTACAGTAACAGGCTAGAGAGGCTGTACATTCTATAGTTACTGACCCTAAATCATCCTGAAAAATGCCAGTTGAAGTTAATCCTGAAAATGAAAGACTGGACATAGGTGGATCCTGCTGCTGACCAGTTATGACACTCACTTCTCCTCCAGCTACAACCTAGGAACAGAGACTGGAAATCAGTGATTTAAGAATGCTGACTCTAAAATAGTTCAATGCAGCAACTGGCATAACAGTATTCAGAAAATACTCAAAATGTCACTGAGGATTTTTTACCTGCAACTCAATAGTGCCTGAAGCATTTTTTAAGATATTAACAGCTTGGGAATGAGTCATGCCCTCGGTAGATGTTCCACAGATGCTAACAATTCTGTCCCCAACCTACAGAAGAAAACGTAGAAAATCTAACTTAGTTACACAGATTTATTTGACTTTCAAGAATAGCAGAACTACAAAATGAGCCAGTATGAAAACAGGTAATTCAACATCAGAATTAGCAAATTGCACTGGTTCAGTGTAAGCAGTGTAAAAAGTACTGATGCTTTACAGAACTGATCCTAAAACTCTAGAAGTACAGGTTAAAAAAACAGAGATGAATTTTACATGTCACCTGAAGACAGGCAGACTCAAATAGGAAATTATGATCAGAGATTCTGTTTGACTTCATCTTGAAATAACATTTTCCAAGAAACCAGAGTTAAATTCAACCACCTTTAACGCAAATTGGATACAGCATGCATTTATGTACAGTTTCAGATAAAATCTCCCACTCTCAGAGCCTAAAATGTACTCTCTCTATCCTAAGCATAGGAAACGTTAGAGATAAAACAGACTGCACACCTACATTAGTAGGAATGACCACTACAATCAGCAGTGGCACTCGTTTATAGAACACATCCTTCTGAATCACTTTCTATGCTTTTAATTTTTATAAGCTGACTAACTCTAAGATCCAAGACTGGTTTAGGACCTCCTTTCTTAAGTTAGCACATGCCAGCAATTACACTTTCCCATGCTACCAACATGAATTCCTTTTTCATCAATCCAAACAGTAAGAATTCTCTCCACAGCCAGAAGCACTTACAACTGTATCACTAACTGCTGGTTTACTGTCTGTCTAGAGTAGTTACAGTGCATTACCCATGCAACATTTACAGCCTTCTTAACAATTAACTTACTCTTAATTTCTGAGTCTGAGCTGCAACTCCATTTGGGTGCATCATGGCAATAAATATAGGAACATCTCCAAGAGGACTTCCTACACCTCCAGCAATGCTCACTCCTAGTGAATCTGCAGGGCTCTGTTATAGTAATGAAAAAAAGATTAGATCTTTCTGGAAAGAAAAACACAGATAATTGTAGGCTTACCTCAAAAGATTGCTAAACTCCCTATTTAATGAAAACTGGAATTCCTTTTTTTAAGTTTTTAAGCTTATATGCTTTGCATCGCTTCAAGAAAGCAGAGATACCAGGATGGATGTCTCTTCATCTCAGTGGTAGGTGAAAATTTGCTGGTTTAGTTGTGTGTTTTATCTTAACTACACTAAGTAATTACAGAATTCAAAACCTGACTCCTAATGTCAGCACAGCAGTCTGAGCAAGAAAAAACAATGAGATGGGATTGCTTAAGACTGTCTGTATGAAGTCCTTAGTATTGGCTATATGATTACCCTGTTACGAATCTCCTGAAGATTAGAATTAGTCTTTATGCTCCCTCTAGTGCCCAAATGTTGAAAAGCAAAACCAGTTGTTTACCACTGCACCACACCCAAGTACCTCACTGTCAAAACTGCTATTACAAACTGGTAATTGCCGATTCTACTGTAGAAAGAGAATGGCTGAATACAATCCATGTAATCAAATGAACTAAATGCCAAGCAAAGACAAATAAATATAAATATTCTGGAAAACAAGATGCAGTTTGTGACTAAGCTCACATGTATAATTAAGGTGACTGAATTTCACACGTGAAAACCAGGCAGCTGTCATACAAAATCTACTCATTAGAAATATGCGTGAAGAAAAATATCAAATACAAAAAAACTCAGCCTTACAACTTTGGTACAATTCCCCTGACTTTACCAGAGTCTGCATTTAACTCAAGCCGGCAACAATAAAAATAGGTCCCAGGATCTCTTCCTTCTTTTGCTTCCAACACAACTCGCAAAACATAATAGCATAAGTCACACTACTTTACGTAAAAATATAGGCAGTGGAGATTGTACAGTCCTGAACTGGAAAGACAGACAAATTAATTTCCTGTTTCTTTCCTAAAACAATGGCCTAGACATCTTTCATTCTTTAAAGACACTTATTGACAACACCTACAAAACCTATTCCTGATACATGCCACTGCATGCTACAACTTACCTTTTTTATTTCAACTGTTCTTAGTCCCTGTATTTCAGAAGTTGCTGTCAAATGAATTAAAATAAAATTAAAAATAAGTTAAACTAGCATTCCTATAAAACCTTTTCAATAAAGTTACCCAAATCACTATGATGAATTCTAACTTTCTGATTTGTTTTATACATTTTAATCTAATTTTGATAGTGGCCATTCATTAAATAATTAGATTGAAATACTTCTAGAATAGAATCATTTTCTCCATTTAAATAACTTTTTAATAAGACTGCTAAGCATGCTCAAATATAATAGAAAAACACATTATTTTTTAGCAATACTTTGATCAGTAATAACTTTGTTCTAAATTTAAGCATGAGACGGCTCTTCCACATGAATCTGGATTTCTATGAATGAGACAGCTTGTCATATGATGTATTTAGATTAATTACAAAATTATGGCTCAGCTTAGATTGTCAGTATCTAAACTGCTGATATAAGAAGTAGCTAGTTTCTTTTAGAAAAAACTACAAGAAGATAAATATGATGAACAGTAAACACTTCTACAACATTTTACTGACTAAGGAATCGCTTTGAGGCCTACATCACATAGTTATAACATTTTAACAGAAAGATTGCAGCTACCAGTTCCCATGTATAAATACTAAAAGCACCAAAAAACTCTCCAACTTACTGGTGTTCTTCTTTAGGCCACTTTCAAAGACCTCAGATGCACCAGAAACTGGGAAACTGAACGATGAGAGACTGCCACTTCCTTCACTGACCTACACACAGTGTTAGAGTGGGATTAGAGGAACTTCACTGACCCAGCTACTAAAACTGTAGCTTACTGTGTTCAGTTTATTTTCTGCAGTATTTTATTTTTTCTGTGCCCAGTTAAAACTGAGTCAGGGAACTCCACAAACTTTTTGGTCACTGTAAATGGCTCTTCTGTGAAGCATCATTAGACTGACAGAGATTGTATTTCTACAACCCCATGCAAAGCTTTGAAGTGCTTCTTCTGGAGATCCAACAAGGTTCTGGTATCTGCACCTTCTATCACCTTATAAAGATTTTCTAATGCAAGTCAACCACAAGTACCACAGTAGGGACAGAATACAAAAGACAGATTTCAATACATTCTCATGTGGGCTCTCAAATGTTCACCTGCTGCACCAGCTACAACTAAGATTGGGCTCTCCATTCAACCTGACCTGCACAATTTCCAGAAAGATTTTCACTGTACTTGAAGGGCAAGTAAAGGAACAACATAGTTTTTAGTGAAAATAGCTCATTGACTGTGACACTTCTAAACATCTAACATTTCATCTTAGATTAAGACCAGCCAGAGTCTGCATGTTTTCATTTTGTATAGCAATACTGATTCTGAAGAGAGCCTAAAATGTCAGTCTTACCTAGTTTTAACCTGATCACTTGAATTTTAATTATGTCTTAAAATTATTTATATTTAATACTTTATAGTTTTCATCCCCAGTTCATAACCAAAGAAAGTTTACAAAGTAATCTGTGAGCTTTCAGAACTGTAGCTCCTACTGGAAAGGATCACAGAGCAAGCTGCTACAACATGGGAGATGCTTTCAAATGCAGAAATTGATGTGAGGTTGTAACAATCCACCATCAGACCACAATAAAATAAATAAGAGAAGTCTGGTGAAAAGACAACAAGTTTCCTGCTTCTTGCAGGTAAGGATACAGTAAAAACATGCAAGGAATGGAGAAATTCTCTAAACTTACTGAAGCAGTACTCCACTGCATGCTAAATACTTTGTAAGTAATTAAGAGGTTTAAAGCTGACTCTAACTTCTTCTGGTATTGATGAGAATTGGAGTCCCCTGTGCTTCCAGGCTTGAGCCTGGAGCGAAGTCCTTTCTGGATTATATTTTTGGCTGGATCCTGGATAACAGATACAATTTGCTAAACTGAACATATCAAATGGCTACTGAAAAACCGCAAAATTTTTTCCGTCTTGGATCAGGTATCTAAAAAATAACTATCATCATAAAACCAATCTTTCTATTTACTTTCATTATTTAATATTATTTCTTCTAAACTAGCCAGTTTTATTGTTACATACCTGGCTGCTCTGTGATGTTCTCCTTTCAGAATGAAATGGCCCAGCTTTTATTCTTCCAACCTCTAGTCTTACTGTACCTAAGGAACACTAAAGAAGCAGTTACTTGTAACACATCTGTCTACAAGACTAAAATCTACAATATTTGAGTGACTTTCTAGAAAGTGGAAGGAAAAAAAAAACATTAACAGAGGGAAGAATGATGGACTAGAAATCCTGAAGGAAGTGAGCACTTTGCAGAGAGTTCATGGCAGGACCAGTTACACACACAAAGTACACCATGATACTCAATACTGAGCAGGATATTTTTTATATGGATTAATCAGTATTAATTAATTATTATAATCCATTATTTCAATGCAGACATGAAAAGCACATAAGAGGACTAATTCTATTACATTGCACATAATAAGGAATAACTTCTGAACTGCCATGTCAACATACAATTTTTACAGTAGAAACTAAAAACAATGTAACACCTTGAAGTCTTAATCATTATTTCTCTTGATATGACTGAGAACATGGTGAATAAACTGGGAGCTACTCATCTCTCTCAAACTTTTGAAATTATCTGTTACTCTGGATAGACAACAATATAACTAAAAAGTTTTGGGCAGAAAATTAACTAAACATCCATAGTTTAAGTGAACTTTCTGCATCTGACTCCCAGCAATAAGCTGGGCAATATGGACTGACTGCACATTGGAAAGTCCTTTCACTAGCCTTTAAGATTTTAACTACACTATTGAGTATGCCTATACAAAATGTCTACACAAAATGCATGTCTCAGAAGAAAATTCACTCTGTAATTAAGTATTTCAAAATCAAGACATTATTTTGAAAAAACAGAGAAGTTATTATCCCAAGACTAAGAAAATTAGACTTTCAACATAATACAAGTAATGTCAAGAGAAGATATCAATCTGCAATGTATTAATATAGAAAGCACAGTTTTGTTGCTATTTTGTTTTTTTTCTTTCACTGGGAAATTGTCAGCACAAACTTCCACATTCAATGAATTTAATAATACATGAGGTTGCCTTTACTGATCATATTTTAACTTTATTATCCTAAGAGAGATTCATGCATTTGTCATAAAAATACACAGTAATAGGCCAATATATCAAAACAACCAGACATATCCACTCAAATAAGGTTTCAATACCTCATATCCTGTTGCTATTCTCTTAGGGATGACATTAAAAATGATTTATTACTAAATCACTTTTTATTTTATAAATAATGTTGACTTCTCTATGTCCTAGAAAACACTTGATCAAAGCTCAGGCAAAACTATTCCTCTTTGCTTGTATAGATTTAGTCATATTAAACCATACATATAAGTCTTATTCAGAGTGGAAAATTGAGGAAATACCTACCTAAAATTACCGCAACCTCACAAATACACAAACCCCTAAATGAGATTTTTAAATTATGTGCAAAAATAGGAGGCAATATTTTCCAATGAGTTTTTCCAATTTTTCCAATATTTTCCAACTCTGAGTAAATCAATTCCCATTTAGTTTTATTACATCTTTCTCTCTCTTCCTAAATTCTTCCATTTGATAGATCCATTAAGTCTAGTAAGGGGAAAAGCTGATAATCTTTTCACATACTTTAGGGATACTTCAAAAGAAACGCTGAAAGAACAGGCAGAATTCTCAGACTGATGATGCATTCTATTCACCTCATTCTACTTAAAATACACTAGAATTTTCCAAAGATTTTCTAGCAAAATACATTTTAGGCAGTTCAATACATTTCACTCCTAGATCCTACTTCTCATGAGTGAAAACTGAGTGGATACCTGAATAGCAAACAGTGACTGCCTACATATGAGTGACCATGTTTTATTCCACTCATACTATGTGAACAAAACAATTATTAACAATAATCTGTCAAAGGTATTTTAAAAGCCCGTTTCTCAGAGCTATGACAATAACTACAAGTACTACTGAGCAATAATGAAGTACTTAAAACTTGAATATATGAATGGTAAGTGAAAACTAAAATCTTCAATTAGGTACTCCAAAATGCTTGTCAAAATGAAGGAAACCTCCCACATGAAAAAGCATTTTTATTCAGAGGAGAGGTACATATGAAGAAGAAATACATACAGGAGAGTATACAAAGAAGAAATGCTGTGTTCTTAAATAAAATTTAAAAAATATCATGTAAGAAGGGAAAAGTGCTATAACCAAAGAAGAGTATAAGTTCACCATCACAACACAGACCCTGTTCTGGCATTCTCACTAATGGGCACATGCTGAAAACCCAGAAGTCCTCCTATCTACTTTTCTGACCACTGCTCTCCCCCAAGACCCCTGTTCCCCCAATAAATCCAAAATCTCAAGGACTTGCTTAAGATCTGGAAAAATATACCTTTTATTGTGAGTGTTAAGAAGCATGTGTTTATGTATCCAAGAGACAGCTATAATTAGCATCTGTTAAATTTTTTCCAGGGAAATGGTTTTCCATTGAAAATGCTGACTTAGTCAATCCTTACTATGCAGCATGTCTCAAAACTCTGGACTGAAAAACAGACAAGCTGGTTGACTACAGGAAATAATCAGACTTCATTCTGATTTGGATATAGGAGAAGAACATCAGGAAAAAAATATCAAGAATAGGTTGGCTCCAAGAACTGCAGGTAGTTACTTCAGCAAACTCTGAGAAAGCAGTTTCTTATGCCAAATGCTTGATCACTGAAAAATGCACTGTAGTATTTAATGGATTGTAAGGTGGCATAAGGCATATATAATAAAAAAAAATTAACATCTCCTAGTAGAACAGGTTTCTCAGAGCCCCATCTAAATTTGCACACTTCCAGGGATGGGGCATCCACACCTTCTCTGGTCATCCTATTCCAGTGCCTCCCCATCCTCACATTAAAGAATTTCTGCCTAATAACTAATCTAAACTTACTCTTTTGGTTTAAAACCATTATCTCGTCCTATCACTACAGGCCCTTGTAAACAAACCATGAAAGTCACTTTTAGACAACTACTCTGCTGAATTCTCCATCATCTGAAGTCAGTGCTGCATATCTTTCTGAAAATGTGAGACAGTTAACCAGCTATCAGTTTGTTCAAGAAAATACAGTGTTAAGTTTTCAGTTGTTCTAGGTAATGGTATTCTGTAAAGGTCTTCTATAAAAACATATGGTTTTCTGCATCACTACTACTCCCGGTTTTATCAGGCAAAGTATCAAAATCTGAATGCTCTAGATTTCAGGAAGCTTAAATTTGGATCCCAACTCATCTCACTTGCGTCCCAGTAACAGTCTGATCTCAGTCTTACTACAGTTCAAGCTTTCAGAAAATCTAGATCTCAACTACTCTCAACTCTTATCTATCCTCTCTTTTCCCGATACCTTTAGCAAAGCTGCAACAGCCTCCTGGTTAGCATTTCGGACATCTTCTCCATTCACTGTCAATATCTGGTCTCCTTGCATCAATCTCCCATCTGTATCTGCTATTCCTCCTTTGACGATGTCTGACACAAACACACCTGTGTCATTTCTGCAAATACACACATAAATTTTACATTACAGTATTGTTTGATGGTCACATTTATGGCTTGCTATTTGGAACACAGCAAAAAATGTTTCATTTTTCTGTTGAGTAACAGAAAAATGGCTTAGTGCCTCTAGGGAAGGCTGGTTAGCCTAAGCACAAAAGTAAGATGGATGGCCTTCAAGCCCACAGGATCTGAGCACCAGACCACAAAGGAAACATGATAAGCAAGTTCCAGACACTGAATCTCCAGGTACGTTACATACCTCTTCCCAACAATACTCAGACCAAGGCCTTTACCAGGCTTCTTCTGGAGCTCTATATTCAGCACATCGTACATGTCTTCCTCCTTGTACTGGGCTTCATCTCTGTACACAGTCAGACGAACTTTTTGGGGTGTCTGTCGGAGGACATTAATGGCTTCATCATGTGTAGCATTCCTGAGATCAATTCCGTTCACCTGCAATGAAAGCATATAATGGTAAATTGTGCAGCACCTTCCAGCAGACAAATACCACAGGCCTAGCCAGCAATGAAAACAGAAGCAACCAAAGAAATCACTATACCTCTAGTATCTGATCACCAGCCCACAGTCGTCCATCTTTAGATGCTGCTCCTTCTTCATATACTTCATGGATAATGATTGCTCCCTGTCAAAAACAACAACAAAATTGCATGTTGAAAGAACTGGTGCCATTTTGAACCAAAAGTAACTGAAAATTGCGACTATAATTCATCAATGACAAGTCAGATGGAATGAAAGCCAAATGCATGATGAACAAATTACCAAAACATTGAAAAAGTTAATTTATATTTTTAATTTTAGAAAGGGCATTTTTCTTATGTTTCTTTCGCACCTTTCTATAAATGCTATAGAAACAAACTGCAAAAAAATCTCTTCTATCAGACTTTAATTTCATTACTGTTATTTCACTTGAGTGACAGACATATCTTTCCAACCAACCAGCAAAGTGTCTGCTCCTCCAACAATGCTTAGACCAAGACCAGTCCGTCCTTTGGAGATATCAATGGTTGTTTCACACCCAGGAATGATGGGACAAGTAGATGGGTCGGAGGTTAACATGGCTGGAGTTGAAGACCTGCTTGTGTCTAAAACAATAGTGAAAACATCCTGGTTACAGTAACGGAGTTCAGTACTAGGAAAGTGACTTTAAAACAGCATTTTTCAGAGTTCAGTGACAGAGAATTATGCTGCCAATTCTCCTTCCTCCTCAGAGAGAATCCTGTAGTTTTATTTGCCATGCCTCCTGTAGTTTTTATGCCACTAAATACCTGAATTATACTCTGAACAGCCAAAGCAGATATTGTACATAACACATTCTATTTAGGATAGAATTTAATTTAAACACCTATATGGTGTGTTCATTACTTGAGTTATTCTTAATTTGAAAGTGTGTTGCTTAACCAAAAACTATCATCCATCAGAAACATCTTGACTCTCCACTATGAAGGAGAAGAGCCAAATGTGGTTCCTCATAAATGCAAAGATAGTCTCAACTATCCTCTTTTTTCCACAAAAAATTACATGACTTTTCTCCCTCATTTAAATGAATGCCTTTCACTTAGTTCTAGACAACCAGGACAGACAGAGGCACCTCCTAAATGTCTGAGAAGAAAGAAGGAAATCCTTTCCATCCTCCTGCCTCTGCAACAGGTAGGAAAGAAGTAGGTCTTCAGTATGGGGGCACAATGCTCTATTTATATGAATATGTAATCTGGAAATATTAGAAAATGCAGAAAACAGCTCAGCACATACAAAAAGGAAAAACTTACAAGCTGGGTCTTTCTTTTTATATTACAACCCCAGTGAAAACAGACATACAAAGAAAAGATTACTTTTGGCCGCTTCTGGTTCTGGTGAGCTGGAAGTGGGGACAGTTGCTGGTGGTTGCATATTTCTCCTCTCTGCTGGGATAGTGCTGGTAGTGCTGGGAGGGGCTGGTGCTGTAGTCAGGTTATCTGTCTCTGCTGGGCTGATTGTAAGCCTCACCACAGATTTAGATGTCTTCAGGAGACTAATAAACTGAATGATACAGAGAAAAGCTGATGAAAACTATAACCTAATTGTTCAGTTGCAAACCAAAAATAAAGCAGAATAACTGTTCTGCAAACTGGAGCTCCTAGTCACAATCCTGAAGGTTTTCTCATAAAGAATAAACATAAATACTGATTTTTATTAAGAAAACTTTTTCCATGAAATTTTGCCTAACAATATACCAGATGAGAATACTGCAGTCTTTCAATGGCTTCTCTACACAAATTCCTATATTGAATAGCAATAATTAGAGAAACAGAGTATTGCCTTTTAATCCTGGGTGGAGCCAAATTCTTATCTCCAGAAGCCAATGCCAAAATATCTAGTTAACTAAAGAAATGTGCAACTGTCATTCTGGAAGAAAAACCTGAAAATACTACCTGAACTATGGAAGGGAGAGAAGGACACCAGGGAGTAATGCAAAATCAAGTACAAAGAGATACTGAAAACCCTTCAAAATCAACTGCCATCTTACAGAAAATCTTCTTCAGACTTTACATTTCAGTAGAGATGTTTTCAGAAATTACTTAACCCTACCTCCTCACAGGCAACTTGACTCTCTTACTTATTTACTGCCTCAGTGACAGCAGTACATCAAAGAGTAAGACTGATGCTCTCCTAATTGCCCTTTAACAAATAGAAAGTAACCTACTCATGCCTAAAGAATCACTTTTCTTGGAAGCAAGGCAGTTGCCAGAAAAAAGGCCTCCTTGATTTACTACAGATCCAAATTGAGTTTGCAGAGCTAGAAATAAATCTTGTTATTTAGGAATGAAGACATTTTTCTCCAAAGGTTTGAAATACTATGCTTGGAATACAATTAGGCTGTTACTACAGACAGTTCCCATGGATAAGCACAGTTTATGACTTGGTTTACCACTGACACAATGCACTCGTGTAAATTTACGAATATTAGTTTTACTGGTTCTAACACTTTTAAAGTGGACTAGCTATGCAGAGTCATTATTGAGCAATAGTTCATGGCTTTTATCACATAATAAGTGTCTCTCAGTCATCAAGTCTGAACCACAGGGAAAATAAAATCACATTTGAAGTAGAAATAGGAGGATTAATGTAGTACATTAATGTAAAATAACAGTTGAGCTGTAAATTTAAGCTTTAGCTTATTTTTCAGTAGTCTCCTTATCCAGACAGTGCCTGTAGATCTTTGGTGTTTTAGCCGGCTTTGAAAATTAAGTAAAGTGTAGTCAAGAGAACCTCACAAGTTTAAGACACAAACACCTCCTACATTAAGTAGTGTGCTTTCTGCAACATTCCTGACACTTCAGAAGCACCTTTTCTACAGGATATCCCACAACAATTTCATCATCCACTGCCAGAATCACATCTCCAACTTTGATACGTCCATCCTGAAAAAAAAAAAATAAAAAATATGAACTATGGATGTTATTCCAAAAAACATTCTTCATTCCCTAATCAGAATTTAAATGTTCTCACACCTTTGCAGCTGCACCATAATCTGTTAAGCTTTTAATCACTACTCCATTAGTTGTATCTTCTTCACTAATGGCAATTCCAAAGCCTCCTTGATCCTGGGCAAACAGAAAATGGAAATGGTTAAGACTATGACACCAAAATGTTAGAATACAATCCCTAAAGACTAGCGAAGCCTGCTGAAATATCAAGTCTGGAGTTTCACAATGCACCAATATTTTTGTTTTAAACTATTTTTGGAATAGATTCTGCCAACCTATAAATAGTATACTGACTACCAAGATAAATCTGAAACAATTCTAAATTCAAACCCACTTCTTTGAAACTTACAAGGTAAATTGTGAATCCTTTTTTACTTTGAACAATCAGGGCATTGCTTTTAGGTGAGGAACCATCAGTAGATGGCTATAAAATTTTGGTAAATAGAACAAGAGAATACTTCTTCCAGAGACACAAAGCAATTGGCAAATCAAAAACAGTCCTTCCGCAAGGAAAACTTTGTGGTCCATTCCCAAACGGGAAGAGTAGAACTCTAGAAATCTCTTTTCTGATTTCCAGTAACCAACAGACTGCTGTAAGATGGACAGCATTACAAAATTGAATGGCTATTGAATAAAATGTGACTGATGTAAATTCAGTATATACCTTAGGAAGTTCCACATACTGAATGTTTTTACAAGAACTCAAGCCAGAAAATGCACTCGGGTTTTCAACACTGATATCAATCTAAGAGAAAAAGAAAATGCAACAGGTAAGCAACTATATCCAACATTTTGCACCCAAACAAAGTAGTGTGCAACCATTTAAAGTGAGTCTGCTCGTCTTCTAGTTTCACTTAAACTTCTAAAATCCTACTGACGGGAATATTAGACTTACTTCATAGTATAGAATATAAGACAAACCAAAGTTGATCACAGCTGTACGAAATTTAGCAACTTTACTAAAATCTCACTTGTTTTTCTAAGGGTTTCTTTCTCTTTTACTCTATTTCCTAAGCAGACAGGGTCCTCCTCTATCCAGAACAATGTTAGTACTTTGGTCAAATAAGTAAAACAAATATTTACCTCTTGAAGTGTCCCTGAAGTACACTGTGAAGCCTCTACTGACTTTGCAGGACAAACAGCCATCTGATTTACTGCATCTTTATTTCTGCAATATATTCAGTTCAAGAATGTAGTAAGAAGCCAATAGTACCACCCTATATTTCTTAGGACAAGTTTTAAGTCTGGTTATTAATTTCTGGCACTCACAATACAAATACCAAAACAGAAAACTTCAAGACATATATAACATGTAGTAAGATTGTGTTCAAAAGTACATCTATATTGCCAAAATTAAAAATAACAAACACTGTGTAAAACTTGAGCAAATTAAAAATTAAACCTTTTCAGTCAAACCTTTAACCAGAACTTACCTAATAAAGATTACTTTAACTTTAGATGGCGCACATTTGATTATTGAAGAAGCATTCTGATGAGTCCTTCCATAAAGGATCTGGCCATTTATCTAGATAAGGAAAGGCAGCAATTATTTATTAAAACATTTTAATTCCGTACATTTAAACTAATTTTTAAGCCTTAAAATAGCCATATCACTGAGTAAACAGCAACTGTACAAAAAAAAGAGACTTATGTCCTACTTCTACTCACTTCTTCCAGTAAAAATATTCACTATAATTTGATGTCAGACTAACACTGTCATAGTGCTAAAAATATTGTCTGAGTTATACTGGGTTGGCACATCATCTATTTTAACTTGCCATTGATCACTTCATGACTGATGGTGTGACTAAGCAGGGCCATGGGAAATTCTAACCATAACAAATAAATGAATTGCTTATATCCTGCAACAAGATTGCTATTATTTATTGAATCTCAGACACTTTGAATCCCTGAGCCATACACAGAAGTCTGAACACTGGCACATTTAGCAGAGTTTCAAACTAGATTTGATGAGGAAGAGGGAAGGGGATGTACTTCTGTGTGTCAGAGAGGAACCAGGAAACTCCAACACTTTAGGAAGCAGCAGGGAGCCAACTGTAAATTGACCCAAATGAACTAAGGAGGCTTCTTCTCAAAAGATGAAGAGGTTGATAATATATCTTAAGTGCCTCTACACCAATATGGGCAGTATGGGTAACAAGCAAGAGGAACTGGAAGCCAGTTCATCAACTGCACCAGAATAACGCAATTCAAAGCCTATAATCTAGCTCCTCTCATAGAAACCTGGTGGGACGAATCACACAACTGGAACATTTCAATCAAGGGCTACAACCTTCTCAAAAGAGAGAGGCTGGGAAGAAGGGGCAGATGTGCTATGCTCTATGTTAAGGAATTGATAGATTGTGAAGAGCTACTTCTGAGAAATGGCCACAAACAGCTCAAGAGCCTGTGGGTAAAAATGAAGGACAGAATCAGTCCTTCATCAGCATCAGACAGCATCAGAGGGACATCTTGTGGCTGGAGTCCACCACTAGCTGCCTGATCACAGTGAGCCTGTTGACAAGACCTCTTGCTTCAGATACAGAATTCATCATGCTCTCAGGCTCTCATCCTGAGGGGGATGAGACCTCCATGTTTGCTGAGAAGGTAGTACAGCTGACTGCAAGCAATCCCAAAGACTCCTGGACCTGGTATTGGACAAACCAACTAGAGAAGCAGTGTTACTGGACCTGGTGCTCATCAGTGCAGATGAACTTGTTAGGAAGACTGAGACTGGAAGCAGCCTCAGCTGTAGTGACCATGCCCTGGTTAAATCACAGATGTCAAGGAACATGGTCTTGAAAAAGAGAAGAGTCATAACTCACCCTGACCTTTAAAATCATGGACTTTCAGCTGTTAAAAGAATTACTGGATGAGAATCTCTCAGAAGCTGTCCTTGGGGGCAGAGGACCTCACCAGTACTGGTAGCTTTTTGAGGATACTCCATCCCCAAGTGTAGGAAATCATGTTAGGCAAGCTGGAAACCAGCTTGGCTAAACAAGGATTTGCTCCTCAAACTGAGGAGAAAGAAAGAAATGCATAGACAGTGGAACTAGGGACAGAGGATCTGGGTGAAGTACATGGATATATTTTGGATGTGTGTTAGAGATGGAATTAGGAATACTAGGGCACAGGGGGAAGTGGCTTTGGCAAGGGATGCAAAGAGTTATCAGAAAGAGTTCTATGAGGGGTCAGAAAAGAAAGGCCAAGGAGTGTGTACCTCCCTGACAAACAAGAATGGAAAGCTGGGGCAATGGATATGGAGAAGGGTAAGGAATTCCAAAAGTTCTTCACCTCCGTGACAATGTAGTCTTCAATGACAATCTGGCTTCTCACATCTCTGAACTTACTGAACCTCTAGGTGAGGGTAGGGAGAAGCAAAGTCTCTCCCACTGTAAGCAAAAAGCAATCTTGAGACCACTTGATGAAATTGAACAGACACAAAGTCAACACAGTTTGATGATCTGGAATCCAGGTTCCTGAGAGAACTGGCTGATGTAGTTGCCAAGGCAGTCTCCATCCTACTTAAGAAGTCACAGAGATCAGGTAAAGTCCCCAGTGACTGGAAGAAAGAAAACATCACTGTCATTTCTTGGAAGTGGAGAAAGGAAGACCAAGGAAGCTACAGACCACTGAGCCCCATCTCTGTACCTGGAAACATCATAAAGCAGATCCTCATGGAAAAAATGTTAAGGCACACAGAAGACAAGGAGGTGACCTGAGACAACTAGCACAACCAATGACATCTACTTAAGCCTCTATAAGGTCTTTCACAAAGTACTACCCAATGTCCTACTCTTCAAATTAGAGAGAGACAGATTTGAAGGGTGGACTGTTTGGTGGATAAGGAACTGGCTGGATGGAGGAAGCCATAGAGTTGTGACTGATGGCTGTGTCCAGGTGGAGGCTGGTCACAAGTCAGGGCTCTGTCCTGGGATGGGAGCTCTTTAATATCTTTATCAATGAAACAGACAAAGAAATTGAGTACACCCTTATCAGATTTGTAAATGACACAAAGATGAGTAGTGTAGTTGACACAACGAAAAATGGGATGCCACCTGGAGACCTGGCACACTTGTCAAGCGGGCCTGTGGCAATCTCATGAGGTGCAAGAAATCCAATTACAAGGTCCTGCACCTGGGTTGGGGCAATCCAAGACTAGAGTATGGACTGGGAACAGAAGTCATTGAGAGCAACCCTGTAGAGAAGGACTTTGGTATTCTTGTGAATGAAAATCTGGACATAAGCCAACATGCTAGGCTTATGGCCCAGAAGGCCCATGATATCGTGGGCTGCATCCAAAAAGGTATGACCAGAAGTTCAAGGGAGGGAATTCTCCCCCTCCACTCTATCCATATGAGACCCTTCCTCACGTACTGCATCCAGTTATGAAGTTCTCAGCACAAGAAAGATGTGGATCTGTCAGAGCAGCTCCATTAGAGGGCCATGAATATGATCAGAGGCTGGATCACCTCTCCTGTGAAGAAAGGCTGAGAGTTGAGGTTGTTTAGCCTGGAGAAGAGAAAGCTCTGGGGACACCTCTGACAGCCTTCCAGCACTTAAATGGGGCTTACAAAAAAGAGGAAGAATAATTTTTTATGTGGAGTGATAGGGATATGACAAGGGGCAATGGTTTTAAACTGAAGAAAGTTTTAGATTAGGTATCAGGAAAAAAACTCTTTACCCAGAGGATCATAAGGCACTGCCCATAGAAGCTGTGGATTCTCCATCCCTGGAAGTGTTCCAAGGCCAGACTAATGGGACCTGAGCAACTTGTTCTGGTGGTTGGCAACCCAGCCATTGAGGAATATTTTCAAGTAGATGATCCTTAAGGTCCCTTCCAACCCAAGCCATTCTATGACTCCACACTTACTATCTGAAGATGTGACCTGGCAATCTTTTTTCCATTTGGCAGAGCAGAATGTTCACTATAACCTTGAAACACCTACGACTCAGACATGAGACTAAGGCCATTATTTGCTTGTATTTTATTAGTTGCATTTTTTCTTGAAAATGGGAAAAACCACGGTGCTGAAGTAAACTAAAGAAAAAAGAAATAATTGAAAAAGAACAATTTAGACCTAGACAAAGGGAAAGTAAAAAAATGCACACAGGTATCACTAACAGAAGCAGTAACACAACCAAACAACAGATGCAAGACACTATACTGAGGGCTGAGCATAACATTAACCACCTCCTATGCAGGGTGTGTGCACCAGGCATGGTCACAAGGGATACTGAGCCCTGTCATTTACACTGGAGTACAGAAACCAAATGCAGCACTCCCTGCATGAAAATACAAGCTCACGAAAAATATATGGTCAGGCTGCCAAGAGAGAGAATGGGACATGGCCCTCAGTAACTGATGGACAGCTACTTGGGAACATAGAGAGCAAGCACAAATGCCTCCTCTCAGAAGAAGTTGAGGCAATTTCTTAGCATTAGTCTGCAGTTTACAGTATGGACAGTAAGTAACAAATCACAAGATGGTAGATTCAGACAGATGTGTTTCAACATGTTTTCAGAATATTCCACCTCTTCAACATCAGGATTTTAAAAACAGATGTTTCAAGTGAACTGTCTCACAATACTGGAGTCTGCAAGAAAGTTCCCTCCATGAGACTTGGTCTACAGTGCCACAAATCCCTTCATTTCTTTCCTAGTCTGCAAGTTCCAGCTTATGTAATTTACTCTCTCAGTGTCTCCATCAAGTTTCCTTCAGATTCACCAACCCCTCTCCCCAGTACATCCTCAAACACCTCCACATATATCTTTGAAGTTACACCAAGCAGTTCTGTGAGGGCAATGTTACCTACTGCTCTCAGAAAGAATGGGAAAAGCTATAGTAGAGAATACATCTCCAAGTATCATCAACTGGGCTGTGGGAATATAGAAACATAAATTACGTTCATATATGTACTTGAAACGTCAGCTGCATGTTTAGTGGTTTGATTACTCCAGTCCATAGAAAACAGCACCCAAACACATCGTGAGTTAGAAGTCCATAATAAAAATAGATCTGTTCCTGTTTCTCAGTTTAATTTTCACGTTCTTTGTTACACAGTATAAAAATACATTGCTATTATCACACTTCTAATAAACAGAGAAGGAATTAGAAACTCTGGAGTACTCCACAAATGGACAGACTGGAAGACTTCTGTATTTTTCAAGGTCTGCAATTCACTGCCATTCCAAACATCTCCGTAACTCAGATACTGCTGTCATCCCACACTTCTATTCGACACATCTTCATTCAGAATTGCTGAATCTTCTGAGTTGGAAGGGACCCACAAGGATCATTAAGTCCAACTCTTAAGTAAATGGTGCATACAGGGATGTAACCCACAACTTGATGTTATTACAACCAGGAAAAAAACCCACTATATTTGGCATACATCAGAAGGAAATTCTGATAGCACAGTGATATGAATTTGGATAAATTTGGGATTTCAAAGTCCACTGAAAAATATATATATTTCAGCAAGAACCTGGTATTTGAAGTCAGTACATTTGGGCTTCAGTATAAATTGGAAAAACTCACCTCTAGTAACTCATCAGCAATATGTAACCTGCCATCTTTTCCAGCTGCTCCATTTGGATCAATTCCCACTATAAAGACACTCATCCTGGATCGGTCTTTGTTACCAGCAAGACTCAGTCCCAGACCTGACTTTCCTTTTTCCAGTTCAATCATATGTAGCTGCCCTGGTAGATTTCCATAGCGCTGCACAATCTTTTCTAAACGTAAAAATGAGGGAAGCAGAGGTTGGATTTACATTAGAAAGTTTCACAAGTCACCTAGAGAGGCAAGATCAGTGCTCAGGGGGCAGTATCTGACAGCAGTAGCCCAAAATGGATGATTAAATTTTCAGTGTAAACCTCACCTTGTTTTAAACTAAGCCTTAGGTGACTTATAATATTTCTAGCTTCTTGCTTTCCTTAAAACTTCAGAAAATATTATAACTTTTCTTTTTAAAAAAAATCATACACAAAAGAAGTAATCTTCTTAGTAGTAACACTTTCATGTAACAGATATTATCACATTTATCACTACCAGCAGTTAACTGGAGTATACTGAAATTCTTCAGAAGTCCTACATTGAATTTGGACCATGGAGAAACAAAAAGATTGCAGTGCAGCGAAGAAAAAGAAATAAGTCATATTTTACTATGTGCATCTAACCAAGCAGCTAAAACAGCAACCTTAGCACCCAAACCATGATGCGCAGGAGAAAGAAGCAGCTCAAACTGAATGCCCCCACACTGTGTCTTATACAGTACAATTTTAACACTGAGTGTTTTAAATATTAACAGAGGAAAAACTTACTCCAGCTGTAACCGAACTCATCCTCCTTCTCCACATCTTCTGGGACTCTGACAGAAGATGACTGTGCAACATCACAGCTCATTCCTGAGAATGCTGAAGGAGGGGGCAGAGGCATGTTACAAAGTGAAGTCTTTTCTGGTTCTGTATCAGACTGACCAAATGCCTGTGGAGAATAAGAGAAATGAAGTGTCTAAGAAGATGCATGCTCTCTGTAGGGCAAACTAGTATACAAAAATGTCAGAATGGCAATGACTGTAGCTTCAAAGTTTCAATACAAGCAGCTGAAACTCTAAATTAATAACAGCGCACAGAAAGGCAGAGAGATCAAAGGCAGAAACAAACACCAGGCAAGGTAAGAAAAAACATCACTCCAAAATGTATCTGGAAGCAAACAACTCACAGTAAAAGCCCAATTCAGTAAAGTTTTATGTGCAACTTTATGTTTCAGAAAAAGCCTCTTATGAAGACTGGAGTGCCTTTGTTTTAATGCCAGATTTGTAAAAAACTTATAACCAATTTTATTTTTAAAAGTCATCACATGTAATTTTCTTCCATCATATGCTTCGAAAGTCAATTATGAGGAAAGAGAAAGTGAACAAAAAACTGAGAACTTTCAAAAATACCTACCGGAAAAGAAAAGTAACTGGCATATTAACTGAAAGGACAGTTAAAAACCTAAATTAAACAGATAATAACTGAAGAAATCCATAGTGACTGGACCTTTTCAGTCTCATTTACTAGTTTCCTATAAGCTGCACAGAGAAGATCAAATAAAGGAGAATATAGGTTAAATAATTCACAAGAGACTTATACTTTTGGTCTTGATGTGTTCTATTCATATTCACAAAAGGTTAAAAGCTATTAACGCATGACTACTCTAATATAATGGTTAAATGCCCAAATCCACAGCCTTGCAAGCTACCATTCAAGACAGTCTCCTGAAGGAATATGGACTCTGATAACAGATTTCACTACGTAAAATTTGTGTAATTTTGCCTTGTTCAGAATAAATATGTAAGCAAGCAACTTCTCTATGAATATCATCATTCTTTAGCTTATGCATGCCCAAGAGATCTTGATACTTGGCAGATCAGCTACTGAAGTAAACAATGAGAATTTGGAATAAAAATTAAGTATGTTTACAATACTCAAGTTTTTAGGTGCATTACCCTAGCTTTTTAACCCTATTCTCATAATTTCAATTCTGACTACCTCCAACAGCAAGTTTGAACAGTATCTCAGATGGTGTCTTTAGGTACCAAAATCACTCAGGTAATAATCTCTTCATCAGAGGCAACAGTGAAATGAATAACAACATACACCTCAGAAGACTTTATCAGCCTTCAAATTGAAGGTGTTGAGAAACCTGGGAAATCAGCAGTTTAGTAATTTTGAAATTTAAGAAAGATCCCATATCTAAACAGAAATTACTTATCTTCACTCTATAACTCCGAAGGAATAAAGATATTGCAAATGCCCTATTTCAGTTCTCTCATCCTGCTTCTGGTTGAAAAAAGATTTTCCTTTCATTTAGGAACTTGTGCTAGGAACTTAACTAAGAAGTCACTAAATGTCAAAAGTCTGGGAAGTGGGACACCCAAGCCAATAATTTTTATAAAAAATGTATGTAAGTGTTATATGACTTTTTGTATCATTAGTTACATTGCATGGTGCTTCAAATCTAAGACAATGTCATCCTCCTATGATACCTAACATCCCCAAACTGAAGCAACAAAATGCTAGCAAAAACATTGTCAGAATGAGAGAAGAGTAGAAACACTACCTAGTAACATTAAAAATTATTTTTCACAATCAAAAATTCATGTGTGCACAAAAAGAAAAGTTGGCAATAAACCTCCACATTGAGGAGGGGCAAAAGGGAGAGAAGTTCTAGAAACACTCTCTTTTTCAGAGTTCTTCTTAGAGTTTTACTAAAGCTAAATGATATCCTGGAAAAATGAGGAAATACAGTGTTGTGGTGAGCTGACCCTGGCTGGAGGCCACATGCCCACTGAAACTTCTCTATCACTCCCTTCTTCAGCTGGATAGGGGAGAAAAAATACAACAGAAGTCACCCCATAGCCTACCCAACTACCATTATCTTTCAGCACAAATGTGAGATCAAACCAGATCAGCAAACCTTAGTTTTTAGGTTTTAAAACCAAAATTAACATATTTATTTAACAAATTTAGAGGTATTATTTGTAAGTGACAGTGTCCAAGAGCAGCAAAAATTTAAGGAAAACATTACCAAAAAAACCCCAAAAGAGATATAAAGGACTTCTTTAAGAATCATAAGGTGTGGATGTAGAGCTACATCCCTGATATATTAGCACTTATTAACTGCAACCAACATAATATGACTTTTAAAAAATCCATCTTTTGTACCATTGTGAATGCATAACAACACGTTCAGATAACAATCTGAACATTTCTGAGGTTTAAGGAAATGCTGAAATGAAAGTGAAAGCAATGCTCCTGTGTAGGAGGGTAAAACCGTGGTACAATGCCATTTGAGGGGAGTGGAACATGTCCTGCCTGCAGAACTCAGCCTGACACATTTGAACTGCCAGAAGCAGAAGCCAGTCCCCACAGTTTACACACACATAAGACTTTTGCTCCCTGAATCGGGCAACACACATAAAACCTAAAAGGCTTTAACTCATGAAATACTTTCAGTGTACCACACCACAGTATTTCATTTAAAATGCAAAGTATCCAACAGTTGCTGAACCCATTTAGCTATCAGGGTCAGTCTGATCAAAGCCAAGCAAATACTGAAAATGGCAGCAAGTCTGGAACTTGAAAAAATGAAGGCACAAAAAAGGAAGAAGAAGCAGTATTCCAGAAGTTATCACAGGCCATGTACAAATGTACAGCACACATACAATAGGATCAACTGATGGGAATTAAGACAAACCTTGAATGGTGTGGGAGCAAAAGGGTTAGTTGGGGAACAACGGAAGGTAACCCTAATTGGATTCGATACCTCCTACAGTAACAGAAAATCCACATGTTACAGCACCTTTGGCAATTACAATTCAATTACATATTCATTTTACTAACTGCAGCAACTTTATTAGCTTGATTTATAAATGGAAAAAAGTATTTAAGGGGTTACTAAGTAAGGACTCTGATTCATCAAAGTTTCTCACTATACATGACCCTGCGTTCAGAAAAGGAGATGACAAAAGGCCATTCTTATATCAATGTTAAGAAAGGAATAAACTACATAAACTACAAGATCATGAGGTTTTCTTTTAAAATGTGTGCAATGTTTTTCAGAAGTATTTTTGAAAATATAGAAAACATAAGTCATCGTTTATGTCTACTCCCTTTCCTCAGAACTGTAACAAACACAAAAAGATTTCAAAATATACATGCAATTATACACCACATATCATAAGTAATCATTGCACATTCATATTTTCGACAACATGAGAAAAGAGACAAAGGACACAATCACTTCCAAGAGGTAAAACCAGCTAGAAATTATTTTATTAAACTAAAAATGCATGCATATTAAGATAAAGGTTTTTTTATTAGAGGCTAATGCTATTCCCATTGCAAACGACATGCAGTAAGTAAACACTAGCCACAAAAAAAAAAAAAAAAAAAAAAAAAAAAAAAATAACTTTTTCTGCATTTTCAAAGACATCAGCATCCTATTCATGGTGCATTAAAAGAATTTTCAAAAAGCTGCCAGGTTGTTTTGGTTTTTTCATGCAAAAATAGAAGAGAGGTATCAAAGCAGGAAAGTCATAACCACAAAAAGAAGCACATTGCAGCAAAACACCTTACACTGATGAGAGAGTTACACTTAGTCAGCACTTTAACATATACTCCAGGGACTGATCTTATAACTGGAAACCTACTCCTTTGGTGGCTTTGAATAGATCAGATTTAGTGGTTATGATTAATGGAGCTGGCATCTTCTAACTTTTCCATTACATTTCTACATGCATGTCTGTGTCTTTTAAATTCACAACATAGAGTTCTCAAGCTCATCAGCATAGCAGATAACCTAAACTGGTATGAAGGAATTTAAACACAGAGAGACAGCAATGGGAAAGAAGCACACATAGGATTTTTGGTGAGTGAAAAGATAGTGTGTCATCATCCAACCTTAGCTGTGTTGAACTGAGAAGAATCAGCAAATGGGTTAGTACTGCTGAAGACAGCTGGCCTACTGAAAACACTGTTCTGTGGGAAAGGCAGGGAAGGGTCCTAAAAGGAAAGCATAACAGAAACTAAGCAAAAAAAAAAAAAGTTTTAAATGAACCCTTTCCACTCATTAACCAAACATATTCATTTAGTTGTTTGGGCTAACCAAACAAGGTTCACATTCTGCACTTGACAGATCTGTGAAATTGGGCAAAACTGTATTTGCCCTGTGTTTCTGATGCTCTGTCAGCAGAGAAGGAAAGTACCAATCCTTGCACCTGTTCTAGACTGCAAAATACATCAAGTGCAGAATTACACAGCATTTATGTGCTGTGATATTTGGACAATTTTTTCCAACCATCTCAGCATAGGGGACACTCTAGCACATTAATAAATTGAAAAAAATTATAGATTTCTGGGTTAGGATGAACACCATTATCTGTAGTAATGCAGTAGGTTTAGTTGCATTTTGAAAACCACATATCATCATAATTTAACTTCGTGGTAATACATTCACTGTTTATTTTGTAGAAGTAAGGGCTTAGTAATATTAGGCATCTTTAAGCAGATTTCATATCTAATAATAACTTTTACAGAACAATTTGTATATGTGCATATGCATGTGTAACTGCCTGAATTTATAGTTTATTGAAACTAAATACTCTGGTCTTCCCCTGAAGCAAGATATTTTCTCATTATCATTTAAAAGAAAAAGAGTTTACACATTTAGACCAAATAAAAGGATATAATTTGACCATTTATATTCCTTATGCAGTTGTTGTACTGTATTCTGTTTTAAAATCAGAATCTAGTCAATAAGGAGGAAACGGCTCTGGTTTCAAATAGTATGTTGGAAGTATACTGTGTATACTTAGAAGTAATTTCTACACTGGGTGTATCCATCTGGCAATTACCTGTAAATCTTAGGGCTGTAAGTTTAACGCTGCTGGAAAATAGTATGGACGGGAATGTGAAAACCTTCCAGGATTATTTATGTCAAGAGTGAGTTCATCCAAAGGTACAGTGCTATTTAAAAGATTCTTAAAACATTTGGGTTTTTTAAATACTCCTGAAAATAGTAAACACATCCCTAAACATTTATTTTCTAATACCATGTTGCAAAAAAGTAATTCCATTTGGTAAGAAAGGAAATGTCTTGGCTCTACTGTATATTCAGCAGTGACAAAGTAATGCAATGAATGACCTAGGTTTCTTCACTGTCAAGTCATTCAAACTCAAGAGTCTGTTTCCCTAGGGTACAAGATTTTCTCTGTGTGTGATTCACATTTGATTTTGAATATTAAAAAGAAAGGTTTGTGAAAAGTAAATTTTTACTGCAATTATCCTATTACACTTTAACAATTGCATGTCATCTGCATAGAATTTTAGGCAATTAAAAATTGCTTTGTTGAAATTTTAGGCAATTAAAACAAACATCACAAACACCTCATGTATCAACACAAAAATCCTGTAAAACACGAAATAAAAGTTCAGCTACAGTCATTCAAAATCTTGCCTTTTTTTATTTTGTCATGATGGCAAAGCTTGTAAAATACTAGCCCTAATACTAATCCATGCAACAGAATTGTATTAGTATGGACTGTCTACTATGATAAAATATGGAGAATTTGAATTTGCCTGAACAATTTAGTTTATCATAGTTTTTTGCACAGTTTAGGACAAAAAGAGCAAATGTTAAAACAAAGGGAGTTCTCTCTTTATTTTTTAAAATTCAAATAAAAGCCTAAAGTAAATGGATTTTTTTCTTTCTGTTTTTTTTTCCTTTTTGAACTAACTTCAATTCAGAATTGTATCAATGTGTCCAAGATGCTACGTTATCAGAAAATATCTAGCATTTCATACAGCATAATGCTGTAACATTGGGACTATGTTCTATACAAAGTACATGCTGTACTTTGGGACTATAATTAGAGAGATATAATGTTCCTAACTCAGAAACACAGTCTTGATGGGTAACTCCTTATTATCAAAACTATCTCTATCTTTTCATGGGCCACTTGCATAATTCAGGCTGTTCTGGAGTACACAAAGGCTCTCTTTTAACTACTAATCCTGCATGAAAAAAACAAAGGGGAAAAAATGGACTTATTAGCTACATGTCAATTAAAACTGACTGCCTGGTTCAAAACATAGTGGTACCATAATAATTATAGCTCATGTGTGCAGGCAGATAGCTACTTGGGTGACTGGACATAAATGAAAGCAGGAAATTCCCTTATAAGATATTATTAAGTACAAATGTAAGTTTCAAAAGATGAAAATACTAAACAATGCCATTTATGAAGCTCACAACACAATGTTTGGGTACAGGAAGAGCATGTGCAATTTATCTGCTTACAGAGAAACAAGTTTGTTAGCACAGTCAAGAAATAACCAATGAGCTTAATCTGAAAATAGAGAATAAGAAACTACAATCAAATATAGCAAAGGAGCATTCTCTAAATAAAAATAGTGATAAAGTAAAGGCATCATTTCCATGCCAAATGGGCCTAAACATTCAGTAGCAGCTATTCACATCACAGCAAATTCAAAAGCATTTCTTTAGTAGTTTGAGTATCAATAATCAACATTCAATAGAGCTTTTCCATGCAACTTTACCTTAGATGACTGACGATAAAATGGGTTAGTAGTTTTCTGCCCACAGGGAGCAGAAGCTGAAGAAGGGCTATAAAGAGACTCTGGCTGGAGAACAAGAGTTATGAGACAACTAGTAAATAAACATGCAGTTTACACAGATTCTACAGTGAGGAAGTTTAGTTTCTAGTGATGCAAGCAACTTATATTAAAGCTCAGTAGCTTTTGTCTGCAATGTCCATGCAGCTTAGTGACGGAAAACTTCTGTGTACTTCTAGGTCCTTTCATTAACGTCCACAGAATTTTTTAACAGGCGCTGTATTTCTGCATGCGCTTCTCAGACACGCTGTCAATCTCTAACAGGTGGTTTTAGTTAGACTCCTACTCTGCCCCCCAACAAATTATCTTTCTTGAGGCTTTTCAAAATAGTTTGAGGACGGCGTGCTGGAGGGTATTTCCAAATCCAGATCGATTTCATTCTAAATGGAAATAATACTTAAATCAAATATTTGTTCCTAAAATAGTTGAGATGGCACTTTCAGGATTAAATATCCCATTCCCAAATACCACCATCTTGAACATCTGCTTCATCTATTACTATGTATTATATCTCTTTTCACATTCTTTATGCTTACCCTTGGTCTGCTTATAATGCTCTGTACCATAAAGACTACAGGATTGCCTGCCTTCCGTATGGCTTCCACAGCTTGTTCGTGGCTGGCATCTCTGAGGTCAATTCCATCCACCTGTAATTGGAAGGCCTCATCTTAACATTGCAAGAAGCTACAAGAGTCATGAGTCAGTTCTGAGTTTTGGTTAGAAAACTTTGACTAAAACCTAAGCCCAAACCTCTGTTTCTAGTGGACATTTCTGTTGACCTTGCCTGAGGTCCCTCAAGCACAGGTTTGGCATTTCAAAGAGCACTGACAGGATATTAAATAAATATTCTCTTATTAATCTGTTTTAAAAACAGGTTTTTCAACACTTTTAGATCAGATTCAGTAAGTTTTCCCACAAGCAATGTAACAGAAGAGAGATAACAATCTGAAGAGAGTATTTACCAAATACTGCTTCCTGCAAATCCCACCTCAAGAAAAAACTATTACCCAGGAATTTATGAGATTTACAAACTGAAGGCTGTTAGCTGCTGCAGAGTCTTTCATAATGGCATAGTACAGTGTGCTTTTTTCCTTTTGTTTTATCTCTTTTTAATTTTTTTTTAAAAGCAAGGTAAGATCAAGTTTAGCTACTAGACACTTTCTTCAGAAGTTAAATTTTTAGGTCAGAGCTGAAAATCCTTCTACTTTCTGGAAGAATGCATTTACACAGGATGGCTAAGTACAAATTTGTGCTTGGTTGGGTTTTTTTTCATGTCTGCGTATATATGGGTGTGTAAAACAATTTGACCTGTAATCCAGGTAAGAACAATGTTAAGGCGAGGTTAGCATCAGTAAAGTATTGTCACAATGACCACAATAAAAGAAGCTAACACAGAAAGGTTATTTGTTAGTCGCAATTCTAGCACACACAATTTTATATGACGAAGATTAGCCCTACAACTTTTTAATTGCCTAACTCAAACTTAATCATCCAATACAAGTAAGAAAGCACAAAAATAATATGAGAGAAATTCTAAACCTATGAGGAACTGAACAAGAACAGTAACACCCTCCAACTTCCCATGTCTGCAAAACTGAATGCACTACAGAAATGGAACTTTACATACACCACAACTTGAGAAACTGAAACTGTCCATTTAGAAACAGTCACATTAACACAACATTTTGATTTCACTCACCCACTCCAGCTTCAGCAAGCATCACTGTCAGAGACAACTGCACTCATACAAATCCAGTTATTCAGGTGACATTGATGTTTTTAACTTTGTTGCCTTCAAGCAAAATTCCACCTCCCAACTTCATACACACTGAAAACTGTATAGAAAGTGCTAGCTATACTAAGGTATTATACCAAGATCCTCAGTATCGATCTTGTAGCAAACAGCAAAGTGCAGTACCATCATATAATTCAAGCCCAGTGTGAGCCAGAATCACCAACTTTATAACTCTGCTTGTTGTGCTTCTTAATGATGGATAGTCAGCTAAGGACATCCAGCATAGTTAAATGGTGGCAGCTCCTATTAGCCTGACACTGGAGATAGGGCAATGTCTGACACTGATAGTCATGCCAGAAAAGACCATTTCCCTTCAGTATGTTCATTCTTCAGTAAGTGAGAAAGCAGAAGAGGCTGCATGATCACAGGACTAGCTAAGTAGAAGAGAAATGAAGATGAATCCCACCCTGCAATACCATTGGCTGCATTACACTCAGGCATGGACAAAATGGTCTTGATGTCTCAAGTATTAAACATAGATTTCTGCATGTCAGAAGGAAAAAAAAAAGCCTCCCTTAACTCCTGCACAAGATGTATAAGAATTACGTGAATCAATTTAGATTTACGATGGAAATAATCTTGGCATTCATTTGCATGGTTAGCACTGGCTGTTTCTATTGCTACCCAGTATGCAAAGGTAAATCTCTTAGTTTCACCAAACTTAAGCTTTTTCCTACACATGGTTTTCAAACAGGCAAGTCAAACTGCTGGTTTTGTAGACCCGTGCTCACACAGTCAGTCATCTGTTTCAGGTTGGATATTCAACTTAACAGGAAGCTGTCTGCACACAAACATCAGCAGACGGTACTCCTGTCTGTGTGGCTTGAGCGGTATCAGCCATAGCAATTGCACAGCTGTCAGCCCACCACACATCCACCTCAGTGACCCCTGAGATGCTGGAGGAATTGCAGCAATAGACATTCAGATGGTACCTCTACAATCCGATCTCCAGTTTTCAGTGTTCCATTTTTGCCAGCTGGGCTGTCTTCCAGGATGTGTTTGATAAAGATCCCTCTCATCACTTCTCCATTACTCAGGCGGCTTCCCATCCCTCGTCCTCCAACAATGCTGATCCCCAATGACTTGCTAGGCTCTCTCCAGAGTTCGACCCTTTTGTGACAAAAAATGGACCAAACTAAATTAAAATGTGATTATGACAAAGGTGCACACTGAAGATACCTGGATTTGCACAATTTTTAAAAAATTCTGAGATAACTTCTTGCAATGTTTTGTCTTTCAGTGGAAGTTATCTATTGGATTTATCAGAAATTCTTCAACTGAGTCTAGTATTGGTCACTTTGTTTTAGGTTCTAACAAAAACTTTGAGTCTTTCTCTTCATCTTTATCACTCGATTCCTGAGTCAGCTTGAAATAAGTAAAGATAAATTACTATAACAATCAAGACACTGCTAGGCTGCAGGGATTTAGCCCAATGGCAGTGAAAGTCAACCTTTAATCACTCATGCAATACATAACACACATAACGGCAGCAATTCTGTTGTTTTTTTACTCTTCTTAAAATACGTTGCAAAATTTTTGAATTTCAGATATTTTATAATGCACAACTAGATCAACACTTACTTTCTGGGCTGGTTCCAGTTACTGAAAGCTGCATTTTGAAGTTCACTTTCTTCTCCCTCACCCTCTTCACGTTCTGGAAGCTCTGGGAGTTCCCTGATGATAAACAGGAACATGCAGTTTATTTCAAAAGAATCCATATAATCACTAGGTTTTTCTGAAAAATTTCATATATTGAGTCAACCTGCCAATATCAGAATTTGCATACCAGATTCACATAAGGAACTTTTTTTTTTTTAATATCTTTTAGAATACATTTGGGGTTCAGGGATTCCCTGCCTATTTTTAATCTGCAACGAAGTTTCTATCCACAACACAGAATAAAAGACTGCAATTAGGAACTAGAACCAAATCAAAGCTAAATGTCATTTATTGTTTTCAATATGGAAGAAATTGCAACAGCAGCATTCAACTAAACTTACTGCTTTTGGAGATGAAATGCAAAAACCCAATTACTAATCACTTTGAAATTTTGGAGTGTAACTGCAAAGAATTTTTGAAACTCGGGGAAGAGAACAGCACAAATTATTCTTTCCAGCTATGTTCTGGAAAGACCACTGATACCGAAATCTTATGTTGGAAGCACTTCACATTTGTGACAATCCATAAATCCAATTGCATGGTATTTAAGAGAAATTCAGAATGAGAAGGAAATCAATCTCCTTTCTGGACAGATCATACAGTCTTGTAAAAATGCTTATAAATTTGCTAGTCAAAGTAAAAACTGTATTTTTAACAGATTTTCATTGCAGCAGCAGCTGGCCTGAAAAAATCATCCATCTTTCAACCCTTTAAAATAAAACTTATCTCCAAAAATGTGCAAAGTATATGGAAAAAGTTACATTTGAGAGCTATTTGAGAGAAAGCAGTAAACCTTTTGACTCACCTGACAATATGTGAAGGAAAAAGTTCAAGTGCCACAGCTCCCTCTGTCTGCTGTCCCAAACTGGCCCTGTACTCGTCTAAATTTTCTGCTGGCACATATGTAATACTGCAATAAAATGGGACATGATTAAACTAGCATAAGGAATGCCAGTCCTCCATTTAGTGGGTGTGAGGTCTGGATATGAGGAAGCCACTCAAAAATACTTTTGTTGACTTCAAAGTCACAGTGCTGGTATGTTGTGAATAAACACTTATATGAATCCTTTGTGACTTTACAACAAGTAGAGATTTACAGTCAAATTACGTAGCTCAACAGCACATAAATTTTTGAAATTAAAGTAAGTGGTGCTTGAACAGTGACAGGAATGAGACACAATCCAGCTTCAATCAAATCATAGACTCCTCATGCAAAGACAAACACTGAAGGATCTGTAAGGTTTGAGGCACCATTAATACCCTGAACAACTGCTGAAAATTTTTCTGAAAGTTGGCCTGTAGTGGATTTTGTGTTTTTCTGGGTGGTTTTGTATTTATTTTAGATTTCCATGATTTTAGTGAAGAATACTTCATGGGTTTAGACATAAAAATGTGTTATAGCACACCACCTATGCCACAGGGACCAATCCCCTACTCAACTCCTTCCTCCAGGCCTTCATGCACTTCCAAACAGTTTAGGACAGTCAGGCAATCGTGTTTCATCAGCCAAATGATGTGCAGACTCCATGTGAAGTCTGCATGCCAGAAACAGAAATGGCCCAATAGACTGGAGAGAGTGAAACAAAGAGGGGGAAAAAAGATTAAGGCCTGAAGAATTTCTTCAAAAGCTTCCATCTGTGAGGCAAAAGGATACAACAGTATATACTATGATATAAAGCAGGGCTACTTAGATAGACCTCCTTTAACAATGCTTTGTCTTCTTAAAAATCTACAGCTTAGCTGTAAGACTCAAGTCTACCAAGAAGTAAGGCTGACAGAAAAAGGGCAGAAGAAGTCTGTCTTGCCATACACCACATTGTTAAAAGAATAAATAACATATTTCCCAATGGAAGAGACAGCATTAAAGAAAAAATAAAAGGTCTTGGCGACTTCACAAGGATATGTAAGCTGCTAGGAATAGACTATTTCAAGTCGGAGGCTTTCGCATGGAGCCATCTCCTGTCCATCACTCCTGACTGATGTCCTGTTTGCCATACCACGATTGCCACTGATTCCCCTCTCAGGAGTTTTCTGCTGAATACATCAAGCATCAGAAGAAATGCGAATAAACTTTCACAAGACTAATGCTATCAGTCTAAAACACTCTACCAAAAACTATTGTAAGAACCACCTTAATTTGTCCATCTATGTATGTGTTCAAGTACCTCCTCTCAAATCTACCATATCTAGAAAAGTGCAAGAAGGGTGGGTATGAAGGTGTCTAGAATGCTGAACCAAAGGAATTTCCTAGTTCTTTTAATAGAAATTTCTAAAACTGTATTATTTAAATTCATCTCCATTCTAAAATCTTTATTATCACCAGCTTTACCGCTTCCTTAAAACTCCCTATTCTGCACTGGCCTTTTTTCAAAGGCGTGTTACTCCACTTGATACAAGGACTTTTGGACTGCTGAGAAGTTAACACACAACTGGAAACAATCACTCAGCACAATGCCACTGTTTTGTGAATTCACTCCTTAGTGAATGCCTTTCCTGAGGGTATTCTAGCACTGGGAAATGCTAAAAGACATGAGGCAGCTATTCGGTGAAGACCCAGAAGTGACACAGCAAAAAGCAAGAGAGAAATAAATTTTGGAGAATGACTATTACTTCTCAGCCATCTCCAACTCCAAGTGCGTTGAGCTACAGTGAAGTACTAGTATTATACTCCCAAAACTCTCATGGGTAAAATGCTAATGCAGCAGCTTCACCCAACAGGCCATAAGAATACCTTGCCTCTACAAAAGCCTGTGAGACCTGCAAGTTATATTTCAATGCAAGAAAACATAACATTCATTCAGTTATATTCACCACTTATACAAGGAAGTAGGAAGTAATGTCGTTTTACCCTGACAGAAAGAAACAGTAAAGAAACAAAACTTCTGGCTAGAAGGCCTGGACAATCTCCTTTATGCTAAACTGAAGCTGGAAGCTATGGTTCAAAGTGTGAAAAGGAGAATGGCAGAACGGCACACTCGTAAAAAGGAAACAGGTTATCCCAGATTCAGCCTGAATGTATACAGAAGAGTGTGACCTCTGATAGTACAGTGTCCAGTATATATCAACTCTTGTCTAGTCCTTTTCTGCAACAAGTACAAGGCAAATAATTATGCAGAGCGCCAAGGTCCAAGGGTGGTAGTCCTTACCTTATACATGAGCACTTGAGATCAGCTTATCTCAAGGGGCAGGTAAATCATATGCACTCCAATTTCTGGGACACCCTATTGTGTTTTGTTATATGACTAAATAACTGACATTGTGCTGAATCATTAAAAAGGTATGACTCAAAGGATGCTCTCAATGAGTTTTAAATGCTACTTAGAAACGACCCTGAAAAGCTGCCTTAGCTTCCCTTTCTGTATACAACACTGGAATTATAAAGAAAGAGGTTTGCTCTACCATTTTTACAAAATGCATCTAAAAATAAACAACTAAATTACCTAATTGATTTCTAGAGATGGAATAAAATTTAGATAATCTCATTGGGAGCTGTTACATTTTAGCTCTTTGGAAAAAAAAATACATTATTTCTATTCTAGTGCTTACTACAGTTCTAATAGCCTAATTTACAGCACTCAAAGGAACATTCAATTTGGTTTTAACTGTTCATTCCTATCTACATGTTCATTCTTATCTAGGGTTTTGCAACGCTTCAGTTTTTTCACAAAAACCAGAACACTTGCATTTTGCAAAAAAATAACATACAAATGAAAACCAAATTATATTGATCAAATACATGAAAAGTTGTATTCTGTGTGGAGTTCACCTTTCTATCTTGCTCATGATTTCCAAAGTCTAGTTAACTGCAAAGGTTCCCCTAACTGCTCTTATACCTGTATTACTGATGTCACTGCCCTCCTACTCTTTCTGTTCTGCATGTTATTACTGAAATGAAAGTATTTTTCCTGCTTAGTGCTCATGGGCAGACACCTCAAATCCATCACTTGCTGGGTTACTGCTGGTGCTCACTCGTTGGTCAAAGTGAGGTCTGAACACATTCAGCATCATCCTGAACAGCTCAGCCTGTGGCTGGGATGATGAGGGGCACAGAACAAGAAGTGTTTTTAGCTTCTGTGACCAAGTCTGTTGAACTCTGTGCTGTGAAGTGGAAATAAAACCCCACCAAGGCACCTGAATAGTTCATCTGCAAAAGAGACTGGTAATTGTCTTAATATAGCTACAGGGAAGACAGTAAGAGAAACAAGGGCCAGAAAATAGACAAAAGACAGAGAAAACAAAATAAAGAAATGATGGCTCCACTCTGTGTCAGATTTCGTTGCTGCAAGAGAAATTAAAGTCCATCAATTTCAAAGGAAAGTATATACATGGTTTAACCATCTTCCTCTTTTTTGTAGCTGTACAGCTTGAAAGAAAAGTATTCTGTTTTTTTTTTCTTGAGAATTATCACCACTTCTCCTACCCCCAGAGATATGCACTAGCAACAAAGCAGTGACAATGGAAACACCAATGATTGTACATATGAAAATATCTTGTAAACACAACACTGCATGCAGTACAGAGGAACATTTATCACATGCTTGACTGAACAGCCACATAAAACCTTGAAACACCAACAAATAAATTATGAAGTATGGAAAATGCTTAGGAGAAATTACTGTAATTAACATTTAATGTTCAATTTGAACCTTTGCACACATAAAGGAAATAAAATGTAAGTGCCACAGAAAATATGACACTGAGATTAATCCAGATATCAGTACACTGTACTCATTCTAATTCTAGAAGTGAACCTTGTACACATACACACAACATGCACATGTGCTCTGAGCACATCTCAGGTGGCTGACATAGATTAAATTTTAAAATATTAGCAATAATTTTTTTTAGAATACAGGTATTTTCATTCCAGACTTAGAAAGTATACTCCAATCTTCAAGTTTAAAGCCACATACAAATACATAATTATACACATACAATTGTATCTTTTTAAATTAAATAAGTATATAAACATGCACATATGTAACCACATGTGCATGCACACAAAAACATACATGAGCAGAAACAGAATATGTACCTATATCTGGATATATCCCTGACATTACTATTGATGTCATAAAAGCATGGAATGATTTTACAGACAAGTTGCAACACAGAGCCATAATGAGTTTCTGAATTGCCAATACTCACACATAACAGAGGGCCTGATCATCAGCAGGTGCTGGAGAAGATCTAGAATGTGAAGCATATGATGCAGCATCTTTTTACAATGGTGTTAATTAATATCAATGTCTCATGCTGAATGTGAGAGGCATACTTATGTATGTAGAAGTGTGAGCTGCTTTTTTTCTTCCTTTCGTATTTTTTTGTCCTGTTCCACCTCTACTTCATCTACATCTAACCCAGAAAACATCTGCTCTTTATTATTGTCTATAGCAGTGATTATTAAGAGGCATGGAAAATGGAATTGCAATCTCTCTTATTTCTTGATCAGGAATTCATCCCCCCATTTAGTCAGGTGAATTCTAATTCAGTTTTACAATTATCTGACAGATGTTACAAGCAGCTGCTGCTGAGTACAAAATACTAGCTTTATTACAGAAATATAAGAGCTCCTGGCAAGGTAGAGTGAGAATTGAAACAGAATGTATTCATTAAGGCCACACATCTGGTTTTCTACACACAGAGGGGAAAAAATTAAGTACACAACTCTGAGACTTGGACTGCTTGTTCTTGAACTATTCGAAATTAAATATCCTTTAATAGATTTAGAGAATGCCTTTACACAGCCAGTAAGAATGGCTCTGAGTTTTCTCTGCAAATATTATTTTCTATTGTTTGAAATACTTTTTGCTTTGGAAGCAAAATACTTCTGCTTAATCCCTTTTTGGGGGCACCCTGCTACCCCAAAAAAGCTCAGTCTCAAAGTTAAGGGGCAAATTTTGCAGTAAGGACTAAGAGGAATGATATCTAGACGATCACACGCGTGTGCTAGCATACCCTTTTTTACCAAGGAAGACAACAAAGAGATTCAACTTAAATCTTTGAAATGATGGCCTTTAAATCAAAAATGCTGCAAGGTGATGCACCACACTAGGTCTGCATTGACAAATATGGGAAGGGAACAGGGGAGAGGTGTGTATCCTTCTCAGCAAACATGAAGAACTATCTTAACATGAAGCTGCTCATCTCCAAATTTCTGATTTGGGGTGTTACCCACATGTTTGTATCAAAATATTTTTCTGGGATCCTGTACTGCTCCTTCAAGTTAAAAATTAAAGAAAAGTTTGATTATGCTGAATAGTTTTACAGGAAAACTATGTAGTCCCAAAAACGCATTATTCTTGCAAGACTTCTTTAGAAGCTACTGAAGGATCTAGTCTTTCTGTTTCTTAAGTGGAGAACCTGGCTTTACTTTCAAACTTGTCACAGAAATGCAACCAAGAACATAAATAAAAAACAAAAGACAAAAATCTTGAGTAAGAGTATGAATAGCAACTGCCCTTTTTCTGCAATATCTTTCAGAAATGGGATGCATTTTTCTCTGGAAAATCTGACTATCAACACCTAAGGCAAGACTTTAGTATTTCTAACATATCTGCAAAAGAATAAGACTACAAAACAAAACTTGTAGTCACACAGTATAAAATACAGCAGCTGTAAAAGGATAAGCACAAATAATGAAAACATATGTATTTGATCATGAACTACAGCACTAAAGAAAGACTCATAGAAGAATGGTGCTGCAGCATTTGTGTCACTAGGCAGATGTACACACACACGCATGTACAGTCGACTTCAGTCATGACAGCTGGGAGTTGTTTGGAAGCCTGCAGTAATAACCAACATCACACTTTATCAACGCTGACTCACTTATGTTCCTGACAGCATTAACAAGAATGCAATTCATTATATGAGCATATTCCTTCATCTAAACAGGCTTATATTAAAGCATAATCTTAAATGCATGACAGCTATGGGGCAGGCAAGTGACTTTGCCCACCTGTTCCCAAAACACTAGGAGTCTTCCAAGCTAGGATACTTCTGGATGAGCGCAAAATGCCCTATTGTCCATTCTGAACTCAGTTCTAACCACAGTTACCCATAACCACGCTGGTTATGACTGGACTGATTCTATCAAGGCCACCCTCTCAAATAAGTAGAGGCTTCTATTACCAGCAAGTCTATTAATCCATTTCCGTATCTGACTCAATAAATGTTACCACAGGCTAAACAGAGAAAACAGTAACTAAATTTTGAAGCTGTAAACCCAGCATTAGTGTGTCTACAGTTCCACCCATATGTTCAGGAACAGCCTCATTTCCAGATGGTGCTTGTGGGTAAATTAATTCCACAACCACAGTAACTAGAAAGAATTGCACTTTAAGACCATTATAATTTTGTAAATTGTGTGAACTTGAGAAGAAGAAACTTTCTCCTCAAGTGGATTTCTCAAAACTTTTATTCATTATTGTCAATTTAAAACTACTACTACCAAGAGCAGATTTTATGCACAAGAGCAACAGCTCATTCATATGTACTAATAAAAAATTGGAGGTGACTACGAAAAACAGTGTTTCTACTGTTTAGCATGGACATGCTAAAATGTTTTAAGTATTCATTTTCTGCATTAACATCATATTTTATGCTTTCTGCCTGGCACCCAAAACCCATTTAAAAAACTAAATGAAATTACTTGTACAATGGCCATGACAGTCCAACTTCAAGAACCACAAACATCTTAAGAAAAATCTAATTTTCCTTAAAAACAATTATACTACATATGCAAAATTCTGTCTAATCGTATTCTTTCAATAAAACTATGCAGGGTAGTAATAATGATGATACACATGACAGTGATTTCTAACAACATCAAGCCTCTCACATAAGTGATCTCATCTTTGAAATCCATGGAAATGTAATCTGAAGGTGAATTATCCATCTGATGCTGCAACTTAAAGGTAAATTGATGTGTAATAACAAAATTTTCATTTCAAATACTTGCATAAATAAGCAAATTTTGATTATCAGACTTTTCCTACCATAATTTATCATCAAGCTTTACCTACTTTATGTCTGGTCCAATGAGTGAATGTCGTCTCAGCATAGCCCGGGCTTGTGCATTGGTTAAGTTAGTGGTTGATTCTTCATTAATGGACAGGATGCAGTCCCCCACACCAATCCGTCCATCACGACTTATTGAGCCTCCATGGATGACACTGCGAACTATCATTCCCAAACCATCTTTATTGGAACTTACTGTCATCCCTGTAGTAAAAACACATGAAATAATTAATGTCTTTGAGCCACAGCTCTGGGTGCCAAGATAAAGAAATGGAACTTGGGGCACAGGGAAAGGACAAGTCAGTAAGCCTGCCTGGTAATATCACCAAATCTATAAAATTTGCTCTTACTCTCCCCTTTTGAGACATCAAATACAAATCAGTCACAACAAATTTACCTTACTGTCAGTTTACACACTCAGCTCAACACAAGAAAAATTAAGACAGTGGAATATTTAAGCAAAAATAAGAAAGATAATGAAATTGCTTAAAGACAATTTAAAATCACCACTCTTCTAATGGTTCAGTGAATTTATACACATTTAACTTTTGTTTGTGACAACTCCATTTGGAAAGAAGGTGAAGTGATTAAACAGGTAATTAATAGGCTGAAAACAAATACACACTTATTTTCAACAGAAAGCATGAATCAGATGCCACTGAGATGGTGGCAGCCTTTCTACTCTCCTAGGTGGGCCATATCTTAGACCCAGGAGAGCATCCTGACTTCTGTGAAAGTCTGTGTATTACTAAAGGATAAAGCCCAATACTTTACTTAAAACAGTATCCTACCTGTGGCACAAAAGGATACTGCTTTTCAATATTTATACCCTTTAACTCCACTTTCTTTCCAGTAATGGGAAATAAGACAGCTATGCTCTTGGCCCCTCCTCTCCCATGGGGAAGCTATAGGGACTGACTTATGATGGCCTTCATGGTCATTGTGACTGTTCTTACAGAAACGAGTTGTTGCTGTTATCTTCAAGGTGACTGGTGTTCAGGAAACAAGCCCTAGTAACAGTTTCAGGAAAAACTTAGCTCTTTACTAAGGCAGTGGCAAGGGCAGGGCTGGAACCCTTGGAAGTCCACCTAGTGGAATTCCACTATCTTAATACTGCTTTAAAAAAAACTTTTTATTTTTCTGACCTTGATGTTTGGTTAAGATAGTAACAGACATTACTGAGGTCAGTGTAATAGCACTTTAGGAAAACATCAGACATACAACAGGCCCCCTTTCCCTTTTTCTATGATGACATCATCATTACAGATCCTCAAGGCTGGCATCTTTGGACATGTACAGTTTCAGGTTAAAAAGGCACATGCCAATGTAAAGTTGCCAACTTCCTTTTACAAAATCCAGATGTTTCAAAATGCATTGTGACCTGCATTTTATATAGCCTCGCAATGAGGCCAGTATACGTAGTTAATCAAACACCTCACACCAGTGAAAGAAAAACCTTATGCCCATATCAGCCTTTTCTATATCTTTCTGTTTTTAAGACCCTGATTTTAAACAAGATCCATTTTGAAGGATGGCTGTTTCTTGAAGGTGATACATGGCAGACTGAGCTTCCAGCCATCAGAATGCAGTTTATTTCAGGTTGAGATGGCCACTGAAATACAGCATCACAGCTGTAAAAAACTGACACCCATCTCTGCACAGCAGGGAAGTCCAGACTTTGGACTGTTTTTGTTCTGTGAACAGCTAATTTTAAAGCATTTGAGGAGTTACTACTAATAGTGAGCACCCACACAGAATCCTGCCCTAGCAATCCCAGAGAGTATTCAAGATTATGCAGTTGGCTGGAAGAAATAGCACCAGGAACTTAAATCAAACCAAATGAACACACAAACCATGAACAAGAGAGACACATCACTGCCTTTCAACACAAAGCCTTCCCAGTGTGGGCTCTGGAGGATTCTATTCTTGTTCTCCTCACACTGCCCAGGGCCACACCTGAGAGCAGGATAGGACAACAAAAAGCGTCATCTGTTGTGTGTGTTCAGTCCAAAATATGTTTCTAGTCAGTATGCTCAGGAAGTTGCAGGTATGTGAAAACTTGGAACCTCACTACAAAATGATAATATCATTAAGTCAAAAATACTACCTATTAAATTTATCAATTATATTTTCAGAAACACTGAGGAACTTTGGATTCAAGTACAAATTTGAGGCAAGGAAGCAAGCAGCTTTTTTAGTCCTTTTTGACCATCCCCAGGAAGCAAGACCATTTTGTGTTTAAAAATATTTGAAAGTCTTATCTGCAGCTCTTTGACCATAGTGTTCTACAGTATCGCTTGGTTAAGTCCTGGTTTTACACTATATTAGTACATTGAAAAAATAATGCATCAAAATTGTTTGTTAACATTTAGGAAAGATTAAACTCCTTTGTGGGAAAACAAATTCTCAGTGAGACTGCACATTTCACTTTTTTGTTCTCAGTGACAGCAAATGGATCCAGTGTCATCACAGTCAAACTGGGCAAGAGCAGCAAAGAATGAATATTCTGTCCCCACTAAAAGGAAAAAATATTTAGTTTTTACCAATAAAACAGGGAATGTACAAGGGAAACCAAGGGCCATATTCCTGAAGAGTTTACAAAAATGTTTGCTAACTTACCTAGGCTTGAATTTCCTTTTGCAATAGTGATAGTCTTTTCATACATGTTTTTGATTGAATTTGGGTGTGTGGAACTTCCCTCCAAAGATACTGGGCATCTCTTCTCCATTAAAAGCAATTGATCCTAATATGAGGGAAAATAACACCAGTTCAGATTACAAGAAAAAAAATATGATTGGTCATACTGATGTCAACTACTTTTGCCTTACACAAAAGCCATGCACATAATTAAGTCAGATTCCTTATACAGACATTGGAAAAGTCTGTTCATCAAAGATCATGATTTCTGTTTTCATTCAAGCAATATACCAAATCTATCACAAAGCATGCTTTTAATTTAGAGACATCAAAATTAGTAGAATGAATTCAAGGCCTTCAGATTCATTCACCATAGATGTTTCAAAATTTGCCAGTACTAAAGTAACAAATCTTGTAAGAAATTACAGCTCTTTTAAGCATTTCTAAATAAATCACTGAATGGAATAAATACAAAACATATGTCACAGTGACTGTCATATAAAGGAAAATTATGTTTGCACACTGCAGCATCACAGGTCAGTTTGTGAGCTGAACTGCACAGGCTTGCAAGAACACCATGATGGCAAGACATTCACACCACCCTCGGCTTCATAGGCCCAATCTCAGCTGTGCACCCCCTGCCAGCAGTCATGATCCTCTGAAGGTTAACGAGGGCTAAGAAAACTCCCCCGTCCTGCCCAGAGGGTACACTGTGGTCCAGCAGTATCTAATGATGCAAGTCCTGAGAAGACTTGTATACCTCCCTGTACCGCCAACCTCTGAGAAAATATTATCTTGATGACATAAATTATGTCCTGTTTTGGAAAGGTCTATATTCCAAAGTTTTGATGTGAGCTAACACATTTGAAGGACATTAATAACAGAAGAAATATAAATGGCTATTGGCATGTGACAATTTCTGCAGGAAATTCTTTGGCCTAATTACAGGCTTTCTGTATGCTTTTTTAATTATTATTAAAAAAAAAAAAAAAAAAACAACAAAAAACCAAAAAACCCCCAAACAAATAACTTTACTTTTCCATTGAGATCAAGCCGTGTGGTACTAGCCAGGCTTGTATTTAGTACAATTTCTGATGCCGTCTCAGATCCAGTCCATGTTGCTATATTCTCACTTCCATTTTGGTTGATATCCGAAACATCCAGTGTCAGAAGATCTGTTTTAGTAAAATCACTTGCAGTTTCTAGGCTACTATCCACTACAGACTTTTCATCTCTCAGTCTCTGATTCAGATTCATGTTGTACAGATTCTTCTCAGATACATGGAAATCAGCTGCAGCATTTGGGCATTCCTCTCCAACAGACTGTTCAACACAGGAGACGATAAAAAATCACCATTAATTTGTAGTATAATTCAAAACCACATTTCATGCTAAAGCCTTAAACAAAAACTAATGTCATAGAATTTAAACACACTGCTGTAAGATCAGGAAGATCAACCTCATCTGCAGGTGAATACCTACAGGTATTCATTCTATTTAATGTGAACTTGATTTCTTAGACTATTTCTTCTGCTTTATAATACCAGAAATCAGCAAAATAAGCCACTAATTACAACTTGAATAATTTCAATAAGCTTTTAAAATTCAAGCATCCAGTTGTTTTTCTCAGGTGAAAGAACTTTACAAGACCAATGTCTTTCAGCACACTTAGCAAGCAAAGAGGAATTTCAAACAGCTCAGATAATAAGAATGCAATGTTATCATCCATTTAACTGAGCAGAAACATATTAAGATTTCTCCTCCTCAGAAAGAATGAAAAGTAAAACCTTGGTCAAACCTCAGCAAAAGGTTAATGTGAGGGATTTGAAGTGTGACAACAATGAAATACAGCAGTGTAACTACAGAAGCTTACCAGTTAATAATTATTGCAAATCTACCAATTATGGCTGCAGTACTAGGGCTAAGTTCTCTACACATTTGTTTAGACTTCCAAGATTCTGAGGCCCTGCCTTTGAAATGTTTCAAGGGATTTCAGTAATCACAATATTCTGGGAAAAAAACCAAACCTACAAATATTCTCTAGTTGACCTTATCAAGTAACTAATTTTAAAAACATGAAGGCCACTAGATTTTAAAAAGATATATCAAGGACTTAGATGTTAGACTTAGAGGTTCTGTATCAATATTAGGGATTTTTTTCTGAAATGCAATAAAATAACTCAAAATCAACTATCTCTATCTATCTTAGTTGTTATCCACCAGTCCTATTAATTGTTGTGTTGCTTCTCCAAAACCTGGGGAGACATGCTTCCCAGGATTTGGGGATATTTTGCAACATTTTGTCTCAAGAGCCTTAGAATTCATTGTTGTCAACTTTCATGAAGTGCATACACCTCTGTTCTCTCCCCAGACAAGAATCAAAAAAGGCTTACCAGTAAGTAAGTGGTTTAAGTAACAGCTGAGAAGATAATTGAGATAATTGAGCAGAGCCTAAATACAACTAATCTGCATGATATAATCAATGACATAACTTCCTACCTTTTTGAGAACAGAACATGATACTATAATCTATTTAAATTATTTCATAAGGTTTCAAATACAGCTGGAACATCTACTTTTAAGTCTGTTTTGTACCCATTTTCCGATTAGTGAAAAGAAGCATCAAATCATACTCAATATTTATTTCATATGCCATATATACAGAGTTACATCATATATTCATTTTTATTTTTGTTTCACTTAAAGAAAAACCAATGCTGTAATTTTTTAGGACAAACACAGTTCCAGGAATTTGTAACCATAGTAACATGTGGGCTCACTAGAACATCTGCATTATTTTAAGTATGTTTTTAATACCTATTTTAAATTTGACCCCAAAATGACACTCAGAACCTGCTGACTGCACTGCAGCCAGAAATAATTGAAATATCTCTGCATTCCTCACAGCATCAAAGAGTACTGTTTTAATTTTTACTGCATTTCACTTGTTTCAAAAGTCTTCATTAATGAACAGATTTTCCCACTATGTTTGTTTTTTAAATCATGAATAAGTTACTTTATGAGAACTTAATACTCACTGCATACTGGTGTACAGAGATGAACACTAAAAAGTCAAGACCACGGTATTTTAAAAGAGTATGTAAATCAATGCTATCTTTAAGTCAATTGTGAAAATAACTAAAGACTTTCTAGAGACTCAGTGTGATATATAATGTAAAACCAGTCCCTATCTCACAAAATACACCTAAGCATGTAAAATGCATAATCCATTTAAGTAACAATTACAGAGTTAAACGACGCAAGCTGTCCCACTGGCACAGCAGAGATGTACTTTTCTGTGGATTAGGAGAAACCATTAGAAGATGAATCTAGCTTTCTAACCAGTGCTCCATAAGGACTAAACATATTCCAGAAAGGTTAACGGGTATTACTGCAGCTCAAGTGTGGCAGAAAAAGCAGCAGCTACTCTATTCAAGACCACAAACTGCAAACCCAGTGGTTTTCAATGGAGACTGATTGGAGAATGGAACTGGAAAGCTCTAGGTTAGTGAATCTAGATTTAGTTTAATCTAAAGATTTAAAAGGAAAAAATAACATGAAAAACCATGGAAAGAAAGAAAACACAACCAGGTCTTTATAGGTATGTGACCAAGAACCAAAAAAGTCACTGATCTTCTTAATACTCTTAACTAAATCTTCATTAATTGTTTTACATAAAAATTATTAGCACAGTTTTGATATATATGGATTTACTTTTAATTACAGCATCATTATGAAAATTTCATTCAAAACCACAGAAACACTAATTATGAAGCATAAAAGTGAAAATTGGGATGAAAATTTACTCTTGCTTTTCACACTAAAATATAGAGCAACATAGCAATTTTGTGTTATTGCTCTTTACTATATCTTGAATGACAATTATATTTTTCTAGCAGACTGCTCACCACACCTTTAATACTACAAACATCTCACTATACTCTGGCTAAATCATGCTTTATCTAGCAAAAATCCAACTTTCGTGCCTTCTATCTTCATCTCTCTTCAACAAAGGCATCTGCAAGCCATCGGCACTACTCTAAACAAAATTTTACCTGTCAAATTGAGCATTTTGGACCAGGATGACACAAAACATATAGATAATACAGCCTGCACAAACTTAAAATCAAAGTTTGCCATCAATAAAACCATCCTCAATTTTACCTTCAGAGTTGATAATGGAAGAGAGAAGCTGTTGTTCACCTCACTGCTACAGGCACTGTCATGCAGAGCTGTCACTGAATCCTGGAAGACGTCTCTCTCTAGAGAATACTGTGATTCAAAGGTGGACTCATCCGCTAGATCTGCCTCGCCAGAGTCCACCTAACAACAAAAGCAATTCAATCAGCCGGGCTGTTGCCATCACACCACATAAGCCTCAAACACATGCACACCAGCCACTACATACTGATACTTCTTTTTCATTCCATGTTTTAGATTGAAATTACATTTGCAAAGTGCACTAAGAAAATTTTCTGCTTCCAGTAAATCTGTGTTACTACTTCTTCAAAGAATATCTGAAGTAAAGCAAGAGTCTGAACCAGAAAAAGCTGCAGGGCTGAGGCACGCTCACGCCCACTGACAGAAGTACAGGTGTTGGGAGAATTCTGCTGTACTTCTTGATGGCTGTATTTTGATTTCTTTGGGGATTCTTTTTTATTTTCTTTTTAATTTTCTTTTACAAAAATTAGCAAGGAAAAAGTAATGAGTTTCACTTGGAGCCACATGTCAGGAATGTTCCTTTGACTCAAATTCTTAGGCTCAGATTTTTTATACTCTTTTAAAAACAATCTGGAAACTACAGTGTTTTACAGTACATTTATATGAAAAATTCATTATGTAATTCTTTTTAATAAATTTAAATAATTTTGCTTTTGACAACAAGATTACCATGAGTATTCCTATATTTTTATTTTTCTTACATGAGAAATAAAATGTTTAAAAGAGTTTCAGACATTGACATGGGTAGTATTTTTTCCTTTTTTTAAAATGAATTTTTTTTTTTCCTAAGACTCCTATTTTTTTTAAATACTAGAATAAAATTAAGCCCTAAAAACTCTAATTTCTGGTGCTTCATACTCTACACTTTGATTATTATATCATCTCCCCAGTGGAGCTCAAGAACATAGTGTATGCCAACAAAAATCATCACTGGGTTAAGAGCCATGCTCATCTACAGAGATGGGCTCTAATCTGTTTTTCAGCCCCTGTGGTTAATCATATTATGAATCTATTATAGCAGTTACAACAATATGCAGTAATTTAACACACTGATTCCTTTTCAGGGTAAAAAGGATTACTTTTTATTATTTCAAACCTATAAACTTAACTGCTAATCCAAACCTCTTCTTTGCTGTAACTTACTCTCAGCGTGTCTTCATGAAAATGCATATTCATTTCATGAAAGCTATACCCTAAAAAAAGTATTGTGAAAATTCAGGACATGTCTGTAAAATCAGAGTACAGACCTGTCTATGAAAAATAATATCTTGTATGCACACTCTCAAACTGATAAACCTGATTGACAATTTTATTACGGCATGTATTTTCACTGCTTTTTCTCCCAAGTTTCTTTCTTATAGGAACCACAGATGGAAGTCAAAATTTTTAGATAGTTTTAATCTGATCATTTAAACACATCTTTAATTAAAGGTAATTTAGAATATAAAACTTGTGCTTCTTCTCAATGAATGAAGCAAGACAAATACTGTCACCTAACACCTAAAGGTAACAAACTGAAAAATTAAAAATACGTGGTCCTGTTTAATGGCAAGTCACTAAGCCAGTGTATCATCTGAAAATGTGATAAAACAATAAACCTGATGAAAGCAGTAATGTTGAGATTTTCACATTGTCAGGATCCATTTCAGGTTTTTGTTTAATTTTGAGTTTTTCACTAATGAACTAAGTTCTGGTGTTTAAAAGTCCCCAGAAAATGAGGGCCTAATAATTTCAACATCAGACCCAGACCAGAACAAACAACCATGAGAATACACAGTTGGAATACATACATATACATGTGTATTCTGGGTTGGTTTATTTCAGGATTTTTTTTTATTTAGTTTGTGAGAGGAGAGGTTGGGGGAGTTTTTGCTTTTTTGTAGTGCCCTAGTTCCTGTGTCTTTTTAATCTGAGTTCTTATTGGTAATTTCTGGGCTATGTAAGGCACTGAATGCTCAGGTAAGCCACACTGTTTGTACAAGTGAACCCCTTTTGACCTTATAAATCTCATACTCACTGATTAATGTTGAAAGCTGAAGAATATTATTAGGAGGAAGTATCTATAGCTTTTGAAGACAGACAGTGTACCTTGTAAGAGTGGATTACATGCAAAAAGGGAATATCAAAAACTTTCCACAGTAGAAAAGTGTTATATTATGATATGGAGAAAAATAAGCACACAAACATTTCTCCAAAAAGGTCAGATTTCTAAAGGGCTGCTCAATCCATGCAAGGACAAGTGGATAGGCATGCACTTTTGAAAACATCAGTGAAATACTTTTTTTTCCTCAGCAATTAACATATTGTAGGCCAGATTCATAGCTCATGCAAAAAGCCAAAGTCACTAGATGCCAGTTTCTACATATGTGGAAACAACAAACACCAAAAAATAAGCATGGACAGTGACAAGGCAACTCCTTTCACTATGATATCCAAAGTCTGAAGAAATCTGTGGTAAGTTGGGCCACTAACCAGAGCCAGCTCAGCATGGAAGAGGGCTGCATCAGCTGGCCCCTCCTCCTCAAGTGACTGGGCAGTGTAGAAAAAGCAATCTTCCTTAGCAGAGACATAGCCCTCCTCAGGTGAAAGCTGCAGAAAGAACGAAGCTCTGAGTTGGATGAGTGGCCTGGACACAGCAGGTGCAGAGTGCATTTTGCGAGGGGGGCAGGGGGCTGTTTAGAAAGGCAAATGGATTCCAAATGCAGCAAAGATACCATTTCAATCACGGTCACAGTATTCAGAGGGTAAAGAGAAAATTTAAAAAAAAAAAATTACCTGAATTGATTCTGCTTCACACCTCATTCTGAAACCTCAAATAATGAAAAAAGCCTCAACTGTGACAAAGCCCACAACTTAGTCTAAGCTCATTTTCAATTTCTGGTCCTAATAAAGATATACTAAAACTGCCATCACAGCTGCCAACACAGAAAGAGCTTAACAGCAGAGGTCTTTATAATCTTTCTAGGACAGTGCAACTTTGCTTGCAGGCAGGAAGACTTCATCTACTCTCTACGTTTTATGATTGTATCTGTCAGCCTCTAGAGGACAAAACATAATTTTGATTATAACCAAATAGCATTTTCCAACATATTTGATAGTAGGTAAATTTGTTCATTCCTTCCCACTCCCTCCACAAAGACCTACTAAGAATGAAAATTTGGTATCTACATCCACAAGGGTTACAAGATCATTGCTTTATGAAAAGCAAAAATGAACCCCTAAAACTGTGCTTGGGCTTACTAATATAGAGAAAGGTATCTTCCTTATAAGTATGAACTAATGCCATTCTACTGATTTAAACTGAACACATCGGGGATACTAATTCACTAGCATTCTTACTGTTACAATATTTCAGTGACCATAGTTCTCCTTTAAACTCCTTTTTTGACTTGTTCCAGACTACCTTATAAAACCAAGCCTGAAATAACCAGTTAGATGCAGAAGACTACACACTAGTATGCAAACAAAGTGTGCTGTTTAAATACAAAAACTGCATAGATACTTTTGAGGGACTGGAATATTAATGGTCAATGCATCAAATATTTGCAGAAGCAGCAGATGCTTTGCTGACCTTGCACAAAATAACCACGCAGCTGCAGAGGGGCTGCACACCCATCACCCCAGGCTACAAGCAAATCCTGCAAGGTGGGATAGCACTTTTTATCATATCCATGTCCTTACACTAGTGGATCAGGTGTGAAAACCCCCCTCTGGAGAGGTATAGGGACATTGGGACACTCACATGAAGCCTGAGGTATTTCATGCATTCTCATGGACTATAAATGGCCCAACTATGCTAACCTGAGAGAAAGCTGTAACATCTTAGGTGTCATAAACCATCAAAGACAGAAATGTCTTATGATCTATGGTGTCACATGAGACAGTATAAAACTCTCCACCACAGGGAAGGTACTTGGGCATTCTCATCTAGCCTGAGTATATATTAACTCATTGAACTTTGTGCTTCATGTGTTTCCCCATCCCTGGTGGATCAAGACTGTGACCAGCACTTTGAAGATGCATTGCAATTGCAACAATCAAGTCTTGTCACTGTATCCATGGGTGGGGACTACATACCTTTCTATCCTTATCCTTTCTTTTTCTTTCTTTTCCCATATACATTTTCTGAAGTGTTACTTTTATGCTTTTATTCTGTTGCACTTCTAACCAAAATGCCTACATTTTAAAATTTGCAAAGTGTTATTCTATCTTAATGTTCTAAAGATTGCAAGTAAAAATTTGTTATTGAAGCTCTTGAAATTTTGTTGTTTCTCCCACACACCACCCAGAACAAATCAAAGCAACCTCCCTGAGCAGAACAACAGGAGCAACACTACTATACCTCGCAAAGCAAAGGAACTGGCAAATTCCATAGAACTCTAATAAAAACAACTTTATGTCACCATCTCACATATTCAGAGAACCATGTAAAGTGTACAGTGTACAATATAATGCCTGGCAATTTTCAGTCCTGAAAGACTCTGCTGGTTGCAAGGTGCTTTGCTGTTTTCTCAGATGCAAGACAGGTGTGCTAGGTCCTGCAAACACTACACCAGTCTTATACTACCCAGACCACTCCTACATGCAAGGCAATAGTTGGGCCACCCAGCTGTACCCCAAAACACACAACATGTATGGAGAAGTCAGCATGTACCAGCTTCAGTGATATGAAAAGTACACACTGAATTCCCAAATCCTTACAGGCAATGGTTTGGCAACTCCTATTTTAACTGTTCCTGTTGGGGCTCCTTTCAGTGCTTGCACCGCTTCCTCCAGGCTGCCATTTTCCAAGTTGATATCGTTGACAAACATAAGCCGATCTCCAGGAAGAAGTCTGCCATCTTGCTCAGCCACACCCCCAGGAACTAATGAGCGAATCACAATAACAGTGTTTGCTGGATCAACAGGATCCTAATTAAATAAAGGGTAGAAAAAGATTTAGGGTTTTTTTTTAATATTTTATATCTTGAGATATATACATGAATTTTTATTCATGAGGTTTTCTTAACCAGAGTTGTGTTATTAAGTGTTGCTCTTCTCTACATGAACCTTCAGTAGGAGCAAACCGTCTTGTCTGTAATGTCCATACATTCAGACCTCCAATTATTTTTAATTCTTAATATGAAAATTATTACTCCTTTTTAGGTGATGTTCCATCATGTATCTCCAATATAAAATACTACTAAATTGCACAGTGTTGTCCCTACATATCAGAAATTCATATACATCCAACTGCACCAACAGTGCTGCAAACTCCATCCTCCCTCGCAGTCAGAGGTTTGAGGGCCTCTGGTGGGCCACTGGATTACAGCTGGGCAATGTAAACTGGACCAAATGTAGCACGTGCACTCCAGTGGAACAAATTACTTATTTTCAGTAACTGTCTTATACTTCATGATCTTGCTCAACTGAGAAAGCAATTTTCAAGAGCATAGGTCTTGTGCATGCCTAATTTAATACTTACATGAGAGAGGAACATACTCTAATCAACAAGAAAAAACAAAGTGATGCTTGCTTTTAAGAAAGAAAACTGCTTTTAAGTGACCATCCTCCAATATACTGATTTTTATAAAAAAAGTAAGCATCAAATACTAGTAACAGGAACATAAAATTCTGCTAACAATTATCACACATACAAAATATTTGTGTGATTCTTATAGAATTACATTCACAAGGAACATCATGTTAGTGCTTCCAACATGCAGTTCACTTGAGCGCATAAACAGGAAAAAACCTCAAAAAATGTAATCATGTAACAGCATTACTGATAGCACAAGTAAAGAAAAGCAAACATTTTCTAACCAGCATGCAGCTGTAACAAGTTTCCATGTCAAGATGTACATCTGAAAGCAACATGAAAAAGTCACAGGAATAGAGAAACAGCTGAAAGCTTGTGTGGGAAAGAAGTGCTGATGGTGGGAGGGAGAGAGGTACAGAGGGAGCAAAAGAAGGAAGGAAGGACATCAAGAAAACCATTAACACCTGATGACAGGCAGCACAATAAAAAGAATGACATGGAGCAATAAGACACTTCCCAAGTCAAAATATAACTAGCCATGCTGTGGATAGTGTTTGAGCCTAAGCATTGACATCTTCCTCACTATTTTAACAAATACTTACACTGTCACTTAGGATGACACTGTATGACACATTTTTTTGGGGAAAAAAAAAAAAGAAACAAGCCTCTCTAGATTATGTGATAGTCTTCCTTAGGGTTAGAAATTATGTAGACCTTTCTACAGACCTGCCATTGTATAAAACATAAGGAATGTACTAGTACAAACAGAACTCTCCTCAAGTTCAGTCACTGTTCACTGAAAATTAATTGAAAATTTGATGCAAACAGCAAAATACAAATATAGATCTCCCTGTAAATTTACTGTTCATAGTCTTATAAGAAAGCAAAACTTCAGTGACCAAGTAAAATTTTTTATTGCCTCTCAAAGGATGGAACATATGACAATACACAAATATTTTAACATCAAAAAAACCTGAAGTTTCAGAAAGCTGACTGAAGCTGTAAGACTAACTCATAGTTGAAAAATATATTAACCAACTTAAGGCACTTCCCACAAGCCTTTCATACTACTATGCATGAACAAAATTCAGTCTCTAACCACATATGCACCCATCATTCGAGTTAATCCTCAGAAGATGCTGAAGCAAAGATATATTCTACTGTGTGCTGACATGGACTTCAAACACTCAGGCTCATCTGTGATGTCTCACTACAGAGCATCATGAGCAGCACTATAAAAAGTAGTCAGTGCTTCATAAAAGACATCTGACTATTCCTTTATCTTTCATATTATTACATAACACTGCTCTTCACCTTATCAGTGTGCAAATGCAAAATCAAAGCCATAGCTTAACTGTAAGGAGTGCCCTGAGGCTATATTTTCCACCTTGAAGCTATCTCCAGATATAAATGCATGTACTCCTATAGGCAAAATCAAGCAGAAACCTGGAAAGAGACCTGATCTACACAGCACCACAAAACAGCTCAGCAAAAGCCTGCATTGACCTAAGGGAGAAATTACTTGACATTCAATTAAAAATTATCCACTTGAAAACTGGAAACAGAAGGAATATTGGTTCTAGCATCCTGACTGACTGAAGGCAAGAGAGACACTGAGCTGTTCTTTGGGACACACCAAGGAACATAGTTTAGATATTTAGGAATTCTGAAGTCAAACACAATACAAATGGGGATGTTTAAGCATGTCCCCGACAGACAGCAGCTAAGCAAGGGATTTCAGAATTACAGTTCTGGATTTTAGTAAATCCTGCTTTAAGCATTTAAGTCCTTTATTGGATCTTGCCCTAAACACCTCACTGCAGGTACAAAATACATGGCTAAATGCCTAAATATGCTGGCTACATCATTCATTGTCCCTGGGTCACTAGAAGAGAGCTTTCTGAAAACCCTGGTATATAATGAATTATCTGTTTCTATGAACCAGTATTACCATCATCATTAGAATCTGTAGTCCTAGTACAATGAGAGGAATATGTAATATAATTACTTGGATGCCTACCAGCAGTGATGAGTTCTACTGTATTGCTTGGCTTCAATTAATGTTTACCCTTAAAATATATAGAACATACTGCAAGGTATAAACAATACAAATTATTTTGCCCTCCATCCAAAGAAATGCAGAAGTTACCTGATAGTCTAATATGCTAAATCCAAGCCCCATACTCCCTTTCTCCAGCTCAATGTGCTGTACTTCTGTTTCCCACATTGCCAAAGATGAGCTCTGTACCTCTTCCATACTCTGACCCTCATCAGCTGTTTCCAAAGTTGTTCCCTCTGTGTCTGAGGAGCCAATGAATCCAAGTTCTATGTGACCCTATGAGAAAAACAGTAAACATTCACCAATAAAATGTAAACACTTGAGAATCTTTAGAGATAAAACCCTGCTTACAAGAAACAAGATAAAACCTAAGTGATATACCTCTAAGCACAGAATTTCAAGTTCTCAGGAGTTTCAATGAACTCTGACATACCTAGCACAACATTTAAAAATCCTTTGTAGCTAAGCTGGAAGTATATTAAACTATTCATGAGAAACATATTTACAAAATGGTATTTCTGTCAAATGAAAATCGTCAAAAAACTTTATCAGCATATCATTCAAAAATACAGGAAATATATGTTATTAAATGGTGTGTCTAGAATATGCCTTCATTAAACGTAATCATACTGACAGTAGACAAAATATTTAATAAAAGTAAAAACAAACACATATATACACACACAGACTGCTCTTCAGTCTGTTCTTCACTTGCTTCATAAAGAAGTTTAGAAACTATAAGCTGAATTTGGTGCCTTTTTTAGAGTTCAGAGTTAACTCTTTTCATACAAATGCTAAGGCTTTGTATACTACAACCTATGCCATTCCTTCATGTTTAGTTCACCAGGATACCCAGAGCTGTGCACTTAAGAGTGACAGAAGTGTCAGTCAAGAAATGCAAACACAGTTGCGTGTGATGCAAACACAGAAAGCAAAGTTCAAAACTAGATTAAATATATTCAGATTCTAAAGAACCCACAGTTCAACTTGCTATACTCGTATATCTTACCTACAGAACAGGAAATACAGTACTTAGAGAGATAGCCCTACAACCCAGAAATGACCAGCCAGTATTCATATCTTCTGGTGGCATAAAAAATAGCCAATAAACATTATTTGCTGTTTCCTGTTTGTCTGTCTCCAATTCCAAAAGTATTACAATATATTTCTAATCATGTAGAAGAACTCCATCTGTCTTGGGTTTTTTTCTCAAAGAAACTGTAATTTTCAGTGATTGTTTAAAGACAAAATACCTTTTCTGTGAGCTGAACCTCAGACAGGCTTAGGCTCTCTAATATATCTGGCTGAGTGACAGGTGGAACTACTGGACGACAGCACACCATTGTCACCTTAATAGGCAGCTCTTTCAAGATACTGACCACATCCTTGTGGTTTTCTCCAAGCAGAGAGATCTCATTCACCTCAATAAATAAAGAATACACAGTGGTTAGAAATACAGAGTATTTATAAACACAATAACATAAAAGAGTCAAAAAACCCAAGCAAACTCAACTCACTAAACACCTCATTTAAAAAAAAAATTAAAATAAAAGCAATAAAAATCCCCATGCTGATAGACCCTTTCAACCCTTAATTTCTACTCAATTTGGTGCTCAGCACCAAGGTATGTATTGAACTGAGTGTATTGTTTTTTAAATTGCACAACACCACCCTACAAACACTATATACACTGCAGCTCCATGTTTCGTGCATTCATGTAAACCAAATTCATTGCTTAATTCTAAGAAAGTAATTTAGAAAAGTAATTAGGTGCTTAGTCCCTTCACTGAGTCGAGATATTCAACCTTAATGCTTTCACTACATATTCTTTTTTGGCGACTGACTTGGTTTCAGCTGGGACAGAGTTAATTTATTCTCAGTAGCTGTGCAGTACTGTGTTTTGGATTCAGTATGAGAATAACTTTGATAACACACTGATGTTTTGGTTGCTGCTAAGTTGAATCAAGGACTTTTTAGTGTCTCATGCTCTACCAGTGAGGAGGTACAAAAAATTAAAAAAAAATGCTATGAGGGAACACAGCTGGGATAAGGGACCCAAATTGGCCAAAGGGATATTCCACACCCAAGACCATCATGCCCCCAGTATATTAAATGGGGAGTTAACTGGAAGGTGTGCTGATCAGGGCTTGGGGATAGGGTTTGGCATTGGACAGCAGCTGGTGAACACTTGCATTGTGCATCACTTGAAGTTTTTTTCCATTTTACTATGATTATTATTATTATACTTTTTTTCAATTATTAAACTGCCATTATCTCAACTCACAAAGTTTTACTTTTGATTTGCCTTCTTGTCCCACCAGCCTCAGGGCGAATGGCTGCGTAAGCAAGTGGCTGCATGGTGCTTACTTGCCAGCAGAGCTTAGACCATGACAGAGACCTCGGACTATATCAAAAAATCAACAACCAGCTGAGAAATGTATGTAAGCATATGTACTCACATAAATATATGTAAGTACATATGAAGTAACTACCCAACTACTAACTGGCATGCTGTTAGATATATATCACTCCCGTGGTTATAACCTATGAGAAAAAACTTACTGCTCAAAAATCTTACTGAATGCAGACTAAGTAGTACTTTATCTTACTTCCAGCAGTTCATCTCCACTGAACAGCTTGCCACTTCGTCCAACTGGCCCTTCAGGTAAGATAGATCTGATGAAATGATGACCCACTGTAGCTTCAAGGCTTATCCCTAGTCCACTGCTTTCACTAAATTTGTTAACCACAGACACCTATAAAAAGATAAAGAAATGGTTACATTTGTCATATTTACAGCCAGATCTGTTGCTTTCCATTTCAATTTACATGCAATGAGGTCAAAATTCCAGAAATGCAAAAGCAGAAGTACTATCATGCAACAGGGACAGCCAGGTGAAAACTGACTTATTGATCACATGCCACTTTGCAATACTCAAGCAGGAACTGCTTTTGACAACAATATATCTAATAATAAATACTTCTGCAGATCCTACATCTGTGATGTGACTTTGCCTTTTCTCCTGTACCTAGAGTATATGTTCTATGCACTATTTACATCATTATGTGAAATAATTTATTCAGTAAGCAGACTGAGAATGAAGTTTCAAGTTCTAGCTAATGAAGGGAGCTTCGAAGCTCATATTAAATATTACTTTTTCTCTAATATACATTTATCTTCCTGAAGCTAGAAAATTGGTAAAATAATAGTCATGGGCACAGTAATTGATCAAATTTGTTATGGTTTTGATAAAATACAGAAAAAAACATATCTATATTCAAAGTCTATAATTAAACTAATCTCAACATACTAAGCAGCATATGTGCAATTCTCATACATGAAGAACAAATACAACACAGACATGTATCTCTCCATACACTGTCAACATAACAGAAGCAGATGACATATATGCACATTTAACAATAGTAAAGAAAATTTACCTACCACTATTTCATAATTCGAACCCATAATCCTCTGCCATTTTATCTTTGCAGCAGCTTCTTCTGTACTAGTTAGCTGGAAATCTAAAATTTATATTTAAGATTACTGTGACAAAGAATTAAAAAACCTAGTCAACTCCTATAACTGATAACTTATATGGAACATGCACAATGACACAATCATTCCCATCATGTCAGAATGCTCCTAAATATGACTAAAAACTTGGCATGTTTAGTCTCACTAAACTTGGGTTTACCAGAGCAAAAACTCACAAAGCAGTATTAAGATTCCAACCATGCAAAACAACCATGTGTAATTTGAAAGACATTAAGTTCAGTCAAATAGTTTGGTATACATGGCTGGGAAGAAAGGATATATGCTAGCCTCAGGTGAGTCAAGTTTTTGCAATTTTTCAAGATAATAGACACAAAGGAAATTAAAGAGTTACAATCAAGCCATGTGTTAAATCAGACTACATGTTGGCTGATCAGACTGATTCAGGGGGATGGCTAAAATACCTAAAAATGTAAAGAGCACACTAATCCTTTTGGACAGACCCTGGATTTTACAGAGAATGTCCAAAAAACACAATCTGGAAATATATTTTATTTTTAAAACCCTGAGTACAACTGTGAAAGATTTTTCTGAAACTGTGAGCCCTGAAGGTCAGTAACAGAATGCAGGAAGTCCAAGATCTCTTTTTTTTTTTTTTTTTTTCTTTTTTTCCTAGATTCACATATATGCACACATACAATGACATAAATTTTTAATAGCTAAAGAACAGTAATGAACTTGGAAAGGAAGGAAGAGGGAGAAGTACAGTGATATAGTGATAGGCTAGGTAGCAAACTGTGGCAAATCTTAATTTGATTCAAAATTTATTTGCAGGTTTGAAAAACAGAAAAATGCTTTCTTCCTGCTCATCTTCCCCTGATTCACATTGTCGAGGCTCTATGGCAGAGACCAATAAAAAGTAGTAGTTATATATAACAGCCAGCAAACACAGCAGGTTTACAGGATCCTACTTATTCATGGTCCACGGTCTGTGCTGTGTCTATGGTAAGTATCAAAATAAACCTTTCAGATCTGAATGCTCATCATAGGCAAAGACAAGAATCTTCATTACAAAGTTCTCAAATTCCACTGATTTTAGTTAGAAAATGACTAAGAACCTTGGACAGTGATTTAAGTCATCATTGCCCAGAGACATCACTAAGTATAAAGTCAGATGTTGCATGGCATTCAAAAAGGACAATACTTTCCCCAAAATTAAGACACAGTAGTATCTGAAGGAAAGACATTAAGAAGAAATTCCTTCAGCTACCCAAGAAAATTAGAAAGCATGAGTTATGAAAAGATACATATTACAGAACTTTTCAGATTCCCATATTACTCTGGAAGTAGAAAAATTTACACAATTTGACACATCAAGTTATGTCTGAATTTGAAAAGCATATCATTACACAGGACTTCTGAAATGCCTAACAATGTTATAGGAAATCAATCAGAAAAAAAATTCCCAGTAGAAAATAGGAATTTTGACAGAGTATGGGAAAATTTGGAGAATATCAGTGCACCAGAATTGACTGAATTGCAGACCTTATTGAAGAATAGTAAATGAAATAAATATAAGCTCAAGAATTTGTAAAAAGTAAACATATCAGAAGATGCAGAAATCCTGGAATGTAGCTGGGCAGCTACAGACAACTGTAAAGGTAATGGGAAATGGAAAGGAATTTATTTTTTTCTAGACTAGACAATAAAGAGTAGATATGCAAAACTGGACTAGGAGAGGGTTGAGCAAGTAGCCAAAGCAGACTTTTTCATGTGACATCTTCAGCATATAATTATTTTCAGGAACATATAGTAGTCCTGTTCCTACAGCACGTACGATTAAGAGTACATGATTAAATGTATGACTACTTTGACTTTCTAGCTCAGCTATAGAGCTCACGGAAGATGGAAAGACAAAACATCTGATCTTTGTGGAAGAATAGAGAAGTGCATTTTCACAGAATAAAATATTAAACCTTGAGAACCTGTTTCCTGTTGTTTCATGTCATCTCCAATATTTACCGCACTGGCACTGCACGGCAGTGATGGGGATCCCTGTTCTGTTTCGTTGTTATCTGAAAAGAAGAAGAAATCTTTTCATCTGTTTAGGTATTTTATATGTCATAATACTCATCAAGCTCACAGGTATGCTCTGGGGCACCAACTCTCTCCTTCACTGGACTTCAGAGTAACCATATTTGGCAAATGGAATCTGGCATGAGTGGCCCAGAAAGAAACATCACATTTCAAAGAGGTTGTCTTCTGTTAATGCTTTGCCTTCTCCGGTGAGTTTTCAATGAAAAAAAACCAACAAATAACCCAGCACAACTATCAGTACCTGTATTTCTATGACTGAATGAAAATACATCTAAATATAACATTCTTTAGCATTCTTGTATCAATTTCCTTTTTCTTCCTTTGTGCAATTCAGAAAGCTGACGCTGAAAACAAAAATTCAGTTTCAGCCTTAGAGATCTGCATACCTGGCATACTTTTCATACATAGAAAATGTCTCCATCTACCAAGTTCTGTTACATATGTTGCTGCCTCTCAACTGTCTTGAATACCTGTTGGCTAGAGAAACAGCAATCCAAACACTTGGTCTACACTTCTTGCTAAAGGTTGGAGTGAGAGGATGACATACAGGTAACATGGTACTGGGTCTTTGAAAATCTTGTGTGAGATGGGGATTAGGCCTCTGTTGATTACTTGTGACATACTTTCACTGGCATCAAACTATAACACAAGCAGCTGTTTTGCGCTTCCAGTCCCTGTGCAGATATCTTGCATTCAAACACACTGACTTTCAAGATGTGGCACACATACTTAAACATGTGTAGAGTATGTAAAATAAAGCTGCCCTAATCTCATGTCATCAGCAGCAAAATTACTATTGGTCTTTATCTTCTTAACATTTTACATATTCATCATCAATCACCCCCCAAAAACAGGCTACTCTTCTCATACCTGTAGTTTGTAACAAGCAAGAGTAAAAGGGGATGAGATTGATTATGCTCATCAAGGAGGGTCTTTCTCTGATTGCTTTTGAATGCAGCTCTCACTCTTGAGCATGAATAAAAGATTTGCTACCTTCTTATCATTCAAAGATTTGCAGGATCAAAGTCTCGAAGCAATTCAGTCAGAAGTGCAATGCAGGAAAGAACTTCTGACACTCACTTTGAAAATTCAGCAAATAATACCATGTGTCTAAAAGATTAATCAAACCATAGCAGACAAAATTCCACCCTCATGTACAGCAGCTCTGCCATCTGTAATAGCTACCCAGAATGAATCTGGCCCATTTTATTTACAGTTTGCAACTGAGAAGAAAAATGTTTCAAACCAACTTTACAGCAAAGCCAGTTTTAATTACCTTTGGCTGCACTACTATCCATTGTTTGATATAGTAAGTCCTTTTCAACAGGAGTACTGAAGTCCTCCTGGGGTGGAATACGATTTTCCTGCTTAAGACCTCTTCTGATCAAAGTGAGCCGAACTGTTTGTCCTGTGTGCCGCAAAACATCAACTGCTTGCTGGTTGGTAAAACCCTGAAGATTTGTTCCGTCCACCTGCAGGATTAAGCAGGTTTTCAGTTCACCCAGGGAGAAAAAGTTCAGGGCAAAACAATGCAGTGAGCTCTCAGCATCTGTTAGCCTAAGCAAAAAAGCAAGTGTAGGGGCAAGAACAAAACCTGCATAACTTTATATAACTGGATATACTAAGCACTCCCACTGGAGTACCCCAGAGCTAGGTGACAACCAGCACCACAGCAAAGGGGGGAGGAGTGCCCCCCATGTGTGTGGCCACGCAGATCTGCTCTGCAAGATGGGAGAGGATACAGCATGTGCTGTGCAGGGCATATTGTGCAGCCTGTCTGCTCAACTGCTTCAGCCATCCCTACCTCTGAGAAGAAAATCCTGGGTGAATAAACCAACACAGCCATGGTTAGGAGTTCTGGAGAGAGAAGAGTAAGGAGAGATCCACTCGATCCACTGTGGTAGAAAGACCTACAGAGTGCAGTCATTCTGAGGTCAACTAAACCTAGATACGGAGAAGTCTACTAAGGAACACCATGAAGTCCAATTTCCAAACAGAACACTGTCACAACCAACCAGATATTATTGCTGGTTCATCATTTTAAAAGTTTAAAGAATAAAATTTTGGTCTCCTCTGTTTGAAACTATTTGATTGTTTCATTAACTCAACTTTTTTTCTGAAATTCAAAACTTTAACATTTCTCAATTCTATCCCATTATCCCTAGCATCCACCACATTTTATTATTATTCTTCTCCCTGCAAACTCCATAATATCCTATTATTTCTACATCTACCCCACAGTGCCTTAAATTTCTCAAATACTTCTTACAATACTATGATCTTTGACTCCCGTGTTTGTTTTACCATATTTACACAAAACACACACTTCATTATTTTAAGTCCTTCTAAATGAAGAATGAATCCTCTGGATCCTTAGTCATTTGTTGTCCTTCTCTAAAATTCTTCTAAATCTAAAGTAATTAAAAATGTGGTGGTGGGACTATTTAAATTTTCCTCCAAACTTAAACAAACCATATTTTAAAAATTATTTTTATTCTTCTGTGTCTGAGATCACTCAAATAATTTTCTCCTGCAACTGCAGTAGAAAAAGAAAACAAACTTTGGAATAATCCATTTTAGCCATTTGTACTCAACATGTAAATCTCTACAAAAAAGATATATACTTCCACCAACATTCATGCAGGCACTTCTGGAGAGAGACCATAGCCTGTTCCAAGTGTGGTCTTAGCACAAATGCAAGGACATATCCATGAGAGACACCAATATGCACTCCTTGCATTGAGGAGTTGATTTCCACCACAAAACAACAGTTTATGGATGAAAATATGTTCTTCTTTCTCTGAACATCTAAAACTTTATTCACACACCTTTTAAAATCATTTTGAAAGCAGTTGCCCAATTTGAATCAAACTTTGAAATTTCACACTTACTAACCTCCTGCTGATATGGAGGATATATAATAATATATTCTCACATACAATAAAGATTTTTTAAGAAATAGAAGTTACATGCAGGTAGCATAATCAGAAAGCATGTGATGAGGTACTCTGTCATAAAAGGACTAAGAACTGCAATGCTGATCCTAAGTACAAGTACTACAAGTACTACATGAGCATTTCTTTGCAACATAAAGAAGCAGAGTCTTGTAGGCAAGCAATCTCACTTCTTCCTGTGTTTACTTACAACTATAATTTGATCTCCCACATGAATTCTGCCATCATGTTCAACAGCACTGCCTTTTGTAATGCTTTTCACAAAGATACCAGAAGGTTCTGGAATGAAAAACAGGGAAAATCAAATTAACTAATTTATTATGAAACAATTTAAATAATGCAACTAAAGGCACCAGTCAAAGCAGGGAAAAACAAAAAAAGAAAACACAGTCTTATGGTAAGATAATAAAAGAATAATAAAGAAAGCAATGATTTAAGAAAAATACATATATTATTTTTGTCTTAAACAATGAGCCAGAATAATGTCTGTTTGCATTGGATCAACTTTCATTCAAAACTACAATGCCAAATTCACAATTCTTGATGCAAAACTAGAAATATTCAAACTTACTTTAATCTAAATGTTGAAACCAACATAGACAAAAAACATATCTCTGACTTTTTACAGATTTGGACAGAAAATTCAGCTTGAGTATTTTAATCCAGTAATTTCTGAATTTTCTACACATCTAATAACAGCTTAAGAAAATGCATGTTTGGATTGCCAAACAGAGAAAATTATAAGCAAACAGGACTACAACTTATGTTTGAACCAATTTTTAACTGCAATTATCACTATTTGATAAGAAATCACAAAGCTTTAAAACCCCCAACAAAACAACAAAATTAAACAACCCCCCATCAAAACAGAAACATTTTAATTACAACTAGTTACTATTTTTGAATTAGAAGGAAAGTAATATATAGTAAACACCTACAGAAGGGACATTTTACTAAATAAAACATTTCAGGAAAAACACACTTGCCTTAGACACAACTTCAACAGCTCAGTAAAGTGAAAATACATGGACTACATACATGCACATTTTGCACAGCCCACATGAAATCAGGAAAAACAACAGCATAAACTAGCATGAAATCACACTGACAGTCTCAGACCTGTAACACTGGTATGAGGAATCTGAACAGCATCAACTTTCTCTCAACAATTGTTCTCACTCTGTTAAATGAATATGCTTGGTGTAAAGATAATTCACTACAAAATGCATTTTAAAAGCTGTCCAAGCCTTTGCAGACCTCAAGCTAACTATTTACTGGCTACTGGCCCACAATATGACAAAAGTTGTAAGTAGTGTTAATGACTCAATTCAGCTAAGGAAAAATAAGATTACATATATATTCAAGTCATCTCATTGACAAGTCTTTCTTTTTCTGTTCTTTTTTTTTGTTTCTTTGTTTATTTTTTGGTTTGGTTTTTTTTTTTTTTTTTTTTGTAGGTTTTTTTTTGGGGTGGGGGTGGGTTGGGCTTTTTTTAGAAGTTGTTTGCCCAGGTTCTGTTCATAACTACATGGCTGGTCTTCCTAACTTCCAAGTTGTTATATCCTGTAACAGCTGCAAGATAAGTTGTCATTCATTAAAATTTCAGCCATGCTATTTGTTATCCAGTAGTTTTATTTCTGCTTCTCTGACAGCAAAGTTGTTCTGTAACGTTACATCATAAAACTGAGTTACCTAAATAGTTCCTAAGACAAGACTATTCTCTAACATAGTTACATGCAGCACAGTAATTTCAAACTGAAGAAAAGCGATACCCAAACGCTAAAGCAGTTAATATATGCTCTCAGATCTATACGTTCTACATCTTAATCTGTCTTTTGAAGATTCAACTGGAAGCTGCTAAAGAGTGGACTTGCAAAAACTGGGACTGTCTGGTCCTGTGAAAATCCAGTTTTTTGTAATTCAAAAAAATTATAGCTACAAACCACCAAAAATATGGAATTTACCTATCCATACATTTTTCAAAAAATATACCCATGGATACAAGTCAAAACAACAGCTCTTTGTGAAGCTTTATGACACATTCAACAGATATCTCTTCCTAGCAATACTGAATTTGCTAAATTTCCCCTAAGGAGGCCTAACAGAGTTCTGGATTATTTTTGTGAAAAATGAAGTGGAAATTACAAAGCAAAAAAAGCAGCCGTCTGAATGAATGAAAATGAACATTTCTGCATTTATTTATTTAAATAAACTTATTTATTGTCTGCCACAGCCCACAGGTGAAGAAACATTTATTGCACCCAGAAGTCAGTAAAGACTTTGTGATGTGTTAGCAGTGTTATACATATTGTTTAAAAATTAATAACAATCTCCTAAAATTACTCAGAATGGTACTGTGTTACTTTATAAGAAGGTTACTTCTAAAAAAAAGGCTCAACTGATTTTACCATTGTTTTTCAAAAACATGTAAGCACAAGTTTAGTCAAAAGTGAAGATAAAAACTGATTTAAAAATACTGAGCTGGGATTTTATAATATCGATTGCTTTTATTCTGAACAAAAGGAAAATTGCTTTTATCCATTTTACAAAAAGAAAACAATTCTTTTTCCTTTACAAATTTCTAATAGATTTTAGATGGTTAAGGATTCTTTTAAGAGAAGCTATTCCAAAATAAAGTCTTTGATGTATATACACCATAGTATGCAACAGGTATTGTAAAGTGCAGGAATCAAAAATTACCTGAGGTCTTGTCTCCAATGTAACCAGCAATAGTTATTCCTAAACCCTGGTTGTTTTTCGTGAGCTCAACATTGAATTTCTCCCCATCTTCAAAGCTATCAACAGAAACATTGTCCTAAAAAGAAGAGCAGGATTAGAAAGGAAGCTTCTTTTCTTTAAAGATTCACCACATTCTTTAGTGTCAGTAACATTTAAAATTAGACACAAACACAAAAAAAGGAAGTATGAAATCTGCTTCTGTTCTTGTTTGCTGTTCATCACAGAAGCAAGAAATAGGTAACATTCCTCAAGGTAAAGCAATGCAGGGCATGCCATGTCCTCCTCACCTCACTGCTCTGGACAATATCTTTAACTAATCAAATAGTTATTTAATGACTAAAATGACAGGTGAAACTTGAACAAGTTGAACAATTAATTTCTTGTACAGTTAAGTTACATATATATGTATATAATATGTAGCTTGCTGCATTTCTCAGACCTCCTCAGAATTAGCTTTAGACTGCTGCATTATTAAAAAGAAGAAAAAAATTGATTTTGTATCTTATTTGTCTAAATTTCTGTTCATTAACTATAGGTGTCTTTTTAAAACTTGCAAGTTTAAAATATGCTAAAAGCTATTGCTGGTCAGGAAATTACATTTCTTGCTTTTGAAAGGCTTAAAAATTTTGTTTCAGCACATAGCAATTATACTTCCAGATAGTTAAATAATTACAATCTTCATTAATACCTGCTAGAACTCTCTGAATTACAATAACAATGGATTATGGGGCTATACAGTAACTCGTTATTAATTAAAGTAGAATACATATTAAAATCCTATTTTATCAATAGAGGGTTTGTATGAAAAGATTATTTTTCCTGTCCTTTTTGCATGCTAAATAGCAGCTAATTTTTTTAAGTGTCAATATGGCAACCAGGCTGATACTAACTAAACCCAGTTTGACTATGTAAATATGTGCCAAAAAAGACTTCAGGAGAGCTGTGATGCTACTTGCCAAAAGACAATTTGACTTGAAATCTTTATCCAAGCAATTCCACCAGAAACCGAATTAAACATAAGAAAAATGAATTTCTAATGCATTGATCATCCCTCTGATTGAAAATACAGGATTATTTTGGCCATAGGTTATGCCACTAAAAAAAGATTCAATTCCAGTAGCCTCATGAACAGGTAACATGACAAGAAGTGCCCATTTTGCAAAGGCATTCTGGTCTGAATAATAGTTCTAAAAGCATCATGAAAACTCCACCCACACTATCCCTGATAGGAAAGAAACTAAAAAATCAAGCTGTTTGCATCATCATCTTCACTCCAGACCCAAATCAATTATTTTTTTCATGACTGTTAACAGGGTGCTCCTTCCAAGAATGTGACTTTGTGTTGGCAGGAGCAGTTTAAAAATAGTCAGTTTAAGAGTTTAAAAACTCCTGCCAGGACAGAAGTACTAGGAAAGAGGTATTGAAGAGTATGGAAATTGAGAAGATGGCAAAAACATCTAATTGTGCTCCTTTGCTGCTTTGAGCTATTTTGTCAGTACTAGAAATCATACATATTCTGCAGCTGCAGATATATCTTTTAAAATTGCATCATATAGCCTCAAAAAGGCAAATACTGCAGAAATATACACAGATTAAATTATCAAGTTCAGCTTTTATTTTGAAAGATGCATTTCAGACAAGTAATATTCCAGCTAAATATCAACAATCAAATCAAATTTATCTAAAATACAGAAAGGCTTTACATCTCTGAGTGCTGTAAAGACACCAAAGTACCAGTTTGTCTCTTGTCTTCGATTCTCAGAAGCCTTCTTGTTAAGATTAAATGTCTTTGCCTTATAACCACAAGACAGGGGATGAATATATGTTAGGTTTTCACAGATATCGCTACAACAGACAGAGACAAAATGATGGTATTACCATCATAAATTGTTACATAACAATCATGCATAAATTGCAAGGACTTCTCTTCTGATGTGACTCATCTCAAATCTACAACTGAAGAAAATCTCTATAAAAACAACAGGAAAATGTAAACAAAAAAAAAAAAATCTATCTAGGGATAGGCTCGAAATCAACAAACCTTTTCTTCTCTCACTAATTTACTTCACATATTCACATTTAAATTTATCTGGTCATATCCATATGTGGCAAAACAGTACTGCTTCTGACTCCCATGAAATCAGACTTTGTTACAAACATGCAAATTAACTATTTTGTAGAGGTTTTGAGCTGACAAGACATGATAATATTTACAGCATTTTTAAGTGGCTGACAGTTGTAAAGGAGTAACAATACAAAGTACAATCATCAGCAGGGGAGTAAGGATAGCAGCTGGCTTACTTTTTTTAGAAAACATCTAGCAAATGAGCAATGACAGGCAATGTAGGCAAGGATTAGCATCTGTGTGTTGGTTGGCACAGGGAGAAAAGTTCTGATGAACAGATGAAATTATATGGAAAGAAAAAGTGCAGGAAGACAGAGAAATGCTAAAGGGTCAACTAGTTCCATCCTGAAGAAAATATTGAGTTGCTTTCATTGTCCCAATGTAATAACATATCCTAACAAGCACCCCAGAACAAGCTGTTAATCAGATTATATTTATAGAAGTCCTAAACCTTAATCCCAAAAGTCTTCAAGAATAGAGTTCTTGCACTGTGGACTCATTACATTTAAATTTTCCTAGACCATCAGATGAGAAGAGCACTACTGGGAAAGAAAATCCTAGCTTTTGAGAATGTAAACACAAAAGACATCCAAATAGCAGTTAAAAAGGAAGTTTGCAATGCAAAAGCAACGTATGTTTGTCACCATGGCGAATAACACATGACACAAACTCCTCGTGAAATTTCTCCAAAGGTTGCATGAAGTAATATCTCTATTTCAAGGACTCGTTCCCTAACATACATTTTCCACAGACCACTGTGATTGGTGAACAAGACAGAACTCTTCACCCACATTGGCCAAACCAGACATACATCAAAAGAAAACCCCTCCCACAGAAAGAATGAACAACATGAATACCATTAAAAAACAAAGTCCTGTTGTTTATGTTCTTCCTGGGAAAGAAATTTCAGTAGATGAAAATGTCAGGAAAACAGATCTTTAGAAACTCAGAAACTGCAGGCCTGAAAACCCAGACTGCAGTATGTTTACTGCTGCTTACCTGTTTCTCTGGTGTAGAGGTGGGTACTGGTGTACCTGGAGGAACTGCTGGTAGAAGTGGCTCCTCAACAGGACCTCTTGCAATTACCAGTTTCACTCTATTTCCACACTGCCTTAGAACTTGTGCCACCTGCTCACTGCTCATTCCAGCTAGGTCTGTATCACCAATTTTCAAGATGTGATCTCCACTACACAACCTTCCATGCTGAAGGAAATATAATAATGAAAAAATGCCATTTCTCCCTTGTACCGTACAATAAGAAAAAGAACACATAGCTTTAGTCACTGCTAAGACATGTGAATCAGGTGACTTTTTCTGGATGCAAAGTCAATATCCTGAAAACATGGAGAAGAAAAGAAGGTTGCCTAATAGCACACAAATTTTACTAGGAATTTCCCCAGAATTTTCCAGGAGATCCTTTTTTCAAGACATTACCCAAGCACAAATTAAAAAATGTGTTTAGCTACAGTTACTCCTTCTGGTATTTAACAACTATATGCAGACTGCAGAACTTTGGGTTTCACCTTCAAGCACACTTTCATAAAACAGCATACAAACACATTCAGCTTTGCACTGATATTAAAAAAATACTAGTAGTAGTTACAGGATTATCCACAACTTCAAAATAAAATTCTTTTCTCTCTACCTGTGATCCAGCTATCTAAATTGCTTTACACTGGTTTAGTCTCTTACTGATCTAACTTTAATTAATAAAAAAACTTCACATGAATTTAGGCTATATGATGAGTGTTACAGAGACACCTGGTTTGTAAAAAGACACCTATCTACCTGTTCAGGGGAAAGATGGCAGCAGTAAATCCTGTCCATGCAAATCCAGGCCCTGTTATCAGGCCACTACTGCTATTGTTGGAAGATTAACCAGTCTCTGTGCCTATTCAATCCTTGACCGTCATTAATGCAGCCCTAGGTACCTGTCCAATAAACAAGCTTGAAATGAGCTGTGATAACCAAATTCAATTCATCTGAGCCCTTCAGGCAAGAGCAAAGCCAGTGTCTTGAAGCAGACACATGAAACCACATACCTGCTCCAAGCTTCAGTAAGCTCAGCAGAGAAAAGATGCTCTTAGCTGTTAAGGCACAGCAAGTCAGTCTTTGGAGTCCTCACCACCCCTGATTACAACTAGTACATTTGTGAAACAATTAAGACTCTAAATGCACAAAACAATACAATGTTACAGATTTGAAAATGTGATTTAGAGCCTCATCAATCTTTAACATTCAAATGCAGAGACTCCTGCATTAAACACACCTTCAGAGAGAAAAAATTTCAGTAATTACTGTTTCTTTTTTTATATTTATTTGGATAAAAGCTACCACTATTTGGTCATAAAGATCATATTTTAGATCATAAAAGTAAAGAGTAACTTCACACGTTACTCAACACTAACAGAGAGGTAGGTTGAATTTACCTGATCAGCCACTCCTCCTGGGAGGATGGTCTTAACAATCACTCCAGTTGACTTTCCTCCCACTATCCCAAATCCCAGACCTGAGCCATCATTCACCAACTCTATGGTCTCCACATGCTGCCAGTGAACCTAAAAGAAATAAATATAAGCTTGAAAATTATTAAAAACATAGAATCATAGAATATTTCCTGTATAAAAGGACCTTTAGAATTATCAAGTCAAACTATTAATATATGTATAAGAATTTGCAAACTATTTTCTCTTATTTCTTTTTTAATAATAGAAAGTTGGAGGAAGATGGACAGATAATATCTTTTTAACAATTACTATTAGGTGTGATATTATACAATATTTAATCAGTAAATTACTAATTCTATAACAGGTGGAACTTCTCTGGTACAAACCAGAGTTGGGTAATGGGTCAGACCTTTCGAGAACTTGTTAAATGAATTTAGGCAGTGGCCTAGGGCTGCCCACCTTCATGCCCCTTTGCAGTGAATAAATACTGCTACTAGAAAACCACAGGACTTCAGATAAGTTCATGCTCACATCAACCATTACAACAAATCACAGGAGAAAACAAAATCTCAATTCAGTATTTTTAAGGCTGAAAGCAGAACCAAATTTTGTGAGGCAGGTAGTAGCAGAATTACCCCATGTAATAAAAGTCTTCTGTGATGTCTGATGGCAACAGCACTAGAATGAAGTTGTTCTGATGGCAGACTTTGTGTTGTGACAGCAGTAAAACTGCTCTGCAAGAAAGACAATCCTAGCTCACTTGCATAGGGCACTACTTGGACAGATGGAAGTTCATAGTATTCTTTCTCCTGAAGAAGAACTCACACATTAAACTCATCTGAAATTTAAAACCACAGTTTGGTGCTAGACCAGGTATAATCTTGAAATAAGCTTTTTTTTTTTTTTTTTTTTGAACAATTGAAGTATTGCAAACTCAAAGCCCTGTGGTAACTGTTTCAAAATCCAGTCTTAACATAAATCCAGTATGTTAAGGCAAACCCTGAAGTAAAAAGAATGGCTCCTAGTATATTGCATTTGAAAGTGAGAAGAGAATTGGGAAAGGCATGATAAAAAAACCCAGAAGCAGCTATGGGATGTTTGTAAGAAATATCTTTCCAAGCAAGGGAGGCTGTTCAGCTAATACAGAGGCAATCACATAGAGAAAGTTTGTCACAGCAATACTGGAGGAGAGAGCAGGCTTCCCCTATGCGCTGGCAGGAAAAGTTAGGTCAGTCAGTTGCACTCCTGCACACGGATAATAAGAATAATTCTGACATTCATTCACTTAAGGTTTTATGCTAATGACTAAAAAAACACTTAGAAGAATTCCTTTTCCCAGACCAATTGCTCTCGATACTACTGGTAACTGACTCTTAAAGAAGTGCAACAGATGACTGAACAGTTAAACCTACAGAAACTGAATATAGGCTGTTTTGTTCCAGGACAAGCCAATACATGAGTAAGGTAAGAGGAAGAAAAAGTACAGTTAGTATCACCATGTTTCTGAACTGTATTATCTACACCTAGATGTGCAAAAGCTCTCATAAAGGAATTGTAGCAGAGCTGCTTTTTGGGGAGTCCTTTAGTGCACCTTGTAACTTTAGTGGCACTCCCACACTAACAGACAACAGAGAAACAAACACAAAAAGCACCCATCCACCTGATGGTGCAGATCAGATCACAATGCTTCAAAAAATTGTTTGCTCAAGCAGAAGGCAAAGAAAAAAATATCTTGTTTACTGAAACCTCAAAATAAAGCTTCATCAAGTGAGGTAAACATGCTGTATTTGCACTGGTGAAAGCAGATAATTTGGCAAATGGCAGTGACGAATACATCCAAGATGAAGTTTTTCCCTCAGCAAGCCTGAATATTTTCTACTCTTTGTAAGGGAAAACTACAATAAAGATAAATAGAAGAAAAACCTCAAGAACTGTGAAGAAATGTACATACAAGTTACAAAAAAATTACTCAAAATATGCAATAAATACTTGCACATTCAGAACTGAATACACAGATGTTTGGGCTATACTCACCGGGTTGGAATGGGCTGAAACTGTGCTAGCAGCAGATGGAGACCGAGAAACTACAGGACTGATGAGCTGAGGAAAAGGGCCTCTAGCCACAACTAGCTGGACATTATCTTTTGCTTTCTGCAAAATGCTGATAGCCTGTTGATGTGTAATTGTTTGATCAAGGGCTTGTCCATTAATAGCAAGGATTTGATCTGCTTCCTTCAGCTTTCCATCTCTGTCACATAGGTGTAAATAGGAAAGGGGATGACAAAATAAACAAATAAAAATCAAGGAGGCACTGCCACAGAAATTGCAGTATTTTGACAACTTTCCAGGATTTTTAATAACCTGGTCTCTATTCCCCCCACTTTTTTAATCCCCCCCTGCAATTTGGCTGATAGAAGCTGATGTGGCACCCTGGTGATCACTCCCTTTGAAGCTAATCCCACTGCTACTTTCCCCTGGCGACTACCCCCTAGCCAGCTTTCTTCTCCCTGAACCCCCATGCGAGACTAAGCATATTAATCACAGCTGCTCCCAACCACAGCCTGGGAAGTTATGTTTATCCTTGACTTTGAGCCTCTTGCTTTACAGACCAAGTGCCCCACTTTGTTTAGTTCACCCATTCTGAATATTCATCAAACCATGGAGTGGAACACACTTTCATCAATATATTACAGAAACAAATTTTGTTTTGCTGAAAAACAAGGGGAAAAAAAGAAAAAGAAGAAAAGAAAAAAAGTAGGATAAAGAAAGAAATCAAACAAAAATAGTAAAATAGATCCCTTTTTTTACAAGGGGAAAAAAGCACTGAACAAATTAAAAAAAACCTTCACTTTCTGACAAAGGAATCATCACTGTAAAACTGCATACTGAGTCCTTCCTCAGACCTACTCCAAAGGAAGTGTATGAAGCCTACGGAGTTGATTCATCCTCTCTTTCCTCCACCACTTCTTTGCATCCCAAAGTGGCAATGCTTTGATAACAAAGGGCAGCAAGGAAAACAAGGATTTCTATTACAACAGCCTTTGTGAGCACCTACATGAAGAAACCCAGGTAGACCACTCAGGTAGAAAAAGACTATTTAGCTTCAACCCATAGTATTTCACTTGTGAATCAGAACTGTTTTTGTCAAAGACTTACTACTGCCAGAGCATTTCTCATTTATAAGCTTAATTCAGTAAAGATAGGTCTCATCTCCAAGCAGTAAGTGAACTAAAAGCTTATACCTTTCATACGGGAAGAAAAAAACAGGAAACAAAAACAAACAAACAAACAAAAAACCAACCAAACAAAAAAAACCCCCACCCTCATCTAAACCAAAACAAAAACAACTATAAAGTGTAAATTAGGCAGATTAAAAAATATTGTAGCGATACAAAGCATGCCACATTTTGTAACTGATTAACAACAATTAACTCTACATACCATGTTCTTGTCTTTCTTGCCCATGTTCTTCTTAGAGTTACAGTGTTCAGATCACAAATAATAAAAAAATATCTCCCTAAATCACAGTGAGAAACAGCATCCACATTGCTCAGGCTCTCCACACAACACACGGACTACACCACAGAGCATCTTGGGCTGGGATCTTCAGCAGTGACATACCATACCAGCCGGCAGTGAACCAGTGCTGCTGCCATTTACCACTGAGTCTGCGTGCTCCCTTGGGCACTTCTTTCAACATTAGTTGTGGAAACTGAGTTTAAGTCTAAAGCATACTTTCAGCAAGCTATTACTATTGCTGAGCTTCTGTAGTATCAGCTGAGTATCTCTGTGAATATCCCTGACTTTAGCTCAAGAATTGCTTGACTTCAAATCTGGGTTTCACACCTTCTCTCTGGGACTCTACCTAACAAATAACACTGGCAGATACAGCTTACTTTTTTGCATCAAACTGTTCCTCAGTGCATTTAAGAATGGCAAAATACATATTTTGGCTTTAAAAGACATGACACAGAACAGCAGCTTCCTCTTTTTCCCTATTTAAAAACCCCAGGGAAATGGCATTTGCAGTTTCTATAAATTAAGAACAGTTCATACAATGCCTGTTCCAATATTATATAAATTGTGGCAAGTAATTTTACATCTGCAATGATGCTCAGAATATGAAGAGAGAAACATGCCCTTGTACCACAAAAATAACAGCAGCAACATAACTGAACTGCATTGTCACATTAACACTTGGCATAGTAAAATATTACGTAGTAATATTACCTATGTGCCACACTTCCCTCCTGGATTTCTTGCACAAATATTCCTAGTTCTCCCCTGTTTTCACTCTTGAGTCCCACAACGCTGAAGCCCAGACCACCACTTAAAGGTTTGATAAGGTCAATTGTCTCAACAACACGACCCTGTTCAGCAGAAGTTAAAAAAAGGGTACAAATGTTAAAAGGTTAAAAATGAACAAAGGTTAAAAATGTTGAACAGCAGTAAAAATAAACATGGCAAACAACTTGGAAATTAATTTCTAATGACAACTATAATTGGGCAAGACTATATAAGCTAGTAACTGAAACACAGTTGCTCATTTCCAATTTCTTACTATCATATAGAAAATATTTGAGAAATAAATATTATTACAGCTCAGACAAGAAAATAAGGGAACAGAAGATAAATATACAGACTTTAGGTGTAGAAGTGACTGAAGCAGGATATATATCTATTTTAGAGGATACAGGACAACTTTCAAGCAAAACCAGAAAAAGAGGATGAATTTCAGAAAGATGAAAACAAGCCGGACTATGCAAAAAGGCTCTCCTCAACACCACTAGACTTCTCTCATCCTGCTTTCTTACAGATTAAATAGATAAATCCTAGAATATATGACTGGGCATTCCCAGCTCTAGCCACTGAAGGGACTTGTGCACCATTTCTGCCTACTAGGGGAAAGCGAAAAGATTAAAGAACAATGCACAGCAAGGTCAAAATTTTCCATTTTATTTCCAAGAAAGTCATAGAACTAGCTTTCATTAATTATGCATACAAGAGCATGCTCTGACAATGTTTGTTCCTCATGCATACAGCAGCAGTTCTACAATGAGCATGGATAAATAATGGCATACTGATCTGTAATGCACACACTGGTCAGCTAAAGACAGTAGCTCATGAGTGACTATGTCAGGGCTAGTTTTTCACCTTCTTTCTCATTTACTAATTGTTTCTCGAACTAAAGGTTACTTTTATTTTACACAGTAAATGGTATTGTGGTTTGTGTAGTAACTCAATTGCTTTTAAACAAACATAACATATATCTTAATTTTCATATAATCAGTAATCCTTATTTTGTGGTTAGTGTATGACAGGGTTACCTGGGACATGTTTCTGATCAGCTGCTCAAAATCATCACTAGAGAATTTCCCTTTAATCTGAGGAGTAATAGATCTCATTGATGCTTCTAACACATTAGCTGGGCTGCCATTCTGCTGAGCCAACAAATATGACTCATTAAGGGGCAAGGACCCCATGTTCATGCCATGATGGAGAAGCTGAGGAAATTCACCACTGGAATGAATGGAAGATGTAATATTTACCTGTAAAAAATTGAACGCAACATGAATTTACAGACACAGCAGAAACTTTCTTGTTCATAAGAACATTATCATAAGCCAACTAACTGATCACTCAAAGTACTTGGAATTCCAATTTGCAATTTTAAGAAGACATTTTAAGAAGAAAAGTTACCTTCAATATTTAAACCCAAAATAAAGTGGTGAACTAAAAGCATAAAACACAGAAGAAATTGATTAGAACAACCCAAAATTATTTTCCATACTTTGCTAAAATTCATTTGTTCCCATCATGATAGCATCCTGAAGCATTCCATCACTATGTTAGAGGCAAACAAGACCAATCCTTTTCTACAGTATCAGTATTTAAGGAAAAAAACAAACAAAAAACAAAGAATCAAAAAGCCAAACCAAAACAAAAAATGTTATTAGTTATTTTACAATTTAAAAACCAAAAGTATGCACAAATAAAAAAATAAGTAAATCTCACAGCTACATAGAGAACAAATTTCACTGGTCAAAGTTGCCACATCACTATGTACTATAGCTAGTGTGACTATCTGCACAACCTAGGATTAAATAAATACAAGATTACTGAATACGTCTAAAACTACCAGGCTTATTCAACTACTCAAATAAGTCAAAATCATACACTTACACAGACACTTTTCTTAGAACAGAAGGAAATTCTGTTTTGCACAGCCATAATCTCCTCTTTTCAAGCAGATCTGTGCCAACCAATCTAATGAATCGGCTGCTAGTGATATAAAGCTCAGGTGAAGCCAAAACCCTCATTTGTCTTCTGTCGCACTTGCCTGTTGACTGTCAATTGGTACTGCTTTTCTCCAGACAAATTTGCTTCCTACTTTCCTGGCACACTATTATAATTGCAATTTCAAACACTTTTCACAGTTTTACAATGCACACTTTCTAGCATTCTGCATCACAATACAGAAACCTAAGGTTTCCCTTCCTTAAAATTGTATTTTAAATTTCAAGTATCAATAAAAATTTCAAAACAGTAGACATATATTCTAAAATGTCTACTGCACTACTGTCAATTGTTCAAGTATGTTACACCTATTAGATATATCATATCAGTCCTCCAATAGTCCAGTTATTAAAAGGTCAATATTGTTCTTCTTCATACAATTCCATCTCATCTGAGTGTTTTAGGAAAATGTGATAAAACAAACATAATTTGTTGAACAACTTATGTGGCTGGGAAGGCCCTCAAGTTAAATAAAAAACACCGCAAGGCAACACTAGAAAGAAAAGTTCTCGACAGCATTCCTAAGCCTGCTCTGACATAAAAAACTGTGAAGAAGAAAATTTGGATGTTTGGAACTCAGCGACTTTTATATCCCATTGATTATGTTCTTTATCCGCACTAGTGAAGAATCATTTGGGCTATGTTTCAAACAAATTGTAACACCTAAAATTTGTACACAGGCACTTTCTTTATCCACATACCTTCATGTTGGCGAGCTTGTAAGGCACAGGTAAACAAGCCTTTGTATAAATGTACAAAACAGTATAACTGAACTTCGTCAGTTATGTGCTTTATAATTTATTCTCCTCCACCTTCAAATCTCCTTATAGTGCCTGCTGTTATACTTCTTCCCACAAAAAATGGCCATTGGTGAAATCATTAATCTTAGGAGTATCTAACATTACTGCAATTAACCATTCTTAACTGGTTCTACTATGAATATTTTTATATTTCTACAGCAATAGAAGAAGCCTAAGAGTATATAAGATGCATACCTGAACTACCTTTCACGTGCACCCAAAAGCCATAGTATATGGGTCTGATATCACAAATATTAATAAGTCATATATTCAAGTTAATTTTCTAAATTGCAGAGCTTATTGCAGAAAATAGCACTGAGTTACCCTTTCTGCTGAAGGTTACCATCCTCAGAGCACTCTTGGTCAAAGCAGTCCCTAGAGAACTAATCACCAGCTGTGGCAAAGCCAGCAAAGTTTGCCTAAACAAAGAACACAATAGCAGGAGTAAAACCTATCAATTTTATCCAATATCACCCAGTGAGAGCTCACTAAACTACTTTGGTGCAGATTTTGGAGCGGTAACTTCAAACTAAGTGAGCCAGGCTCAGCAGCTGAGCTTGGTAATGACCTCAATCAGTATGATTATACCTAGACAAAAATACATTAAATATCTGCAATTTCATTCAGCACCATTCCAACTGCATTATTTTTTTCTGGGGGCCTTTTACTGTGGTAGGAGCTTCTGAATGTTCTAGGGTGGCCGCAGCAGAAAGTCATTGGTATTACTGATATAAAACCCAACCGGCACGTTAATTCCCCACTTTGAGTTGAGTGTGTAGTCATTTTCTAAGACAAAGAAAAGAAGGAAAATTCTACAATAATATAAAAAGAAAAACTTGATACCATGTACAGAAAGCTAGAACACTTTCTACTTTATAAAGAACAAGCCATGCAGGCAAAAATGGAGAGAAACAGAATTTTATGTCATAGAATCTGACCACAGCTGAGAGTCCACTGCTTTAAACTTATACCATGTCACCCCACAGTGTTTCAGACTGCTAACACAGATACAATGCCAGTTTGTGAAACCTCTCTCTGCATAAAAAGCCTGTCTTTCATGTATCTAGAGTACTTCTTTACACACATATGTAAATGTGTAGGAAACAAATTGCACTAGAAAAATCATGCACAAAAACCTACATCAAGCCACATTAATTAAAATTACAGCGGTTTTACAATAGTATGAATGTTATAAATGGTGTCTGCATTATGATATTATTTTTGTCTAGTACACAATAAGAGTGTCTGTACGCCTAGTCCACAAAGAAAAAATGGAACTATGCATCAAAAATAAAGGGGTTTAGAGTATGACACGTTGCCCATATGAATAGGATTACAAGCCTAATCTGAATCCAAAATATTTCTGGTACCATTCAGTCTTGTACTGTGATTTACGTATGTTCTCCTAGTACTAATGAACAGTGGATTGATTGCTTTAGGCAGCTCATTGCACTGTTTGCAATGTTCTAAGAGCAGAGCAGTCACAATGAGCACTTTAACTTCAACCCAAACATCCGCCCAGTATCACCATGCTTTTCTCTACTCAAGTGTGAAGGACTTCTTCAAAAAAGATAAGGCAATGTCCTTAGAGAATTAAGGTTTTCTCCCTGGTAGAGAATTTGCACATTTTCATGCTGAAATAGAAGTAGTTACAGGCAAATTATCTTTCTTAGTTTTTACACTGTATTTTTCCACTGACCAAGTCCTGTTCAAACTTGAAATATAATGACCACTTTCTCCATTTGAAATTTCATCCTTTCTCCATGTGAGCTGGGGCATCACAGCAAATGTACAGGAATCGACTGACTTCTCCCACTCCTTCTGTGTTTCAAAGCAAAAGATTTAATTTGTTCATGTTTTTCTAATACACATAACTTAATAAAAACTCCACTATTCTGAAAACACTGGATTATATTTATTTGCATGATGGTTAAAATACCACTGAAAAGAAGTCTTTCATACTATATATGGCAGGAAAAGGGAAAAAATAACCTTCCAATTCATACTAGCTTCACTAGAACTTGAAAAGCTTCTCCTCAAAATTTCATTAAAACAGGACAGGTGCAACACAGTATTGAACACAGTCACATGAAGAGCAACTGACAGCAACATCTCATTTTCATCACACCCTTTTTGAACACAGCTCATGTTTAATGGAGGATGTGCTTTGCACATGAAGCCAAACCCACATAAAATGTCATCTGACCTCTGAAACTCCCAAGAAAAAAAAAAAACTTACAAAAAAGTTTAACTGTTAGCAGAGAAAGGTTTTGTGCATGTGTGTGTGCAAAACCCTCACATTTCACATTTCTTCTGAAACAGACATAGTTATACCTTAAAAACTATAAAAACATTTATAGTGATATTTACAGTAGTGCTTAAGGCAGAAGTTCAGAATTCCAAGACAAATTATAAGCAGAAATGTGATGACCACTCCCTTACATGTGTCCCCCAAAATCCAGGCTTATAGCATAAAAAAGTAGAGAAAAACTGCCAAATATTCTTGCTAACCACAGAAGTATAGGTCATTCCAGGATGAGCAATAAACCACACATGTAAATCTTAAAATGAAATATTTTTCATAACTTATAAATTGCACTACTTTGCAGTAATACAACCACCATAATTCCATTAAAAACTAGCTTTATAGCACTGTGATTGCATAATTACAGTACATAACATCACTGATTTGTTTTATAAGCTTGCTTATGCTGTTTTTCCTTGACTGGCTTTCTCCTTATGGTATGAATATCTCCAATGGGGACATAATTTGCAAAAGATAGAAAGAAAAATTCATAAATACCACTTAGTGTGACAAATTTTATGTTTTAGTCACACAGATAAGACACTAAATACAATCAAGCAGTGCTTACATGCAGTAGCCCAAAATACATTAGTAACTAAAAAGCAACACAGCCATGTCTGCACTATATCAACACTTAAAGCAATGACCTAAATGTTACTAGTTCTCGACTTAGACAAAAAGAAATTTTCAGTATTTTTGCACTCCAGCCACTAAGCAGTAGCCCTGGAAACCCCAAGAAGCATAAGCAAGATTCCTGAGTAGCAAAAAGGCCAGCTGCAAAAGGAATCACACTGGAAGTGAGGAAGCACAAGCCAGAGAACATGCAAGCATAACAGCAGGGAAAGACTCTGAGCTCCCAGACACAGGAACTGGCATCAGCATCACTCTGCTGGCTGCACCTTTATGACCCCATCCTCAGATGGGGCCAGGTGAAGCAGATCCCAAATCAGCATTTCTTGTGACAACTTCATTTAAAAGAGCAAACAGTATTGTTGTGTAAATGGGTTCAAAACATAAACTAAACATTTCTAGGTGTGCAAAATACAGAGTTAACACTGTTAAGCATTCACAGGCAATATGAAAATACAGTTTCTAACTTCTTCACTAAATTCTGTCTTGCACTGACACCCAACTACTACCCACTACTACACTGTGAAGGAAAAACTATGGTCAAACCCACAAGTAAAAACAAACAAAAAAACCCTCAAAAAACTTGGAAAAAAAACACAAAAAAACCCCACCAAAAACACAAAAACAAACAAACAAAAATAGGGAAAAAAACAAAAAAATGTAGCCCTTCCATCTGAGCTAACCACTAGATCTTTTGTTCTGGCAGATCTCTGAGGGAAAGGAGGCAGAAGGAGCTGAGGAGGAAGAGGAGACCAGCTGAGAGACAAAAAGAAATGGAAGAGAGGCAGGACAGGAATGCTAGCATGGTCTGATTATTTTTAAAAAAATTTCATAAAGAAAATAAAAATATTATTAAAATATTTAGAATATCACAGTTTCTATTTTTCTTCTCTGTCTGCCTTACGTTCAAACAAGAAGGCTGCTCTTCAACATGAGAAAACAAGCATTAACTGAAGAACAAGAACAGAAAGAGACAGGAAAAAAACTGGTTCCCTCAGTGATCCCCAGCTCAAGAGACTTGTGAAGTCAGAACAGTATTTCACAAAAAAATATCCTTTTGTTGTGCCTAGACTTTTCCACTTCAGTTAAACTTCACAATGACAGTTTTTCAGTACTAACAAATCCTGCTTGCTCATTTAAGACAAAAAAAAAAAAAAAAATACCCCACAACTTTAAAGCCTACTAATAAGAACCAAGGCATCAGATTTGCTGACTTTAGCACCATGCCTCAAGATAAAAAAAACATACCACTGAGGCCAGAAACTGCACAAATAGAAGGCAGGACTTGCACTATCATCTCTATGGTTCTTCCAGACACACTGTCTCAAGCCAGGAATGCATCCTTACGTTGAAATGTATTGATGACCCTAGAGGCCCACAATGAAGTCTTAGTGGTTGACATACTTCTGCTGGGATACTTGCAAGGAATCTGTTTGACTTGTAAAGTCAAATATTCTGGCTTCTCTGCTCCCATCCCCTCTTTCAAACTACACTGTCCTAAAAGATGACCTCCCCAAGAATTTTGCAGTAGTCCTGTAGCTCTTTAAAAGCTCATTAAAAACATAGGAGCAGTTAAAAAGGCTGTCACGCTTCACCTCAAAAAGAATCAAATCCCCATTCAACTGTCACTGCAGCTCATCATTAAACATAAAAAAATTAGCCATCTTAGTCTCCAGTCATAGAAGCTGCAACATCTTGTCATTGCACAACTCAGCACCATTTTTCATCCTGTCTCAAACTCTGACTGGAAGTGTTGGGACTCAACTTATCTCCGTAGTCTGGCACAGCTTGGCCAAAAAAACTGGTCACCGCTCACATGCTCTGCAGCTTTCATCAACCTGTAGCTTAAGAGCTTCAAGAGCACAGTACTGTGACAGTTGTAAAAAGCATGTCCTTGAAGGGTGTCCTCAAAAGTGAGCCTTGAAAATACAAGGTTTTTTTAACATAACTGCCAATTTCATACTTTTATTCTTTGTCCTGTTTCAATATGCTTTGTAAATATTTAAATAGCACAAAATAAAACCAAATAATCTCATGTTACATTGTATAGAAGAAATTCTACAGAAAATATACAGGATAAAGAACTGACACAAATCAAAGATTGCTGGAAACATATATTGTATAACTTACACATATATTACACATGTAAGTGTCCATATGAGCACACATGAAAAATGGGAATTCACATCCAAATAGCTCCCCTGTCAACTATCAGGGTACATACCATGCAAAATGCATAGATTACTAAAATTACTTCACAAATAAAGCGTACAGAGTCAGGACAGAAAGAGAAGTTATTCTTTTAAAAAGTTTGCTTTTTAAAAATACATGTCTTAAATTACCCATCCCAGTATTTCCTATTCATTTTCTAATTTAGGCAAGTATATTTAAAAATATAGCCATTCTTTAACTTCATAACTAATGTCCAGAAGTGAAAATTTAATTTGCCATTTTACTAAATGTTTATTAATATTTCAGGCATACTTTCTCACTACATGTTCCCAGGGTGTTCACCACATAATTCATACGATTTCTGGATGTCACTGGTAAATTCTTACTTTCAAACAGCAGTGCTAACAAACCCTCAGGACAGTATTTTTTCCCTGAGATTTTTAAAATGACTCCATTGTCATCAAGTCACTAAATACTAAACACACAAAATATGAAAAACATTGTGATAAATACAGCATAGACACCATTCTAATTTATTTCTTGTCTGTGCAAAATAGCATCAAGATGATCCACAAGAAGCAATAAAAGGCCACAGCGCATTCTTCGGTCACACAGCTGAAGTACTGTGACGATTGTGAGGAATCCTCCTCATCATAGTCTGGTCAGAAACCAGATGGGGCTGCACACTGATGATAAAGTCCATGTGCAGTCTGCTCCCTCCCACTTCAACAATTCTGCATACCAGACAGAGCTGTCATCTTGCATGAGTCAACAGGAAAAACAATTTGTAAAGCCAGATACATAGTTTAATACTAATTCAGTTACTGAACTACTTTCTATATTCTTCAAATTCTTACTCTGCTGACAAGCAAATTATAGCAACAAAAAGTTGATACAGCCAAGCTGCTGACCCTTTTCTCAAGCTCATTGAAAACATGCAGAAAATTAATACCCTGAGCAAGCAAAAAGGAGGCAGGAGGTCTGGCTTCTCTTTGATCTTTTATTCCTATACAAAGTACAAAATAGATCTTCATATCCTTCTGAAGTCAACCATTCCACAGCTTCCCTCTACATCTCCATTTTAGCAGGGTTAGACACAAAAGTGCAAAAAAAGACTCCTAAGAAAAAAGTCTTAGACCTCACAGAAAACACGCTCCTTTTGAAGGGCAGAGGAAGAAAGCTTTATGTCAATCCCTCACCCATATCACCATTTCCCTACCCTGCACATTTTAAGTAAGGAGCATATACATAAAAATCACATACACAAAATATGGCCTCAGCAAAGCCCCAAAAAGTCAATGGGGTACTGTCCCCGAACCTTTGGACCAGATGTTTATTTTAAGCTATTTCACTGTTCAACAAGCAGACACACACACGTCTTTGCATTACCTTAGCAAGCTTCCCCTTGCACTTGTAAGATTGCTTTTCCTACCTGATCTCTCAGCTGTTGAACAGAAGTTTGAAGGCTCAGAATTTGATTAAAGAGAGGACTCTGCAGCACTGATTTTAACAGGCTCAGTTTCTCCTCATTTGCAGAGTCACCTCGATCCCGAAGTTTTGTTTGTAAGCGCTCCATGGCCTGGAGGGCCCGATGTGTATCTGTAGCAAGAATTATTCCTAGTCAGTAGCAGTGTAGAAACACTCAGACAAGGTAACAGATTTAAATATAACCCTCTCTATTTTTCAAACTACACAGAACTTGAATGGTTCTGTTTTGAACAAAAATCACAGCCTGTCTAATGAAGCAGAGACAAAGCATAAATCATAAGCCAAGGAAAACTGTATTTTTGTCCATCAAGAAGTGGGTTACAAAAATGAAAGAGCATTCATTGAAATTCAGTTATAGAAATTGTGGCTAACAATCCATTGTAAATAAATAGTGGCATAAACAGTCATAATAGAACACATTTCCATACAAACTTTTAATTCTTCAAGAAAAAATTAAAACAATGAAATCAAGACAAGGGTAAAATTTAAATACATTAAACATATGATTGTATAACTTTTGTTTTCAAATACAAAAACCCAAACACAACATGCATTTCTAAGCACAGTAGATAATTTTTTTCAAAACCTCTCTCAGCAGTATGCACCCATATCCCAAATCTATCACACACATTTGATTTGGCCACAAAAGTACGTGATACAAATGAAAAAACATTACCAATTGTTTCCAACATGTTTTCTGCTTCTAGCTTCTATTTCAGCACTGGGAAGAGACAGTATCTCCCTGAAAAGTAAAAGAAAAGGGAAAAAGGTCACATTCATAGAAATACTAAGCTCTGAAGGGAAAGAGAAAAGCTTGACTTTTGAAAGCAATAAATATCAAAATAATAATCCACAAAAAAAGCTATTTCCACAGATAAAATAACCTCAAAGGTGACCATATTCTGACTCACTTTGGTACTCAAAACCTTCCTGAAAATTGCTTTAGGAATATACTTTGTAATACATCTGCATTTCCATATCAAAGCAGCTGTCTGCATACTGTTGCACAACATGTCTCACACTGCTTTAATCAGACACTATGAATCATAGCTGTCCCTGATATTTTACACTGTTTCAATGCTTTTCTTTTCAGTGATTCACAAAAAAAGACATTCCCTTCGGGGTCAGTTTTCAAGCTTCATGTTGACAATGTCAGGTGCATAAGACACAGCACATTTTTTTACAGTCACCTTTGAAAGAAAAGGCATACAAACCACAAAGCTACAGGCTTACAGGACTCTCACACTAGAACCTCTACTATCCAGACCAATTGGAATTGAGACTCAGATGTAGATGATAGCTGAGTTTTCATCAGTGTGGGCTTCCAAGAAGGAAGGGAGGAAGTAATTCTGAAATTGCTTTGCTTATTCTTTTTTATTGCTTTTTGGGGTTGTTTGGGGCTTTTTAAAATGCACACATGCAATTGCTCAGAAATTTGCAGTAACAGAACATGTTTGATGGAGATGGATAGCTGAGGACAAGTGAGGAGCTCAAATATCATTGCAGGTATATGAACCATTTATCTTATCTTTCATAATGGTGCTTCTGTTTTCTTTATAGTAGGAAAACACTTCAGTACAGCATCCCCACTTCAATTTTGGACAATTTAAAAATATGCAGAGCTGTGATCTCTAAGCATGCAAGTGATTTTTTCCTTGAGACTTTGGATAAAAAGACAAAAAGGAATGATGTTGACAGAGCACTAGATAAGACAGCCTAACAGGACCACTAGTTACAGAACCTGATAATTTTGTCAAGCCTATACTGTTTGCAGTTTGTGCAGAAAAAGCAAACCAAATGGGTTTTAAAGGGTTTTAAGTTTCATTAATATGACTTCACTAGTTTGAGTATGCCTGAAGCCTCCTATAAGTTTTATTCATGGAATCACAGAATGGTTTATGTTGGAAGAGACCTTAAAGATCATCTAGTTCCAACCCTACTGCCATGTGCAGAGAACTTTCCACTAGACCTGGTTATTCAGAGCCCAATCCATCCCACTAAAGAATGAGGAGTCCACAACTTCTCTGAAGATTGCATTTGAATTTGATGATACATTGATACAGAATCACTAATCATCCTTTTTAGGACAATGCACAATATTCAAACCCCTTAAAACATTACTTTTTCAAAGTAATGTTACTCCGTGATCCAAATTATGCCCTTAAATAAAAATAAGCCTTGATGATTTTTTTTTCCCTGACTTGGCAAGGAAAAGCCCAGCATGTGATTACCAGATCTGAAAGACAGCCAAAATATCTTGTATTTTTACCTTGTCACTCTACAAAACAGGACAAAATTAAGTCTATTTAACATAGAAAGGGCTGAATGAGATTATTTAAACATTATGAAGGAAGCTGACTTCCTCAAACACTAATCACCCATAGCTTTTCTTTCTGGATTAAAAACTACTACCAATTCTATTCAGAGCCCTTATTTAAAAACCAAGGTATTTATGTCATGCTCTGTAGATGTTTTCCTTAATGGCAATGCCAATCAAAGCAGTTCTTTCCTGTTTTTTCTCAATACCTACTCTTGGGGCTGTTTAGTGGATGGAACCAGAGAACTGTGCAAAAAATTAGAAATGGAGTATTTTTAACCAATTTCATTTAACACAGCACTACATGCACAAGCATACAACATCATAGGTTCAACAGATGAAACTACTCAGGAAAAACAGAGGGCTACTGTTCTGCTTTAGCTCTGCGAGAACCTCAAGAAGAGATGCAGCTGTAAAATGTCTCTATCTTTTGGAGCAGCTGGATATTGCTTTATCTTATTACTCAATTTGACTAAAATCTCATTCTGCTTGTGCTGTGAATGGCAAATTTTACAAGTGACAGCACGCAAAGTCATCACTGTGTTCATACAATCCTGAAGGTATGAACTCTAATAACTTATATCAGAAGATTCTAACAGCAGATACAAGTCCTAAACACATCTATAAGTTGAGAGTATGCCAAGTAATTAGAACTGAAAAGAAGTCCTGAGCTCAGCTAAGACACTCATTACCTACTATTTACCTCATGTTTTAGAGAGAGGAGTGAAAACTGCTCTAGCATCAGCAAATTCATTCTGAACTCTCAGTTTACTCTTATATTAGCAGAGAATCCCTCCCAAGCTGGCCAGCTTAATGCTTTTGTTGACTGCAGCAATAAGCATGAGCAAGATCAAAACTACGGCCAGAATGTTTTCCCTCAGACACCTCCTCTGAGGCAGACACAATGCACTGAGGCATACCTCCACGTGTTGCAGGCCAAGATGACCCCCACTCACTCTGCCTGCACTCTGAAATGGCAAAAAAACACATGACTGCTCATGCTGTGCCACATCCACGCTTATAAGTGGGATCTGTCAGCACCATCTTAGTAGCACATTAACATAGTGGAAGCGCTGGAGAAGCAACCACACATCTGTCCAAAATGCACTGCAGAGACATCTCCATAAACACCACCGCACACTACAGGACACACTGGCCTTTAAACCAGCTTGCTTCTAGGTATTTTATCAATAATGTGCCAGTGAGAAGTAGAGTAGCATGTATGATTACTTGTTGAAAGGCCTAATTCTGTCATAGTGAATATTTTTATATTGGCATCATAGATTTCTAGATGCAGAGTGGGAAGTTTAGTTCTGATTTTCTCACTTTGCAATCACCTGGCAGATGTATGACAGGAACCTGAAGCCAAAACCAGCCTTTCTATACATGATACAACAATCTTTACACCTCAGAGAGCTTACTAGCTTAGCTCAAAGTAGATTTAACTATTTTTGTATTTCAGTGTTGAAGTTCATTAATATTAATCTCTTCACAGTAATAAGAACACAGTCTGAGTTAAGACTTTATTGGCAAATCCAAGAAATATTGTTAAGCAAATAGCAAACCGAATCTATTTTCAAGTTCTAAAGACACAGATAGCTGAAAGCTCTGATTTAAACAAAAAAAAAAAAAAAAAAAAAAAAAAAAAACACCCAACCAAACAAACAAAAAAAAAAAACCACAAAAAAACAAAAAAAAAACCCCAAACAAAACCAAAAACAAACAGTCATACAAACCAAAAAGAAAAAAAACAAACTTCATCTTCTTCTCTTTTTCCTTCTGTTTTGGAACATTAGAAATGAAAACACAATGTATTTTAGACAGGTATATGGCGATAAACATGTCATATTCTTTCTAAGAACAAACCAAAGTTAAAGATGATCCCTTTCAAATTTGCACTTCTGAAATTTGATTCTTACAAAGCTAATGAACAAAAATATGTTATACATATTTTGCCACTCTTCATGCTATCCTTCTTTGATAACACTGGTTGCCAGAAACCAGCTGGCATGTTGTAACTCTGGTTTCTTTATGTTCCCTTCTGAAACACTAAAATACAGAGGTGGCAGAATTTTTTCTTTAAATCCAAAATATATCTGATCATCTCCTTTCCACTACAATTGCATAAGGCATTTAACTAAACAGACAAAAAATCGTGAAAATAGAAAGATGACCCATTTCCACTGATTATTCTTTCACACCCAATCACTTAGTTTCTACAAGGAAACCTACTCTGTTTCATGGATGGATACTCCATCTACTATTTTACAAAGCCATTTTAGATAATACCTTGGAAACTAATGCTCACAGCACAGATTAGGAAACATACAATGCCAAAGATAGAAAACACAGTAATAGGATTTGCCCCATAGCTTCTGCATTACCTGAAGTGCTCTGAGGGTACAGAGGAAATGCCAATCTTAAGAGTGATTTCTAGGCCCAAACTTTGACTTGGAGTTGCATGAGATTAAAATTAAATCTATTTCAATTTAGCAGAAAGGTAACTACAACATGTATTTTATAGCTGCTAAAAAGAGCATTTTGAAACTTAATCTAATACTTTGTCCTGGATTTGTCTGGGCTAGAGATGTCCTTTAGTACTCAATTTTTATCCTATGTCATCTTCCTCCCCAGTTTTCTGGCTATCACTCAAACAGGCATATTGTGTTAGCACCGTGTAGTGCAGGAAGGAAAACTAAACCACACAGGAACTGTGAGATACTCATTACTGCTAAACTTTCTGCTTTGTCTGCAGATTCTAAGAGCTCTTCCATTCTTCCCAGTTACCTCCTGAAAGCTGGCTACTAATCCCAGAAGGAGAAGTAAGGTGGATCCCCAGACTCCTAGTAGTATTGTCAAAATTAAGGCAATGGAAACTATTCACAGTAAATTGAAAGTAAATTGAAAGATCCCATGTTTTTCTATGTATTTTTTCCTAGATATTTTTCCACTGTCACAAATGCAATTTTGCTGTTGCATATAGCACTTTCTTAAGCACACAAAGGGTGTGAAAATAAATGCAAGACAGCAATGGCCAGAAGGGGAAAGAGAAACAACAAAAAAGAAAAGCAACATTAATAGGCACTGTTCCACAAGGAACAAAGCAGAGTTCCACCAACTACCTGGAATGCAACAAGCAAGCAAGAGATGTCTGACATCTACATTTAAAAGCTATGCTAATGAAAATTGTTCTGAAACTTTCAAAGCAGAAATAAAAATGCAGTATTGCACTGCCTGTATTAAGACTCTAAGCACTTTGAAAAGACATTACTAGCCTCTTGAAATTTAGCAAAATGCTGAATACATCAAGAATACATAGAGAGGTATTGACTCCTTATGTTGAAAAAAAGTTCTGTGATAGAGCTGAACAGCATCATGTATTTTGAATAAATTATGAAAACAGAATTTTGAACATTCAACAACTTTTAACATTCTGTACGCATCACGCTAATGAATTAAGGAAACTTTAAATGCTTTTCCATGAACTGGTAATCTGTTCACTGTGTATAATTAATCATGATCTGTAACACTACAGGAAGCCCTGCATCAGTGTAAGATATAATACCTGTGTTAACTGACATTCTAATATTTCCATCTGGGAAATGGGCCTAAACTATCCGTAATGATTTCACCTACTAATATAGTGTGTGATACAGTGTATTCAAAATTGATTTGTAAAGAGCATTCGAAAAAACAGCTACATAGCAGGGTGTTTCTGGGCTGGGGGGGGGGGGGGGGGGGGGCGGCGGTTGGGTTTTTTTTTTTTGTTAATGAACAAAACAGATGATCTTTCATGAAGAAGTATTTTTTTTGAGTAAATGCCTTAAATTAAGATCAACTGGAATCATTCCACAATGCTTTGGAAACTGAAAAGCAACTTTTTAGCATATAAAGAGTATAAGGGACAATACATATACTGAATTATTGAAATACAGGCATGGCTATTATTTCCTCTTCATGTTTTTAAACATAGGCAATTGATCACCATATTCATTAAATTCAATTAAACCTGATGAAGTACAGATTTTACAGCAGTTGCACCTCAGTGTATACTGGATTCTTCAAAGAGGTGACAACAGTATACATAAATGAATAAATACAAAGCCACTCCAAACAGCTGCCAGTAAGCATCAACAAAGACTCATCATTTTCCCTACAAACTGAAAACACAAATTTCTCTTTGTGTGTTGTGTCATAACACTGTCTAACAAGAACACTGTGCAAGGGGTCTCAGATCCAAGGAGAGGGTCTGAAAAGCCTACAAAAAAATACACTACCACTGCCTAGACAAAAATAGCACATTGTCAGGAACACCAGCAGTGAAACAAAACTGTCCTTATCAATGATAATATAGTATCCTGCCAGCATGGCATTGTATTGGCCAAAACTACTTCACCAGGATGCTCAAATATAAAGACAATGAGAATATGTACAGGATGCCCATCACAAAATTTTACAATTTTTCATGTGAAACATGGAGCAGAGATTTAAGAGGTCTTTAAAATGGTTCTCAATATACTGAATAAAGTACTACTTGTTAAAACAAAACTGTCTACAGCTATCTGCATGACTGAGAAGGTATAAGGCATTCCCCTCTGAAGCATTCACAGACCAAAGCCGCACCAGGGCCAGGTAGAATAAAAAGAACCATTAGTATGTAAGTAGTGCAGCTGTCTTTCCCTAGTGCTGATAGTGATCTTACTTTCCTAGTGCACTTTTGTGTGCAGAGGGGAGAATGTATCCAGTTCCTAGAGAAAATCTTCAAAGCACTGAGGAAACCATTAAAAAGACCAGAGTTAATGAGCAAATGTTACATGCATGTTACTGTTAACAAGATAGGACAGATAAAAATATGCGAACTAAAATTGGTAACAATTTTAAAAATTTATACTCTGTATCTAAAAAAATGTTGCTTGTTAAGGGGGGGGGGTAAGTCCTTAGGTATTTTCTGGTTGAATTCTTTTATTTTAGTGTTACAATTACTTTCAATTTCCACAGAAGCATCAAGGAACACTCCCAAAAGCTATTTACCATTTTCCATTTCTCCAGTGCAGATTCTTCCCTACCAAGGAGTGGCTGTTACCTTGGGAAACACAGTAGCGACATGGAAACCACAGGGCATCATACAATAGAACTTCTCCAACTGCAGAATTCAGCCCCTTCTGCTTCATTTCAGTAAATCACTGCTTTCCTACAGTGACAGACTCCTGACACCCTTTCTGGCACCAAAGCCAGTTTCCTATCCAAGAGTATACAGAAAAAAAAAAAAAAAAATCACTTTTACACGTATTAAGACACAAAAATATAGCCGGACGACACTGTTTATAAAAGCAAAAACAAGGAAAAGGAAAAAACAAAAACCACAAACGGCAAATCAACTCTATTAAGTGCTGTATATGGAGTTCAAAAGGTCGGCTTTTTGAGTTTTTCTTTCTTTCCTCCTAATGCTCTTTCCCGTAACATAGGGAGATGCTGGCAGCAAGGGGAGACGCAAAAAATGAAACATCCCTTTCCTTTGCACACCCAGACTCATCCAAGAGCATAACTGCGGGCGGCCCTTCGCCCCCCGCTTCCACCCAGCCAAACGTTTAAACGCACACCGAGGAGCTGCTGGAGCGCTACGGCGGGGTCGGACCTGCGGCGGGCGCCGACACCAGCACGGCAACAGGTACCGGTCCCGAGGAGCCGCGGCCACCGCCCCGCCTGGAGCCTAAGGACACCGCCAGTGTCGCCGGGGCCTCCGGCCCGGCTCTGGCTCCGAGCGAGACTCAACGCCGCCGCCCACAAGTGCCGGTCGAGGGCCGTGGCCGCCAGCAAGGTCTGTGGCAGCGGCAGATGAGGAGACCTCCTCCCGTCACGAAACGCCCGCGGCGGCAAAAAAAGGAATGCGTGAACAGATAGCAGGGCTCCCTGCAGATGTCAGGGGAGGTTCGGCTTTTGTTTACGTTAGGACGACGCCCTGCCAGGCCGCCCGAGCCCGCGGACCGCCCGCCCGCCGCAGGCCGGAGCCCCGGCCCAGCCCGGCCCCCACAGCCGCTCCCGCCGACCGCGGTCGGCTGAGGGGGAGGTAGGGGGTGATGTGCCAGGACACAGCAACAGGCTCGGCCCCCGGCCCGAGGCTCCACGGCCTCCCTCCTCCTCCAGCCCCTCCGGCAAAACCCTTCGAAGCAAATGAACAATAATAAATACAACTTCGAGACACAAACGCGTTTTAAAAGGTCTCTCAAACTCCAGCGACGCGGCGGACCCTCCCCGCCCTTCCCGGCCCGCATCCTCGCAGAACGACTCGGCCGGGCTCGCCCCGATCCCCGCCGCCCGGCCAAGCACCCTGCTTACCCCAGCAGCTCGGCGGGCCCCTCCGCCCGGCCCCGCTCTCCGCCCTTCCCGCCCCCGAGTAGCGGCGCCGAGCGAGCCGCGCCGCGGGGGCAGCGCGCTCGGGCACGCCCCGGCGGCCTGAAACCTAATCCTGCACCCCCGAACGCGTCTCACCGGGGCGGCTGGGCGGCCTCCCGCAGCGACAGGGGGCGGGGGATCAGGGGGGAGCGGGGCACGCTCAGGGGGTCGGGCCCCGTCCCTGCCGGTCTGTCGAGTCGCGGCCCTTCCCGCGAAGTTCGTCTCGCCGCGGCTGCCGGAGCTGTCGGGATGACACCAAAGAACGGGGCTGCTCCGGTTCGCCGGTGAAGCGCAGGCGGCGGCAGGCTGGCCCTTGCCTCTCTCCGTGCTGCCGTGCTGCCTGCGGCCGGGCCTGGCCCCGCTTGCTGCCAGCCCAGCCACCGGCCGTACCCTTTCTGCTGCAACCAGAGGAGCCTGGCCTGGAACGGAGGAAAATGGAAAATGTTTGGAAATGTTAATAAAAAATTAAAATGCCAAGATCTCCAAACAACACATGATGAAATAAGACAAAACGATTTATAAAGACGTCGAGTTAATGAGGGGATGATTTTCCCTCGTTGCAGCAGTTGCATATTGTGTTAACTAAAAGTAAGGAAGATGCTGTGTGATTCATATACATATGTCTAAGAATAAAGCACATAATGCAGAGATGTTTGCAGTGACCACAAAATAAAAGTTTTGTGGAAAACAAAAGTTCAGATAAAGGTGGAATTATTTTGTTAACTTTGATTCTCCTAGCAAATGTTTTCAGGGTCATGGTTTCCCCTTTTCCTTTACATGGGATAATTTTTTTTTTTGGTGCAGATGCTCTAGGGCGGCTCAGCCGAGGTAAACCTCCTGCAGAGGCAGATGGATCCCGACTGCTCCACTAGGCATGTTGGCTCTGGCTCTGCAAAGGCTCCATGAGCTTTTTATCAGCTTGCCTTCTGGCTTTGTTTGGCTCTTTATCCAAAAAGATGTTAACCTTAAGTGTCATCACAAGTTCTAGTAGTTTGTGGGAGTGTTTGGTTGGTGGCTTTCTTTGGGTGTCTTGCACTTTATTTTGCTCACACAAACGTTTTAAAGAAACCTAATGTTATGAAGCTGGAATGGAACACTGCTCTATTGTCAAGAGTAACAATAAATGCAAACCCAGTAAAAACACTTTCTTTAGCAGAACACTTAACATATAATCTTTAGGAAACACAGGTATCTGTACATTGTAAGGTTTGGGGCTCTTTTAATTTTATTTGGAAAACTAAATTCTGGAAAAAAATAAAAAGAATCATTAAATAATATTTATCTCGCTTGCTCTTATTACAGCTGGTTGATTAAAAACCTCCAAATTATTAGCTGCCTTTTCCTCTGCTGAATACTAAAATATGCATGTAATTACATCTTCTTTAACAATAGTTCTTCCACTTTTTAACTAAGAAAAGTAATTTTCAAGATTTTATTCACAGGTTCCATTGTTCAGTCTCCCATGTGCTTGTAAGCATATTACTTTTTTAATCAAGCACAGAGGCTCTGCTGTAGCTAGGACATTGAACGCTCTATAACTGTTCCACCAACTTTGTGTGTTACAGGAGCCTTTACTAAATCCAGAGTAAAATTTTAAAAATAAGCTACAGTTTGTATCATTGTTCAATGAATAAGCCACAGTTGATTAGATAAGTTCAAAATTAGACTGTTATTTTTTCCTGTTGCTCAGGCTTTAACTATGGTGTATGACTGGAATAAAATACACTGATTGTATTAAGCTTATTTGGAAAAAAATGGTCAAAATTAGGTGCAACAGTACACCTGATGTACAGCAGCATCACTTGAGTAATAATTCTTCCTGGTGCAATTTGTCTTTTAACCTACGGACTGCTATTCTAAAGTAGAAAAAAGATTTAAATTGTAATCAGATTTTGCCAAATCCTTGGCACATATATTAAGATGGTAGTTACTGAAGTTCAGAACATTGTGCTTCATTAGGCCTTGCCTATATTAAAAATATTTGTATGAGTATAATTATGCTAGTGTAGCTGTACACACAAACTGAGCCCTCTCCGTAAACATACAGCTGTTTATGTTTTATTGTACATACAATAAACATAAAACTGTAATAGGAATTTGCATCACAGTAATCTAATGAGCTCTTGTGCACAGTAGCTGATGACACTGACGAAGAGCCACGCAGGCACAGTTCTAACAAATAGAAAACCAAATTTTTAGGGTTCAGAATGCACAGCAGGTCTTGTCGATTGTCGTGCTTTGGCCGAGTGGCCAGTATCTGATATTGACACAGAATTAAACCAATTAAAAGAGTGGATACGCCTTTGCAACTACACATTTAAGGCCAAGGACGGCCGGGAGTCGCTCTCTTGTCTGCCGACCTTGGAGGAGGCGGCGGGCTGTGGTGCGGTTCGGCCCCGCTGGCCCGGCCGGGATTGCCCGCTGCCGGAGGGGCGGTGAGCGCTGCCGAGCCCGCCCCGGGGAGCCCGCGGGGCCCTGTGCCCGCGGGGCCGGGACTCTGCCCGGGGCAGAACCCGCCGGGCTTCTGTTCAGCAGGGCCAGGGGGCCACGCTGGCCACAGGCTGTATGGGCACCGGGAGCGGCTCTGCGGCCAGAATCAACACCCGATGGCCTCCGCTAAGGGTCCGTGCTGAGGGCAGCGTCAAGACCCGAAACGACCAACACGGATCACACGGTGCTGGCGGAGAGCACGGGACCAGCAGAGAGAGGCAGAACGAGCCATGTTCTGATGCAAAGCTTGGACTGAATTAACGATTCAGCGCTGCAGAACTCTGTAAAAACTGTTTCAATTGACAAAACTGGTGAGCAAATGACCCAGTGAACACCAATTCTTTCCTGAACCAAGAAGAAGGAAAAGGTGAAACTATGTAGAAACAACATGAGACTGAGGTCAGTAAGGAAAGAGTTAAATTTTAGATCGAAGGGATTGAACAGTTTTACCTTAATGTTAGGCTATGAAATTCTTTTGTGAGGCTACGGTAAAGATATACTTGATATATCAGACTTTGGTTTTTCTCTTGTAAATTCATGAAATGCTTTGGGCGGATGTAATGTTCTAACCAGAATCATGAACAGAGGCACTAGTATTAGAAGCTTTATAAAAAATCTTGCACCGGAGATAAAAGGGGAAGACCTCTGTTCTCAGAGATGGATGAAAGGAACCTTTATTTTATGCTAGAACAGCTCATCCTTAAAAAAATAGTATCCTAATGAGTTGACATTGGGGATCAAAAGCACAGTTGTGAGAACTGTGAAAGACGGGAAGAACCTCACAAATACAGATTTCAGGTGGCTGTCATTTGTGAGAATTTTAGACACAAGGACTTTCTTTTCTTGTGGAGAGTTTTCCATCGCATTAGCAAAAGATGCTTTTCTCCCAAAATGAACTAAAGAAATACTATTTTGGAGCTGAAGAACTGACTAAACTGAAGTTTCTAAGTGTTGGCTTTTGTGCATTGTTGGTTGAAGGGAGAGGAGATGTAGGGAGGGAAAAGGAACAGTGTTCTGAAAGTTTTATTCTGATTTCTTGTTATTTGTTTTTGTTCTGTTAATCTGTTATAAAGTTTTCTTTATATCCTTTCAAGTTTAGGCCTGCTTTGTTGGGGTTTTTTTGTTTGTTTGTTTGTTTGTTTGGGGGGTTTTTCTTTGTTTTTGTTTTTTTCTTTTTTCTTTTTTCTCCTAATCCTATCTCACAGCAATAAATAAACCCACCACATTTATTTGGTGCACTTGGCTGGGAAAATGTAAAATTTGCAAACCTAAATCACTATACATAATTGGTATTTCTGCCTAGTTTCAAACTGAAACTATGACATTGGATATATTTGGTACTAGCCTTAGAAAGTTAACTTAAAAGACATCAGCAATTCATATTTACTTATTTCTTCCTTTTGTTATAAAATAGGACCTCTCCAGCCCCTTCCTAGAAAAAAGAGGGTCACAATGTATCAATGATTTCCTTAGTGTGGGTTACAGCATGTACAGTGACACAAAATGTTTTAAGTTATGTCATGGCTTTGTTAGTGCAAGGAGTGTGGACATCGGTGTTGTATAATCTTGAGAGATCCTTAAAGTGTGACAAAAGAGAATTTCCTTTGTAATTCAAGGCTAAATGTTTTAACAAGCTATAAATAGTTGATGTGTTTACACATATTTATTCAAGTGATTCCAAATAAAAATTTAAATTTATATCAAGCTTTCCTCAAAGGCTACTATGACTACCAAATCCATAAAAAATATTCTGTCATAAAGGGCTCTTAAGGAGAAGGTGAAGGGGATCTAAAGAAACCTTCATTTTATGTTCTCTGGTATTAACATGCTGGCATATTTAATTTCGCAGATCAATTTATAATATACTCGTGGTCAAGGTATCAATATTGGACGAGATGTCTGCCTTGCTGATTTAATTAAATAAATAAAATATTAATATTAATGATCATATTAGATAATTAGATTTATTAGAAAACATGAAGGAAAAGTAAACTGAGAAAAAAAAAGTCTTTACAGAAATAACAGGGGCACCAGAAACAAGGCTATGTGTCCATTAAATCATTCATCAGGCTGCTGTTGGAGATGCAGCCTTTTAAAATAGTAATGGGAACAGGAGCTAGCCAATGAAATGAGAGTCTTATTCTGCTCTATCTGAGTTGCAACTTCTGATTCACTGAAAGAAGATGTTGCCTATGAAACACATTTAATGACATTTATGGCACAGATCTATTTATTCCCTAACAAAAAAAAAAATATGTTCATAGAAGTAATTATTTAATTTCATCACTGTGGATATCATATTTGGTATGGGCATTGTTATTGCATGCTCCATGCTAGAATGGATAGAATATATATTTTAGGAACCTAGAAGTATCCAGTGTGGAAAGACTTAGGAATATTTATATATTTTATATTTACACTTGAAGTAATCCATCCCTGAACTCAGAATAAAACGTGAAAGGGGACCAATAAACACTTTTCATAAGTACTACCTTGATTAAAAAATAGATGCATTTCTGCTTCTATAGCCTTATTCTTCAATATTATAGCATGATTTTCTTAATGTATATTCATATGTATATATGCATACATAGACACAATATTGTATTTTTCATTACAGAATTTGCTCAAATTTCAACTAAAAAACCCACTAAGTTCCATCTTCCTTTTTTGAGAATGGTAATAATTTATTAGAGATCAGATTTAATTCCTGGCTATGCATAGCAAGAGTAATCCATTGCATTAAGTGGAATTAAGCTGTAGAAAACCAATCTGAGATTAAAGGTGACTATGATCATAATTGCTATAGCTGCTAATCTAAATATTAAGTATGTGGTTATGCATTTTGTCCTTACCAAAACAGGGATGAGTCACCATCTTTTTTCATGGAGCTCTTTAGAGTAGCATAAGTTATACTAGCAGAAGCATGCAGTATTAAGTATAACACTCTTCTCCTTCATTTCAATATAAAAGTTACACATCAAAAGTCAGATGATGTAACCATGCAGTTACTTCTCCTACTGGAGATAACTACATGCTATACAGAGTTAAAACTGGGAACCTTCTCTTAACTTTCATGTTTGAAATTTATGCAGTTTTTGGATTATTATGCTAGCAAGCAGAAAATACTAGTTTCACATACTGAAGCATGCATGTTGGCAAGAATGGTGCATAGATTTACATTTTACAGGGTCTTCGGTAAATTGTCTTCCCTGGGGACATAACTGTTATTATTGCTATTGGAGGTTACGCATATACGTAGAAGGGAAAGTATGCCCCATAAGGTAAAACAGAGTAAAAAAAAAAACACAAAAGGTATGTTAATTATTTATAACTGCAAAATACTTGCAATTATGACAAATTAAAAGGGCATTTATTTACACACAAATAGGATTGTTTAAAGCCACAGGCCTTGCCCATTGCAGAGAAGTGAAGTAAAATAAGTGACAAAGCATATTAACTCTATCATAAATTCTTCAGACACATAATACCTATGGAATATATATAATATATATTTACCAAGGAGTGTCTGGTTTTGTGAGATTACGGGGTGTTTTTTTTGCATTTTTTTCTCCAAATGTTGTATTTTGCCAGAGATTGACACATATTTGACAGACTCTACTCTCAGACAACCTAATTTTAAAAGCTTTTTTCAGAAGTCCCTCAAGGGACTTTGTTGTCCAGAGCAACATGTTATCTGGTATACTTGTCAATGCAATGGTTGTTCCAATATTTGAAAAGACAAGGCAGTATCTCATTAGCAATTCTTGTGTTATAAAATTGGGAAGTCCTGCATGACATTTCCTTTATATCTAAAAAATTCAGAATGGAAGGAACCTGACCTGACTGGTTCAGTAGTTTATGTACAGATTAATTGGTGAAACTAAAGTAAAGCACAGCAATATGTACAGAATGATTAGTTGTATGGCCCTGCAATTTATCACTGTCCAAACAGTATTTACCTCTGTATGCACTATATAGCTATTCAAAGTATCTGATATCTTTCCCTGTGCAGTGTATGATGCAGATTGCATTTAAGAGTACACATTATCTTCAAGTCTCTGCTTCTGATCCAAATGTGAAATTGGAGAAATGTTTTGCTTTCAGTGATTTTCAGAGTTAAAATCTTAGGAAAAAGATCTGAGTTTGCAGTCTTAGGTCTTTTGTTCCCAGAAACATTCATGGTATTACCCCTTTTAGATAAATAGTTCCATATCTATTGCACCATCCAAGTGGTATCAACTCACTACACTGTCCCAGTCATGAACCAGTATTAGAGCTGTAGTCTGTTTGAGAGGGCAGTAAAATTTCACAGATAGCTTTGCCAAGTCCTTATGTGTACAGAGAGACCATGCAAACAGCTGTGCTCCGTTGCTTTTCTGAGGGAGCTGATTCCACATGGCTCTGCACGTTCTTAGCTTTAATTTACTTGTAGAGAGGAGGCAGAAATATACGTCTATGTCCTTTCATCTTGTTTATGGTGTAGGTGAACTTTGGGTCAGGACTGAAGCTATTAGTATTTACCATTATTATTAACCACCATTCACATCATTAGTACATAGCTGCATTGAAATGTGATTACTACAGTCTAGGAATTATCAGCATTAAACAAACACTAGTGTTTTGGTGTTTTGGACTCTTAAGTATGGAGAGTTCAAAATCCAAACATGCATAAAATATATCTGTTTTCCTGTAAACTTGAAAACGAAATATTCCTCATTCGATCAGCCCAGTCATTTATGGATGGCAGGTGACCTGCCCAAAGAAGACTACTCTGCTCTTTTGAAGAAGCTACCCAGGAAAAAGACTTTATTAGCTATTGTACCTGTCCCTCTATACCAAAGCTATTTTGCCTAGCAAGATTAGCACCTGTAAAAATAAGAAGAGTGGGAGGAACCTTTCTTTTGTTGAGAGCATCTACTATTCAGCCAGCTGAATGTAAGGAGGAAACTCCTTTTGCATTGTGGTACAGACTATTGGCCCAGAGCATGTCTATAACTAGCCAAGTTTTTGGAGTACCAATCAGGTTCAATTCCTTACAATTTTTATGAAATTGATACATTGACAGTCTTTCCTTCCTCTGTGGATACTCAAGTGCTGTAAAGGAGTTCACCATTCATACAAGCCACACAGAAAGTAGGAAAACAACACAGAGAGAAAAGAGCTTTCAGCAGACCAGAAGATGTAAAAAGGTTGGCATTTCTGGAATAAGCTCATTTATACAAGTATCTGGCAAATGGCAGCTTCATTTTAGTTTATTCTTAAATAGAAATTTCACTAAGTGAAAATCATTTTAGCTGATGAAGCAAATTTAGATTTAGTCCAACTGCAACATTAAACAGCTCTGCTGGAGCAGGAAACTCTTGGAACCCTAGACACAGAGAATGTCAAGCTTTCTGTGCTGACAGAAAATGATTCTCAAAGATAGAGTGCATTTGACCTGGGGCCCTGGGAGGGGCTTCTAAAACTGCGTGATGGCTCTGAGTCTGTGAGTGTGTAGTTGAATAGAAGTGTGTTATATCACAGGGTGAGAAATTTAGAATTTAAGGTGGTAGTAATAATACACATGTAACAAGATGGAAGGTTTAGGGCATAGTCCTCCTCTTCTTCACAAATTTGAATGATTTTGTGTGATTGGTTGGAAAAATTCACAGTGTGGGACATGAGTACCTATTTATTTGATTAAAAGTTAAAATAAATTAGTTGGCATCTCATATTTGGGTAGTTTAGGCTTAAAAAGACCTTGAAGACTTCACCCCGTACTCCATTTTTGCCTTGTTAACTTAGCATGCAGAAGCACTCATGGTCAGCAAGGCTGTAACTGAGATAAGAAACAATAAACATTCAAGTCCAAACAAGAATTCTGCCTCTTGTGCTTTTAATCCTGACTCTGAGAAGAAGAACCTGATAAAGCAAATGGGTTCGCTATAGGAAACTAATTCAGTAAATGCCTTTTTTTCTGTTAAAATCCACTTTTGTTTAGGTTAGCTGCTTCTTTTATAGATAAAGGTTCCTTCTCATGGTGACATTGTCGTAAGGAGCTCTTACAAACTTTGATATGAAATGAGCAAATTTGCCCTCTTTTGGTCACTAAGTGCCCAAAACTGGCAATATAAGTGAAAATAAGAATCAATACTCCATCCAAAGCACCCAATAGTAGTAAGATGCATCACTCATTTTCAGGAGTTAAGTGGTTATCAATCAATACTCACAACTATGTATGCAAAAAATAGGTCTGTTTTCTAGCTAGATGGTATAGCCTCTCTCATTGGCTAAGTATCACTTTTTTGTTGTTTTCTCCAGCCTTTTAAGGATTCATACAATGTACAGAGCACAGGATGAGGTCTCAAGGCCATAATAAAAACTCCCTTCAGTTTTAAGACTTGAGATAATATTTAGTCTACATCCAGTCAGATTCTCAAAATGTTTTATGCAAGGACTGGCTCAGATGAGCTGCAATTTGGGGTTTTTTTTGTTATATGATTGTCCTTAAATTTTTGTTGCCAAGGAGACAAGCCAAGAGGAAATGGATTAAACAATTGCAAAGTGATGAATTTTAAATCTCCTGTTAATAATATTTGAACTCTGAATTTAATTTGTATGTAGGAGGAATGAATAATAATGATGTCATTTCCAAAAACAAACTTAAACAGCTAAGCAAAAAATCACTCTTATTCTCTCATGCTCTTCTCTTTCACATCCCTATTATTTGAGTACTTGAGCTTTGAAAAACAGAAATACAAATACCCAGGCAACAACAGAAACATATGAAGGTAAAGAAAACAAGTATTGAACCTATTCTGTCTCATAATCCAGTCTTGTGTTAGGATACATTGACCTTCTTGAACATGAAGAATTCAAATGCATGATGAACACTGGTTTGTAAATGCTACTCCAACAGCAGAAAGGAGCTGCTTCAGACAAGAGAAATATTTCTACACCTCCCTTGTAAGCTTTTAAGCTTGTAAGCTCTACATTCCTCTTGTAGCTTTTCAGTAGGAAAGACTCAACAAGAAAAACAGAAATGAGCATCAGGAGAAAAATGCTTGTAGTATTTAAGACTGTTCTCTGCATAAACTAACTGTACACAAGCTTAGGCCCACTAGTTTGTATATAACGCCCTGCCCTGCAACACAGAGTGCATCATCACACTCATGAGGTTACAGTCAGCCTTTCTCCTTCTCTCCTTCAGGTCATCATATGTGTTCTCCTTTTCTAGAATCTTAATGCATGACAACTCCTTTCTGGGGCTTTCAGACATCCATGCTTGCAAGGTTGCCCTCACTGAAGATGTCTTCTGCCAGTGCTTTTTCTTATAATGCCACTGTCTATTTCATTGTAATGAAATAAATGGTGGACCTGGGTATTGAAATTATCCTCAGAAAAATTAGAAAGAAAGAATTCTTACAGAATTAATTTGAGCTGAAGAGATTCAAAATCTTTCTTCAGATCTGTGTAAGAACCTAGAGAAGGCTACCAGTATTGCTATAACCAACACTCAGTCCCATCCAAGTCTGTTGCCTGAGTCATCTTACCTTAATGATGCAGCCCACCAGAGCCCAGACTAGCTTGTATCACACCAGTGTCATGCCAGGAGTGGGGAACAGCCAGGGTATGGGGTTTTACCAACAGCTGAACCTTTAGAGCTGCTCACTCTACAGTGCAGAGTCTGCCAGCCCTGTCAGGGGTTGGGTAAAGGAGAAGGACGAGGCTCTCTGTATGAGGTTCCAGCAGGAGAGGTTTATTGGAGCTGAAGGGGTCACAACAGGAGAGCCCTGAGCACTGGTGGGCACAGGTTTAAAGACTGCAGCAATTCTGGGGATGGGTACAAATCATAAACCACTGGGGAAGCATCAGGGCAGGGGTGAGGAGGGTCACACACTGAGACCAGTTACAGAAGGTGGGGGGCAGAACAGGTCCCAGGTCCCAATGGGGTGTCGAGGATAGGGAGCCCTCCAGGAATGCCCGGGGAGGGAACACTGGAAGGATTGGCTCAAGGCAGGAGTGACATGGGAGGGACCAGAACAAGGGGCAGGGTAACAACGACTGATAGGGAAGGGACCCGGACAAAGGGAGGGGAAAACCATAAAGGGTAGCTTAGGGGAGGATACAGTATTCAAGGATAAACCAATTTTGGGGTGCACATGGGGGAACACCAGAATAAACCATTGATATTAAAACCATTAACAGTAAACCAAGAGAAAAAAAAAATTTGAGCCATAACATCTTAAGAGCCACCAGCATTATATTTGCGATATTGAATTTACCTAAATGAGTCCATTTTTGTTTCCTAACTTATTTTTGGTCTACTCTCAGATAAATCCTGCTAGAATTCATAAACCAGGTGTTTTTCTATCTGATTTTGGAGACTGTACCCAGACTTCTCTGCTTGAAGATACCTTCCTGTACAGATACCACAAGGACCAAGGGAATCCTATGTCTTCATTTTTGAGAAGGAATTTGGCACACAGGTGAATGAAATGAGATCCCTCTTGGAAGTATAAACTTACATTTCTTCAAAAAATAACCAACATTATCCTATGCTGAGTTGGGCACAGTCCATGCATTTGACACCAAGAATATTTAATATCGTACTCCTCATACATGGAGGAGTGATCATTATTTTTGTGATCATTATTGACATCTAAACCCAAAAGTCTTTTATCTAACTCCTTCTAGGAGTGTCACAGTAGAGTCTTGATCAAGAGAGCTTTCAGTCATAGCAGGAGTAGGAAATAAAATTGATGGAGATTGCACTCCATCTGGAGAGTCTGCCCATGAAGATATTCTGTGTATATGTGGATGTCTACTCCAAACAAAAAGGAACAAGCCTTTGTTTCAGTGATTAAATAACCAGAGAATTTTGTAATCTTTAAATCTGAAGTAATGGGAAATGCATCACTCCAGCAAATGAGAAAGACTTGAGTATCTTTTTCTGTGTTCTTCTTCCTAAGGCAACATTAGGGCCAGCATAATATTTTAAGAAAACATATGGCCTCTGCCTATAACTCAGTACTTCCATGAAGGCCTTGAAAACCATAGCAAGATCATAGGCATCTAGCATACTTGCAGACTTAGAAGAAACTGGATCATTCATATTTTCTCAGGATCCAACTTTCCATTCCTTACCTTTTTCTCTCAGGAAAGTCCAAATGGTTTCATACTTTGTATTATGCTCTCAGTTTTGGGAGCATGAGATTAGCTCATTTGGGTAGAGTATGGTTCTAATTACACCAAGATCCTGTGTTTGATCCCTGTATGGGCCATTCACTTATGAGTTGGACTTGATGATCCTGGTGGGTCACATCCAACTCAGAATATTCTCTTATTAGTTAGAAAATAGCATCTTTAACACGTTTGTTTGATATTTTGTGTGAATTGTAAAGAAAATCCCTGAAATTATTTAACAGGAAAAGTAATCAACTGAATAATGTACTAAGACTTATTTTGCCTCTCCAATTTTATTCAAAAACTGTATTTTATACCCAGTTATAAACAGCCTTGAGAAAAAATGCCAGTTTTGTCTACTGACTCTCATCTGCCTCAGGCTTTCATTAAGTCATAAACATCAGCAGTCTGATTGTAGCTTGTGTACTAAGTACAGCACTGACAGGCATGCCTTGCTTGTAAGTGTGTTTTTCTTACACGAGTGGCAAAACATAAGTGATTTTTCAACCTTGATGAAAGATTTGAGAAATCCAATTTCCTGTGGGAACAAAAGTGCCTTGTAATCCAGAAGTACTGAAGACACTTGCTAAAACTGGGGCCGGGGATGGGGGGTGTGAAATGCAAATTCTTAGGAATTTGAACACCTCTTAAAACTCAGTAAGCATTTTCCCAATGTGTGAAGTAATAAATCTGATAGACTCTAGGCATACAGAGTTGAATGAATTTAAAAAAATACATTTATGCTTCAAATTAATTTGACAGTTGGCTCAAGGGTTTCTTAATTACTAGTCAAACTTTTTTAAAAAATCAGATGGACAACCAAGAGAAACTAAGAGTCAAGGAATACATTTAACAAAAGTCAGATGAAGACTGGCATATAATGTTATTAAATATCCATCACAGTAGCTTGCTGAACCTATTAAAAGTTTGTAGAGTATGAAAGAATTCAGGTCCCTAGCAGTTTCTCTGCAGACTTTATCTCCATAGTGATTCAAGCTGCCACTGGGATCAGTCATGACTCCCTGTTGCAACCTAGCACTTCAGATATACCAGCATGTCATGTTGCACTGTTTTGCAGAGACAGAGAGCCATGCTTCCTTCAGGTGTTCAGAGATGGCTGAGATACCAGAAATATTAGTTATACATTAGTGCAGCATCAAGTGTGCCAGAGTTCAAAAATAATTTGAACAACACTCTCAGGGATAAGTTATGGCTCTTGGGGATGTCGTCTGTAGGGCTAAAAGTTGGACTTGATGATCCTTGTGTCCCTCCCAACTCAAGATATTCTATGATTCTATAATTCTATGACTCAGCTAATTAGCTCTGGGCAATGGAACATTTTAGCCTAGTTAGACATTGTGCTAATGTAATTATTCTGCTCCTGATACCCATGTGGTTGAATAATATAAACACACTATTGCTATAGGTAAAACATCCAGATAAGGCTGAATTAATAATTTGAGTACTCCAGATTTAAAAAAAAAAGGGACAGACTTTATTTCACGAATTGAAATACAATCTTTTGCCAACCACAATCTAAGAGACAGTGTCGGGCCCGGGACCGATGCTGGGTGAAACACAGTCTAGACCCCCTTTCGCATTAAGACTGTGATGTTTTCACAAAGTCCATCTGGTGACCTGTAGTTTTATACTGTTTTTCTTGCCCAGGGTGAGGTGTTTGTCTCTTTCTCTTTCTTTTGAATATTCATGTAGTCCAGTGTTCTCTGTCTGACTTGGAGGAATGCTGTCTCCAGTTCAGACAAGAACATCTCGAGACAAACAATACCTTACCCAGGAGCTGATACATGTGAAAAACAGGTTATGGGAATAGGGGATATGCAGAGAGGTTTACTGGAATTGAGTTACTCTCACTATCAGTGGCCATTATTGGCCGATGATGGCTTGAGAAATTTCGAGGAGACGCTAATTTAGAACGAATTCCTGTGTATGCTACAAGTAAATGAGTCAACCAGTTTCCCAATCCCTGTGCAAGGCTTATAACAGCCTAGGAGCATTTTTGTAGCATATCCTCCATTGTGCTTTTATCATATTTATAAGAGCACGAATTTTGATACATTTATTACACTATGAAATACGCACTGCAAAGAATGAAAAATTCACATCACTCTTTTACAATACTATAAATTACAGATAATGTTTGTAGTGAAAATTTTTGAAACTGTAGATATACAAATTAGTTGAGTGTGGCAACATTTTTCCACAATAGGTGCTGTAATAGTTGCTTCAGTCTTTCCATACAAGGAGTCAGCACCGATTGAGGAGCACTGTAGAGCACAAAAGAGGATAAGAAGGGAAAGTGGAAAACAAAGGTCCATGGCCTCTTCCACTGCAAGCACTAGGAGCCGTGAAATGAAACTGAAAGTCATGACTTCCCTAGACAGCTTGTTCTAGTGTCTTATCATCTTCATAAATAATTTATCCCTCACGCCCAATCAAAACATAACCTCTTTCAATTTTAAATTGTTGAACATCATCTTTTCTACAGGCCCTGTTAAAAAGTCTCTTTCTATCTTTCCTAGCACCTCTACTTTTAGACAGTTGCACTAAGAGCCTTCTCTTCTTCACGACAAAAAATCACAACTCACTCAGGGTTTCTTCAGTGGAAAGATGTTCCAGCCCTTTGATCAATTTTGTGGCCCTCCTCTGGACCAATTCTAACAGATCTAAAATCTGACATCCCAGATTACAGAAAAAGTTGGGCTATCTTGCCACAGATTACCTTCACAGCTTCAGTGATTTGACAAGGATTCTTGCTCAAACCCTTGTTTTGATTACTGAAAGTCCTTCAAATGTGATTATCAGGTCTACTGTCATAAAGACATGGGAGGTTTGGCCATAGGTGGCCAAATTTTCGAATACATGACATGTGATGGAAGAAATTTTAATTTAAATATTTAAGTGCTGTATCTAATGATATGAAAAGTTTCTAAAGCATCTGTAACAACTTACCACTATTCTCACTTTTGCATCCTTGTAAAAAGAGCAAGTTCTCTCTCTGTATGATTGCAGCTAGAAAATAAAAGATAACCTCTCTAGGTCAGTTTAGGAGTCATAAAGTCTCAATTTCAAATATTTAGGCTTTCTAGTTACAGCAGCAATTCCATAATACCTTAAATAAATTCACTATTTGCAGCCCTGAATATCAGTTTTGGTTTTCCATTAACACAACCTTAGGAATTATGAAATTATATGTAAGGATTATTTTGTATTGAAAATTATAAAAAGAATGTAATTCTCACAAATTAACACTGCAAAAGAACTATGTTTTTAACTAATATTTGTGAAATAGTTAGTTGGATTGCTCCAACTAAAAGCTGGCTTTCATATTGTTACTATGTATAGGAAGAACCAAATTAGTCTTTTAAATACCTTTTCAAATACTCCTTTAAACACTTTAAAAATAATGGCCATTTAATATACATTAGCTTAAAATCCAAATGCCTTGTTCTAATGCTACGAGAGCATGTGATGTCAAGATGTTCAGATTCGGCCAGCTTGCATGTAATTTCCTGTAGTTTTAGAAAGCTGCACATGATACAGGGAAAGCATTTAACATGGCTATTGGTCAGCAGTTTCTCTGGGAAACTCAATGAATAATTAATCAACGAGTAATGACTGAAGCATACAAGGCTTTATCAAATCTGGTTATGATATTTAAATTAAAATAATATGAAATCTTCACACCTTTAAAATATCCTCATATTTAAAGCTATGGATAATCAACTTCCCAACTTAAGAAAGTTGTTGGGATACTCGAATTCATCCAAAGAGGGGCAGCAAGGCTGATGAATGGTGTATAACTCAAGCCCTATTAAGGAGTGGCTGAGGGAGCTGGGGCTGTTTAGCCTGCAGAGGAGGCAGCTCAGGGGAGACCTCATCATACTCTACAATTTCCTGAATGGTGGGTGTAGTCAGGTGAGGGTTGATCTCTTCTCCCAGGAAACCACTGCCTGAATGAGAGGACAGTCTTAAGCTCCACCAGGGGAAGTTTAGACAGGACATTATAAAAATTTTTTTCACAGAAAGAGTGACTGGGTATTGGAATGGGCTGCTCAGGAAGGTGGTGGAGTCACTGTCCCTGGAGGTGTTTAAGAAAAGACTGGATGTGGCACTCAGTGCCACGGTTTAATTGATAAGGTGGTGTTTGGTCATAGGTTGGACTTGATGACCTCAAAAGTCTTTTCCAATCTAGTAAATTCTATGATTCTGTGGTATCTGTCAGCATTTTCACCTCCCAAAATAAGCATTTAATCACTTATCAAGACTACTGTACCTTCACAACTTCTTATAGTTTTGAAAAAATCTGAAGCACAAGCTAAAAATTATAAGCATGTTTAAGAAGCGTGTGAAACTGTAGTTCCTGTGTGACTGCATGTAAACCATAGCTCGACACTTTCAAGTGTTGCTTTATCCAGCTTAGCATAGTCCTCTATTCTGTTACATTGGTGTTTTGTGCATGTAGATTTAAGGATAAGCATAGCAGAAATCAAGCAACAGCTGCTATACAAATTCTGCAACTTCACTATTAATTGGGTGTCATAGTTTCAGTTTGAAACTATGTATAGTGATCTAGGTTTGCCAATTTTACATTTTCCCGGCCAAATGCACCAAATAAATGTTGTGGGTTTATCTTTTGCTGTGAGATAGGATGAGGAGAAAATAACAAAGCAGGCTTAAACTTGAAAGATACAAAGAAAAACTTTATTAACAGAACAAAAACCAAACAAATAACAAGAAATCAGAAGAAAACTTTCAGAACACCTTTTTCCTTCCCTTCCCACACTTTTTCTTTCCAACCGACAATGTACAGAAGAAAACAACACCCAGAAATTTCAGTCAGTTTTCCACTTTTCTTTCTTCAGTTCACTTAGAGAGAAAGGTATTCTTTGCCAATGCTATGGCGAACTCTTCACAAGGAAAGAAGTTCTTTTGGCTTCAATTTTCACAAATAACATTCTCCCAGAAGTTGTATTTGTGAGGTTCTCATCTTCCACAGTTTTTCTCACAACTGTGCTCTGGTCCATGCCAACTTACTGGGGTATTATTGTTAAGGATGAGCCATTCTAACATAAAATAAAAGTTCCTTTCATTCATCTCTGAGAAAAGAAGTCTTCCCCTTTTATTCCCAGGGCAAGGTTTTCTTACTAAACATTGATGCCTTTGCTCATAATTGTAGTTAGAACATTACATCCCCCCAAAGCATTCCATTTTTCTCCTGTAAAACCAGTCTGATATCAAGTATATCTTTACCATGGTTTCACAAAAGAATTTTAGCCTAAGCATAAAGGCAACTTTTCTATCTCTTCTATCTAGAATTTGACTTCTTTATTGACCTCAGAGTCCTATGTTGTTGTCCCTATGTAGTTTTACCTTTTCTCTTTCTTGGTTCAGAAGAGAGTTGGTGTTCATTGGGTACAAAGTCCTGCAACTCTGAACAGTTAATTTAGTCTGAGTCTTGTGTTAGAAACATGGCTTGTTCTGTTTCTCTCTGCTGGCCCCGTGCTCTGTGCCGGTGCCACGCGAGCTGTGCTGGCTGCTCTCTGTCTGCAGCGGGGTCAGGGCTGCTCCTGGCTGCGGGGCCGCCTTCAGCACAGACTACGGGGGCCACCGGTGCTGGTGCCCATGCACAGCTCCTTTGGTGCCCATACAGGTGCTGTCCCCATGCTCAGCTCCTTTAGTGCCCATGCAGGTGCTGGTGCCCATGCACAGCTCCTTTGGTGCCCATGCAGGTGCTGTCCCCATGCACAGCTCCTTTGGTGCCCGTGCAGGTGCTGTCCCCATGCTCAGCTCCTTTGGTGCCCGTACAGGTGCTGTCCCCATGCTCAGCTCCTTTGGTGCCCATACAGGTGCTGTCCCCATGCACAGCTCCTTTGGTGCCCATACAGGTGCTGGTGCCCATGCACAGCTCCTTTGGTGCCCGTACAGGTGCTGGTCTCGCCGCAGAGCCGCTCCCGGTGCCCTACAGCCTGTGGCCAGCGTGGCCCCCTGGCCCTGCTGAACAGAAGCCCGGCGGGTTCTGCCCCGGGCAGAGTCCCGGCCCCGCGGGCACAGGGCCCCGCGGGCTCCCCGGGGCGGGCTCGGCAGCGCTCACCGCCCCTCCGGCAGCGGGCAATCCCGGCCGGGCCAGCGGGGCCGAACCGCACCACAGCCCGCCGCCTTCCTCCAAGGTCGGCAGACAGGAGAGCGACTCCCGGCCGTCCTTGGCCTTAAATGTGTAGTTGCAAAACCCTTTTAATTGTTTGAAACCTGTGTCAATATCAGATATTGGCCACTCAGGGACAAAGCCGACAGTGGGTTATTCCACTAGTTGTTCCTAAATATATTAGAAAGACAAAGCTTATAAACTTCCTATTAAATCTCAGAGGAACTTATTTCTTAGTCTTTTTTCTCTATCCTGAATTGGTAGAGTACCCAATGTGTCTTCCTCATCCAGTCTAGATAAAAAATTTTGATATGAAATCAGAGGGCTCAATCAAAACAAGAGAGAACATTCCCTACACTGGACATGTTTAGAAATGCAACTGAAAATATTTCTTAAAAGGTGATACCCTAACATATCTTTTTCTTTCCTAAATTTTGAGAAAGAAAACATCTAAAATATAGTAAAAGTTATCTATTTTAAAGTTGCAGACTGATGTTTAAAAGATAGACTGACATACTGTCTTTTATGTCTTAAATAGCTTAGGACACATTCCCTTGGAATTTTTATTACAGTTTTAGGTTCTGTTTTGTTTTAATTTCTGTGCTTTAAGGACATGATTTGCGAACATTCATGTGTCCTGTTCCCTGCCTATCAGCTTTTTCGCATTTTAATTGTTAATGGAATTCCGTTCCATTTCATGGTGTGCTTGGGCAGCTGTAAATTAAAAACTCATCCAAGAAGTGTCAAAACAACTTCAGGCAGATGTGATGGCAGGAGAGAATTTGTTCTTTTTTTGTGCTCATGCAGACACTGTGGTGCAGGATATTTCTACTGTCAGAGTCATAATCAGCAGTTCTTATTCCATGCTAGGGCTATTTAAATCTGACTCAGAAAACCCATGCCTACTGTTAGATTTGCGTTGTATAGCTGTTATGTCATTGCAATGACATTTGTTTAGTACCAAATTATCCTGTATCATTCCCATTCCCTTTCAGTGCATCACTAGGGAGTGCTAAAAAACCAGCCAAATTGGTCGGTATACCAGCCTGCTAAAATACAAAGTAGTCAAATTGTGTGGCGTATTTAGTTACAAATATACACATCTTAAATAGATATAATATAAATGGTGTATTTCATTACAGTGAAAATATAGATTCTTAAAAGATATTCTACTGTTAGCAAGTAGTGAGGACAACAGCATAGTTTTTTTAAGAGAAAAAAAAGGGCAAATCAAATTAAGTACTTGTACCAAGTAATGTTTTCTTACATCACAAGTGGTATGTAATTTTTTTACATGACTTGGAATTTTTTACCTTAAATATCACAGATAATAGTTAAAAATATTATTTTACCAGTAGATGTCAGTGCAACCATTGAACTCAACTATAATATATGAGAGTATATTCTTCATATTCACTACTGCAGATAAATTAAAGTATACTAATGGAAGTTATATGAAACAATTAACATGACGGTTTGGGGAAATACTGAGTCTGTTTTTCTTACACTGTTTCATTTATAGCTTCAAAAGCTTGAAGGGAGCTTCCATTCAAAAAATGTCAGAGGTATTTTCTGGGCATCTTCTTTACATTCTGAACAGCAACTCTAATTTTCCTTTTTTTTTTTCCCAAAAAAAACTATTGAATGTACATTAATATGTAACATTAACAGAAATAGGTATTAGGAATTTACTTTTTACAATCAGAACCTAGGATTATCCATCCAAAGGCATTTATCGAAGATAACTGTAGCTTTCTCTGATCTTTCCAGACAGAGTCCAGAGTTGAGTGAGCTGCCTGGTGGCTTATATAGGCAGTTAAGTCATTTGGGTCATATATCGTGAACTGGTAAGTTTAGAATCTCATGAAAAAGTTTAATAGCTTACCATGCTGTTCTTCCATATTTTAAGTTTTTGTATGCCAAGACTGTGATTCTTTATTTTTTTCCTGCAAAAGCTGATGCTTATCATGACTCTTCCAGCAGAAAATTCAATTGTCCATAATAATTTAAATGTTAGTGATGTCATTAACTGTTGACAGAGAAACAAAATATTCCCTCCAAAACTCAAGTCCGTGGCAGAATTAAATCTGTTGAGATGTTTGCCTGAAACAAAAGAAGGAGAGGCAGAGAGAAGAGAAACTGTTAAATGACAGTTAAAGTAACTAGTACAAGCTAATATCAAGTTAAATAAAGTCATTATGGGCAAATCGTTCTACTTCTTTGGGTATTTCAAAAATTATGTGAGAACCCCCATGATGGAATACTAAACAGAGGAAGTTGAAATGTAGAAGTTTCATCAAGCTGCATGCTCCTGTCTCCTTCCTCTGACTCCTGTTATCTGTGTCTTGTCTGTATACAAATATCAGTTTCCTGTAATGTGGCAGAATATTTTGTGAATCATTAGGGAAATGCACAGTGTTCTGTAAAGACGCCAGGATAATCAGGAACAGGTCTGTTCTTGACTAACATCCTTCTTGGCTTCATGAATCATAGAAAGTTTAGTATCTCTTCATCAAACTCAACAGTCTGTATTATTTACAATCTCCACAGTTCTCCTGAAAACTGGTAATCTGTCCCACATTGCTGATCATTACCAGACAGCTGGCATTAAGATGTATAAAGTACATAATATGTAGAACAGGAGAATGGTTACAGAGCTTGGGATGAATATGCCTCAGTGACACTTAAGTTTTCTAATCAGATATGTGAATAAGAAAGAAGACAGATGAAATCATGCACCCAGGAGACTATAGTTAATGCACAGCCTGGAAAATAAAGTTAGGGTCATTTAGAATTCATAAAGAATACTCTGTATGAAGGCACTAGCCTCTTAAAATCAACAGACCTGTGAAAGAAAATGGAACATAATGCATAGTATCGCAAAGCCTTTTACCCATTTCCCCAGTACTTCTATCAATCACACAGCAATGCTACCTGAAAAGAGCTTGTCCCTGTGAAAGAGAAAAAAACTTTCCACTTGCTGCTTTCTGAAGAGTTAAACAACTGAAATAAGTCAGTGATATTTTGACAAAATTCAAGGAAAAATTTGGTCCCCTCAGTACTAAAGTTGAAAAGAGAGATGCAGGTTTAGAACCATAGGCCAAAGATAAATCTTACACAACATAACATGACAAGTACAGACTTTCAGGGAGGGAAGGCTATATTTAGTTAAACACAATAGGTTTTTACTTTTACTTAAAAATATCTTCAAAAATTCATAGGAGGCTGACTGTCCTCAGTTGCCAGGCTGCATAGGCATTCAGACTTTGCTAATATTTTCTGGATTGATGTTCGTTTCACATTGCCTGCACCATAAGAGTAAGATCTTCATGCTATTTATTACATGTGCAAGATCTTTCATAACCTTTGGTGGCTTTAATACCCCCTTGGTGGCTTGGCCTCATCACTAGGTATGAAAATTCACCTCAGTAGGGAAATCATCAAATGCATGATGAAATCGTACCCATCTAGGATCTCACTGTCATGTCTCTTTTGCTCACTGCTGAAATGGCTGTTTTCCTTGATGCACCCCATCTGACACAAAGACAGCTGTCCTGAGAATGGTCCTTAGAGGGGCACCTTTCCAGACATAGGCGAACTGAGCTCAAACCACAGCCTTTGAAGTACCTGCTCAGCTACTGAAGGGTATCAAGACACTATGCTGTGAAAAATGATAGATGGTAGCATCATTTTAACAACATACGCAACTTGGTTAAAGCCTCCTTCATCTTGTTTACTTTTCAGGAACTCAGCAAGTACCAGTTGCAACCCATCATAGTAATTCATCACTGCCATAAGACAGCAAGATTCTCCAATTTCTATAGCTTTGCAATGAATAGTTGACATAACTTGATGAGGTATGCACCATTGGTAGCTTACTCAAAGGCTAAGGTAAGCTGGAGTGGATTGCTCTGTGTTTCCTTATCCTTCAAACTACTTGGTGGTGTTGCAAAAATTAAAGGAACTGAGTAGTAGCATAAGGAATGTAGCAGCTTTTCAATTTTTTTTTCCTTTATGGAGCCTGCTAGATCACTTCATTTAATGAGGAGGATCTTCAAGTGAGATTTATCAGAGAAACCCACAAATAGAACATGAAAAGCAGTCTGTACTAATAAAGCTCTTCATAGCAACTGACATAAATGTGCCCTCCAGTGTCAACAGTAGTTTTTCAATGATTTGCCTCAGTGGTACAGTGGTAGAGGCAATACCTGCTTGGTACTAGGAGAATGACACTGGATTTCAATTCCATAAAGCATCTAGGCACCAAACTCCTATCCCAAAAACTTTCTTTATTCAGGTCTTCAGCACTTAAGAACAACTGAGGGGATCCCAGTGCCCTGATCTGGAGGAGCATGACTGCAAAAATGATAAACACACAGTAGGCCCTGTACAGGATCTGCTGTTCCAGCTGGGTCCCTCTAAGTCCATGGGGCCTAAAGGGATTCATCTGAGAATACTGAAAGTTTGGCTGGTATCCTTGCAAGGTCTCTCTCAATGGTTTTTGAAAAGCCTTGAACACCAGAGAGATCCCAGTTGACTGAAAGCTGGTGAGTGTTGTCCCAGTTTTCAGGAAGGACAAGAAGGATGACTCTGGAAGATAAAGCCCTGGCAGTCTCACTTAAGTGCCTGGTAAAATTATGGAGAAGAATATTCTTCTGGGATGTATTGAAAAACACCTGAAGGACAGGTGGCTATCAATCAGAGCCAGCATGGCTTCATGAAAAAAAATCCTGCTTATCAAACCTAATTACCTTTTATGCCAAGGTAACATATCTACTTAATCAAGGGGAGACAGAACATGTAATCTTCATGGATTTCAGTAAAGCATTCAATATTTTCACATTATCCTCCTAGAAAAAATGTCCGGTGCACCTCACAATAAATTCCTGTCCTGGTTTGACCAGCCCAGGGAAGTGAGCTGGCTGGGTTTGAGATTGGCATTTTCTTGGGCCAATGGTAAAGCATTTTCTAGTCGTTATTCCCTCTGGAAGCAGCCCGGGCAGGTCTCTCTCCTCCCGGCTGTCAGAGCACACACCTCTGCCCTCTCTCTGCCCTGGCCCAGGGCGGGCAGGGGAGGCCAGGCGGACAGGGCAGGCTCGGCTGATTTGGGAACATCTGCCAGCACAGAGTCTGCTCTGCTGCTGGCCCCAGCTGAACCTGCCTCTGCGAGCCTGAGAGAGGGGGGAGGCACCATGAGGCAGGACAGAGCACCTGATGAGACCCAGGGGGGGAAAAGGAACTTTGGGAATCTGCCCAACTTTCCCTCCTGGCTGCAGGCGACCAGCGAGCGGCTGCCTTTGGACCTGGACCCTCTGAGAGCTGCAACCCCAGCACGGCTGTGAAATGGGACACCATGGCCTGCCGGGGATGGACACTGACTCTTGTTAACTCTTTCAGGGCATCAGGGCACAGATGGGACCTGGAAAGCCTCCATCCTCTCTCCAGTGAGAGAAAATCAGAATGTAGATGTGTAAAGACCACATGAGGTATCAAAGTCAGTCAAGAAGGAGTGAAAGTCCAGGTGGAAGGAGTGTGGGAAGTTGCTTTTGAGCTGTAAAAGACTCTTGCAAGCTATGGTGGTTGGTTATAACATATTGAAATGTTTCCTTTAAACCATAAAGAAGTATGGGAGAGATAAAAGAGTTCAAATTGTAGACCTGAGCAAAGGAGTGAAATGTTGAGGGGACTGTTGATTTTATGAAAAGTTGAACAGAGAGATGAAGTGATAAAGACTCTTTGCCCTCAAAGAAGTGAATCTCTGTTCCTTGGAGGTGAAGGTGGTCCCAAAGACAAAGAGAACATTTGTTTCAAACATGTTTATTTTTAAAATAAGACCCCATATATCGATGTGGCCCAAAGACACAACTGTGAGCATGGGAGGAATTTCATGAACACAAAAGGATCTGGGCAGTTGCTGTTCATGAAGAATGAAACCACGAGAGAACTGTTTTCTTGTGGGGAAATTGACCATAGTGAACAAGAGGTGCTTTTCTCCCTAAGTGAACTGAAAAAAGACTGTTTTAGAGGTAAAAAACTGACTGAGATTTCTGAGTGTTGTTTTCTTTACATTGTTGGTTAAGAGAAAAGAAGGTGTGGGGAGGGAGGAAGAGTGTTTTGTAGGTTTCATTCCCATTCTTGTTGGTTTTCTTTCTTTTAGTATTAGTTATTAAAGTTTTATTACTTTTAAGCTTAAACCTGCTTTACTCTTGATTGGAAACTTTAAAATTGACAAAATCAAACCAAGACAGATATTAGTGTTTCTGCCCAGTTTCAAATTGAAACCACAACAATTCCTCATGAAATGGGCAAGCAAGTGGCTGATGCGTTGGGCACAGGGGGTTTCAGTGAATTGGTGCCATCAGACTGGTGACCTGTCACTATTGTGGTTCCACAGGGCTTGATCCTGTGCTCTTTAACATCTTCAAAAATGATTGGGATGCAGGACTTAAGAGGATACTGAGTGAGTTTGCCAATGACCCTAAATGGGGAGGAGTTGTTTGACTCTCTTAAAGGCAGAAAGGCCCTGCAGAGAGACCTTGATAAATTTGAGGGCTGAGCAAATACCAACAACATATTGTTTATGAGCATGCTGGATTCTGCACCATGGATGGGGCAACCCTGGAAGTAAAGACAGATTAGGAAATGAGATGCTGGGAAGCAGTGCCATGGAAAGAGACCTGGAGTTCCTGGTCAGTGGCAAGTTGAGTCAGCACTGCCCTGACATCCAGGAGGGCCAACCCTGTCCTGGGGGGCATCAGGCACAGCATGGCCAGCCAGGCAAGGGAGGGGATTGTCCTGCTCTGGTCTGAGCTGTGGCAGCCTCACCTTGAGTGCTGAGGGTTGTTTAGGGCACCACAATGTAAGAAAGACATGAAGCTGTTAGAGAGTGTCCAAAGGAGGGCAATGAGGAGGGTGAAAATGGCTTATCGAGGGGAAGCCATATGAGGAGTGGCTGAGGTCACTTGGTCTGTTCAGACTGGAGAAGACTGAGGGAAGACCTCATAGCAGTCTAAAAATTCCTTGTGAGGTGAAAAGGAGGGATAGGCAATGATCTTTTCTCTGTAATGACCAGTGGAAAACCTGAGGGAATGACATGAAGTTCTGTCAGGGAAGGTTTAGGTTGAATATCAGGAAAAGGTTCTTCATGCAGACAGTGGTTGAACACTGGAACAGGCTCCTCAGGGAGGTGGTCATGGGAGAGAGAGTTCAAGAAGAGTTTGGACAGCATTTTCAGACACACAGTGAGGTTCTTACAATTATCCTGTGCAGGGCCAGGAGTTGGACTTTGACAATCTTTGTAAATCTCTGCCAACTATGATTCTGTTATTCTAACAGTTTGGTGAATTATGCACCAGCCTTCATTCAGGGCAACAGAAGAAAAGGGAATTCCTGTAAGAAAAGCATAAGGACATGCAATTTGGTAGTAAATACAATGAGGAACTTGTCCTCTTGCAGCCTCCTATTTTTGTTTCTTTTTCTAGCCAGTACCAGGTGCTGAACTAAGAAAGATTGGCACATACAATGGTGAGCAAAGTTAGCTTGGTCAAAATTCAGTTTCCTCTCACACTCCATAGTGGTGCCCTCAGGACTGCAGTGCTATGGTCCCAACAGCTTGGCAACAACAAAAGACACAAACACTTTAAAATACTTGAATTAAACATACTGAAAGTATGCATCATGAAAGAAATATAGAATTGCATATGAGTGTGCACTAATGGAAGCAACAAGATGAGTTTAACTGCTCATGTCGGTCAGACCCTTAGGCAAGTACCTAAAAGAAAGAAAAAAAAAATCCCACATCATCTGACTTGAAACACAGATTACATAGTTCATGTCCATGGTAGAGCCAGTTCAGTATTTTAATTCACAAAAAACATGAATAAAAAATAGTTTTAAAAGACAGCAAGTAGAGTCTTCATATAATTTTGTGGAAAAGGGTTTTTTAAAATAGAGAGTGACTGACTGAAAACTATAGATACAACTAAATATTGAAGGCATTTGGAAACCTAGCCCAGATGCAAATTTTGTCTTTGTGTCTGTAATAATCTAACTTAAAAGTGAGAAACAAATATCACAGAGCCTGAAGGTAAGGTAGTAATAGAAATCTGCATGTGAATTCTGTGATTCTGCCGTGTATCTTAATACACATATTACTTTTGAGGGAACCCACATCTTTATGTAAATGATGAATTCCTAAAATGTGTACCATATGATTTGCAGAATAACAATGCCACAGTTTTGCATAAATTAAAGAGCAGATCCTGATAACTAAGCTTTCCCATTTACATTATGCCTCAGTTCCAAATCCATGGGATATAAATGAGAGCAGCATATGGTCCAGAATAGGAAAGCTGTGGGACTTTCATGTATGCACCATGGGAGCAAATGGCTGTCCCACAGATGGTGCAGTATTTAGATGCATCTCCTATATGATGGATGCCAACGCACAGGAGGATGAAGCCATGAGTAGCCTCTAGAGGTCCCCACTGGCAGGCATGCCTAGAACAGATGCTAGAGCTACACAAAGGGTTTGCAAGGGTAGATCTTTTTATATCTTGGCTTTCTGTTTTCAGTGCTTGTCTGTATGTGGAAATTTATGGCATAGCTGAACGATCTTTCCAAAAAGCTGTACTATAGTTAGAACTTCTCTGTGACAGCAGTAATAAGAAAAATAATTTTATTTCAGATTAATCACTTTAATTTTTTACATAAGCAGTGCAGGGAACTGACACACTTTTGGGGGTTTGTTTTTAACTATCTTGGCCTGGGGCTGTGAAAAGAAATTCACAAAGCAGAATAGATGATAAAGGTCTGAGATGCTACTTCCATATTCCACAAACTTCCATAGATCCAAGTTATATGCAACGCAATAAACACTGACAGAGGTGAACATTTAGACACAGCCAACAGGGACAATATCACTGACAGAAAAGTCAGAAAAATCTTTATGTGAAAAGTGGCTCAGTCCACTGGTATATTTTTAAATATCAGGTTCAGTTAGTAGGAGAAGAATTATAAGATATTGGAAAAAAAAAAAAAAAAAAAAAAGAAGGAGGTTTTATTTAAAAAAAAGCAGTCTTTATTTACCTGTGAATCCATAGCCAGCTATAAACAACAAACGAGTTAGCCCACAGGGATCCTAGCACACTGGTGAGTGTCCCATCCGCTATAATCAAAACATGCATATAAAGCAGCAAAAAATTGTCACAACAAACAGATAAAAAAATACTTGTGACAAATGACAGAACTGAACTTAGTAAAGCAAGGCACTCTGAACATACAAAATTCCTCTCCCTGGCCTTCTTCCCATGGCTAACCATAACTTCCGCACCCTGCCTGCCCTGCATTCACTCTCCTCCTGACCCCTCTCCTATTTCCTCCTCCTACAGCCATGCTTCTTTGCCCTCCAGATGCTTTCATGAATACTTTATAGTGTTGCTGGCATCAGGATTCTTACCATAAACTGGGAACTTGATGTCCTTTTGAAAATGACTAGCTGGGCAGCAAGGGGAAGGCTTCCATGTGAGTTTTGGAGAAAGCAAGCAATGGGAGCTAGGCCAGGAACAGAAAGGATTGATCCAATTATCAGGATGAGCATTTGTGGATCAGAGCCTGACTAACAGAAAAGAGAGCAGAGACATGCTAAAGCAGGCACGGGTGCAGAGATGTGGCAGAAGCAGCAGAGTGCGTGGTTAACTCCATATAGTGGGATTGATACTGTTTGGAATACTCTCTGCTTTAGACCCCAAGAGCTTCTCCCACATGCTTCATACACACATGAAGTATGTTTCTTGATACTTTTGTCTCCTTACCCTTTTGTCTCCTCCTTCTACAAAATAGTTTTCTTTCATAATAGTTAAAGAGAGTCTGCAAACTTTCTTACAAGTATTTTCCTCAGCCCTTCAAAAAACTGTGTTAGCACTTTCTAAGGATAAGGATCAAGAAAAAAGCAGAGAGAGATCAGGGTTTTCTTTGCCCTTGTTCAGGTGTAGCTAAAATACCAGTTCCCCCACAGTATATAAGAATATGATGGATAGATGGAAAAATTTATAAAATCTTGCTATGTTTGAGATCAGAGAACATGAGGATCTCAGAACTCTAGCAGCTGCACTGCACTGGTGGAATCCAAAGAACAGAGGTTTTTCTGTGTGGTCATTCTGTAATTAAAGGGAAGACTGCATGTATGTTATCAAAAGCTTAATCCCTGAATGTTTCCCGCCCCTTATCTTTCCTTTATCTATTTATTAGATTTTTTGTTTTCCTCAATTTGTGTTTACAGTTATTTTTGTTAAGGACATTCTGCTTCATCCTACTTTTTTGTTCCAAACCTCTGGGAGTTTTTTGATTGTATTTTTCTTTTTCCCCTCTTAAATAGTGGCAAATCATTTTTCTCAATCTTTCATTAGCCTTTTCTTCAAAGTGTTTTGAGGTTTTTTTTGATTTCTTCTTTTCTGTGAAGACCTTTTCCCCATTTCATTTCCATTTTTGAGAGTGGATAAGTTCAATCTTTCTTCTTCTACCTTTCATGTTTTTGTCCTCAAAGTCTCACTGTATTTGGAATTAAAATGCCTTTCTAAAGATTTCTTATTGGAAATAATTTGTCTAGACAGACTGAAAGTTGCAGTCATTCCCTGGGTATGGAACTCTCATTTAGAAGTAATTTGGTCTTCAGCAGGTCCATAAACACCCATACATACCATCTATATAAACACATGACAGGTATAAAATGATTTAGCATTGCATATTTGAAAATTTCACAGCTAAATGTGCATGACTGTATAAAATCAACTGCCCTTTCCACCCCCAAAGGTGTCTTATAGTGGGCCAAATATATCCTTGAGTAGTTTCATAACAGTCACTGAAGTAACACAAAAGCAAAATCTGGTAGAGAGTGTTCTAGTAGACATCAAAGACCCATAATAGATCTAAATTTTTGAAGTACATTGGGTGTTTAAAAAAATGATTGCATGAATAACTGGTTACTATTCTTTTTCCTAATTATACAATTTGAATTAATATTTTGTTATTGTTACATTTACTCAGTAGGATCTTCCACTGAGTAGTACACACAATACCTGACAAGTTGTATTTGATACAGGCAGTGTCATAAGTCAATTGATTTAAACATTTAATCATTATACCAACTTTCACTATTAAAAAAAAAAAAAAAAAAGCATGAAAGGTTAACTAGATTTCTAGGCACTCACAATAAATTTCCAAATGTAATATGCATCATCTCTTCAATTACAATAGTATAGATCAAAATTATGACCCTTTTCTTCCACTAATTTAACTGACAAGGCAATTAATCTTAGTAATTTTTTCCATTTCTTTTATTCTATGTAAGATCACAAAAAGTTTGATGACTTCAGTAGAGCCAGGACAAGCAACTTATTTCTTAATATAGAAAATGCCCTCTAATAGCTGAAACACAATAAAAAAATCCTGCTAATCATGATGAAAATGTAGCAAATCAGCTCACTGCGTTTAAAGCTTCAAAGTTAAAATTTGACCTGCTTAGTGGCATCAAAGTGAAAAATGGAGGAGTTTTACTTGGCAGTACACTTGTAAAGAATTCAACCCAGTTTTGGCAGCAATAATTTCAGTGTAGTTTGGGGAGAATTTCACCTTCTTGGAGTGTGCAACTTGCTGGCATTAACCCGGAAGTAATCTACCAGAATCATGTAATCTAGTTCTTAAATATGCTCAGTGGGCAATTTGGGAAGAGTCACTAGAAGGATACACAGTATCTCTTCTGTTTTGCATGCAGTGTCTTATCTTTGGTCTCAAATGCTGAGTGTCAAAGTATTAAGGACTTTTCAACAAGGAAATATTTTTCATGAATATAATACAGAGACAACAGCATTTGGTGTTGAGCTTACATTTTACACACTGCTGCCTCTCTCACTGGAATTTACATGGTCAGAAACAACTTCCAAAAAGAATTCCATCTCTTGTGTAATTTTTTTTTTTTCTGCACAGTTATACCAGCTCTTAAACTCCATTTTCTTTTATTTACTAGAAACTTAATAGAATATTTAACTTCTTTTTGATTGTATTTAATTGTCTCAGTTGCAGAATCATAGGATCACAAAATGCTTTGGGTTGGAAGGCACCTTAAAAGTCATCTACTTCTGACACAGACACCTGTGCTGTGGCCAGAGTCATCTTTAGAAGAATAGAAGAATCATAGAACCACATTGTGGCTGAGGCTAGCCACAGCACCTCTATAGAGAGCCAAGTCCTATCTCAACTTATTAGAGAGAGAGCAGAGAGCCTAGAGCAGAGGCAGCTGCAGCAGGTTGCTCAGGGAGGAGTATGTCCAGTAGGGTTTGATCGTTTGACTATCTCCAAAGATAGAGGCTTCACAGCCTTTATGGGCTCTTCATCAGTGTTCAACCATGATTAAAAAAAAAAAAAAAAAAAAAAAAAAAGTGTTCTATTAAATCTATGTTTAAGCAGTATTTACTGCATTTCAGTTCAGTTTGTACCCATCACTTCTCGTTCTGTCACTGGGCAGAACTGAGACAAGTCTGTTTCAATCTTCTTTAGTGTCCCATCATGTATCAAACACAGATTAGTGTCTCCTGACTCTTCCTTAGGGTAAACTGTTTTAGAAGTCTCAACCTGTTTTTGTATGGTAGATTCATCAGTACTTTCAAATTTTTCAAAACCTTTCCCTGTAACTTTGCGGTATGTCTATTTCTTTCTTGTAAAGGAAAGCCTAGCACTGGACTCAGCATTCCAGAGAGGGTCTCACCAGTGCTGAGGGGAGAGAAAGGATCACATCACTTGGTCTGTTTGTCACTTTTTCTAATGAAGCTCCCAATACTGTGAGATTTCTACATTGGAAGGGCACACTGCTGACTCATGGTGAGACTAGTGTCTACCAGGACCCCCTGCACCTCAACTGCAAAGCTGCTTTCCAGATGGTTAGGTCTCAGTCTTTGCTGCTGAATGGAATTATTCCTTATTAGACAGACTTTGCTTTCCACTCATTTAAATTCATGGAGTTCCTTGAATCCCACTTCTCCAGTGTATCCAGGACCCTCTGAATGGCACCAAAGACAGATGATGTAACTAGCTGTTCTGGTTTTGGATCTCCAGCAAATTTGCTGAGTGTGCACTCTGTCCCATCATTAAGGTCATTAAAACAGGTGTCAACCACTGTTGGACCAACTACTGACTCTTGGAATAAACCTGTAGTGATTATCCTCCAGCTGGAGTCCATGCTGCTTTTACATCTCTTTATCTAGTAAAGAGATTTTGACAGCTTTCAATCCACCTCACTGTGCATTTATCTAGCCTGCACCTCCTCAGCTTTGTCAGCATTTTCTGTGATAGTAGCAAAACCCATGTTAAATCAAGCTTAATAGTATCTACTTCTTGCTCCTCCTTCCCCTCATCCATAAAGCCTTTTTTGTTATTGTAGAAGACCACAAGAATGGTCAGACATGATCTCACTTTATATACCTATATTGATTTCTTCAAATACCCTGCTTGTCCTCAGTATGCTTTGAAATAATTTTCAGAATTTTTAATTCACAATTTTCCCAGGGATTAAGGTGAGGCTGAGAAGTGCTTCCCCAAATGAAGCCTTCTTGACCTTCTTGAAGACAGGAGTGATATTTACTTTCTTCCAGTCATCAGGGATCTTTCCTGATCACCATGACCTTTCAGGGACAGCCTAGAGTAATTTCACAGTAACCTGGGCCAGCTGTGTCAGCACTCACAGGTACATTTTGTGAGATCCCAGAACCTTTGTACACCCAATTCACTTAAACATACCCTAGCCCAATCCCCATCCAGCAAAAGTAAGTTTTCTTTGATCTAGATTTATGTTTTTGGTTTAAACTGACTGTTGCTTAAACTGTAAAATAATTTTCAGAACTGATTTGGTCAAATTTTTCATGAAATTTAATGATCACCAAGACACAACAGTCCTGCATCAGTATTTGAAAAGTGGACACTAAAACTTAGTAATACTACTTCTGTAAATTTTGGACAGAAAAATTAAGAAAACTATTTTTGTGGGAAGAATAGGAAGAGACAGATTGGCTGAATGTTAAAACTTTTGAGAAAACTAATAGCTTAAAAAGTCCTTCATGTGGAGGTAAACAGTTTAAATCACTGAAATCAGAATGTAGTATTGAAAACATTTACATCAGTGACAGTCATGAAATAGACTTTTCTCAGATCTCCAAGATAAGCAAAAAAAATATTAAATATCCAAGATGGATCCAAAATAAGATTGTGCAAGTACAGAAGTTTTTCTGAAAGCTGTACCTTCAGGAATAGGTCAATACAGTCATGGATGTGTGTTGATCTCCCATCCACTCTAGAAGATCTTTCTTGGGCAAAAGACAAGAGTGGATACTGTCATCCAAATATCATCTTCTGTCAACACTAAGATTTTTATACAGAAACCAGAGCTTATTTTGAAAAACAAACATCTTTTAAATATAAGAAATTGTTTAAGACTAGGTAGAAAATTATTACCCCAAGCTTGAAGAGTATGAAAAACCTATCTCAAAAAAGAAGAAAATATAGTATGCAGACCTTACAACAATAAAGCTTCCAATAAACAAAACTTCTGCACATCTGTTAGTGCCATAAGCATTATCCAATATGCAATGAAGAACCATCATATTTATGCCAGACATGAAATAAGACTAGATGAATCTCTGGAAATACAGTGCATAGTCAAAGATGAAGGATTAGATGTAACTTCACTGTCTGGATTAATCTCTGTTCTTTCTTTACATTTAAGCACACCACTAACTGCCATATGATATGTAGCTCAAAGTAAAACGAACAGTAAAAAAGTTTGATCCATACCAGCTGGCAAAGAGTTGGTTTTATGCCAACATTAGTAGGACATGCAGGAGCTGTGTTGGGATTTAGTGGCTCTACAAAAATATCTGAATGCTGAAGACATCAGCTCTATGGAGTTATCTGTTTCTGCTAGGTGTTACCTGTCCGGAAACAAATGCTCACCACCCAGAAATGTACTTTACTTCGATACAATTCAGGAAGGAATGTTTTTTGGGGAGAAGGAAAGACAGAAAGGATCTGGGAAACAATGATAAATGTTGAACTCAGCCATCAAATCTACATACTTATAAATATACTCCGTGTGAGATCAGGAAACAGGAAATGTGCATAATGTTTATTACCCTCACACAGCAGTGAGACCAGCTGCCTACACGTCCTGGAGTGGTCAGGATAATCCTGTAATTAACAATGCACCTCGATGGGAAAAAAACCCAAACAAACGCACAAAAAACTCCAAACCAAACCAAAAGCCCAAAACCCTAAAAAACCCAACCAGTCAAACAAAGAAAACCTAACCAAAAATACCCCGACCCCTAGTCATCTCATATTTCATGATGAATGTGTGGAGGAAGAGGGCAGCAAAGAGCATTTAAAGACCACTGCTAGGAATTTCTGAGGAGCTGATTCCATTCCGTGTTCATAATGCAGTTTTCCTGCACACAAACATATTTGAGCAGTCCAGAGATCTTCTAGAGATCCTGTGTCAGGACATCCTGTTTCTTAACAACAGATATACCAGATGTATTTCTCTTAGAAGAAAAGACATGCGACTGTAGAAATGTAACCCTAGATGTAATTCTACTAGTGCCTGTTCCCAACAGAGAAATACAAGTATGATAGAGATATACAATTGTGTTTAACTCTTGAAAATGTTATTTTTATGCTACCACACCTCACCACAAAAAGAAAAGCATTTCTGAGATCTCAGTAGCCAAATGGATGGAGATCCCTTTTGTAGGGGTGGCAAACACAGAGTTCCTCCTGGAAGACACAAAAATGCAAAACCATTTCATTTTTGTTTTTTTAAAGTGTATAATGGATACTCTGTTCTTCCTCTATGCATTGCAGTTTCTAAGATCTATATTTCCTTCAACTTTAAAATTCAGTATAATGAGACAAACCTGATTAGACATCAAGCTGAAGTGTTATTAGAGGATTAAATCTGCAGAACTGCTAACAGGTTATATCCTTTACTCCTTCATTCACAGATAGACAGAAATGTTGCCACTAAGCAACAGAACATTTTGGTGTTGATTACAGATCATTTGACCACGTACAAATAACTTTCACTGATTTTTGCTAGACATGAGAGAGACAGTGGTTTGATGGTAGGACTGCATAAGAGAAGGTATAGATTCATGACAACTGAGCCTTACCTGCAGTATTTAAAAGTGAAAAAATCAGTTAATGCAAAAACTGTCATATCCATACCTGGGTTTGTAAGGGGTTTTTTTTTGTTTGTTTTTTGTTTTTTTTCACAATCTCAGAACTCACATTCTGTAAAACTTATAGTAGTAATGGTTATTGATCTATCAGAGAGCAGCACTGCAAAACAGTCTCACTGGTTTGACTAAGTCAAGCTCTGAAAAGGAGAAGGAGGGATAAGATTTCTGATTAGGCAGAGTTAGCATTTATTCTTTCTCTACTGGGTTTTCACTTAATCCCAGATGTTACCTGAGAAGATACACAGCCCAGCTCCTCTGATGCTGAGCAGCAGAAGAGCTAATGTAAAGATATTACTTCAAAAAACTTTCAAATCCTACCTTTTTGGGAGTAAGTCTGTCAAATATTGGTGTCTTTTCCAGATATATTCCATGCACACACTTAAAATCACTAAATGATATTTCACTTTGCTCTTACTGACTGTGGAAAACATAGTGAGCAACTTAAGTCTTTTGTGGTACCCTTCCTACAGCCATAGAAGACATTAATTTTGCTGTTTATCCCTCTGCCTTGCTGCTGTATTTTGTTCCAGACTTGTGTTCATGATATGAATGTCAAAATCATGTCATTGTGACCAAAAGTGAATGAACAGTGCACAAATTCTCAGTGATGTTTCACTTACCTACTGTAATGGAGACATGAGCATTTAAAAATAGTGTGCTGTACTCTGCTCCAAGCGCCTGCTAGTGTAGCAAGAGGTGAAAGATTAAAATTTCTCCTTGTCCTTTCAAAAGTTCCACTTTGATTTTAAGCTTAAAATAGCCTCCAGTTCATCTCTGTCTCCCAAAAGGGAGCTGTTTGCAAAGAGCTTTTCCCTTTTTCTCCCTGCCTACAGCCCCGCCTGCACGGAGCAGAGCCTTCATTCTCCTAGCCAAGGCAAATAGGTTGCAATTCCCCTTGGATTTCATCCACAAATCCCCTTAATTGGCAGGAGAGATTGCCATTGAGTGGTGTGAAGGACTCTTTCCTCCACAGGGGTTGATTGTGCTGCCTCCACAGGGCTGCCCGCACCTGCCAGCCGGCAGAGCAAGAAGCCAGCATTGGTCATCATCAGATATGAGCCTCCTGCCTAGTTAGAATACAATGCATTAAAAAGCATGTAGAAGACTACATGGAGTGCACTTGAATATAGCATTTTTTTTTTTGTGATGAGCGCTATTGCGTTTGGCACTCATAATGAGTTAACCACTGCAATACAATGTCCTTCTTGATGGACTGTGTGGACTAAATAGTGAGTATTTCATGCTACCTAAGCAGTGGTGTCATCAAAGGATTACAACCAGAGCAAAAGCACTGAGTAAATGACAATGTATCAGAGATCAGCACTTTGTCTTCTACCTGTATTACCCATAAGAGCATCCTTTGCAGTCCACCTAGCTCTGGGATGGTAACTGCAGGGGAAAAGGTTTGTCCACAGAACTATATAACCTTGGGGAAAAGTAAGCCAGAGAAAAATGCTCAGTAGCATCACTTTCTCAAGGGGAGGGTACTTACCGGCAGTGAATATGAAGAGCCATGTGGGTTGGCAGCAGTCAGTTCTTGCTTTCAGGACCATAATGTTCAATGCACAATAGTAACTCTTTTCAAGCTGGTGCAGCTGTTCAGCTCCATCAAGCACCTACTGAGTTGAAGGGTAAGTGCCCTATTTGAAGACTGAAGCCTCCATTTCGAAAGGCAAATGAATTTCCTGAAACCTGCAATAGCCTTAGCAAGTCATGCAAATAGCATACATGAGTTGGTCATGGTAATTTGAACACATAATTTGGATACCCATTTTCTCAATTTAAAAAAAAAAAAAAAAAAAAAAAAAAGGAACAAAAAATTCCCTGTGCTCCATCTGTCTCTAACTAGCTAGCCATTGTCAGTGTGTTTGTAGGTCCACAATACAATGTGAGCTTGGAAGAGAAGTGGATCAGTGTGATAACCAGATTTATAATACTAAATACAAACAATCAAATACTTTCCAGAAAAATATTAATTTGGCAAATTTCATACTTTACCCATTCATAAAACTCCTGCAAAAAATTATATGTATTCTGGAAAAGTTTTTCCCAAATTGTTACTGTGCGCAATTCTTGCTTTGCACTTCACCTGAACAGCAAGTAGATGGACCTCTGTAATTTTAGCAGTGTGAAATTCAGATTGTCCCATTCAGGTTTTCTCTGATGGACAGGAATTGCACTGAAGAATATCAGCTAGCTCAACTCATCCTCCAAATTCTCCATTTAAATGTATTACTGGATGGTGGAAGACTAGGGCTTGCCAGGTATCACAGTCTTGAGCCTATGTGTCTGAATGGTTTCTAGCAAAACCACAGATCCTATTCACAGTGCAATGGTCATAACCCACTTTCAGCTGTCTTGCAAGTCATGCTGTAAGTGTGTTAATGTCTAGCTCAGCTTTGGCTGGATAATGGACATCTAACCTGGCAGTCAGTACCCCTGCCAGTGGCCATCAAACAACACTGCCTTAGGTGAATCTCCTGTAGCAGTGGGGTTGGACTAGATGATCTCGAGAGGTGCCTTCCAACACTAAATATTCTATGATATTGTGATACTGCTCAAAGCAATTCTTGCATTTTGATGAAGGAAGAGTTACATCTTTTAATAACCATATCTACTATTTGTTATTGCATCTACAGCCTCCATGTTATGCTACACAATCACTGAAGAATATGTTAAGTCTATCTATGTTTAAACATCACAGAAAATATTGCACATTTACAAATTTTCTTTTTGGTTACCTGAAGATATTCACTTAAAATGAGTAGCTTACAGCAATAATCTGAGGCAAAACATGAGCAAGGAGTGAAAATGGAAAGCAAAGTAAAGTTGAAAATAAATTTATGTGAGATGACTATGGATATTGGAGAGGAATGTTTGCCTTATCCCTCATGATGACACTCTACTCATTCTTGAAGCAGGAGTTAAAACTCCCCCTTCTCAAATGATGAGTATTGAAGCTTCTTTACTGTGTGTGAGCACAGTCTCTTTAGGGCAATTTGAAAATCGGCAGAATGCTGCTGAAGATTTGAAGATTGTTTGCTGTTTGATCACTCACCCCAGAAATACTACATATGATGTAAGGTAATGTAATGTCCCAAACAGGCTCATTGCACGACAGAAAATTTTATCTAAAGACAAAAGAAGCTATGAATGCTTGGATAAAAGTGCTGCTATATAGTTTGCTCTCCGGACTGGATGTAATTCTATAGAAATGTGGCAGTTTGGCCAAGAGAAAATTAAGCAAATAAGTTTTGTTAGGGTATTTGTTTTGTTAGGGTATTTGTTTTGTTTAGATTTAAATCAGAGAACAGTTTATGATTTTAGGATTCTATGAACATTATGTCTTTGCAAATGAAACATTCAGACAATAAATTCAAAGCTGGCACAATAGGTAATTTGAAAGATGAGGGGTTCATAATTAAATAGGATGTTAGCTGTTGAAATAATTATTTTCTATAACTGTTTTTCTTGATGAGATGTGATTTTATTTTTCTTGTACCATGATGCCTTAAAGGAAAAAAAGGTGGAAAGGAGGATGTGGTGACAAAATGTTCACTTGAGAATGCCCAGTGATACCCAGTGATATAACTTACAGCTCCACTTCTGCAAAAACTTAGTCTCCCTCCATCTTCACAGTTTCAGTGATGCCAGTAACAGCTTATACAATTCATATCCGGTATCCTCTGTATCTACATTATCCCATCCTCTCATTGGGAATTATCTGTTAAGGAATTAAAAAGGAATGCAGAAACCTAGGTAGCAGAAAGCAGGGAACAGGTTTTAAATGCAGCTCTGTTACTGAAAAGGGAGGAAACTCCTTGTTAATTGATCAAGCTCCTAGTCAGGGATTTCAGTTGTGCTTAAAACTCAAAAGAAGTTCACTTTTTTGCACTGAGGTAAGAAATAAGGTACTATGACTACACAATTCTTTTGAAAGTCATGGATAATACAATAAAAACAAGAACTGTAAATCTCTGTCAAACTTCTGTATTAATCATCCCGTTGTCTCCATCTTGTCTTAGTATTGAGTTACTGCTTAGCTTATACTTACACATCCATGCACTCTCTGATGAAGTCTTAAATCACATTTCAGGAGGCCAATTCCTCCATCAGTGCTTTCTTCTTAACTGCCCAGATTAAGATAAACAGTTCATTAACTAATACAGAATTGTGCCACAGTTTCCTTGCAATTTGGGGTAAATAATATACTGCACTTGTCTCAAAGGTAAAAATTCTTTATTAAAAACAGTTGGGATTTTATTGAATATAAATCAAATATTGCTTAAATAAAACAGTTTGTCAGACCATCTCATAGCATTTTCAGGCTATGTCAAAATATTTTGCAACTACAGCACCACTGTATATTCTACTAAATATATTTATATATATGAGAAATTACCTTTATAATCTCATTATTAGTATTGTATGTACATATACCCATGTATGAAGACTGATTAGCCTGGCTAAATTCCTTCTGAAGCTTAATAAGAGTAATTTTATGTATTTAATAAAAATTTAATGTATTTAATACAAATTTAGTTCTATTTAATGTTGATTGAAGCATGCAAGATTCAGCCATCCATTAACACATTAATATCTGAAACTTTGGCTGGAATAAAAGCCACTATTCAGTCAGTAAAACTCTGTTTGATAATTCAAACTTTAATATTATCTTTATTCCTTTGGTACAACCATTCAAAATACCATTCAAAACAAATGAAGGAAAAGGTCCTCTTAAATATGATGACAAACATTTTAAACATCTGTGAATATTTGTTACCTTTGTACAATTTTAAGAGTTTTTACTCAATGATTAAAGCTTAAAGATTGATAAATGAGGAATTGCTTCTTTTCCTCTCCCAGTACTAGGCTCCAGTTCAGCAAACTAAACTAATCTATTTGTCCTGCTGTGTCGCTTCTGCATTTGCTCATCAGTACATCTGTTATTCACTATTTAAAGTATTTATTGAATAAAGATCACCCTGGGCCACAGCAGTGTGTGAAAACTTAGTCACCAAGAAGAAAGTGAAAAAAGGCAGGCAGTTGAGAATTAAAAATTATATTTTCTTGATGAAACTCTTTAGCCTAAATTCCCTCCACTAATAACATATAGGAAAAAAGTTAGTGATTGCTTTTATTGTCTTGCCAGACTCAATGGGTGGTTAATCCTAATTTGAATTTTAATTCAGTTTTAAATGAGTGTAAGGAGTGTGAAATATTGGACTAGAACTATTTATAGTGAAATAGAAACTCTGGAGCAGCCTTTATATACACCTGCTTTTATTTGAATGCAAAAAAACATTTACTCTTTATAGAACATGGTTTTTTACTTCATTTTTCTTCACAATATACAGTGAATACTCTAGAATGTCATAGAAGCCTGAATACACTACTTCTTAAAAAAAATGGTGACCGTGTCAGAATATTAAGCACATTTTTTATTTCTGTCTTACTTTCCTGTACTTTGTGTGTATGATTTAAAAGGGAAAACTTTGACAGAATTGTAATTTCATGTTTAAAAAAAAGGGAAAAGAGAAGAAAATAAATGGCTTTGAGTACCATGCCTTTGGTATCGTAACTGTATGAGGGAACAGCATTCATCATTGTAGCATCTTAATTTCTTACTTGCTGAGTTTTGAGACACATAAAATCTCCAAGACACAGAAAGCATAACAGTAAAGTTTACAAGCTGCTTGAGAATGAAGTACTTTTTCCTAGACAGTGTCCAAAGACAGCAAACAACTATGCTCATAGTCAATGTACTTCTCCTTGGTTAAACAATCTCAAGACATAAAGGACCATCTCATTCTTTGGCCACATTATTTTCAAGCAATGTGGTTGTAACACAATAAAAAATACCCACTAAAAAAGTCAATATGAAGATGAAGAATTTATTTAAATTTTGCAGGGCTCTTCTAAAGGTGAAGGTTAGGAACAGTAGTCTTATCTATTTTTTTGAGCTATGGTCAGTCAGTCTGTAAAAGTAAATCAATCAACTAACCAACCAATAAATATGATCTACAAATTGTATGTCTGCTTGTAAAGTAAATAAACACATAGACAAAACCTTGCTGTTTGATGCTGTAAAAGAAGACAACATATACTTGTGCACTCAGCCTAGTTTTGAGAGGCAGTGAACATTCCATTGAAACCAGCTGCAATCTACATGAAGGAAAATTACAGATGTACACCCTCAATAGTCATCTGTGCCTGTCATGTGCTTCTGATGTACAGGAGTTACTGGAAAGCATCATCAAGGTAGACCAGGCTGTTCATTAGGATTATGAAGTAGCTTAACCTTACAATGAAAATGTCATTTCCCTGGGAGGATTCCATACCAGCAGCTCGTTGCATTGCATATGCACTCATTAGGCTAAATTTTTATTGTAGACAACACAAAGCTAAAGCTGAATCTCAGGAGATCAAAAGATCCTCATAAAGCACATGATGTTCGGGAGCACATGGCCTGAAAGGAAATGAGGTTGCTACTACTTCTTTTTTTTTTCTATTTTTTTCTCATTAAAAAAACCAAACCAAAAACCCCAACCAACCAAAAAACCACAACCAACATCACCTCCCCACCCCGCCCCCAAAAAAAAACAACAAAAAAACCAAACCAACCAACCAAACAAAACACACACACACACACACACACACACACACACACACACACACACACAAAATAAACAAACAAAAAAACCAAATCAAACTAAACCAAACCCCTCATTTCACCAGGAAAAATATGTAAATTTGTTTATTATCCAGCTTCTGGCACAAAGTGGCCCTGGGGAGCAGGACACAGCTGTGTTGCACAAGACTCTGAATGCAAGCATGGCCCAGCAAGAGTCCTTACTTTCCAGGAGCTCTGGCAGCACAGTCATTTATAAATCTACCCTACAGCAACAGTTGTGTGTAAGGCAGGAGCATCCTGTCAGGGACATATGAGCCTCTTCAGGCTGGTGATGAAACCTGAGGATGTAAGGACATGGTCCCACACATAAAACACCAAAGGGACCTGCAGGGAAACCTGCACCCTGGCTCTGAGTTGGATCCCATACACACCCCACTCCTGACCCATCTGTCTGGTTCCAGCATTTGCAAGCAGGGTTCTTTCTTCCCATAACTGACTATGCTGACCTCTGCTCTTCCTTGCAGCCTGACTGCCTTTGTCTCAGCTCTTATCTTGGCAGTCCCTCATCCCTCATCCTCACCCTGTAACCCACTGACTGGATTTCCTGTTTTCCACCCCTGCACACTGCAATCTCTGCCTTATCTCCCAGCTGGTTTCATTCTCAGCTCCATCTGTTCAGTTGACATTTATGAACCTCACCAAGCTTTTGTTTTCAGACCCATCCAGATTTAAACACCTTCCATTGTATTTGTGCTTGCTTGGTTCTCACATTTGTCACTGGGATAATAACTGTGCTGAATAACCTAAATTTGGTTCTAAATTTGGTTCTTACTTCAGCTTCTATCCTTTTCAAAAAGCCTGCCATGCTTTCAAAGCCTCACAATGAAATCCCCATGGCTAAAACAGTCCTTTTTTGCAGTATGCCTGTCAGGCATTCTCCAGATGCATGAAACTTCTCATATAAGCATGGCTCCTTATCCTACCCCTATCTTCTCCCAGCCATAGAATATATGTTATTGTCTTCAAACATCATCTGATTTTGTCAGACTCTTATTTTCATGCATTTAATGATTTGCATTCCAGTGAGAAGCACTTTTTACTGTTACAGGATGATTCTGCCATCTCTAAATTCCACAGGAAACCTTTCCTTCACCTGGCCTTCCTTCTCAGCAGAGGACAGGTTTGAAAAGAGAACACTTTTTTAACAGTATATTTTTTAAAACATATATTCCCTCTTCACTTGTGGTTATATCTCTTGGATGCTTTACTCTGAAAACCTCATTCCTCCATAATTTTTTTCTATAGTGAAGGGTTACATAGATAAAAGCAGGAAGGAAATATGCCTAACATAATGTATCCTTATTTTTATCTCTAAATCTGATTTAAATCCCTTAGTTATTAAATAGGCTCCGTTCCAACTATGCCACCTGAACAGGATACTAAGAGAAATATGTTGCAATCAGAAGGCCAGCTCAGGAGCTGAAACTTAAAGAAAAAATTATCTTACAACTCTCCTGCCCCCTGACAAACAAAACCTTAAAAGCAAAAAATCCCTATTTTAAACACACAAATTGCAGCGTAACATTGATATCCTAACTTTGTAGATAATTCAAAACTCTACACTCCCTAGTCACCTTACTAAAGCATCCACAGAGAATCCATACCTCACTGTTGTGGGATTTTTTTGATGCAGAAATTAGTTGGTTTTTTTTTTAATATTATCCTAGATCCTTAGGTTGGAGTCTTAAGCAGCATGCAGGTATCCTTCTGACTAAAAGAGCTACTGACTTTTCCTTTTATTTCCAGCCTTCATTTTTTTGGGGTTTCTGTGTTTCCTACAAATGTCTGCTTTGTTCTTGTCCAAATGATCCTCTAGACAGACACTTTTCCTTCCTTCCAAGTGTAATTGTAATCGTTCAAATAGTTTTAATCCAAGGAATTTTAGTTCCATTAACAACTTCACTGTTCCTCATTGAATTTTATTTAATCTATCTTCCATTATTTTTAAGACTTTTAAATAATCTTCAGCCAATAAATCATGACTCTTCACCTCTATGATTTCCCAACATGCTATCAAAAATTTTTGCATTTAAAGATGTTTTTCTCCGTCTTTCATATTTTCCAGCTTGTTCCACAAAGCTGTCAAAACATAGCCAAAGAATTTTCACAAACTCTCTAAAAATCAATGACACTCATTTTGTAAAGCCATAGAACAAAAGAATTATCACAGCCAATATTGCTATACTATAAATTCAAAGGAACTCATAAAACTGTAGAAAATTAATTCACAAGAGTATCTTTCTGAAATTACATATGACAAAGAACACCAGAGTAAACAGAGGTAATGGCATAGTTCTGAACTTGTTATTTCATGACAAACACGTGATCAACTAGCAACACCTGTATTAATAGCACGGCTATCTCGGAGTTGACTCCTGACTTTTCCGGGGTATAACATGGGGCAGCAGGATAGATTTGTGCAATTAAAATGCACACCTGGGCTGACTTTTAAAGACCAGATGTGCTTCAATTAAACAAGCCCTGAGGTTTGCTTAAAACTAGCACCTGCTTCCTGGTTACATGCAGTCACCTGGGTTTCTGTGTAAATTTTATATCTTGAATGTCTTTGGCTCTTTTGAATGGAATATACCTCTATTTAGGTATTTCTTTGCAAGCAAGTCAAATTACCTTTTCTGCAAGGTATGTTCCAAATTTAATTCTCACCCATCAGCTTCCTGCAGAGGTTTATTCCTAGACATTGTAAAATAGCCAAGAGCTGAAAGCTGCCTGCTGTGCAATCCCTCAGTACTTAGTTTTCGATACTTCTAGTTGCAATGAACAACTGCAGAATTGAAAGCCAACCTCTAATGAGTCAGCACAGCCAGTTAAACTACAGCATCCCTTAGGCCACAGGAAAAAAGGCAGTTAGTCAGTAGCTGTACTCTAGTTTCTCTTGGCACCTTGCAGACATATTCATAGGCTGGCAACTCCCTGGTTTATAACAACATGGATTTTACTTTGGGGATGAGCACATATGCATCCTCTGGCTAGGGACTCCCTTGTGCCATCTGTTGTGTGCCAGCTGTACTGAACCAGCATGTACCAAAAACTCACACATTTTGAGACTTACAGGTAAGACAAAGCCGACAACTGCCTCCTGGTGAGCAGATTCATAATTAGAGAAACAGGGCTTTCCACAGATCCACAAAGTGAGCTCAGTTGTTAATAAATCTCAGGTTCTGCATCCATGCTGTACTTAAAAATATATTACTATATTAAATTTGGCAGGTAAGAAATCAGCCAGATGATATCTTAGTCAGTATCTCTTTCAGATATTTGAAGAAATTATAATTTTGTTGTAAATCACTGTCTGCCTACTTTCCCCTCAGTCTTAGTCAATGAGAGCTGATATAGAAAAGAGTTTTAAAAACATTCATTTTTTAAGCAAATCAGTACTCAAGGGCCTCAGTTACATTAGAAGATCGTTGATTTTAGGGTGTTTTTAATGCCTGGTGGAATCGATGTCAAAGAGGTAGGGCAAGAAAGTGGGTCCCAATTTTTTTTTCTGATAGTCTTTCCAATAATTAGTGGTAAACTCTGCAGTTTGCAAGCATCATAAGCCAGCTGGCCTAGTATGTGGTCTAATACAACAGACCAGAAATACCCTACCTCAGTGAATGCGCTGCCAGCACTTACAGGGCCTGTCCAGTGGTAGAGCACAAACTGCAAAAAAACCTGGCAAAATAAAGCTGTATTTGATGAGGCAGGATGAATTTTTACGTGGAAGAAACTTGCTAGGGACTGACTTCCAAGGTAATGTGAAAAGCAAAAGTGTCCTTGACTTAAAGCAGAGTGAGCAACTGGTTCCTCAAGATGCTTGTCTCCAACTCCCTAAGGCACTGTGTCACTATATAGGTTGACATCATGGTTTAAAATCTATCTTAATTTTTATTCTAACTCCTCTTTTGATTGTTCTGCTCAAACAAAAGAACCCCTCCTATATCTAAACACAGCTTAGAAAAAAAATCACTTCTGAATCTGCAGAAACTTTTATCTCCAAGGCAGCCAAACAGCAGGATCAACAGAGCAATCCATGACTATTTTTATCTGGGTGCCTGTGGGAAGTACAGTTATTTGATGATTTCCCTGGAGCATCAGAAAGCTTAGCAGCAGCTTTCAATATGTGAGATAGAGACGGATATGAAATATTCAGAATGTGTTGGACTGCTTTTCTGCAGTGTATGATGGAACTATGGGCAAATGGATCATTCAGTTTACCCAAAAGTGTTCAGCTTGTGGAAGCCAGAGGGAGTTGACATCAGCTCTTGATGACCATAAACATGAAAACGTTATGGTTCTCCATCCAGAGCATTTTCAGAAGGCCTGACTTCATAGCTAATAACTCTTGACAGGTTTTTACCCTGATGGTCATTTCTAGAAGGCAAACACACGTCAGTAGCACTTAGTGAATTTCAGTTCTTTTGCTAGTATGTAAAAGGCACAGACATATATGCAGGGTATTAGCATGCAATTTTATATGCCTAAACACACAGACAAACATCTGTAAGAAAAAATGTGGAGCTAATAATGAGTTTAATTTGGCTTTTTCTTATTTTTAACAAGCATGAAACACAATATACATCAAAGAAACAAGAGAAGGGATTTTGTTGGTTTTTTGATAGCCTTAATCACAGAAAGATGCCTGAAAGGATCCCTTATTCTATTAACACCAAAAAACCCTTTTTTTGTTCTCAGTCATCTGAAGCTGTAACTGGTGAGACTGTGCTACTGATTTGGATTCAGTGTCCCACATTGCTTTGTCTTGTTTTGTAATCTCTAGTTCACAGTTTTAGGGAAAAGGTGCTCAGGTATTTAATGCTAGGATGCAGGTTCTCTTTTACCAAGGAAGCATCTGCAGAGGGAGACAGAAGAGGAACTCACCTCTTCTGTCTCCCTCTAGCACAAAGTTTCTGTCACCCAGCCCAGGCAGCAGGCAAGCTCTGCCAGGACCCTGCCTGCTCCTTCTCCCAAGATATTTTTCTTCAGCAGAACCCTGCTTCTCCCAAGAACATGATGCAGCTTGGGATATAGAAACAGGATGTGTCCTCTTGTGGGCAAGGCACTGCCAGCCATCTACACTGTACTCTGCTCCTCTCACATCCCCATGGACTGTACAGAGGTGTACAGAAATAAAAGGGAAAGCAGATAGAGAAATAATTCAGAGAGGAAAATTAGCTCCAGTACTATGCAAATGGAGAAAACAATGATGTGGAGCTCTTTACTCCCAGAAAACAAATTCCAGAGATGTGAGCAGGGGCTGAGTCTGTAAATTGGCATGTGCAATCAGAAATTATTTAGTGGAGGCCAGGTTTTACAAGATGTTTAGGTGGCCACAGATGCTGATGGACATGTAGTCCCAGATCCTTGGAAATATTTAGTATTTACCTCTAGTAAAATTTAAAAATCTTAATTGAGTGTCAACATCTAATTAATTTCTGTGGGTTTGGCCCTTGTGTGTTTTCAGAGAGGAGGGTCTTATCAGATTCTTCAGGTACCTACATACCTTTACAAATCTGTCCTCACATGTCTAAGTAAAGATGTGAAACACAATCAACACTCTTATTTCACTTTCTCTAACCTGCATCAACAAGTCCTTTTTTGACAGTTAAAGCCCTGAACTTGCATGACTATAAATTAAATCCTGACTGAATTGCTAGTAGGCTGGTCCTTTTTAACCTCCAGAATTTAAATTGTTTCTTCTATGAGAGCTATTGGCACTGGTTTTTCCTTCTGCATCTTATTCCCCCTGTTAATAATCCTTTCCCTCTTATTTTTGCCTACAATATTCTGGTCAGGACTGGATAACCTTGCTTTATTTTTTGAAATTAACCAATAGTGACATTTTTTTAAAAGGGAGCAAATATACATGAAACACTCAAACATCTGGATCTGACAGTCAAGAAGTCAGTGTTGCCTTTTGTTCACATGTAATTGTCACAGATCCATCTTACAGCACATAGCTTCACATTCTTCATGTTCTCCAGCATTTATGAGCAGTCCAGTGCCTTTTTTTCCTTGCTGTCAGAGCAACACATGAGCAATTACCTCTTTTGATCTTACTGTGCTCATTTCATTTCCAATGTAACTTCATCTCACCATTCCTCTATGATTATATTCAGTGATTCACTTTGATTTGTCTTTTTTTAACCATTGCAGAAGCTGGCATTTTGACAGCCTTGAAAATCATCTGTTCAGGGAGTAACAAGCACAGCCAACACTGCAAATTTTCCCAATCCTGTTCAGATAAGATACCCCAACTCCACAAGAGAAACCACTTTCAGCTCTAAAAGCTTTTTCTTTGCTCAAATCATTCAGGTCTTGCATTCCTTTGTAAGGGAGCATGCAAGCATGGACTGGTTAATGGTGGTTGCAGTGGTACCTCTCTGACAGCATATTGATGTGGGCCACATTCCTGATTTGTAGAAGCCAGCATCTGATGGCAACATTTTTTTTTTTTTTTTTTTTTTTTTTTTTTTTTTGTCACAACTACCTTAATTTAGATTTGAACCAAAGACTTGGTGATGAAAGGCAGTATTTTAGCCTCTTGAGACATTCAGTACACCTTATTGTCTCTCCTTCTCACTACATATCTTCTTAAATATTTGGTTTTTTTTTCTTTTTTCTTCCAAGCTTTTATTCATCCTCCTTTAACCAAAATTAGGCGCCTCAATAGAGCATGATCCACATATTCCAGAATCTCTACTGCTCCTTTTGAGTTCTCTCTTCTTGATGTCACCATCCTTTCCATGGACCAGAAGAGTTCCACATCTTTTCTGTTCTTTGTCTACCCTGTCTTAGTGTAAAACATCCCATAATACCAATGGGTTCAGTGTTAATGGGTACAGTTTGATTGTGACTCTCTTTGACAATGCTAATAAACTTCCTGGCCATGGGTAAGGTCAGACAGTATTTCTTCTTGTCCTGCTTGAAATATGTACCATAAAATTAAATTAAATAAATATTGCCTCTGTCAGTAATACATGATTTTAATGGCAGACTTGGATATGCTGAAGTATTATTTAACAGCAATAAAGGCACTTATAGCATCCAACCTTATTATAAAATAAATTAATGCCTGTCATAATGGTGTGACATTGACTCCTTTAGACAGGGTCCTCCCCATTGTGTTTTTTATAAATTCCAGAAATAATAAGAAACAGCTTCTAGAATTTACTAGCTACATTTTTTTTTCTGAATGCACTAAGAACACTAGCAGACAAGATTATTTTGGCCACTCTTTGTCAACAACCTCATTCCAAATTAAGTGAACCATTGATATTTTTCCACATTTTTCTCTACCAGTTGCAACTTGAAAAAAATAAAGTCAGCAACATATTTTACTGTATCCACCCTATGAGAGTTCTCCCAGTTACCCAGTTATAGTATGTATAGTATGTACAGTATGTTAAGTATGTACATGTGAGTCCTGAATTCTCCTGATCACAGTGATCTATTACACACCATTAAAACCAAGCAACATGATCGGGTGTTGGAGAGCAGTGAGCGGCTGAAAGACAAAGCCTGTGACATCTGGCTGAACACGCTGTCCTTCTGGTACATATAATTTTATGGTTTGTTTTCATTTCTTCACTGAAGTGCCATGGTGTAACCTTTCTGACCTCACATTTACCGGATTTGTGGTAGTTCAAATTGTCGTCAAGCCTTCATAAATGATCCCACAAATAACAACACAAAGCAATTCAACAGGAATTTATTGAGGAATTTTGATTAAGTCCTGAAAATTGGAATGAAAATGAATTTGCAAATTTTTAGCTGAGAAATAAAATTTCTTAAATCCTAAGGCTTCTAATATTTTCCAACAAATGTGACCACATAAAAAATTCAATTGTTCCCTAAAGCTTAAAAATAATTCACTTACAGACATTATATTTTTTTTATGCATGATGTCAGGTTAATATAAACTACAAGTGCAGTAATTTTCCTTTATAGTTTTCTTCTTTCTTTCTTTGAGTATTTCCTTTGAGGTTTATGTAGAATGTGTGTGGGTACTGCAACTGTTTTATCAATCATATTTAGTAATTTGTTTATTCAGTTCACAAGCTGCAAACAAAAGAGTCATTAATATTAAAAAAATAACAATTATTGTTTGCAAATTCTGAGTATTGTTATTATTTTACCTGCAGAACAAGGGTAAAATAATTTCATTGTTTATTTATTTATTAATTGTTACAGGCAATAAGGTCTGCTTTTTAAGGAGACAGACTGTTTCATATCAAAGTTAGATGATATTATGGAAGGATAAAGAGCAGTTTTTCAATATTATCTTTTCAAAGATATCAAAATGCTGGACAGGAAATATGTCTTAAAATATGGTGGGGTCTTTATTCATAGGTGTAGTAGAGTGTTGGAGTGTCGTCCTTGTCTTGCTTGCTTTCTTCCCATCTAATATCTGAGACAATGTTTTTATCATCTTGAATCATTTCCAATATATTAATTTATCTACCATTCATCTGATTGTTGAGAGGAGGACATTAATGGTTTCCATTAGTCCATTTTCTAATTTCCATGTGTTCTGATGATAATAAATCTTTGCTTCATCCATTTGCAAGGGGCAGCTGGTTCCAGCAGAATGGACTGCATTGCAGATAACAGAGGATTCTAAAAGGAGAAAAAAAAAGCACAGAGCAATGACTATCTCTTCAGCAAGAAGAACAGCAGGTTCATTTGCAGAACACACTCATGAGAAAGGGCAGGATGTGAAAACAGGCAAGGAGGCTCAAGCTGTACTATGTGATTGGAAATCGGGGGACCAGCATCAGTCACATAAAATCAGAGAGGAGGGGTGAGAGATGAGGCTCAGTATCAGGGTTCAGCAATGTGTCTCCCACATGAGAGGCAGCTTGAATCTAGGCCACTCAAACTGTGCAGAGTGACCACTTGGAAACTACACCAAGGAACGTAGCTGTAATTCCTTGTGTATTTGTCATCCCCATATTGTTGGCTTTGAACTGTCTTACTCTCTAATTATTACTGAATTTTAATATTTTGTTCAGGTCCTTTACATTATCTTAAAAAGAAGGATGGGCATGAAGTTATGTTGAAATAAATATGCAAGAATGGTGTTGATTTGAGAGACCAAAAGAATAAACACTGCATGTATTCACAGGCTTGCACAGCACCAATACCATTAATTTCTTATCTTCCTTGCTCCTCACACTTGGTCTATGTATCTTCACTCCCTGGCTTTCCTGCCAAAACTATTACAAAGGCAATAGTTAGCACATCACTATTCCAAAATCTTAGTTTCCATTCTAAAACTTCAACACCCTGGAAAAGCACTATGCTTTGGTGAACAGAGTAGAAAATTTGAAATATTCTTTGAAGGAAAACATCTAGGCAGAGGAGTAATTTTGAAAAAAACACAAGTTTTGTTCTGCGAGGAAAGAGTGATGTCAGACTGAGCTATAATGTCCTTGGTTGAGCCATGTTATCATCTACTGTTTCACCCTGAGAGAGCTACATACCCAGTGTGGGTACTGGCCCGGGGTGCCCAGCTGTCCTTGTCCCCCAGCTGCATACCCAGGTGCAGCTGTTTTCAGGCTGCAACCAGTCCTTGAACGGTAGAAAGCAGAGAGACTCCTGATCTCTGGGCTCCCGACCCCCCAGAGTCAAGGTTTGAAGTAAAATCCTGAGAAGACACATTTGCATAGATGTTTATTCTTCTCAAGGGAGAGCACCCAGGACCCCAGTGCCCAAGCTTTATCCTCTGTCCTGCTGGGCGTGTTACCATCCGGGGACAGGTACAGTGGGACAGGGTGTGGCCAGCCATGGATAAACCAACTCCATTGTGGGGATTAACAGGGAGAGGCCACTAGAGGAAAACATAACCCAGGACACTCAGAGGCACCAGGGAGGCCGCCAGTGATTCATGGAGGTCCTGGCTCCACAACAAGTAGGGCCTAAAATGTCCAAGGAAGCAAGGCTTCTGTCTTGCAACAAGACTGCCACAGGACTAAGTGCCCATATTCTTCACCTCACTGCCTTTTCTTAGAAGTTCCTTGCATTTGAGACATTTTGACAGATGTTCATTTTCACTAAAAATGCATGTATTATCTTGAGATATGTTTAGATATCGGTGGGAAGAGGGTGTAGAAATTTGTATCTTCTTCTGTTGTGATCAGATTTTGTTCATTTTCATGTAACCACCACTTGTTTAAATAACTGAATTCTGTATAGTTCTGTGAATTTATAAGAGGCAGGGTGGGAATGAGGCTCATACATAGTGCAAAATTCTGTTGATAACCAGGAGCAGGACAGGAATATGCCTGTTTTCTAGATGCTGTTCAGAAAAAAAATATTGCATCTTGTAGTGTAGTGTAAAAAAAAAAAAAAAAAAAAAAAAAAGAAAAAGAAAAAAAAGAAAAAGAAAAAGAAAAAGAAAAAGCTAATTCATGTTCCACATACTACCAGACTTCTGCATTTTAGAGAGAATACTCCTTTGGAAGAGAATTGATTAGTCTGATCTGCTCAATATCGTAAAAACAGATGCCACCTCTGCTTCATCTGTTTTCACAGTGTAATGCCTGTGGCAGTAATGAGTAAAGTAAAGATGATTAGAAGAGCTTAGAGGTATGATCCATGGAATCATCTTTCCTCTTTTAGGAACAGATAGTAATAAAAGCTCATGAAGTTGTTTTCCTTGGCAAGATTTCAATGTTAAGTCTCAAACAGCTTTGATGGACTTGGCAAATCATCCTTAAAAATATCACATACTCACACATATTGCTCAGTTTGAACTTGGCCTGACATCATAAATTTCAAAGTTGGACATAAAACCCAGGATTTCAAAGTTTATTGATAAGAAGAGGAAAAGAAAAAGAAACAACCTGATCTTTAAAGAAGACATTCACCTACATCACAGAGAGAATATGTGCATAAACAAACCTGTAAAATAAAAAAGTAAGAGTAGTATGAGGCAGGAGTTTTAATGCAAAATAAGCTGTGTTAAACAAAGCATCTGCTGAACATAGGGTGTATGTTTTGCCAAGACACTTATTGGAAGAATTATTTTAGCCATAGTGTTGTACACAGTGTTATAGCTAACAAGTTTTAAAATTGAATTTAGCTTTGAAGTGGATGAGAACCCAGACGAGCAGTTCCAAGGAAAAATGGTCATGAACTTGAACAAGTTTTCTACTCTCACCCTCACCAGAAATACTTCAGGAAATTCTCAACAGATTGTCAAACTCTGAGGACTGCATCTTAGAAAAGAAGCTGGGAAAGAAAGAATAAGAAACTTATCTACTAAAAAAAACAAAAAAACAAAAAAACAAAAAAACAGCAAAAAGAAAAAGATAAGAGAAAACAATAAATATTTAGCAGTACACTACTTCCCACGGCAGTTGACAACCTATGTGTTACACCTAATACTATCTAAGCAGAGCTATGAGTTCAGCCACTGAAATAAATCATAAGTGCAACCAGGAGAGTTTCCATGGCATGAGAAGCAAGTGCTATATTTTATGAATTGTACACTGATTTTAAAAGCTTTCTTCAATCTATTTTAGCTTGAGGTATAAGCACCTAGACTGAACAAACACTGTGAGCATTGGAACACCTTGCAAGCATATAGAATCTTCTTTGGAAGAAGTCCTGTCAAGTGAATATGTGAGCTTTGGGTGGGTGCTTCTAAATCAATCTTTTCAACCTGATGGATAATATGTCCTTTACTAAATAATTCTGTGTGATAATCACAGAATGATTGCAGAGATTTCTCTCCTGAATGCTGTAGTTAATACGTGTTCAAGCAGAAAGCGGAGAATTGTAATTGCAGGGTAAAGGAAGAAAGTGAAAGACCTTGGGACTTAACCAGAGGTGGTCTCTTTCCTGTTACTGGGGAACAAAAAAGGAATTTGCTTTTTTTTTTTCCTGATGTTAAAAATCTTCAGCTTGAAGAATGAAATATGAAAAAAGAGAGAAAAAAGATGATGTTAATACTTCACATTTAGTATAACCTTATGAAATTTTTCTGGATCATTTTGAGCAAAGTTTCTGTAGGGGTGACAAGGACTGATTGGCTAGTCCAGGCCAGTGTGATTTCCAAAAAAAATGGAGAAATATATGGAGGAGAAGATAGGATGGTTGGAGGTGGGGAAAGAGGGACTCTGAGGAGAGGCAAAGTTACCAGATTTGCACTTGCAAATGAGATTCTTCATACAGCAATAGCAATGGTGTCAGCATCACCAACCAAATGACAAACAAGCTTCTTAAGACCTGTGCTGTTTTTAAAGTGCCTGAGTCTGGGGAAGGGATAAATGATAGCAGCTTCACCCTATATCCTCAGAACACAGTGGAAGAATCAATTTCTTTACACTGTGTCTCAAAGCTGAAAATTAACTTCACTAATTCTAGAGAAACATTCTTGCCACTATGCTATGCTGGCTACCATTTCTGTGAAGAAACAGAATGGCAGAATTCAATTATTAGTTTGTTTTCATATTAGAACCACATCCTAACCCCAGGCACCCTTGCAATGCAGGCTCCAGTAAAACCACATCACACCTCTGACTTTCTAAGTGTCTCACATTTAGGAAAAATTGGGAAGTGACTCCATACCATGATGCCACAAAACCATCTCAATATCCAAACTTTTCCAGAGGCTGGGATGTGTCTCCAACTATCCTAATTGCTAGTGCTGACTGCAGGAGGTGCTCCACCCCCTAGAGAAGTCTCACATGAGATGAGTAGCTGAGCAGAGCCACAGCTGATAGATTCAAGTTGAATTTCTGGGAGCCATATTGGGAATCCAGCAAGACAGGAGTATAGTATCCTCTATGAGCAGAGCTATATCCCACCCTTCTATAAATAATTTGAAGTGGGGGGTATAACACTTTTCTGACTCAGCCTTCCACCCTTCCATGACATGAGGTTTTGTGAAGTGGTTAAGAGAAGAGATGTAGGCTCCTGCTTCTGAGTAGATAAATTCAATTTGTGGAGCAACTGGTAAACAGACTGCAATCTGATTGTTTCCCTGGTAATTTTATATATCAATCCAAAAATGATGAAGAAAAATTCCAGCAGAAAAAAACTGTTCATCACAAATAGTCCTTATGATGCCTTATTTTCTAGACATGGCTGAAGAGAGAGCTCATAACTCAATTAAATGTGATCCAAGCCTTTACTGGTGCTTTCTAAGAACAAGAGGATTGTTTATTCCATTTTTTTCTTGCTTATTAGTATTTATTTTCCTTTATTCATATGCTCATTGATATTAATTTACTCTAACAATTAATTTTGTCTCTACTTTTTTTGGAAAACCAGGTTGCAACAGGTTTTTTTCTCCAGATTTCACAAGACATAACCTTTTGCATCTGACTGAATGCCTAAAAACCTAAACCTTAAAACCAAGAGATGTACCATGTAACTACCCATTCACCAGACTTTGACAAAGATTTAATTGTGTTTAAATCTTGTTTTCTAAGCTGGGATAACAGATATAATATTTTGCTGATAATATTAAAATTTAAAAGTTCAATTTAGAATAAAAAGAGCAAAGAGTCAGTGAAACACAAGCAATGATGCAGTCAAGAGCTGGGACTAATAGGAGAGATCAAACAAAAATTAACTTTGGTAAGCTTTGACAGGTTACTTGACACTGTAAAATATTGCTGCTTAGCTTTTGAGCTACAACTCTGCAGGGCGAGCATGAAGAAGAGAACAAGTAAAGCTTAGCGGTAATTGATACAAAATTGATTTAATGTCATTGGGCTTAAATGGGTAGTCTCAGATTGCCATTCTGCTCAGCAGAAACGCCTACAATTTGTGCTTTCAGAACAGCAAAAGTCTGCTTAGTTAAACCTAAGTCTGTCTTTGCAATGACATTCTTGTTGTTTATCCACCTGTAGCCATTAGGATGTTCTTATTTTATTTAAACAAAAATGAGTCTCCAGTCAGAGTCGTATATTGATAGAGTGTATTCTTCAGCTATAGTGAAAAATCAAGATCCTCATTTTATGATTTCAGCTGCTGGAAATACGCTTACACCAACTAAACCAATAATAATTATGTAATTAATAATTATGATCACTCTCTGTGCTTCATATTTTATTGAGTTTATTCCATATATAACTACACTCAATTTCAGCATCTCTCCATGTTTGTCCTTCCCTCATTGTTGTAGTAGTATTTTTTCATCTCAGTGTGCAGGCAAACTGCAAACCTTAGTGCACACTGTTTTTACCCACTACAATTGAATATACTGTAAGAATCAAAGATGGATGGTGCTTGAGGAACTGTACCAAAACTGAAAATAAGATAGCATTCATTCTCCGCTGCCTTAAAAATCAGGAATAGGGTGTAATAAATGATAGATTATGCACAACATGCAAAGGCTTTTAACGTAGTAGAAGAAAAGGGTTACCAGTGAAGAAAGAGCTATGCCCAGAAGCGATAAAGATCCTGGAGAGGAAGTAAAAAAAATTAATTTGTAGGGTCTGTAGAAGAGTATGCGAGAGGAATCAACTTTCTTATCAAAGGTACCTTGTACTTGTTCTTATGAGCTGCTCACAGATCTTCAGAAAAGACATACATCTGAAAAAAAGGCTAGAAAAAAGAGAACTAGGAGGAATTAGTTAGAGATTTTATAGCAGCAACCTTGAGGAAAGAACTTGTAGAAATAGGGCAAAATTTGAGCTTAATGGAAAACAGAAGTAATGCAGTCAATACAAAGAAGCAATAAAAACTTACTTGATATTGATAAGTGAGGAACAGGAGCTGTTAGGTAGTTTATTCCTCATGGTAAAAAAAAATGACAGTTAACGGTGCTAAAGGAAGAAAAGAAATCAAGGCATATGCCATGGAAGGATAGGTTTTACTAAATAAGAAAAATACGTAGCAGTCATAAGAGTGCACCATCTTTCAATTCACAACCATCAGAAGACATATCGTGAAATGAAAGTGTGGCAATTATACAAACTGCAGGATTGGAACAAAACAAAAAAATTCACACCTATTCTCTGCAATTTTTAGTTTAAATGAAAGTAAAATAAAAGTCTTAAAGAATGAAACCTAATATTGCAAAAAAGTAGCTTGTGAGTACAAATTCCTTGAAACTCACATACAAATACACACATACACATGAAAAATCATCCTTCACTGAGTATATCAACACAATCTTCAAACTGTGTGGATGTCCCCTGAGGTGTTCCAGTACAGACTGCTGATCAAGTGTGATAGCTGGTGTGTTGGCTATTCTTCACATGGAGGTTGGTTTAGAATTAGATTAACAATTTCATTTTCTGTGAAACTTGAAGCTGTGTTTTGAGTATTTTCCAAAGACTAAAAAGTACAACACCTTATAAATTATTCACATGGGGCTGTACTATCTCCTCTCTTTCCAGATTTACTTTTACTCACACAAGTGTGCTCTGATGGGCTCAGAGCTAGTTTTTAAAAGATTTTATTCTCCCATCAGTGTTTATGATTATCACACAGGGAAAAGTCCTCCTTTTCTTATCCATTGCAACTGTGGCAAGTCCACAAGTTCCCATTTGTGAAAGAGTCTTCAAGAGTTCCTTTTAAATAAGTCTTCCATGTTAACAGTTACTCCCATATACAACAGTTATTCCCGTTCAAGACATGTAGGTGTATTTTATATCTAGCAGAAATACACCATTACCAAGGGAGAAATATCACTGCTCAGGGATCTCCCTTGAGGAGCATGGCTTTAGAACTGGAACATAGTCCAGAGTCCTAGAGCAATGTCAGAGCAACACCCAACCAAACCTTGAAGGACATGCAAAGAGAGATAAGCAACTCAAGGGCTAGTCACACAGAAAGGAAAGGCTGATATATTTTAATATTGCAAGTGTTATGCATTTGTTGTGCAGCAATAAATAACAAAGCAGTATATGAAAAACAACTCAAATGCCAGATGGCTGTGACAACTGCTGCTGGTTCAAGGCAAGGCTTTGTCTGAATGATGAAACCCTTGGGGAACTACTGCAACTGAAATAAAGAAAACTGGAAAGTCTATAGAGGCAATCTTCTCTAAACTCCAAGTCATCCAGATTTTCAGTAAGATAGTCAACCTATCACAAGACCATTTTGAATAAATGGGCACACATGGCTGAGCCCCAAGTGCAAATGTTCTTCACCCACAGTATATGGATATGAGGAGAAGCAGCAAGGGAAGATCATAGAAAAATTTTCTAGGTATGCAGAGTATTGTTGGATTCAGTTCAGCTAAGACTGAAATTGCCAAAGGACTAAAGGCCAAAAGACAAAATTCCATCTGCACAAGTGAATATAAAGAAGAAAACCGAAGCATGTAATCGTGAAGCCAAATGAAGCACTTGAATTAGTGACAGTGGACGTGTCAAAGGCTGAGATACTCTGTGCTCATTTCCTTGGCCTTCGAGGAAATACCATCCCATATCTACCCTGCCAGAGCCTCCAGGAAGAGATCTGCAACCAGCAGTGGATGAACATTAATTCTGAACTTAGCTTGGCTATTGTGATAAAAGACATAAATTTTTTTTCTTTAAATAAATTCACAGTAAAAGGAAAGCCAGGGAGCATGTCCATCCCTTATTTGGTGATGCTGGGAAACAGTTGCAAGGGATTAGGAAAAGGCTGAGGTACTGAATGACTTCTTTTGCTCAGTCTTTTATAGTAAGAGCAACTGTTCTCAGTGTACCGAGCTCACAGAGCTGGAAGACAGAGATGGGGAGCAGAAGGGAGCCCCCATAACCTGAGAAGAAATGGTCAGTGACCTGTTACACATACAAGTTTAAGGAGCTGGATTGGATATACCCAAAGGTACTGTGGCTGCTGCCAGACATGCTTACTGAGCCACGGTCAGTCATTTCTCAGTGTCCCTGACTAACTGGGAAAGCCCCAGTTTACTGGAGATTAGACAATGTGATGTTCATCTGTGAGAAGGACCACAAAGAATATCTTCAGGTCTGTCTTCAGTCCTACAGAAGGTCATGGAACTGATTACCTGGGGTGTCATCAAGTGGTGGGTGTAGAACAATCAGGCAATCAGGTCCAGCCACCATGACTTTGTGAAAAGCAGGCCCTGCTTCACCAATCTGATCTCGTTCTATGACAGAGTGACCGACTTGTTAGATGAGAGAAGCACTGCAGATGTCATCTATCTGGACTTTAGTAAAAAGTTTGACAATGTCCCCCAGAATTCTTAAGGAGGAACTGGTTGCCGATGGCTTAGACGTGTACTTTGTGTTGGTAAAAGAAATCTGGATGTCTGGGCCTGAAGAGTGGTGGGGAATGGAGTCGCATCCAGCAGACAACTGGTCACAAGTGGTGTCCCTCAGGGCTCAGTACTGGGGCCAGTTCTGTTTAACATCTTTATCAATGATCAGGGAACCGAGTGCACTCTCAGTCAGTTCACAGAAAACACCATGTTGGATTGGAGTGCTGATGTGCTGCAGGTTAGGAGGGCTCTGCAAAAGGATCTGGACAGGCTAGATGAGGGTTTTGAGGTCAATGGTGTAAGGTTCAACAAGGCCAAGTGCCATGTCCTGCCCTTGGCTCACAAAAACCCCAGGCAACAACACAGGTTGTTACAGAATGGCTGGAAAGATTCTTGGTGGAAAAGGAGCTGGGGGTGCTGGTGACAGCAGCTGAACATGAGCCAGCAGTGCCCAGGTGACCAAGAAGACCAATGGCATCCTGGCCAGTACCAGCAATAGTACAGTGGCCAGCAGGGCTAGGGAAGTAAACATTGCTCCTCATTCAACACTGGTGAAGCTCAATCCTGTTTTCAGTTTTGAGCCCTTCATGACTAGAAGGACATAAGAGTGCTGGAGTGAGTCCTGCAAGAGGAAATGAAGGTAGTGAAGGGTCTGGAGCAAAAGCGAGAAGCTGCTGAGGGAGTTGGGGCTGTTTAGGCTGTGGAGAAGGAGGCAGATCAAGGGGAACCTCATTACTCTCTGCAACTACCTGAATGCAGACTGTAGCCAGGTGGGGTTTGATCTCTCATGCAGCAACTAAAAGGAAAACAGGAAATGGCCTCTAGCTGCAACCAGGAGCGGTTTACATTAGAAATTAGGAAAAATTTTGTCATGAAAATGTTGGTCAGGTGCTGGAACAGAATGCCAAGGAAAGTGGTAGAATCACCATCCTTGAAAGTATTCAAAAACTATTTAGATGTGTTGATTGACCTGGTTTAGTGGTAGACTTGTCAGTGCTAGGTTTATGGTTGGACACAATACTTTTAAGACTGTTTTCCAACATAAATAGTTCAATGACTCTTGAGTAATCTTGACCCCTGCAAGTCCTCAGGACCTTGTAGGAAGTATTTAATGATGCCTCATCTTTGAAAGTTTCTGTAAAAATCTCCTGATGATGGGAAAAAGTAAAATCTTGAAGTCATCCTCAAAATGTACAAAAAACTACACCCAAAGAACTTCAAAGCGAGGTCAGATGTGCCAGTCAAGATGGTGGGGCTGTACTCCTTGCTCTGCAAGGAGAGGCTCTAGGGCTGGGCAGATGTATCTGGGAGAAGGATGGCTTCAGAAACAGCCAACAGCAGTCCAGGCACAAAGAGGAGGAGACTGAGGAGTCTCAATTGTACTGTTTTCTAAGGCATTCAGATGCCTGATGAGACATAATGTTCATAAACATTGTTGATTCTCACAGGGTATTGGGAAACAAAATTTTGCTACAAGGAAAAATAAGGAAAAGTTTGCCGAGAGAGATTGTGCCATCTCAACCAATGGAGATTTTCAAGACCCAATGTCCTAAGCAACCTGATCTGAATTCAGTGTTGATCTCTTTTGGAGCAGAAGTTTGGATTGGAGACTCTCAAGGACCCTTCCAGCTGGAAGTACTGTGGAAGCCTGCAGAAACTTAGACTGGAGATGAAGACTGGCCCTACTGGTTTTTGAAGTAGGAATGAAATACATTTCTAGTTGCACTATCTGGAGGAAGGGCCATCAGTCCCACATTTCTTGTCTTTGCCTCCTTTGCTTTGTATTTCATCACTGTGTAGAGCTTTCTTCCACCTTCTTCTTATCTTTTGTCTTTCTAAAGGAGATCCAAGGTATTACACATCAGTTATGTGTCATAGATATGAAATAGCAAGTACATAATGTTGAGCAGTGTCAAATAGTTCACAGTGCAATAGTCTGCTTGATTTTTGACACTGAGAGACTTTAAGTGACTTTAAATGACTATGAATTTAATGTTCTTGATGCGCAGGTAGTTCAGCAACAGGACATGCACTTCAATTTTAGTACTGAAATGAATTGTAGGAAGACAAAGATTGACACATGATGGATTAAAACAGTAGCATGTTTAGACTAATTTCTTCCTTTTGAGTGCAGGAAGTAATATATGCTTTAGAGGAAGCTGAAAAAATGGTCACCTAGGAGAGATTTTTCCCATCTACTGTGGGTGGAGCTCCCTCTAAAGTAAACAGGATGTGTGCATATATGTTTTTCCAATTAAGTCTCACTTCACCATGGAGTTATAGGTTATAAGTGCAGTGCCCTTCATTAGATCTCACTACATGTAGAACATTTCATGCTGGTCTTTAAAACGGTATTCATAAAATAAGGAAGCTGAATTCACATGTCTAAGGAAATAAGAAAACTTTCAAATAAGATGTGAGATTTCTGGTCCAGCCAGCCTCAGCAGAATGTGTGTGATTTCAGCTCTTCTAAATACTCATCCACAACTATTTATGTATTAAAATGAAATAGAGAAGCCTATACTAAATTATCCAAATTAGATATTCTTTTTTATGTCTGCAATACCTGGGATGACTCATACTCACCAGTACCTGTAAATCCTCTGCTTTTATTAATATATGTAGATATTTTTCCATTTTTTTCCTACCCTAACATCTAATCAGCTAACTATTGGATACCAACTGGAGCACTCATCCAGATGTAGATGGGTGATTTGTTTTTAATACCAGGTTTCATCCTGTTTTTGTTATCACCTTTCTTCCCTCTGTTTACAGTGTGGCAGCTAAAGTAAGATACAGCAAAATTTTTAGTTAATTTATAGCTCTTTCTTTACAAGTCTGTTCTGGTAAATAAACTACTTCATTGTATACATTCCTTGGTTTTTCATATTAGCAATTGCCTACATCAATCCGACTCTCCATCTCTCCTTGTAAAATTTTACCACTGTAAGTGAAGATGACTACAAAACACTCTTGTTTGGGAGGTGAAAAATGACAGACTTTACATTAAGAGTCTTCCTCTTTCCTATCAGCTTGATGCAGCCTTTTAGAATTAATTTCTAAACTTAAAAAAAAAAAAAAAAAAAAAAGGAAAAAAAGGAGGAAAAAGGTTTCATTTCATTGTGCATTTAAGTGAAATCTTTAAACCCCTTTGCATTATTTTATCACATCAGACTTGTCAAGTCACACTCATTTGAATGAGTGAGATTTGAAAACTTCTGAGTGTTATATTACATTTTCCATTGATATATGCCATGAATCTTTATGGCTGCATGAAATTGAAGCCAAAAGCAAAAGGAGACAGCTCACTTCAAATAAGTGAGACTGGATAGGTCTGTCATATGTTAGTTCAGGTGCTCAAAGGATATCAATTCTAAGCAGAGATGGGTGATGGGGTTGACAGGTTTGCATGGATTTAGATAAAGAAGGGAAACTTAATCACACAGACAGAAACAAAAGGCAATGATTCCAATAGAAGAGTCATATCCTTTGAAAACTAAATTAGTCTCATCCCATATTCAAAAGAGTTGAAATGTCACAGCTGAGGGCCCTTCTGGAGGTGACCTTGCACTCTTGCAATGACAGAACTTTGTTAGAAGAAAACTGGCACCACTTGCTCTGCAGGTCATTCTTTTTGGCTGAAAGGGTGAACTGTGACTCCATAGCCACCTCCTTCCTAGTGGATTAAGTGCTGTCGCAGATTCTCTTAATGATAAAATGTCCATGTGGCAGAGACACTTGGCACATTTGTTCAAAAGACAGCCACAAATTGGATCCTGTTCCTAATTTTTGAGTATACTTTTCCTCTGATTATGCATGCAGAAGTTGACTTTATATTCCTATATCTTGATTTTAAAGTGGTCAAAAAGTCTTCTACACGTTTCTCAGAAGTTTTTCAATGGACATTTGAATTTCTGTTCAGCTGAGGAGAAGAAACCCGGTAAAATACACCTTACAGATCTGCACTGGGTAAAGGAAGTGCCTGCAAACTGATTTTGTTCTAGCAGAGGGAAAAAACGCTTCGAAGCGCTCATTACGGCACGCATAGGGTGTTTAGCAACGCCCTAGCACAGTTCTAACGAAAAGGCTAATATGAAAGATGCCAAAGGGAAGCTCTTGCATTTAATATGTCTGCTCCCAGAGTGGGAGCGAGAATCACTGAGTTCGGGTTGCGCTCTGGGGACGCCGGGACGAGCTCCCAAACGATCCCTCCAGGATCGGCCAGTCGCTGCATCACCGTGCCGGCAGCAGAGGGAGATGTCGGCATGCTTTCGGTGGAGACTCCTCTCGGCTGGGATTTGCACTTATTAATTCAGTGTCTGGAATCAAACCAGCGTTTAAACTGGGCTGCTATTAATACGCCAGGGTAGACATGCAATGTGGAGAATTTCCACTAAACTTGCTACACAACCACAAATTTTGAGTGCTTTTGTGGGATGTTTTTGGATAGTCAGTACAACAGAGGTACAGCAAAATATTCTCAGGAAAGGGTTCACTGAGGCATTTGTTCAGCTTTTCTGAGGCTGAAAACAAATCAAATATGACGATTTGTAGGAAGACAGAATCAAACTTAAAATGTGCATTTATTTGTTTGTTTGGTTATGTGGTCCACTGTAACCATTTTAAAGGAAAAGAGGCATTGGGGATAAGCATTTTTGAGTAATATTGCCATACAATGGATAAACATATAAGCATACTTTGATGCCATGGTTGTGGTGAGATCAAACTCGACCAGTTCTATCTTGGAAAATAGCAATAATAATAATAACAATAAAAATTATTTTTATTCAGTTCAACCCTTTAGCCAAAAGGCTACAGAAATATGTCAAAATTGTATCAGACAAGAATTTTCTCTTTGTGTCCAGATTTCATTCATAGAGAAAAAATTCCGAACACTACTATTCTCACTTACTGTTTGGGGAGAGTGTCTGCTAACTTGGGATGTTGGAACTAGAGCAAGCATTAACTCTTGTACTTCTTTCAAGAGTCAAGTGGATGTTAGATTTGTTTTTAGACACCAGGTAGAAGGAGAAATACAGAATTAATTCTGTTTTGGAAGAAGACAGTTTTCAGCAGGGAGTGCTCCACTGAATCGATAGTGAAGGTAAGTGTAAGAAGGGTGAGGGGCTTCTCTCCTGCTCCAAAAGACGAGAAATGCCTTGTGTTGATAGCTCCACTTTTTCAGTCACTCTGCAAATTTGGTTACCACTCTGTTCAACTCAATTACTGTAAAACATAGAAAAAAACTGTGAAGAAAGGAATTTGACAGATTTTTCTGGAAATTGTTTTGCTTGTACAGTTGAAACTGATTTTGAAGGCACATTCCTTAGTTTTTGGGTTGATCTTACTGATCGCTTCTAGATTCTTGGATTTCCTTTAAGTGTAAAAGAAAAATTTATTCTTACTGATTTTTTTTCTGGAGGAAAAGGATAGGATTACCTAAAGATACTTACAGAGGTATCACCATGCACTAATGCAAAAGGAACAGGTTATTGAACACCCAGCTCCTTGGGGAAGTGGTACTTCAAGCCAAATAAATTATAACCAAGATATACAATTAAGGCACCTACACTGAAGCACAAAGCTGGCTTCATTCAAATTATGCCTGTCACTACAAGAGGGTAGCAAAGGCAGCATAGTGCAGTCACACATCCCAGCCTCCCTCAGCAGGTGATATTTGTGCCATGGAGGGCAGCTGTTGCTACCAGTCAGAATGTCAATGGGTGCTGCAGGCAAAGATCTAGCAAAAGTATAAGCATAGCTAGAATGGCAGACAAAATCCCCTCCCTCCATCCCCTGTCCCATGTTGTCTTATTAGTTGTTTTCGGAAAATGGTGTTTAGATAAACTTTTGAAGCACAAGAGTTGTGCTTTTTCCACATTCTGGTATTTCACTAATTACAACCTATTTTATTTTCCATTTTGTCAATACAAAACCACAGCAGCTCATCCAAAATCTACAGACCTTCTCCAAACTTGATTGTGATGCAAGCAAAAGCTATGGTAGGCCCTGAATGTCCACCGGGAAAAAAAAAAAAAAAAAAAAAAAAAAAAAAAAAAAAAAAAAAAAAAAAAAAAAAAATATTGATTTCTACTCTGCCATAAAATGAAGTTCAGTGGCAGCCTCCTACACAGAAGTGAGGGGAGAAAATGTGAAGTGACACATAAGCTAATATCTAAGAGAAATGTGAGGGATACAGCCTGCAGATATAAAAAAAAAAAAAACGTATCTAAAATGTAGAAGCACTGAGAGAAAAAAAAGACAGAGTTGTAATAAGAAAATTCTCTGCATTTCCTGGATCAAGTTTTTAAGTGGAAAAATGTAATCAGAAGACATTGAGGTAAACTTAACATTACATATAGCATTAATTTTAATGATAGTCTTTTATTTTTTCTCTTTTGAATAATAATATGAAGTCAAATTTAAATTGTAAATAGTATCCAGATACTACTAGTTTCCTGGCTCAAGTTCTTCAGCACATATGGCAGAAGCATAAGCTTGTGCCAGTCTGCCTACTTCGGGTAATTTTGCATGCAAATAGTTTAGTCCCTATACTGAGGTGCTAGAATGTGTTTAGTACACTTGAAAATATTTGCATTGCAAAGGAAGAGCTAATCTCCTGAGAAAAATCAAATTGATATTTTATATTAAGGGACTGCTTTAGACATTGTGTGGCACTGTTATATGAAAAATTATGTTTACAGTACAGCTAGAATGTTTAATTGACCTTCAAGAGAGAAGGACCCACTACTGCTTTGCCAAATTTGAAAGCTACTGGAACAGTCTCTGCTTGTCATTCACCACAATGCCCCTTTTCTACTCCTGAATCTTTTCTCTAATAATTTCATCACTTTGATAAAACTATTACTTATAAACAGGTTTAGCAGTGATTACAATGTTTAATAAGTACTCAAGTGGCTGGAAAAAAAGAAGCAACTCTTATTAATGGCGTGAATAATTAGCGCACCTGAGTCTGTTCTAGCTTCTGGAAATATCTGTTTCATATTGGACCTATTTAGAGGCTCAACTGGCCAATTCATGGCCTTGCTTCCCATCCAAAGCAAAGGAAATATACACATTCCCATACTAGTAATCAGATATTCAGATGTATATTCCAACCATTGCTTGACACACAAGCACACATGCCTTTTTGTTACTTAAATTATTCTCTGACAATATACATCTTTGAAACAGGATGTGACAGTTGAGTGTGGCAGCTAATACAGTGCTGGTTCTTAGTCTCTGCTCTTTGCAGCCCGTCCCTGTTGTATGTGGCTGGCTGTCATGTCACAGGACCAGTTCAGTGCAATTCAGTTCAGTGCAATTTGTTAAATTCAGCTGGTACTAGCTGGACTTTGTGATAGTGGTCATGCTGGAGTCAGTGGTGACTCAATACTCAGTTTCCTCTGAACTCAGTCTCTCAGGACACAGGAAACAGGTCTGGATTCCCAAATATTTTGAGTCCCACCACACACAAGCTTTTTGTCAAGATGGCATTTAAAAGATGTTCTTTCTGAAAGTATAGCTGTAAGTTCAGCCACACATTTCTATACTTTCAGCACAATGTGTCCATGAATATATCTTAATGAATATATTTTCATATGGTTTTGTGGGGGAGCTAAGTTTCTGAATTAACTATAGTTTATATAATTACATTTCTTGTGTGTAATGCTATTGTATTTAGAGAAAAGCTAATGAAGTTACAAGTAAGCTCTTTTTTTTTCTTCTTCTTTCTTTCAGTCTGAATACAGATTTTATTGCCCTGTTTGCTCCACATGCAAATACAGCTGTGTCTGCTGCAGGAAAAGCTCTTCAGGGGCCTAATTGTGTACTTCCTCACACAGCTGTCATAAACACTCAAGAAGAAAGGTGTAAATGCCTCGGGAAATTCCAGAAGAAATAGGCCTTGATATGGCCAATAGCCTTGGAGAGAGCAGGTGGGTAAGGATAGTGCAGTAGGCAATGTAGCAAGGTGGAGGACTTCAGGGCCTCTTGCAATGGATCTATAAGCAGCAGAATTCATTTGTGGTAACCAAAGGTGTCCTGTATACTTAATTTTTTTTTTTTTTTCTGATGACATATTGACCAGGAAACTGTTAAATCTTAATAATTTTAAAATGGCTATTGTAAATGTCTGTCAAACTCAAGGTGAAGTAGTTTTCCATAAGGTCCCATGAGGGCCTGTTTACCTTTGATGTGTGTGAAAAGAATTTAAACTGAACTAAAAAGTTTTGTAGATACACTCTGCAGTGTGAATGAAGCCTTTACTTAATTTGAATTAGAAATTATGTCGACTATTTTTAGTGCCTGCTTAATAGCTTTAATGGCTGATAAAACAATTTTAAGCTTTCTAAAATTCAGAGATTTCCATTATCTTTATAAGGATGTAAGTTTTCTTGTTCTGTGTCATTCACAAATTCACAATCTGGACTAAAAGTCACCATTCATTGCCATTATTCATGACAATGTAATTTCATAATAATATATTGCTATGATATATAGATAGATATAGATATAGATGATATAGATATAGATATAGATATAGATATAGATATAGATATAGATATAGATATAGATATAGATATAGATATAGATATGATATAGATATGATATAGATATAGATAGATATAATCCTTCAAAAATCCATTAAATTACTCTATTAGATACTATTAAATACTCCAGGTACAAAACTAATATCAAGTTGCATTTATGGGTCTTCAAACCTTCAAATTCTTCTAGTTTTTTATTTGACCTGCCAAAAGGCAAACCTTACATTCAATTTTCAAATATGGTTATGACATACAAACTTTTGCCTCCCAAGTTTTTCATTGAATAATGCTTTGTTTTGATACCATTTCTGAGAAGGTGCCATGCTTGCTAAATGCTGTTGAGGTAAGCAGTTTGGAGGTACAACTCTCTAGTAACTACCTGTCACTCTTTGGCTGTGCATTGTTAAGGCTTCAGAGCACTTCTGTATGAAAATATGGTATGCTCAGAGGCCTTTTGCCATGTATTTGTATACTAACGTGAATTATTTGGCAAGAACCCTGTGAGAATATTTCTTCTGTTGCTATTTCATCCTCAGAGCTCTTCTTGCAGGTGCTGTACGTCCCTGAAGTAGCTGCTATCACACATTATTACTTTAAATGCTCATTTCTATTAATGTATTTCTAGTTGTTGGTGAGTTTGGGGTGTACAGTTGGTTTTAAATATGCCATGTGCTGTTATAAAGAAGCCACAGCACAATTTCAGGGCTCCTTGTCTTCAGGAAGGTTTTGGAACCATGATCAATTTCTAGATATCAACAAAGGAATTCACTACCAGTGATTCAGTTCGAGGTGTTAATAATCTTTTTTGTATGATTTTCATGTCAGTGGAAAAGAGTTAAATTCTGTATCAGCCAGCAAGCATCCCCTGCTCAATACTAGCAGCACAGTTAGCTACATACTTTGTAGCTCTATTAAGCTATCAGTAAGTCTCTGAATAATATCAACGGAGAGCCACAAGAAATAAAATAATAGTGACAGCAATGAAAGCAGTTCAGACTTAGATCTATGTGTCAGGCTGACTGCAGATTCAGGCCCCTGCTCTACTCACATTTCAATAATCATCCTTTACATAAGGCAAGTAGTTAATATTTCTGATGAAAACTCAGGTTCTCAAGTACAATTATTCCAAAAGTTAAAAAAAGATCCCTTCAAGCAGCTGAGTAGTGATATTATGGATCTTTGTATGAATGCATCTCTTGGTATAGGTACTTCCATAGGAATATTACCTCATCATTATTATATTCAATCCCAATATGATATTTGTCTGTACAGCAAGGTGCTAAACCAACTACAGAGACAGTTTGATGACAAGCAGCAGTTGTTGATTTGTGAGACTGAAATGCTCTCTCTGATTTGCTGGGGACCATCTGGTTAGAATCTGAACTGAACCAAATAATGTGCACTTTGGTGCACACCATCAGCTATGCTGCTATTTGTCCCTCCAGTATGTCGAATCAATGGAAGCACAGTCAAATAGTCTCAATATAGATCTGGGATCTCTTCCTTGTCTCATGTTATCCTTTTCTGTCGCTGTAACTTAACTTCCCACTTATATCCCTGTTATGAAATGGCCTACAACCTATTTTGCAGCAGATCATAAGACTTGTTTAGTTACATTTGTGAAACACTTATAAGATCAAAACCTAGCAATTACAGCAGAACAGTCACAAGCTTCTCTAAGAGAAGGCAAAAGGTTCTGATCCAAGCCCCATGCTCCAGCTGATTTGCTCTGATTTTCCATCAAACCCTTTATTTGGCTTTTGTTCTTCCTATTGTCAGAAACAAGCCTCCAGAGGTGTGCAGCCAGCTGGAACTGCCCACCTGGGAAACAAAAGAAATGTGGCCAGCTGAATCATTACCTTAAATATTTGCTCATGCAGTCACATACAGGTTCTACAAAGCCTTTCTGCTTTGATATATTTTATGATCCACCAGAAGGTGACAGGAGAAGAAAGAAGGTAATGTTTAAATAAAGGTAAAAATAGGTAATAGTTGTGAATGGTGATTATAAGTAGGATGAAGGAGCAAAGAAAGACCATGTGATACTGAATGCAAGCACCTTCTCCTCTCTGCATGACACTCCCTATTCCCAGATATTGGTGCCTCTTTTAGAAGGGATTATGCATCTCAAAATTAAAATGAGATGGATTGGATTGTAATAATTCCCATTCTTAAGTAATGCGCTGCTACTTTTTTGAAAGTGCTGCCTGAAAGACTAGCATCCTCTGAGCATCCAGGCCAGTGAAACACACTCGTTGTATTCCACAGTGTTTTGCAGTATTTTATTTATATGGAGACCACCGTAGTTCACAACTGCCTGGTGTGTGACTCTGTTTCAACAGATAGGCAGCCACAGGTACTGTATGTGCTCCTTAATAACACAGAACAATATGGAGTATCTGACTTAGTATGTATGTGAAACTCCTGTCTGTTAGCAAATAATTTCTTCTGAAAAAACAGAAATCAGGCTCCTGCTTCCTGGGGGATGCTAGCACATCCATCAATCCATTAGATATGTAAATAAAGCAAAAACTGAAAAATAAATAGTTGCTAAAATCCACCAATAAAATATTCAAATATATATGTTATAATGAAATGACTCATGAACAATTTGGTGGCTATGCTATATCTTCAAACATGGAGAGGGAGAAAAAATAAAAAAAGGAAAAGAACAGCAATGCCAACTGTAAAACTTTCATCTGTCTCTCATCCTTCAAAATTTTCTTTACTCCTTCTCACTCACAATCTATGGTAAGAAAAAAGAAAAAAGAAAAAAAAAATCCTCCAGCACATTTCTTTTGCAATTCCTGAAACATTCTGTCTCCTCAACAAAAGACACAATAGATATATGAAATCAGGCCTTCTGAATGATTCTTCCCTTGTGTTGGGGAGAAAAAAACACCAAAGAGATTATACATTTCCTACCAGGTAAGTGGACAACAATTCTTTTTAAGAAGGGAAGCCAACTTAGAGTTGAAGCTTTTTATTTATATATATATTGACAACTTCAGTAGGTATATTTTGTGTGCTGAAAACCTTGAATGAATCCTTTTCATTAATTATTATTGCTATGATTATGAGTTACTGTTGTTAGTCTTGCAGCAGTTCAGCTTTTCAAGTGAACCGTGCAACCCCAATCCCATTGAAGAGACCACATAGTCAAGACTGCATTCCTAGCGAGATGGGATAGTTCTAAGAAAGGCAATAATGTACTTAAACTGAAAGTGATTGCCAGTTGCAAAGCAATGTGTTGAACAGAAGCCTAAAACTGAGGTTTTCATTCATATTACAATATTCTGGAGCCAAGACTTTTGTGGATTGGACCCTAAATTGTTTTAGTATAGCTTAAATACTCACTAATTCAACACCATTTAAATTGGCAATAAAAACACCCCCAACTGTGTTGAGCTGTCATCCTATTTATGCAAAATAGCCTCAAATTGTAATACTAACTATGCTAAGTAATGCCACTGGGATGAAATTGATAGTGAATGTGCACAGCTTTTTTTTTTTTTTTTTTTTGTTTGTTTTTTTTGTTTGTTTTTTTTTTTTTTTTTTTTTGAATATACTATGAGGCAGCCTAGCCAAGTTATTTTTTAATTACTAGTACTACTTTAATGTCACATAGTTATTTCCATAGTATAAACACTGGAGGGAAAAGTGTTATTCCTGCAACAACTTTGAAGCAAGAAGTCTTTGTGGTTAACCATTTCCAATTCATTCTGTCTCTGCCAAGACTTAAACAGTGCCTCTTTACCACCTTGTAGTTATGCACCTTTCTTTGCAATTTGCCAAAGAAGTGTGTTCTTATATAATTGCTTTCTTTACAGTCTGACTTGCAGGTTAACCACAATCACTTAATGTTAAGGATGGAGATGGCATTCAGTGGATAAAGAGGAGAGGTACCAGAACTCCTATGCTTATCCCTGACAATCAGTCAGCGAAGCATTTAATGGAAATGCTGACATCTGAGTCAATATATAGCTGTGAACCTTAATAATGAAACACACCTTGGGTTTTCAAAGTGGCTGGAAGTATTCCAGAGAAAAGGTAAATACTCTTAAAGGAAACAATCCACTTGGCAGCTTACTGCAATGTGAGTTTTAAGTTCCTTGATTATTCAAAGGCTTCACTGATCCATTTTGCATAAAGGAACATAGATCTTGAGCTCTATCACTCCAAAAGACATCTCTTCAACATCTCTGGCTAACATAATTATTCTACATTCTCCAGAGACTGGGCTCTTGCTCACTGCAGTCACTACTGGGAGCTGAAAAATACACTACATTGTTATACTCTACATTCAGAGGCAGTGGTCCCATTTCTGCTGAGATTCCCATAAAAGAAGGGAATTCAATGTCTGTGATGACTTAAAAAGCGAATTACTGGCATCAGTGACCAGGCCTGTCCCTATTCTGCTATAGCATATTTATAGATCTTGATATTCAGAAAGATTCACAGAATCGTAGAAGTTCCTGAGTTGGATGGGATACACAAGGATCATCAAAATCCAACTCTTGGCCTTATATAGGACAGACACAAGAGTCACACAAGTGCCTGAGAGCACTATCCAGGTGCTTCCTGAACTCTGTCAGGCTGGTGCTGTGACCACTTCCCTGGGGAGCTGTTTTGGTACACAACAATCCCCTGGTGGAAGAACCTTTTCCTGATACCAAATTTATACTTTACACAAATACAATGAAAATATTGTTAGGGTTGTTTTGTTTTTTTTGTTTGTTTGTTTGTTTGTTGTTTTTTTCGTTTTGTTTTTGTTTTTGGTTGGTTGGTTGGGTTTTTTTGTTGGGTTTCTTTTGGGTTTTTTTGTTATTAGCATGAGCAGCCCAGCATTTAGATTAAGAGCAGAACACATAGGAGTGAAAGGCATTTAAAAATATTTGCCAGAGATTTTCATAGGGCAACAATAAAACAAATTTAATCATAAATTTATATTTGAATGTTAGGTAAAATATTGGTTATTGGAGAATATTTAGACACCTGCAATAGTAGAATTTTAGTAAAGTAATACCTGGACACCAGCACTTTGAAGTGAATCTCAAACCCCATTTCCTAGAGGCGTGAAATATTTTTGAAAATGTTACTCCAGAGAAGAGAGGGTTGAATAAGTTTCAGCTACCAATTTTCTCCTTCTAAGAATGCTTTATGTTTGTTTATCCAAATGCTAGCATGATTCTTTGTCACAAGTCTGTCACAATCAGAAGGACCATGTTATAACTTACAAGATGTATTAACACTTCACAATAACTGCAGTGAAAATGTTCAGCCAAAGGCTGTCATAACTGAGCCATGTTTGTGCTCCAGTTCCTCTTGCCAAGTGTGGATGACCTAATCTGCCTTTGCTTAGTTTAGCTTCTCATTTCAGACTTCCCAGAATTTATGCAGGAGAAAGTTCCTAATAAGAGGCTGCACTTACATGCTGTAAGGAAGTCTTGTGAAAACATGATTCCTGAAAAAGGGCAAATGTGTTATTCTGTTGTAGTCCACAGATGCGGGTGTGTTTGTGGCGCTATGCCTCCTGTAATACCTCCTCAAAATGTATTGCTATAGTGTTTGTCATGACCAAATACATCACATTTTTGAAGTGCTTGACGTGACAACTCAGTGACATGATTGAACAATCATAAGACAAATGACTATGGATGCACACGTCCTGTATTGAATATGCAGCAGAAATATACAATTTAGTTTATCCTCTAGACTTCTTCTGTATGGAGCATTTACACCTTTTTACAGAGGAAGTTCTCCTAATTTCCAGCTATGTTTTCCTTTTGTAGTCACTCCCAATTCATACTGCCATATCTAAGAAATTACTTCATTTTAAGGATGGACTGTAGATATCTTGAGAAGGCAGCTCATGCTTCTTGCTCCCATTAGGCCAGTGGGTAAGTGCACAGCAACTTTTCTTTGTGATAAAGAAAAACTTTGTGTCTTGGTACAACACAATCACAACACTGCCATTCAGGTGTGTGTGCCATTTAAAAACTGCCATTTTCTAATTGTATGATAATAGCAACAATAAACCTTTACTGGCATGGAAGCAAGTGTTGTTACAACCATGAGACAGTAAGTTTACTTCTTCACACCCACACCCTGTTAAGGGAAAATTACCTCAGTACTTGTATTATAATTGCTGTATTTAATGTTGTTTACATTGGAACACTCTTTGATTTCTTATACTACTGAATTTGTATATAGAAGAGCAAATATTGCTCTTTTGTTGAATAAAATTCAAATTATATTGAGGAATTTGCAGTTATAAATAGAGGTCAATACAGCTGATATAGATTCATCTCCTGCCACATTCATGCCTCTGAGATACTCTATATGGATAACACAGAGTACTGATGAAATTACTTCCTTTACCATTCTTTTCTTTCTCTCTGCAGTAGACGTATGTGCCCTACCAGACAGTAAAAACGTAATATGTTCTGTTTCAGATGAACATGTACATATTAATAGGATAAATAATTCCTGGTCTAATACCTCTGACAAAACTTTCACTCTGAAGTGTGAAATTAAGTACTTTCCCTAAAAGCCACTATTTTGTTTATGCCAATTTGTAAGCACAATAAAACCAATCCACAAGTACTTGTGGATAAGTCTGCCACAAAAAAAAACCCCAACTTTTGATAAATCTCAAGAGAGGATCAGAAATATCATTCACATAAAAGAAGCTTTCATCATTTAGCTATCTACCACAATACAATACACAATACAATACACAATACACATATATTAAAGAACAATATGAATCTTTATAAAGCATAGAAAAGCTGGAAAATCACCAGGCTAAGAATTAAAATGGTGTAATTTCTTTTATAGCACTCTGTCTGGAAATTGTAAAAAATTTTTTGAAAAATTCTCCCTCCATAAACTATGGATTAAATGTTTTTTATACCTCTGTCATTGAGCAATCCACAGTACAGAACTTCTTTTTGGGGTGCTGAATTTTTTAGTTGCATTTTTTAAATTCATGCCATCTCAAGAATACTGAATCAGCAAATGCTACCCAATGGAGAATGGTGACTCTTGGGAAATTATATAGCTCCTCACTTATTTGCAAAACAAAAATTGATTGTTTGCTGGATGGAAACTGAGTATCTAATCTTCTTTTAATTGCTTTTATTAAATGGACAGGTGGAGTTTGAATTTCTTTGAAAAGACTATGGTAAATTCTTTTTCACCCAAGAGCAGATGAAGAAAAATGTGGTTATCCATCTTTTGGTATTTGATGAAAACTGATTTATATGCAATGGAGCAGGATGAAGGAAGGGGATGTTCCTTCCTTCCTCAACTATGAATTCAAATTTCCATCACGTCTTACTCTTTGCATGTGGTCATCAGGTAAAGATTCTACCCTTCCACTCAGTCCTCATCAGACCCCACCTTTAGTACTTTATGTAGGTCTGGAGTGCTCAGTGCATGTTAGATCAGGTCCAGAGAAGGACATGAAGACAATCAAAGACTGATGAAGCCCTAACAGGAAGACAGGCTGAGAGAGTTGGGGTTCAGCCTGCGGAGTGGAAGGCTCTGAGGAGATCTCATTGTGCCCAGTAGTTAAAGAGGGCTTATAAAAAAATGGACAAGTTTTTACATGGGGTGATAGTAATAGGACAAGGAGGAAGAGTCTTAAATTCAAGAGAAATTTAGATTATGTATTCAAGAGAAATTTAGATTATGTATCAGGAAGGATAATTCTTCTATTCAGAGGATCTTGCTTCTATTCAAGAAGCAGTGGATGTCCCATGCCTGGAAGTACTCCAGGTCAGGTTGAATGGAGTCCTCAGGAACCTGATCTGGTGGGTGGCATTCATACTCACATCAGGCAGGAGTTGGAACTAGATGATCTTTAAGGTCCCTTCCAATTCTATTAGTCTGTGATTGCTTAATATGTGAATTCTACTCTTATTAAGAACGTCTAACAGATATTTGACTTACTGTAAACATAAAAAATTATGATCTCTACTGTTGGGGTTGAGCAAACAGAAGGCTTTTACTTGTAGCGCTGGATGCAAGTGCCCCAGAATTAATAAACAAATCACCCTGGTTAGGGTGAGCAGGAAGTTCACTCCTGTCCCCCCTGGGAACTATTGTGCTAATGTTGCTGGAACGTTCTTTGTTTCCCCTGTTGTCATTGGTTTGCATGTGCTGCAGTTATTTACATATTCCTAATCCTCACTCCTGGTTGGTACCCTTCCCTCAGACTCCACCCCTAGCCTACCATGTATAAATAACTGCACCTGGCCTGCACCTTTCATGAATAATCCTAAACCATGTTCCTGTTCTCTCCGGTTTGGTATTTTGTACTATTAAAATTTTTTATTTTTGCTTTTTGGATAACCCAGTCATGCCCGTCTCTTAATATTATTTTATTTTTCCACCTTGGGACTTTTGCCCTGAAGTAGCACCCAGGTGCAATCTGGGACCAGGCAGGCTGTGGTCTACCCTGAAAAGCATTGTTTTTTTTTCTAAATTCCTTGGTTCTACTGTAGAGGCACAGTATTTAAGAGAGATTACAACAGGCACAATATGATCAAAAGAGGAAAAACTGAAATTAACTGTATTTTTTCCAGTGGACCGTGATGTTTAAATTCAAGTCAAGATCTGGGAAGGGGTGTTTCGTTTTGTAAGTCAATGATGCCCTTATGACTAATTAATTACAGTAATGCTCTATGCTATAGGGAAGTTGATGTCATACCATTGTACAATGGGATCATCAGAGCAGTGCACACCGGCTTATTTAAGTTGGTCATATCTCTTCAAATGTCATTAATTCAGCAATAAAAATAGTAATAAAAATAATAACAATAACAATAAATCTAGACAGTTTGCATTTCAGAGGAAAAATAACAAGAAGGTGTAGGGTGAGTCCACCATTCAACAGATAATTTTTATGATGTCATTAATTCATCCACAGTCATCCACAATGGCAACAAACTTAATGTTCAGTAGGGACTGATCCAGTAATCTTCAAAGAAGAACATTTTAAAAAAAGAGCAATATATATTTTCTATATGTTTCTCAATAGAGCTTTCTATCCTTGGTAGGGACCTGAGAAACATAAATTAATTTCCATGCCAATAAATCTACTGGTAAAGCATAATCTGAATTACAGTCCAACTATTCTCCTGTGCCTTATAAAAAAGCAAAAAATTCTTCCCTTCCCATCTGAGAGTTTGAACTTACGACACTGAGGCAAGCCAAAGGTGAGTTCAATAACTTGTTGCTTCTTGCAGCTGTGTTGGGATAATTGATTCTGTCAATATTGTCAACGTAATACAGTGTCCTCAAGTGTGTCCCTTCTACTATGAATCACACCACACATGCTTTCAGAGGCAGAGAGAGACCATGCAGTATTCTAAAAAGTGTGTAAGAGCCTTAAGAGAAATAAAAGCCATAGTACTTTAAATTCAGTCCTGATGTAGATAAGCCTAGAGCCACTCCTATTAAAGTCGACATGCAAGATTCAAACCAGCTTTTTTAAAAGTTTCCTTTAAAGGTGCTTTATAAGTCTTCCATCTTTCTGAAGAACTTCACATATTATGTCTTGAAATAAAAATTAAGCTTTAAAATAGGCAGTAAATATCTAGTTTCATTGTCACTGAGTATAGTCCAGGATATGTAAGCAGTCATGCTGATTTCAGTTTTTTTCCTCCATTTCATTTCTGACAACCCACTCCCCATTTTCCATTTGTTTACAAGCTTCCCTATTTGGAAAAAGGTGTGTAGGACAGCATGTAGTTTTAAAATGCATCAAAATGGAAAAAAAGTAAACCAAAACCAAATGAAAAACATTCAGACAGCACATACAGCAGCTTCACCCCTGAAGGTTATGAATGGAATTCACTATATTGAATTCAGTGAAAAACAGATACGGAAGATAAAGATGAAAACCAGAATGTGAAATACAAAAAACACATGGTACCATCACAAACACGACAGAACATTTTCTATTCTGTCCATTGCTTAGTGAAGAGTTACACTCATACCTTTCATACATTGACCTTTCCCTGAGTTTGTCTAACAGAGGTCAGCAAAGATCACATTTTCACAGGAAACATGTCATTCCCCTCCTTTATGCAGCCTTTATACTTTCCTCTGCTGAGTTTTACTCTTTTAACACACATTTGGCCCGTGCAGGTCATTCATATCCCTGTAATTATGGTAAAGACCTTCAGAGAAGGAATATGGTAAGATCTGATTTCCTCAAATATATCACCAAAAATATTCACGCAGTAGAACATCTATACTGCCTGCATTGTTCTTAGACAGATTGTCTGTGAATTCTTTCATCAAAATTCAGCATCAGAGAAAAATATAAAAAGACTGTACATTCAATTCAGAGTCCTCACAAAGTATTTAATGCACTTTTACTTTTAAATGACTTAGTTTAATGGGAAGAGTGAAAATGTTCCAAGAGTTGTATCCCAAGATTAATTTCTACCAGCTTTTAAAAATTATGCACTTTTCTGTACTGAATTATAGAAATTTATGCTGGATGAATCTCATCTAAGTTTGATTGTCACAATTTTAAGCTCAAAATTTCAGCAGGAAAAAAATCAAGCATTTATTCAAGATGTGAGTGAATTAAAAAAAACACTAGTGTACAGAAACGGCATTTGAAAACCATCTTAATCTAAAAAGTTTTATTCTCTTCCACATCTCTACTCCTTCATTACACCTTCTATTACAAATCACTTTACCCAACCCCTCTTCCTCTATTAATACGTCAGATGAAATGTACAGGCAAGCCTTGGCTTCCATGTTAATCAAATTCTGACCTTGTTGTTAAGGATATTTATTCTCCTGTGCCTATGGTTGGGATTTAGGAACAAATAAAACTAGTTTATCAAATTCTGTGTTTGAGATGTAGAAATTCTGGCTATGAAAATGTTAAATATTCTAGGGCCTTTATCCCCCTCCTCTTCTAGTGGCCTTTCATGATGGCAGGTTAGATTTTCCTTTCAGGTACTTCTCTGTGAGATGCAGAGGACTGGCCATTATTCCATGCTCCAGCTTTGGAATGAGTATTACCCAAAGGTGTTGGAACACCTGGATTCCCCGATGGCGCATGAGGTATGTCAGAGAGCTTCCAGTGTGGGAAATCTCTCCTTTTTGTTATGTATCTAAGTGAATTTGCAAGTGCCCCATAGAAGGGAAGAAAGTGCAGTTATTGAAATTTTCCCTGCAGAAATACAGACTTCAGGAGTCAAATTATGTCAGTTCTGCACTCCATATGCAGTTTTTGTACTTCATTTCCAAACTAGGAAGTTTGAAAATGTATGAATCAAAATCAGCATAATTGTGTTTACCAGTCAAGTCAGTCATAATTTCAGAAAATAAGATGTGGGGAGGACATTGCCAGATGATCTCTGTATGGTTGGTGTCTCTGACTGGGTGCAGCGTCAGAGTAGAACTGGGAGGAGAGACATGGGTTGTTATCCCAGGGTAAACTGAAGATTCAACCAGCTCAACCAAAATAATCTTGATCATGGTCATACATTGCAATAATCCACTTGGATTTCATTCCCAAATTCAACCACCATAAGCACTTCCAGCAGCAGCTACAGCAGATAAAGGCCACGGGCCCATCAGCTTCCTCCCACAGACACCCCGGGAGGATTGCTCAGGTCTCTTCCCCTGTAGCCAGCAGACACCCGGGGGTGGGAGGGTTGCTGGCAAAAAAACACTTGCAACTGTGCCCCCCCTGCCGCTGTCTTCCTGCTCATCCCACCCCTGGAAGAAGAAAGGGCTTAAAGGGCTTACAGTGCAATCAACAGCAAGAATCCCATGAATCCAATGGAAGCAGTCTCAAACAGAAAGCAGATCTGTGCTCAACATTTACAGGGTACAGAGTTACAGAGGAGCCTGTGAAAACAGTTCATATTGGGGGGTATGCTGAAATAAAACCCAATTGGATTTGGATTGCTTTGGGCGGGAGGAGTGGACGTTATTTTTTTTTTTTATTTGCCAAGGTAGGTGGTGGCATGCCAAACTCAGAGAAGAATGTAAATCTTCTTTGCAGATCCTTAGAAATAAAACAATTTGTATTAATACAGTGTTTAGATTTCACTGGTTTTTGCTGGAATTTTTCATAGTCAGGTTGGATTTTTATTTTGTAGTGGTTTTTTTGGGAGAAAACAACTCAAACAGGCTACCTCGCCATGCATCCCCAAATATTTTTAATCTGTGTATTACAATGCTTAAATCACCATGGCATTTGCAATAGATATTAAATTATTTATGTTTTAAAAAACTTTAATTGACACAGATTATTAGCAACACCATTGTCAAGGTGCCAATTATGAGTTCACCAGCATTAAAGAACAAATTCATCTCGAATTACACTAAGCACTCTTTCTTACTTTCCTTACTTTCCTTTACCATAAAGGTACTTCAAAAAAATTAGATAAATAAACAAGTAAATAACCTAAATCTTTAATTTTGCAAATGTCTGGTGTGTTAGAGTTAATTTGGCTTTACTGAACTTATACATTATTTCAATCCTGATATTTTCAACTGTGTTGTGTGTTTTTTCCCAAATATAGCCCTTCCCAAAAGAAAATACCTACAAACTTTCCCTTCCTCCCAAACTGTTTTTACTCTTTGGGAGATTTTTATTGTTCTGTTTCATTTTTATTTAGGGTAAAACCTCATTAAAATATTATGAAGCTCAGAGCATAATTGGGCAGAAGCACTTGCCAATGAGCAACATCTGCAGCAATGTGTAAGTGTATTTATATTTCAGTAAACTTAAACCCAGTTTGTTTTTGTTTTTTTTTCTTTGTCTGCTTCTAAATTCTTTGTCCCAAGTAAAGCATTAGGCAAATGTATAAACCATGCAGGCTACAATAAAGTCATTGTCGCTGAGGGCAGTGCCAAGTATAATTTCATCATTTCACCGAGGTTCATGCCAGGGTAAACTACTCTATGTTAGATGTCTGCAAAATGCTATTTGCTGTCTTTATTATATTATTATTTTAAAACTTATCTATGCTGAGATTAGGCTCTTTCCGTGTGTCTGGTTTTGATGCTTACTGTCTGTGCGTGAGATGTCCTAAACCAAAATGCATTTGGAGAAAAAGCAGAGACTATCTAACGCTTACAGCCCTCTCCCAGTCTGTCTCTTACAATAAAACATAACTGGACTCCTCTTGTAATTAAAATTTTGTCAATAAGGAGAGACAGTCCAATCCACAAGTATTTGGATAGACATGCTGTGTCATTTCTGTTTGACTACTTTTATTTGTGGAATTGGGTCCACTGTAACACAATCATAAATAAAAAGAAGGAAAGAGAGCTGTTCTCCTATTAAAAATAAAGAAAAAAAGCCTTGGAAAAGAAGAGAGAGAATTACCATGATTTGTGGCAGAGACAATAGAGCATACAAACTCTTCTGAGCAAAGCGTGTTGACCTAGCCAACACATATAGCACTGTGTGCAGCCTTGGGAAATTACGTGTTTAGAAACAGACAGTATAGAGACATTAAAAAAATGCTTAGGGAAATGGGCTCCAATTGCAACTTGTGGTGCTGAGGTCTTTTCAGGACTGTTTTCCTCCCTCCCTCCCTGACACCACCCAAAAGCTCAAGCTCTGACTTTTTGTCAAGAAACTGACATACACCTACCCATCATTTAAAATTGTCAATTGTTCTCATGCTTATAAATAAATAAGATGAATTTCCAAAATAATTTAGGTCCTAGACAAGAGATCTTGAAAAGACTCTGAGTGTAGTTTGTGCCTTTAATTCTCCGTGTTGATCTTACTATTATTGAATATTTTGTCCTCTGGGAATTCTATTGGAGCTTTCTCTCTGTTCCCAGTTTTTTCCTGCATTCTCTGGCAATTGTTTTTAGATTGAAACCACTTCACTAGACAATTGCAACCTATGCATTTAAAATATATACTTTCCTGAATTAACTAATAAAATATATGAAAAATACAGGTAACCTTTAAGAAAGTTTGTGTGTTCTCATGAAATATCACTCAAAAAATATATTGATCAGGGAGAAAAGACAAGTCAGCAGCCTTCTCCTAATATATACGTTTGGAAATACTGTACCTTGCAGCTCCGACCTAAGCATTTTGATATTTTTCAATCAAGTCCAGATTAGACTCTGCATTGCACAATCCTGTCTCATCACCCAGTGTTCTCCAAAATCATCACTGCAGTTGTCAGTGTGAATCTCCTCTGGACTGTCTCTCGCAGCCTCAGGTGACCCTATTTCCCTCTCTTATTACGAACATGCCCCTTTCTATATGAGGTGTTTAGAATATGATCCTGTTCAGGGTGAAAGAATGGAATTAGGATGTTTTGTTTTTCTCCAGATGAAAAAGGTTTGTAGGCAAAATTAAAAAAAAAAATTAAAAGACAAGGAAAATTAACTCATATAGCTCATAATAGAATGAAAAGCCTAATTTGCTGTATGTAGGCCTTTGAGAATAAGCAGATGAAGGCATCAAACTGTAATTCTGTTCCATCCTACCCTAATCAACTCAAATTCTTCTAGAGTATCAGACCTGAGTTGGGAACTGATGAATGGAGGGGAGAATATTTTCTGTGTAAAGAGGGCTGTCTTTCCTTAGAAGAATTCACTGTCTTAAGTTGGCTGAGATATATTTAATACTGATATCACAAAATTAGACCTCTAAATATTTTTTATATTACATCTTTTAAAGTCTGCCAAACTAGTGAAGAGATTTTGTGTGCTTCAAATAGCACAAAAATTAAATGCAAGAGAAAACAAACATAACTTGTAATTTATATTGTAGCAATAAAGATTTGAACAAGAACAAAGTAACTGTCTAAAGATAGAAAAGGATTTATGTTGCATAAAAATGAATGCTTATATGTATCTTATTTGTCGTTTTGTTTTGATTTTTGTTTGGTTGGTTGGTTTGGGGTTTTGGGATATTTTTGCATTTGACACCCTGTAGATTCAAAATGTGTAATGTTTTCAGAACCACTTAACTTCTACCTATGTTCTTTGGGAAGCAATTCCAGTGGAAAAGCCTGGTTTGATTTTTTTTTTTTTTCAAATTTTTTTCAACCTCATTTTCATAAAAAGGGAAAATCCAACAATCCACCACATAGTCCAGAATTTAAATAGCAGAAATCTACCTCTTATGTGCTAGTCTGAGACCCCAAAATGAGAAAACTCTGAAATTTAATTTACATCTAGAAGTTTTTGAAAAAAAAAAGTCTGTCTTTTGACTGTCCATCTGATTTTATGGCACAAATTTTCCTGGTGGGATGTAACTCCATGTATTGAAGAAAGCTACATGCTAAACTTTATATAAAAAAAAAAACTTCTCTCAAGCTTTTGGTATGCAGATATTGCAAACAGATTCTCCTGCAAAGTGTAGCAACAGCTGGATACTCTTAGAATCTTTATCAAGATGTGTGCCTAACCCTTTTACAAAGTTGGGAATGCACAGACTTGATTACAGGAAAAAAGACATAGGATGAATAAAGTAAAAGGAAATCAGGAAATGAATACACCAGTGCTACATATACCATGCAGAGTTAAAACTACTTCCCAAGAAACCCTGAGAAACATGTGAGTGGTATTTCGTGTTTCCAGATCAAAGACAGTGATGCATGCTCTTTCCTTTTATTAACATGCTATGTTACAGGATGTGAAGGAAAACAGAGTCTGTATTTCAAGATGAATTTCTTAGCCAGGAAAAAGGGACAAATTTGTGTCAGTTAAATGCTGGCAGACATGTCCTGATCATATATGCCTGTATATTTCTGTCTTCAGATTTCAATCACTGTCAGTCACCAATGTGAGATACTCTTTCCAGATACAGGGGCAAAGGAGAATATTCCTTTTTTTTAGACTAATCAAAAAGATGCACTGAGAAACGATTTCTATATGAATCAAAACTGGCCAGAAAAATGGATGACAATTATTCCAATTATATCTAAGATAACATATTTGCAAACAAAATACATGCATTTATTTTCCCCATATATATCCACATTTCAGACGAAGCAGTTTGGATAGAGGTGACTAATACACACTCCAATTTAAACTACAGAAAACAATCCTGCTAATTTAATTGCATATGTCATAGAAACAGTTAGTGAAAAGCCAGGAAATTCACAGCATTCCCTGCCATTAAAAGAAAATTACTGGTGAGATTTTATCTTTCCCTAATAAATTTCAGTTAAGGCTTGATTATAATTAGATAGCCCAAGAGAATTCATTCCTGTTTTGCATGTGGCAGAACTGATCAAAATCCAAGAAGGGAATAAGCTTGAACAAAGGACTACACAATAAATATATGTGCAGTCAACTCTGGATTATCCATGGTTATCTCATCTGAACCAGTCAGTGCCTAGTGCCACATGAGTAATTAGCAGGCTTCACTATACTCCCTAGCTCTGCTCTTTCTGTTACTTCTTACTAATTCATTTTTTCTGGAGAGAAATTTCAAATTGTTCTGTATTTTCTGTCATTGTTTTTACACGGGTTGTTCCATTTTATACCCATCCATATTCCCCAGGATGACTGAATCGGCTGTTTCCTTCCCCATGTTATTTTAATTAGCTTTACTCTGGTTTAAAGTCTGATGGCAAACTGTTTCAGCAGTTAGAAGAGCCTAATTCTCAGCCATAGTTAGTTAGTTTTGTTTTCCTGAAAGTTGAATGGAGCCTTTCACACTAGATAAATGACAGTGGAGGGCTGAATTTTATCCATGCTGGTGAAGGATTACTGTGTGTTATAAGCCTTATTCTCATTCTTTCTAAATCAAGGCTAAATTCACTTAGGTCAAAGAAGGTAAAGAAAGATAGGCAAGAGAAACAGGACATCTACATATTTTTTCCTCTTCAATATCAAAAACTATGAGTCAGTTCATCATTACAAAAAAGATGGTGTGAAAATGAATAATGTTGGTGTGATGCACAACACAATCACATCACATCTGCTGAGAAAAACAGAAAAGGGAAAGTGGCAGCCAGCTGCCACTGCCAGACAGAGTCATTCCAAGGGCTATGCATCTGGATCCTGCAGCTGCCAGACTCATACTGACTGATTGCATCCAATCCTGGAGTAATCAGAGGTTAAGTAACAGAAGCAGCACCATCCCAGTGCAATCAGAAAAGATATAGTAGCTATTATTCATCAGTAAAAAATTATTTAGTCTGTTTTCTCCACTTTCATAAGATGTCTACTAACATGTGAGTATCTAAATCTCTAGAACTGAAAATGGTGAAGGATGTTTTTTTAATGGCCATTCTCTAAAATATCATACCTGTCCTTAACACAGCAATGTTGTGTATGATCGTGCTTTCTGGTTCAAATAAAATGAGTCCTCATTCGCTGACTGGCATAACTCCATTGTTAGAACTTGTCTGAACATATTCTCTCTCTCTTTCCCTCTCCTGATCATTTTCTTGTGTCCTAAAAAAATCTAATAAACCCCCACTTATTTCCAATCAGAAATCAACATTTTTCAACAGAAGCAATTGTTTCACATAAAAATAAAATTAAAAAAAATTAGTAAATATTGGGGATTTTTTTTCCCCAAAGTTCCATTTAATCAAGAACTAAAGCATAATAAACAGAAATAGTTTTTAAAAGACTATTCAATTCTTAGTTTACTCAGTGTAACTTCTGGTTTAGTGTGCAATGAAATCTGAATCAGACAATCAGAATGATTTTGGAGCTTTTTTTCCAGTGTACACTTATGCTACTATTTCAGAGCAGTTAGAGGCATTATATATGCGATTTTTAGGTTTCTCTTTCTTTTCTACATCAGTGTAGTTGCCTAAAAATATATATTAATCACAGCTGGTGACTATAAACATATTTTTAATAAAGAGTATGTATTTCTGCAATTTAAATATGCACACTGAAATATTGATTTATTTTTCTTCCCAACTGGGTAAGAAATATACAAGTGTTCTGAATGTGACTAAAACACACTCATACCAGTGAGTTGTAAGAGTTTGAAAGTTCTATGCATATTTTCAGTTGGGGTACATATTTCATTACCTTGAACAGTCAGAAGTCTCATCTAGGAATCAACATGAAAACACACAAGTACTGTAAGTTGGATAAAGGTAATAGTGAATTCTTTCTCTGAACAGCTATCAATAATTCCCAGACTTCATTTGAGTGGTTTAATATTTCTCAGTATGGTGCAACTGCAAGATCCTACTCTAAGGATTACAACTGTTCCATCCAAATGTCCTTGTAATCTTTGCAATGTTCCAAATTCATATAATTATGTCTACCATGTCCTCACATACGTACTGGATAAAATCGAGCATTTTTGAGTATTATTTACAAACTGTAAATAATTACATATGTAAATAACTACATATGTAAATCTTCAGGATGGCAACATAAAATTAGAAGAAGCACAATGTATTAGAGTCATAGAATCATAGAATATGCTGAGTTGGAAGGGACCCACAAGGATCATTGGGTCCAAACCCTGGCCCTGTACAGGACAGCCCCAAGAATCTCAGGCATGCCATGTGCCTGGGAGCTTTGTCCAAAAGCTTCTTGAACCCAGACAGGCTGGTGTTGTGACCACTTCCTTGACAGTGTCGAAGCTAAGAAAATAATACTAGGTATACACAGAGAATTTAAGGAAATTTAGCTAGTTATGCAGGTAGAAATTTAGAAATAGTTTCAGGCTGCTTTATGTACTGGTGTGGTTTGCTCAGTTCATTTCATTTCACTGGACTGTCTGATTACCCATACCCAAAATAATAATTAACCACTTTTATCTTCACCACATGCACTTGAGGTAGGGAAGCACTATCCTGATTTAATGACAAAGATGTATAAACTAAGTGAATTGCATCAGATCAATGCCCATATGTGATTAAAGGTTGGATTTCTATGATGTCTTCAGAATCTTAGATCAACAAGCTGGCTAGACTGGAAGATCATATTTTAGTACTTCAGAAAGTTTTTGCTTGGTGGTTTGGTTGCTAAGTTTAGCCATGTTCAGGTTGTTAATCCATAGCTTTATGAAGAATTGGTGGAGAGAATGAAAAATTCTACCTAGTGTGTCTAAAGGGGTATTCTAATATTTCTGGCTTTAAATCCCCTGAAAATCCTGCGATGTACAGTGCTAATATTTATTCCAGTTTAGCTAGAGGAGGAGTTAGAATGAATGACCATTTCACAAATTGTGTAACCAGAAAACAGTGTAGCAGTACCATGAAATACTACACAAAAGTGGGTACTGTTTGCTGCTGGACTGCTTGTACATTGGGTTGGGGAGTCTAAACTTGAGAACGGATATGGCAGCTAAAGTGATGCAGGAGTGAGTAATATGATCTACTTAATTATAGCTGCTAGGATTGAGCTATTCCATAAGTGCAATGTACACAGCAGATTATCTGGCCAATGCCTTTGCCATTGGCTGAGGGGGATTTTTTTTTGGCTAATTAAAGATCCTCAAGCAGTCTGGACTGTGAAATCAATAGCTAAAGGACCCTCACTTATTTCTAAACCATAATTCCTTGTAAAGAAACAACCAGGACCAAATATCCTTAAAGAGCAGACCAGTATTGTCCCAGGAGTATCACTTTTCAGTTCTCTGTGTTCATACTGGTATCAGAGCTATTTTATTAATCATGCCAAAACTATTTGCATACTTCATCTCCTACCAGACATCTATTTTTCCCTGTGTAAAAGCTGTGACCCTTTCAAAAGTTAAAGGACCAGAGGAAGTCAATATTGAGGATCTCCAGCAGCTTTTTCAAAGCAATAAAAGACACTCTCTGAGCAAACTGTCACAGTACGATATGAACACAGACAGAAATTAATAAAGTTGAAGACAGTAATGATCAAAATTATATCAGCTGCTGTAGCCTGAAACCAAATACTCTCAGCTACCTTTCCCAAAAATGCAACATGAAGCAAAATGTAGCTAGGTAGCTTCCATGTTTCCTGTCTCTTCAAAGGCCACCTGCTTAATCCCTCTGATTAACAGCACTTCTTCCCTGTATCAATGTTATATTCTTTCCTTCTTCCTTCTGATATTTGTTAGTTCCTGTGGCCCTGTTGCCTCAGAAAAATCATAAAAATGGAGATTATTTTGAAGGTATGTTTACTGAAGTAGAAATCAGCAGCTGGTTTTAGTTTTCATCAGCTATATATAAAGGCTATGTCTGGTTGTCAGAGATGGTGAAATATCCATTTCACATATCTCTTAAGCAGAATTTGACTCAGTGAATTTAGCAAGAATGTTTTACTTTTTCTTTTTTGGGAGGTTTCTTTTTGTTTCATTAATTACACATTGGAATTTACCACTTTCCCAAAGAAATACATCCTAAATTTTGTTTATGGTCAGAAGAATAACTGCAGAAATTATGTGTATGCAACAGAAATGCACCATGTTTGCAATGAGTTACATGTGCTTTGTGTCTTGAACAGAAATAGAGTTTTTTTCTCTTTATTTCACAGAAACTGATCCATCTAGGAGACAATAGGCTTGTTTCTTTCATGATTCATTCATTATCAACCCAATTGTTAAGTGTTTACAGTTGCAGATCTTTATTTAATACAGAAAAAGGAATGAAATTAGTCAGAAAAAAAAAACAAAAACAGATTGCATTCCAATTTCTCTTTCATATCCAGAGACTATTTTTCAGTTGTGTCTTTTATGTTTGGCTAGAGATCACATACACATTAAGTAGTAACAAAATGGTTAGTGATAAAAATGTGGAAGAGAAGATTTAAGAAAGAGAATAAGTCTAATTTATAAATGGGAGAAAGACAATTTTCATGATATTTCTTTTTAGAGCAAACTCTGTATTTTACAAGAATGTAGTAAGGACATTTTAGGATGGTTTTATTACTCTTTTAAGTCTTTTGGGCTAACAACAGTTCCAGGTCTATTAATTTAGTCCAGTTCTGGAGAATAATTTTATGCTTGTAACCCACCAGTGTCTTCAGACAGAAACATTAAACCAAAAACATGGTATGAAAAATCAATGGCTCTGTTGTAACAATACAAGTGCAAAATTCACATCCTATTTCTTTGGCAGAGGAGGGATTTCAGACTGGCTGGGAAGGACATCTGATCTGAACCAGATTTCCTTGCTGTTCAACATTCATAGAATGGGCTCACATCAAAAAATCTAATACTGCTTGATTACTTATTAGTTCATCAACCTGCTTTCATATTTATTTTTCCCCTAGTTGACTTTATTTCCATCATTATTCCCTTTAGCAAGGTTTGTTTCTTGGAACACAGGCATAGCTGACCAACAAGGACTACAGCTTAAACTAATCATCAAAGCTAACTGTAGCAAGTGATAGTCTCCCTGGTGTACAGCTTGCAAAAAGTTGGGAGTATCAAACATATTTTAGACCTTCAGCATCTATTGCTTTGTGAGTTTGCATTTTGTCAAAACTCACTTTAAAATTGGAAAAAATTTTTTCTTTTGGATTTGTATTATCCCAATCTTGTCTCCAAAGACAGTTTCAGGATTCAGGAGGGTATTTGTTGATTGTGCAGTAAACCTCAGAAAACATTAAAAAAGTCCAAACAAGCAAGAAAATCAAACTCATGGTAACTGGAGGATTGTGAAGAAAAATCCTTTTCATGCAATGCTTCAAGTATTTGTTATACTAATATTTCTCTAAAAAATATAACATGAACTTTTTAATGCTAATTATGAAGAGTCCAGGAAATTCATTTTTCCTTGTCTAAAGTGAGAGTTTTCTGGACATTTTCTGTTTCTTAAAAGCCTTCAGGACACATTGCAGGGAGTGTGATTTTTGGTTTGATTAGGTAAGACTGCACCTTTCAACAAAACTTGTTAGGTATGTATTAATACATTTGCCTTGAGGCATGTAAACATCCCACCTATTTCCTTTGCAATCTGAGCATTAACTGAAAAAGAAATAAACCATCCTTCAAGTGGAAAGAGGGCTGGATGTTTACTTGAAAGTAATATCTTCAGGGAACATTATGTATATGTAGCTTTCAATTCCTAAGTCAAATACTGTCTCACTTTTAATACATGTGGATAAACCCACTACTGAATCAAAGTAGTCATTAAATTTTGGGGGTTTCCTCATTTGATTGTAAATTAAATGTGATTGTAGAAGTGTGCTCCTTAATTGTAACTTTTGTAACTTGTAATTCCTGAAGCGTTTTGATAAACCAGTTTCCATGGTATGGGACCAGCTTAAGGCCAGTGCCTCTTCAAGCATTTGGTCCTGAATCGAGTATTTAGTTTGGTCGAATGCTAATAGGTGTAGTTCTGTTTGCCAGTTGATGAGCTTGCATTCCACAAGCAGAAACAGTGGAGAGAAAAAAGGAAAAAGAAGCCTCAACCAACTAAAGAAATGCCTTTTCCAAGACAAGAGAGATGAAAACCCACTTTAGAGTAAAAAGACTCATAAAAGCAAATTTATGATATCTGAACATTTTTAAGAGGGAATAATTTTAGGCTTACCTATATACAACAATGACAGATTGGAAAACATTTGATGTCTTTCCCAACAAAAGAAAGATCTAAGCCATATTTATGAAAATGCTGAATAGACTTTATATTCTCTTTTCTTGTTACATTCCAACCAAGTAATCGGGTTGGAATGTAACAAGAACATCAGCTATAACTAGGAATTTCATCAAAATCAACAGAATATACCTGAATTTGATTTTTCTTCATATATTTTCATGAATGGGACTGGTTTAATGAGTCCTAAACAAAAATATGCTGGAAGGAAGCTAAAATATAGCTCTCTGAATCATAGATTAGGTTTAGCAATCCAATTTATAAATTTGTTCATTCTTCCCTCAGCATTACAGAAAATAGCAGCTCACTTTGCTTTTCTTTTAATTTAGAGATTTCTAATTAGGCACTAATTTAGTTGTTTGGGCAATAAAATAACTGTCTGATTAAAAATGTTTTAAGCATGTTCAGAACAATTTGTGATGAAATACATTATTTCTCCACGTATTCTGAACAATACTTAGAGGTTAACTGTATGCTTTCACAGTCATAAATGTTGACCTCAGTTTCTATGTGAAAAGTTTAAATACAGTATCAGCTACATGTTCTTAAAATATCTATTAATTACAAAATGTCTACTAAATATCAAATAAACAACAGCCAGTGAATCTCCTTAAATTTTTTAGCAGTCTTAAAACTTTTTAACTTTTACACCATGAAAAAACCCCACTGTTTAGAAACCATGAATTGTATATAATTATCTTTGCATAGGTACAGTATTTTCTTGGGTGCCCAAATGTGTAAAAATTAGTAATATGAAAGGAAATAGCAGAATAGAATGAGCTTTAAAAAAATTAAGTCAAGCTCCTATACCTGTAAAAATTATGAAAATGGTGTAATTACTTGAAGGATAACATACCATGTTTGTATTTGTTTAAATAATATTTTGTATATGTCTCTAATTTTATTACTTTATATTAAGACTTTTTTAAAGTCACAGTTTCTCTTTTTATTTATGAAGCCTTAAATGAAGTTTAGTAATAATCAAAATATGTCTATTAATTTTTTTTCTGTGCTATTGATACTATGTAAAAATCAGCAAATGGAAGACACTGTTCCAGTACTACTAGTTTTTATGATTTCACTACAGCTTTATCCTTTTAAGGCTGAAAATCCTGAAAAGAATTTTCTCATCTTGCATTTTTATTAATTAATGATATAAGAATGCATTGCAATGACCTACTATATCTATATATCTCCGAAATGTATTTCTAATAGATAATTGTATGGGAAAGGAAGAGAGAAGGGAGGTTGGGTTCAGATTTTATTCTTTTTATTGTAATGAAAAGGGACTTCCTATTTTAGGAAGGACAATTGTGGTTTGAAGCCTGATCCTATATTATCTGTTTTCCCACAGAAATAATTTGAAAGTAATTGACTCTTGATAATTTAGGTTAAGAGAGAGTAATTCTCAAATGAATTCTGAAAACTGTCATATTTCAGGGGTTTGGCAAATAAAAGCTGGTAGAAGAATACTGCTCAGATATTAAGAAAGTCTTCTAAAATTCTGTGAAAATCCCATCCAGGTTTGTTAGGCACTTAAAGTAGATTTACAGTTTACAAATACTGCTAACATTAATTCTTTACTTCTTCTGGTATGTGCTTCAGACTAATTAATGTACACCTGAACAGCAGAAAAAATGCTATGGTGTTGAATTGGGCTTGGTGCCATGTTCACAATCACTTCTGTAACAGCAGCAAAAGATTGTCTGCTTTAGTTCCCAAGAGAAAGAAGAAAAGAATATCAAAGAAGCTCTGAAAACTGTATTTCACAAATTTCATAAGTAATACCCTCCGTTCCATGCCAATTACATCAACGTCAAATTTGCATCCAAATTCTTCTGAACTAATCAGGCTGGTTTTTCACCCAGCAATATTTTTGAAATTCAAATGATAGTGTCAGCTAATCCTGGTCATTCTGTTGCACATGTAAATATTATGCAAGCTTGACATCTCTACTAGTATCACACCTTGAGTGGCATTCTCCCCTCCCATGGGCTGGAAGGGACCCATCAGGTGGAAGCTTACTGTCAATACCATCTCTGTCATAAGAGCTTCCTCTGGTCGCAGCACTGCTCACTAGACTACTACATTACTAAGGCTTGTTTACCTCTGGGTACAAAATTCTGTCGGGTGTAAGAGCAAATTTCATATATACTCATGCTGAATGTTCTTCTGATGGTGACTTGTTTGCTAATGTGACATTCCATAAACATAGTTATTAGTTTAATACATTGTGGGCAAGTATCACACATAATCAATCATCAGCTTGTTTCAAGGTGACTGTGGACCTGTCTACTGTGCTCCTACGTCAAGTAGTTCTTTTTATTTTTTACTCTTTAAGTACTTGAAATCCGCTAAAGCCACAGCAAAATAGCAAAATTTACTTAGCATGCATGCACGCACAAGTTTCCTTTTATTTTATTTTTTTTTTTAATTAAGCACTCAGACCTACTTCAAACGTAGCACAAATATGCAAGTCAACTTTATGATTAATAGCTTCAGACTCAAATGTGCTTTTATTTTTGGTCTTCATGGATAATCTACTATTTCCACTGAGATTTTTTCAACAACTTTAGTTGTATATAAAGTTAATGAGCTTTTTCAATTAAATCTTCAGATATTTAGCCTTTGGATAACATTTAGTTGAACCAGGGTGTATCTAATTATGTTGGGTGAATTCTTAAGAGGCTCTGCATATACTTCATTCATAACAAGTATATTTTATGTTGTGTGCACGTACTGGCTTCAATTTAGACTGAATGCAAATCACCCTTGTGATGAAAACAGTGTTACCAATAGGTCTGAGGTTTCGAGAAATGACTGCACTAGCAAATGCCCTTGAGAACGTACAACATCAACCATTCTGAGTGGCATAGAAACCAGGGCTGTCATTAGGGTAAAAACTAAACAAAGGAAACAAGGCTGGGTAAAGATTTAAGAACATTGTCTAAACTGGGCAAAACATGTCAGAACAGCATATTGAAATATTACTGCTTGCTTATAGAAACTAGAAGTGAAACCATCAAAGGAATTAAACTAACCCCCCCAACATTTTAACATGACAAAAAAGAGGATGGGGGAAAACTGTGGTTTTCAAATTGTGTACTTTGGTCTAGATGTAATGTGGAGGAAACATGGCTTTACACACTTAATTTCCTAGGAAATATCTTCTGCTTTGGGAGTCCTTTGTTTCTAATTACTCTACCAGACTCCTGGGTGCAGAAATCATCACACAAGATAGTCTGACTAGACTAGAAGACTAGCACACGAGATCAAATTCTTGACTTTTATTCAGGGCAGACATTTAAACCTGTGTCACGGATAATAACCCTGTGATCTCTTAGAGTGTCCCATTCTTGAGTCACCACTTGCAGAAGAAGGCCTTAGAACTCAAACACCAAATGTGAGGGTATTTGCTGGAGCAAAGGGCTTGCCATAAGGAAAGAGTAAGATAAATACCTATCTAAGCAAATAATAAATAGTATTAAGCTACAACCTTCATCTCCAAACTGGGATTTTTAAAGATATTAAACCAAGGGACCTAGGTTGAGGAAATAACCTTTGTACAGGTTTCTGTTGCATTCTGATGCATGGATATTCAATTGGTATAGCAACAGCTTTGAATAACAACATTCCAAAACCCCAGCTCCCTTTGTAAATGTCTGTGTTTTAAACTCATAAGCACATATTTCTATGTATCTTTATCGAATGTTTCACGCAGATGGTTTTCTCAGCTCTGCTTTGTGCCTGTTTGCAGCTTGCTTAGAGGTTGGTTAGATACACTTAGCACACTCTGGGTAGTCTCTGACTTGTCTGGGCAAACATTTTGATGGGGCAACCTGTCAGTATAGAAAGGGAAATGTGCTGAAATTTTTTATCCTCCATAGAGAAAAGTTGATAAAAATGTATTACCTTCTGTCTTTTTCAAATTTTCTGAAGTTGACCGCTGGCAAAACTGGTAGATTCGACAGCTAAGACAGGCCAAGAAACGGAACAATGTGATTGTGCAGCATTTTTTCACAAGCACTCTTGTAAAAAAGAAATTAAAGGAAGGGAAATAAATTAAATGACCATAATTATGATCTGACTAAAAGAACTACCACTAAAGTGCCTGGTCTCATTTCTCTCTTCCACCCAATCCTGCTCTAGCAAAACCCTAGAGAAATTGTACTAGGATACAGTTCTGAAGTCAACACTTGTAATACAGCTTTGTGATACTACTGCAGTGAATGATTAAAGAAGAAATTGCTGTCTATGTGACTGAAGCCTCTGTCTAAATCAGAACAAATCTGACAGCTGTTTCTTCAAGATTATTCTAACAATATATCTGATCCAAGAAGAAAACACCACTTTTCTCGTCAGCAAGCGTTACATTAAGCGGAAATGTAGTAAAATTCTAACTGAACTTGCCAAAATTGTGAGAGTAAAGGTATTTGCCTTAGGAAGAAAAATATCCACCATGTTCTCAGCACTGAAGCATAAAATGGCTGTTTTCCTTCCATCTGAATTTCCTGTGGTTTCTGTTTTGTTTTACTAAAAACGAAGCAGAAAAAATCTTGTAGGCTAAAGAAGCACACTTTCATATTATTTCTTTTTAGAGGATATTTTGTACATAGCATAATCCAGATCCAATGTCATACTTCTCTTTTTTATCCATGGAATAAAAATAATGACTATAGATGACTTTTCATTGATAGGTTACAAAGCCATTTTTGCTTGGCAGACATAGTCACAACATAGTCATCTTCAGGGACTGCCCCACTGCACAGGAGATGTATTTGCCATGCAAAGTCCCATTCTGGACAGTTAGTTAATCCAGAGATAGCACTTGAGTTCACACTAGGTGCTAGAACCCAGGCTTGGGTGCTGGGAGGAAATGCGTTACATTAACTATATTTGAGAAGCCACAGTCTTAATTTGTATCTATAGACATAATCGCTGATTTGGCTTTTTGAAATGCTTCTTGTGACTTGATTGCTTTTAGTAGGTACTTGGCTTTAACTGCACTGGTAGCAGAAATACATTAAAACAACAAGCCAGTTGGAGCTACACAAAAATTGAAAAAGGTGCTTTCAGAACTTACCAAGATACCTTTGTCACCGGATTTTGGGCTCCTGTCCCAATGACTTCAGCTTGAAAGCATTAAAATGAGTTCCTTATACATGCTTTGCAGGTGAGGGTTTTTTTTTGTGTTTTAATTTGCTGCTTGATTTGCCCCAGGATTTTCAGGTGTTGCATGAAGGAGTAAAGAACAGAAAGTACCTCAGTTCTTGGTTGTCAGCCATTGGATAATGGCCACAGCATTATTAAACCATCCAAGCATGCTGGGTCTCAACCACAAAATTTAATTTTCCTTACTGCAGGGACTAATCAACTACCAGAGGCACTAAGTCCTGAGGAGAGTGTTTTTTATCTGTTTTTTTCTCTTTCAAAGACTGAAACACAGTTAATTTTACAGTTTCGTCTATCCTCAGGCTTACAAACAATGACAGAAATGCAGCTTGATGAGAAACAGATAAAAATTAGAAATTATGCTTACAGTATTACATAAATTAAAGAAAGATGAAAGGTTTAAATAATTAACAGCACCTCTATAAGTCAGATAGAAATACCCCAGATTATCTAAAGTAAACAGCAAAAAAGGAGTGAAAGGGGAATAAAGCAGGCTGAGCGCTATCTGCAGCTATCTCTTGCTTTATGTGAAACTGAGAAGGAAAGTTGGTTCTTAGTGTGATTGTTCATTTCCACAAAACCACCTCCTCTGACAAACAAAATTCACATTTTTAAGACTTCATGAGACATTTATAGTAAACACACATTTGTAGCTCAAATTTAGTATTCCAAGGAACTATTTGTCATGGATTCTCTGCGTAATAGTCCTTTAGCTCCTTAAGCAGTTGCTAAAATACTGGGTTTTTTTTTCAGGAAAGCTGTGTGTATGTTCTCCACCCTAGAAATGTGACTAGGCAATTGAACCATTTACATTTCATTTACTGAGAAGTATAGGGTTTCATACCAAGAAGGGAAAATTGTGAGGGAAGTAAAGACAGCAAGGAAACGAAAGAAATACTGTAGCTCAGCACAACCTTAATATAAATCTATATTGTTTTTAATCACAGAAACTGTTTCTTGGAGTTCTTCCAGGAAAGGGGAGCAGGGGGAAACTCCACAATGAAATAATGATACCTTAAAATCTACCAATACTGAAGATAAAGGCTGTACTATGAACATGTTAAATTTATCATAAAAAGATGGGTGCAAGGAGTAGTTCACATGACTAAGAGAGAATTCTTTCAAAATGACGGCTGTTTGGGCTTTATAGGAAACATTAGCTTAAAAGAAATTTGGAAATAGAAGAAAGTTCCAACCAAAGAAAACAATTATAAATATTCTTAATTGCCTGGAAATAATTTGTCATACAAAATTGGACTGAGATACATTTACACAAAAGCTTCAGATGCGTTGATGTTGTAATGTTTTTAGGAGCCCAGCATATTTTTGCACAGTGTTACAATAACACATTACGGAAAAGGATATGACTTTCACTTTTATCTTCTGCCTCCCTTTCTCACTCCATTCTCCTCCACTTTTTTGACTTCACTTCTCTTTTTTTTAATTTTTTTTTTTTTAATTTTGTAGGGCAGGGGGAGCATAAAATAACTGGAAGACACAGTAACTGCTACTCAGTGTATTTTATTATTTCAGGAATTCGTTCCAAGATGGGCTGCAATTACATTTAAAACTTGAGAATAATGGGCTATTGACATGTATATAGTTTTAGAAATATAAGGCCTCATTTTCTCAGCTGGAATTTCCCCACAATGTGCATTTGCATTACATTAGAGACGCTCTTTCTAAAAAGAGCATAGTGTATTCAGACATTTTGACATTATCTGGGTCAGAGGCAACATTTAAAAGCAATAGCCCTACATCTACTGTGAATCTCTTAGAAGCACACACAATGCATTAGCGAAAATGAGGGAAAAACTGAGAGGTTCTCCATATTAAGCTATAGTTTATGACATACCTGCCTGCACCAGACATTAATCTGCAGGAGATAGATTGTCGTGGTCATGGTCCCCTGCTCTACTCCAATTGCATATACATTACCTAAATTGAAATTTGCGTTTCTTCATACCATGTGCAGTTTGATGTCACCTAAATATGGTAGGATGCATAAACTAGTGGTTTTCACAGTGCATATAATCATCTCCATTTTCCATGTATTTACCTACACATATAGCAGCTGCGTGTTTTTTCTTCTGGCTTAACAATAAGGACTTTATTTTCCCTCAGCTTAACTGAGGTCTAGCTAGCTTGTCAGGCTCAAAATTGCATGGCAGTGGTTAAGTATATAAGGAACTCAGTACCTTTCTTGTTTCCAGAAGTGGCTAAGACATAACTAGAAAGGAATGCAGTTTTTCACCTGTTATAATTGTTTTATAAAGCCCTTACAATGTATTCTTTGTCATCTTCCAAGAATGGGTCATTTATGATGGTAATGCTTACACAAGTGTGTTATATGAATAGAAAGATCTGTGTAATTGGTGTGGTATTAGAAGTGAATACCCCAGAAGGTTGCACAAGATGTATTTAACTTCCTAATTTGCCTCTTGCAATATTTCCAGATATCAGATGTTTAATTTGTCCTTCATTTACGTATTCCATTCAAAATTAAAAGGGCTCCAAATTAGTACAACCCAATTGTAATCACTGAGATATTAAAACCAGAGTAAAATATAAAGGTTTATTCCTTTCTCTTCATGTCTCTTTTCCAATATTTCTCCTGACTCACATTTCCACCACCATCACAAATTTTCTCTTCAAATTCCCCTATTTTAATGTTATTCTTTTCCTTCCTTCTTAAAAATTGGACATTACCTTTGTTGTTCTCTTGGGTCTTGACTTTTTCTAAACCTGGCCAATCCCTAACACACAGTATATCTTTCCTATCACTTTTCCTGCTGCCTTCAGTTGTTTTTCACAGCCTCTCCGCTCTTCCTGTTTTCCTGTTCATTCTACTGTATCATTTTCTAGCCAGAAAACCTCAGATGTCAATTCCTTTACCTCTCTCCCTCTCATTTAATTGAACCTTGGATTTTCTTTGATAAACCAGTCCTTCTTGATTACCTCTCCCCACATCTCCTTTATGCTTGAATTTCTGGCTCTGGCTTCTCTAGAGCTATTGAGCCAAAAATCATCACAGAAAAAGCTTCTTTGTAGAACCACAGAAATGTGTCCAATAGCAGATGGCTGTCCCTTGACTCCTGGAAGAAAGAAAACCCTAAAATCAGCAGACTTGCAAGGAAGCTCTTATGATCCTGTAAGGATGACATCCCAGAAGACTGAAGCTTGTCATTCTTCCAGTTAGGTAAGGAGGCTAGATAAAACCTAGAAGAAAGGAGCATTTGGGGAGTCCTTTTCCCTGTCCAGTGTCAGGAGCTATCATTTTCCTTGCAGACTCTTCTTCAAAGTTCAGCTACTTCTCCTTTGTGTTTGTAACACACCTAGGCACAGGTATGTGCTTTTCTTCTGGTAGAAAAATCTGTTGGCTCCTAGGGCAGCAGAGAGGGAAGACTCTCTTACAAAGACATTGGGTTCCCTGCTCCACCAACACATGAGAGACTGTATCACAGTTTTTTTTTCACAAGGCAGAACAATCTTCACAGGTCTCTCCCTCCTAAGTGGAGAAGGTGTGGGAAAGTGGGAACAGATGGAGCAGTATTATTTTTTTCCACAGCAAGTAGGCAGTTTCTGTTCTTTTCCCCAAATTTAGCTAGCTGGCAACCACTGTACTTGTGAACAAGCATTCCTACTAACACATATGATTACTATGCTGTATCCCATTAGACAAGATAAAGTAGTTTCACTCTGCTCCACCATAAAATACCAACATATAGGCTACCAAGTTACGCCAGAAAGCACAAACTGTATCTGTTTTTCATCTCTTTTTCTTGCAGGTGATGTCAATACCTGGTGCCCCACCCAGGCCTGGGTGAAAATACAATGTGATTCTGTTAACAGTACTATTCACCCCAATGCCTCTGTGATAAAAATTAACTCCTTTAAAGAAGTTACTGATATTTTAAACATGATTTTATGGATTTAATACAGGACAACTAGTGTTTTAAATAGCAACTGTGGCTTAAAATATTATAGTGAGAAACAATAATACCTGAAGAAAGTGAAAATGCAAGGAATTGAGTGTTAGTGTCTAAAAAGCAGGGAATGAAGCAGGATATGACAGTGGTGAATAAACAGGCACTAAGTATTAAATTGGTTTTTTCTTGATAAAGTTCTTTTTTTCAGATTGAGAAGAAAGATAAAATACTTTATCATTGCTTTCAGGACTCTCTAAACCCAAAATGAAGTAGAAAGATCTGTTCATAAAATGTGTACAACAGAATTGGAGGGAAATTCCTTTGAAGCTATATAATATATTGTGTAAAGAGAAATTCTCTGATATTGGGATGAAGAAAATCCCAAACAACAAGGTTTTAAATTGCTGAAAGCAGCAGTAGCAGATGATTTTGGCAGCTGTATAGCAGGTAAAAGTATTTCAATATTTTTGTAGTGTAAGCAATTTTGCTTAATCAACAAGACTATTTGGGAAATTAATGTGATCTGACAAAAGAGAACTTGAGTTTTTTGTCACATGTACTGTCTGATACGGCAGTAAAAAGTCCTGATCAAGATTAAGCAACATATCACCAAAGATCTGTAAGTAGGATACTGTGGCCGGTCTGTTGTCTACTTCATGCCTGACTCAGTGCTCCAGGAAATATGGGCACAATTCCTTCATGTAATCTTGCTCCAGGAACAGATCTTGTTCCATTTAGCAATATGACCAACTATTCTTTTTTTGTCTAAAATTATTTCTTATGATCGGGTCCCTTTTGCTCTCAGATGTTGCTCAAGGTTTTCTGGCACTTTGGAGCTCATTTATGCTGGCTTTGGTTCATCTTCCTTTCTTCCTTAGCCCCTTCACTGCTTTATCTCATCTCACTGAGGCATTTTCTTTACAATAATCAGTTATTGCTTCTTTTAAAACTAGAAGCTACTTGCTCTATGTAGAAATCAAAAATTATGTCCTGATTATCCCTAAAGCATATTTATAATTTAAAACTCCTGGTAACATAGTTTAGGGCACAATAAATCATTTAATAATCAAGAAATAATTTAAAAATCAATAAATTTTGAGCTTTAAAGTTGTTGGCCAGTAAGGGAGCAAAAAACTTAGGAGACTAGTAAAAGAATAATTAACACTGGTAGACTTAGTTGCTGAAATTATTCCCCAGGGGTGAGTTGCAAGTAGTAGCTGCTAAGACCTTAAAAAAAGCAAAATGGGAAACTAAACTGATGTTATTGAATATATAGATATGAGTAAAAATCCATCAGTGCAAGAGTGTGTGGCAAATAAGTGTTCTGACAAGTTCACCTAAAATTCCTGTCTCAAGAAATACTATGCATTACCTAAAACCCCTGCTAGTGCAAGGGGATTTGATTTCCACTCATCTATTCCAACACCAACTTAACCACTGCAAAACTCACAAAAAGGCCCAAACAGGAATCTTGAATACCCATAAAGTGCATTTCAGTGCACTTTTATAAATAATAGATTTGGATCAAAGCGAAAGCCCAGACAGCATCTCAGCCACCCTCCATGAAGTCATAAGATGAATATTTATACTTACAAGTGTTGGTCTCATTGATTAAATGAAACCAAACATGACATATAAAGAACAATTATTTCAAAATAGGCAAGTCATGTCCTTCTTTAACAATGAAATGATTAGTCCAATGTAATTGGACTATATAAGGTCATTCACAACATAGTGGAATAAAAAGTACATGTTTCAGTCTGCTCCACATTCTGGAAGTGATTTCCTACAGACTCCTTCTTTAGGTGATAATGTTTTTAAATTAGATCTTTAAGAGAAAATTTTATCTTCCAGACTCTGTAAGCACTGCACACTATGTCTTTAAATTGTGTTACAGAAGGGAAATAAAACCAGATAGGAACAAGAAAGTAGGTCTGTTGTTGGTTTTGTTTGTTTGTTTGTTTTTAAAAAAAAGGTGTAAAAGCCTTTGTTTACAACTTATATTTGAAGGACTAACATCAGAAGAGGTCTTGAGCCAAATATGATGATTTGGGTGTAGATAATTTCAGTGAGCAGAAAGCTAGTGATCTGGAACAAGAACTGGAACCAGGCTACAGCACCAAGCTTGGAGTATGCTGGTAACCCACAACAGGACCTGAATCAGACAAAGGATGCCAGGCTACACTTAAGAGAGAGGTGCCAAGAAGCAGGTGTCCTTAGGATATGAGTTTGTTAGATATAGGATTATCTTAAGTTTGAGACCAGATGGAGAAATAAGGGTTTTAGATGTGAAGCTAAGACAAAGTACTAGAATTTCCTTGTTTTGGAGATGTTAGCTTTTGGAGTTCACTCACTGTAGTAGTGCAAGAACAGGAATTGAAACTGCCCACCTGACTTAATGATCTGTCAGGAACTACATTAGTATTTGTCTGGTTCCTGAAGGATGCCCATGGCTGGATTTTACACCTTTATTAAAAGGTGTATTATTATACCTTCGGTGTTCTTTTTTCTCCATTTATTTTTACTGCAGAGTCTGCATTTGGAAAATGCGAAACAACAGCAGATCAGTCTCTGTACATCTAAGGATTTTACTCACTAGTCTTAAAATTATACATAGGCCATGCCTAGCTAAACCCTGTAAAGATTCATTATCATTTCTAATTTATTCTTTTTATAATGGAAGGAAATTGATGTGAAAAATTAGACATATTAGATATACCTGGCAACCAAACAGCCAAATTAGCAAAATTCACAATTACTGGTTTTATTACTGTTTTTTTGTCCTTTTCTATCTGTGCATTAGCTACCCTGCTTGTCCAACAGTGGAGATAAAGTATGTATCCTGGAAAACAGCCATCTACATGCTACCTGTGAACAGTCTGAAAAAAAACATAGAATCAGTGGGTCATTTTGAGCCTTTCTCCATGAGTTTCTGGTAGCTCTAGATCTCATCCTTTGCCATCTATGATATACCCCAGAAAACTTGCCATCTCTGTGTCACCTGGAGGACACACCTTTGCATAACTTCATTTCTATCCCCTACCTCCCCCACTCTGCATTTTATTATTTGGAAAAAAAGCAAAATATTTATGATGTTCTATGAAGCTCAGCTTGCATCCAGTTCTCATTTCCCCAAAGGAGAACTCAGTTTTCATATGTAAATAAGCCTACATCTTCAATTAAAGCATCATTTTGTTGAGGGCATGGAAAGCCAAGGTGGGGCCAGGGGAAAAATTGCCACAAGATGTTTTTATGTTTTCAACGAACATACACAAAACTGGCATATGCTTCTAAGCAGATTTTGTCTCAAAAGAACACTGTGTTTGTTATTAAAGACAGGGGGATTTGCAGCCCTAACCACATCATCAAAGTCTTATGGAGTCCAACAACATGAAAAAAGAAGTATGGATCAGCTAGAAACAGAGAATATCCGTACAGACATGCAATCAGAAAATGTGATTGAAACACAAAAAACAAAACAGGCAGAAAATGACAGAAATGTACAAATGAGTTTGAGTTAAGGTGATGTGAACTCAAAAAGACAGGCATTTTTATTTCTGAAATAGTAGTAATCTGGGTAACAAGAGCTGTTATGTAGTTTATGAAGACTAGCAAAATGCAAAATCTCAGGCCATCCTGGAATTAAGAGAAGTTGTCTTTATTCTTTTCCACCAGACCAAATTTCACTCTGGTGTATTGAAAAATTCCTGTTCCAGTCTAGCATCTATGATTTCTTTTCTACTCCAGTTGTGGTTTTGGAACAATTATTTCTTTCTGTTTTGCCTGGCAATTACTTGCATTTTGCAAGCAATGTTGTATTTATTGCTATTAAAGAGATCTAAACCTTTGCTGCCGCTCTATTATGAAGACATTTTTTTCCACTAAAGCTTTTGTCTGGACTCATCTATTAACTATCTTTCATCCAGGCACCTAGATCACTGTTTCCCTAGTGGGCTAGGTTTTCTGAATAGAGAAGAACTTCTTTTCAGGCACTCTGTTTGTCTATCTTGCCATTAATGGGAAGGTGAGTGGGAGGTAAGTCTTCACCCATCCCAGCCCTCTCAGCTGCAGCTGTCTACAGGCTATATAACATCACTACCTAATTTACCTTTTAGCAATAATTTTAATTTGGATGAAGTTCATATTTTTCATGAGTTATTAGCTAACTTCAAAAGCAATAACTTCACAGTCCCCTCAAGACATAAGGACTGTTACACAATTACAGAGCTATCACAGAGGACACAAGGTATTTAACAACTGGCATCTCCTAAGGTAATTTTGTACATAATTTTTCTTCAGGATAAATCTTGACAGTGAGTAATTCACAGTATGCATGTCCTTAGGAATAAATAGTTTCTCCTTTTCTATAGGCAGAATAGCCTATGGGAGGGGTTAACAGTAATCAGCAAAGAATTGTTCCATTGGGGAATGATTGTAAACAGTAAGAACTTCCATTGCTTTCCATACTGTAATTACTGTTTTTTTCAAGAGAGCAGTTTGGCAATCCTGAAACTTTAGCCTTTATTTATAGTTATAAATCAGAAAAACATCCCCTTATGTTGACAGTTGCTGTATAAAATCTGTTTCTTGCAAGTTTTTAAGTGGTCCAGTGTAAGAAATTTAAGAAATTGCAGGACACATAAATTTAAGGTTTTTATACTCAAGTCAATGACTTGCTTTTAACATAATGCAGACAGGATACTGAAGTGTCAAGGTTAAAGGTAACAGAGCATAGTAGAAATGATTTTAATTTTTCCTTCTTCAGCCTGAGACAATAACACAGAGACATTTACATTTAATGTGACAAAAACACTTTTAAATACTTACTTGAAAGATCAGAAATAATTCAGACATATACAATATTTTTGCATGAATTTGCAAGTGGACTATCAGTGCTCTAATGCAGATTTATTAAAGAAGCCACAGAATTTCCATGTTGCAGGGGTCAGAAACTGCTCAGTAGTTAAGACCTCAAAATGATGCTACCAAAGGATTAGCGGTCAACATGGGCTTTCAGTGAGTTGTGTTCACATCGATAACACTTTCCCAAATGAGAATTCAGAGCACTAGAAATATCGCATACTTCCTTTCTGGTATTCTGTGTCCCTAAATTATCATTGTGATTAAAGATATTAAAGAGAATGATGATGAGGATAATCCACCTGTGGAAACAAACAAGATTTTTCTTCCAAAAGTAGTGGAAGAGTTTGCGGGGTATGTGAGTCTTCACAGTCAGCAAGCATGTTATTATTAATATCTCACTCTTCATTACACTTGAATTTCTAGCTATCTATTAACAGCTGGATATTCATTATGTAAATCTGAATGGTGGCTCTGTTCTTTCCATTTCTCTTTGTTTTTGTAATTGGCCAAAATCTGGCAACACAAACCTGTAACAATCTACCAACACTTCAGTGACTTCTGAGATTTTTTTTAAATATAAGAAAAAAGTGATTTCACATCCACTACACACGCGGTTCACATACGTTACATATTGCATCAAAAAAAAACTTCTCATTGCTTGAGGGCAGCGTGGAGACATGGAAACCTTTATTCCTTGTTGGAATAATACATTCACAAAAATAAAGAGAAATGAATCTGTTTGTGTCCTTCCATCAGAGTCTTCTGACATGTCAGTGTGACCACCGCCCTGGGCCCAGAGTTATGAAGTCCGGTCAGGGCCATCCCCATGTCCTGCTGGTGGTTGTGGGACTGACCCTGATGGGACCTTAGCTGACCCACATACAGACACCATGGGTTCTGGCCCTACGGCCAGAATGGCCTCATCCACCATTGTGTCCCATGGAACTCATTTGTCAGGGACTTTGTCCAAAAAGGGTCCAGGACACAGTAGCAGGTCACAGCTCCATAGGTTGACCTTAACCCATTGCAACCCGAGCAACCCCTTCCCCTCCATTCAGCAAATGTTTTAATGAGGATCTGGTGAAGGAAACAAGGTTTAAACAGACAGGCAAGCCTAATCTTCAATTCTGTGCAGTGCCTTACCTGTATGACAGACCCTAGCCCATCCTCAGCAGTAATGTTCTGCCCCTCCAGTATGGCCGCTGGGTGTCCCCTCAGAGAGAGGGCAAAGACCCCTGGCCCAGGCCCCAGGCTCACTGTTCACTGCTCTGGAACAGCATTTTGGAAACAGCAATCTCCCAGCCATTGCTGAGACTCCCTTGCTAGAGCCTCAGTTAGTCACCAAGGGCACTGCCTGGTTCATGGAGCTGGTTATGGGAATGGGCTAGGAGGAAGAAAGACCTTGCAGCCCACTAAGTGCTATCACTGAGAGTCTCCATTTCCAGATGGCCAGGGTAGAGCTGCATGGAGCTTGTGAGAATTCCTGAACCTGTTACTTTGGAGACATACCTGATGGCATGCAAGAGCCAGAGCCCTTGGGGAAGCCCAGCCACAATTTCTTCTACTTACCACCCACAGAGGAAAATCTCTTGGAGGTGGGTACCACCCAACCTTACCCCACACCTCAGGAGTAGGGATGGGGGGGGGGGGGGGCGGGGGTGAGAACACCTTCTGCTGTGTGGAGAAATACCACTAGAACAACATTCCTGCCCAGACCACTGCAAAGGCTGTACTGTTGGGAGGCATCTGCACCAGCACCCTGCCACACAATACTCTTTGTCTCAAGCTTTTGGGACAGAAGTACTGTCTAATCCATTGTGCTTATTGTTTTGTGGCCTCCAAGTATATATGAATGTCCAGATACTTACTTGGCTACAACACACCTCAGCCAAGTAAATTGCTATGAGTGGAGATACTCTGCTTACAGTAAGGTGTGGGACCTGGACAGGCAGAGACACTTGTATATCCTCCTCTACACTGTTATCCTCAGACTGCCTTGGATGGAGGAACCGAACCCTATCACTGACTCTTGGCTGGGATCCTTGTGCTCATGTGTCTTTATCCCCAGCTCCTTATGGTGCCAGACCAGTTTTTCTGCTTTCTGACCCAGAAGAGTTCCTTTGCCCTCCAAGCTTTGTATTTAAAACCCATTCAGTGAAAATAGCAACTAAAATTAGATGATTGTCCTCTCACTATCACTCATTAAACAGACTCTTGGGTTTTGTCCTCTTTCCAAAGATAATTTACTTGTCACAAAATCACACCTTCAGATGTCAGTCTTCTCATTGAGAAAGACAGAGCTGAAAGATCTTGGAAAGTGAAGTGCCATTTCACTGTAAATGCTCCATAAAAACTGAGCTGCACAAAAGACATGACGGTGTTCTGACATTGTTGTACCCATGCTATTCTCAGTCTAGGGATATGGCAGGCTCTGAATGCTGAATTTTCTAGCATCTTTAAAGAATGAGGGTTATTTTTAAACTTGCAGTGGTGCAAATTTACCTCTCTTTCTCTTTGCCCAGTAACCTCGTGGCCAATTATTGAGGTCAAAGAGCTTATACACCTTTTGTCCCCTTCCATGAAAAGGTTAATGGACAGTTTTTATCTAGTTCTAGTGTTGCATGGTGACCACAGCAGAATCAGCCTTTAATCAGCATGTGCACTCCCAGTATTTAGCACTTGGTTTCCTGGGCACACCATATGTACAGACAGCTTTTTGAACCTTAGATAGAGATCATTTACAGAACAGTTTCTCTGAAATTTTCAAAATTCTTAGATAGTTTGCAAAAGAATAAAAATACAGAATATTTGAGTTGAATATTGATATGAACCTGTATGTATTTACAACCCAATACTTGCAGCATGTTTCACTGTTTTTTCCAGGTAGCATCAATATTCAATCAAATGAGAACTTAATGGTCAGCCTCTTTGAATCTCACCATTTCCATGAGGTAAGTCTCTAAATGGTAAGAAATGGTTCTTTTACACATTTCCATGAGGTTATATGTTTTCTTCAACACATCCTCTGTTTTTTTAATTATCCTTTCCACTCTGGAAGTAATTTTCTTTTCAAAACCACTAGAGCCAATTCTGTATGATGTCCCTTAGTAGCACACCTAGAACTGAAATTGTACTACAGCCATCAAGAAGTAAATTTGTGATACACTCATAGCTGGCATTATTTGTTGCATGAACACTAGACTTAGACAAAGCAAAAAGATGGCCAAATATTTAAAACACACAGAATAGGCAGGAAAATAACATCACAGATCTAGAGCTGATATGTATGTTTATGGAAACTCCAGGTGAAAATCTGATGCAGATTATGTAATTACTAGGTATCTAGTTATGTGCAACTGGTTGATATTCCTACTCTAAACACATACACAAAAATAATTCCATATTTTCTATTATAAAATTCCATGCGAGCAAAATGATTAATTGTTCTCTAGTCTCACTGCTATCTAAATTTTGGTAAAGCAGAATTTATCCTCAGAAACTAGTGTGCTCTCTGATTTTTTCTGAATAAAAAATGATTGAAATTGATTTGAACAGTTTTCTTCGCTGCAGAAAAACCAAAACCATTTTGTTCTGGACAGATTCTGAATATGGTACTATCATTTCTTCCCCTCTGGCTAGGAAAAAAACTCATTAGGAACTAAGAATTGTTACAGGATCTTAACAAAGCTGAAGTTTCTGTGATCAATGTATTTATTACAAAGAATAAATTCATTTAATGACCATGCAAATTATCTTCTTTTTTTCACATTTTATTTTATACTCAGATGGTGTATCAAGTAGAGCAAGTCTAAACCCTTCCTCTTTATTTTTGTCTTCATAGTAACAGATACAAAAAGAACTCTTCATCTGGAAATCTGTTATACTTTAAGAAAAATATATCAATTCTGTTTTGTTTCCTCACAGAATCCTACAGTTCATGCTCTTGTAACACAGAAATTTATTGTACTGTCCATTTGCATTGTATTCTGAGGGTCTGATCCAACTCGTGTGTAACTCTACAAGAATTCTTCCACAGGATGCACTGGAGTACAAAACTACCACAAAACTAGATCCAAACATTCCCAAGCATTAAAAAACTTTGGAACTTTTTCCAAATATTTGACTCAAGTCCATCTGCAGTTAAGCTACAAAGTAATGTCTTGGTTTCATCTTAGACTTCAGTGTGCATTCTAATTATGCAAAATTTTAGCAAAGAAAATTAGGCTAATAATGACATATAAGGAGCTGTTATTATGCCAAAGAAAATACTGCATGATTTTAATTGACAACTTATTTTAGAAAGCCTATTGATATGTTTTGACATCAGTGAATGCTTCATTCAAATTTTGTTGTATGGTTTATACTACTATTTCTATGATAACCAGTTAAATTTAGGAAGAAAATTACTATTGCTGTTCAGTTTTTAGTCTTTTTTTTTTTTTTCTTTAAAACTCAGCTCACGTTTAAGACATAAATACCCACCTTGCCAATTCTGCTCAGTTTTTTGAATAAGATCATTTTTAATTGCTCTGAGATGGAATTTATATCAATATGAAGAAGAGAGACTTGATCTATCTTTACTTCCACAAATCTTTATTCCCAAAAAACACATAATCTATGGATGGCTTAAAATCTTATACTCTGGAAGGTATACAAGCAGGTGAAACCTCTTTGAAATTTCACACTCCTTGAGCAGTTTGAATTTGATACTCTCAGAAAGTATGAATTCATTGAAAAAAACAGACATAAGTAAGTATTTACAAGACAAATTGAGTCTAGCTGTCACAGTTTTTAAATACTTACTTTTGCCAACAAACACAAATCTTTGACACAGAGAATAAGCATGTGGAGTGAGTAGGAGTGTTTTTCAGCCTGTTTTTGTTCTCATTCTGTTATTAAATGTTTGCAAATGACCATCAGGGTTTTTTTCTAAAATGAACCAGTAGGTCCTGTTAAAATAGCTTTCTACGGACATAATTTCACCCATGCATGTTTATATTTCTGAAAATGAAGGACTTCCAGTGATTTATGATACTGAATGTATTAAGAAAATCAATGTTATAAAAGTCCCTACTAAGGAAAAGGTTGTTGGCACTTTTTGCTTGTTAGGTTTTGGTTTCTGGTTTTTTTTTTTTTTTTGATAATCATTCTTTGTAGCCCATATTAGCTTCCTCACTAGAGGCCTCTCGCTTTCATCACCCATCAAGAGTTCAATCTGAGCAGCCATTTTAGATAAAATGGAATGAAAAAGGAGTGTTTGGCATCAAGCCATTGAATAAAGATTAAGGGCATTACCCTTATTCTGTCTATTTGCCACTAACAAAAATCTGTGGTTCTGCAGGTATTCCATGTAAAGAAAAGTATCTGTATCTGTTCCTGGTTTTATTTAAAAATTACTGAATCTACAGGAAAATAATTCCTTTTCACTTATAGAGAATGTCATTGCAAATCCAAAAATGTTTGGCATGTTTTTTGATTTGAAACCATTATAATTTTGAATTGCTATATATCTACCTTAGAACCCAAAGGCAGTTGAAATGTTGAACAAGTTTTGAAAAAACAGATTTTTCAAATACTGGGAAATATGTAAAATAATATTGTTGTATTCCTGGGTCTTCAAGAACAAAAAAGGGTAATTTTATTGTAAAGCAAGAATGCAAGAAATTGCCTTCATTGCAATGGTGAAGTTAGGATAGGCAGGGAAAATTAGAGAACTTTTGGAGAAAAATTAAAAAGCTTACTAGTTAGACACATGATAGAAGAACTGCAGAAAATACTTGCCTTGGTATTTTTTTTGAAAGAATTTAAATATGTAGAATACATATCTATCAAAACCTGATTAAATTAATTAATTTTACAATGCATCTGCTTTTTCTCACAACTCAATGTTCCACTTTCCCTCAGAAAACAAACAATTTTTTCAGTGTTAATAGATTAGGCTCAGTTAAATTCATATTCAGAGTTTGAGGGGTTTATCCAAATCAAACACCTAAACTTTTGAAGTTTCACTTCTCAATAAAGATAGGTGGTTCCTTCCAATAGCCAGGTGATCAGAGTACTGACACTGAGTGACACTGTTTCTTATTCTCATCTATAAAATTAGGATCATTACTCCTGCTTGAAAAATTAGGATCATTACTCCTACTTGATCTGATTTACTGATCAAATGTGCTTTTTAAGGATGCATTAAAAGAAAAAAAAAACCTGAACACCCAGATTCTGGGGAAAGACTAGAACCTTAATTGAAATGGTGCTGTCATTTAAAAATTACAATTATAATCAGCAACAAGCAAAAAGAAATAAACAATACAGTGATACATTTCACTTTCCATTCAGATTCAAATAATAGAAGTTTATCTTTCCTTTAAGGTATACAATTCTACCCTCAAAAACAGGAAAAAAATGAGTGTGTTTAGATAGTTTTTTGTTCTACTTAGATAAACAAAAAGAAGTTGAACGGTTGAAACAACAGAGTTAGTAGTCATGTATGTTTGTGGACCAATGACCTCTTGAAATTTCAAAATAATTTGAAAACACTGAGAAACAGCTGTTCAAAATACAACTAGTGAGCAAAAGAATTAGCAGGATCTTTCCAGTGCTATGCAGTCAATTCACTGACTATTGTGGAGAAAAAGAGAAAAAAGTGTGCTAGAATTAGGGCCTAGGCCACTTTACTGTGAAAATCCATGAAAATTCTAACCTTAGCATTAATATGTAAGGCGATTAGATATTTCAGCTATATTTTTTTTTCCAGTACAGTCAGGAAAAATATACATGGTTGCATGCAAATCCTACTAGTCATTTTAAGTCTGTTTTAGTAGCTAGTGGGAGCTAAGCAGTACCTTCCTTTTTAAGAACTCTTTGCAGAGGCCAGTAGCTGTCTTTGACTTAAAGGTATCACCGACCAAAAACCGTACAGTTATTTTCATAGTCGATCCTGAGATTCTGTCTTCCAAATATAGGTCTGGGTTTTTTCTCTGCTTAGACAGCAGACAAAAATATGCTTTCACATGATAGCTGAGAAGAGTTGTTTACTGTGTCTTAGCTGCTTCACTTAAATTCAGCCCAAAGTTTTGTAAGAATAAGATTACAGTAAGATGAAATCCACTGCTGTGTTGCCAAGAAGTGTGAAATTTTGGGTACCTGTGGCTACCAAAGAAAGAAAGTAGATGTGAAGGGAAACAGAACATTAAGAGATTACAGTATTTGGGACCAAAATATATGTGCTCCAAATTATAAAATTTACTTTGGGATAGGGGTCCAGTATCCAATTTGATAGAACTGTGGCTCGCTTGAGAAATTTCTTCAAAAATTTATAGCAGAGAAAGTGTGTATTTGAACATGGACAAACTTTTCTCTACAGGCATCTATTTTCATTCCTCTTGCCTGCAACACCTGTAGGGAAAAAATGCAAAACCCCCATATGTACCTGAGAACAAAATCACCTTCAAATACCAGGGAAAATAAATGTATGAGTAATAATGCACCTTATCTTTCAGGTTTTCTTTATGCACCGTTATTAAAAAAGTTTTGAATTTCAGTTGTCACTTCAATTAATGTATAAATCTGAAGTAGCACCATCTGAATTTGGCTTTGCCCCAGTTGAAACCACAATTACCATTCTATATATCTTGGTTTGCAGACATTCTGGCTTTGAAATTTTATGTCCTGTTTTTGTTCTCTTGTTTTGCTGCCAGACTCCCTATTTGCTTATATGGAACACCCACCCTCATTCCACTTCTTGTAATGATATGAAACGTGACAATTATTAGGTGCTGATGTAATGTCACGCACTGAGAAAAAACCACTAAATTTTAATATTTTAAAAGCAATGCAAATAATAGTAAGAGAATATAAATCAGATAGATGATCCTGTCCAAAATGTATGGAATCAGAATTGCATTTCTGACCAGTCACAAGTGTAAAGAAATTCACTGTAATATAGAAGGCTCCTAATGACAACAGCTATTATGAACTCTTTTCTCTCATGCCATACTCAATAATGAGTAAATGATTTGCAAGCTGCTTTGTTACCACACTGAAAAAATCCCAATAAGAAAGGATATTTTTTGAAAAGTGTTTGAACTGAAAATTTAAATAAATACTTTGTTATCGAAAATAGCTTTTTATCCTATGGAGGAACAGTCCTGTTGCAATTTACTAGAATATAAAGCAAGAAAATCTTAAAGACTTTCATTTCACATTTTAAAATGTGCCAGAATCTAATAATGACCTAATATTGTGTTTTACTTTGGAAACTGGGCCCTAGATGCTTGAGAATCCCATCTTGAAGGTACTTAGTGTTTCTTTGCTTACTCTCTAGCAACACAACATCCTCAAAAGCAAACGTGTTTGCTTCTACCATAAGAGATTTTTTTGTTATGCAGAGTTACTTAGTCTCATTATCATCATATTTAAGACAGTTTGAGCTTCTAGGATATATTTTGTTGCTATTATGTTTTTGATGTATTGTACTTAGAACCCATCCAAGAAGTGCATTCTTCATGTGAAGTTCATGAAGTACAACAGCACACAAAACAATAATACTGTAGTTCAGAGGCTAAGCAACTGCAAGCATACATACAGTCACATCATCCACAGGGCGCATTGTATTTCATTATTTGACCAACACAGATCATGAATATGGAAATATAAAGCAGAGAGATCATTTTCGTCTAGAGTGAAATGGAAAGGAATAATTAGAGCCCTTACTTTGCCAAATATTAATCTACAGCAAAAGGGTCAGCAAACTAAAGGGAAAAGAATGTAATTTTTCCATAAGCAACATGATACAGTATATGATATATTTACAGCAGGATGTGAATGTTTGAGGCTATAAGTTTGTAATGGGGAGATCATTTCTCCTTCTCCACTGATATAGTATTTCAAACAGTGGATTATAATTTTTGGATAGTGTTCAAAATGTACAAAATTCAAAGACCGATGGCATAAGTTCACTTCATCTGTGGTTTCATTTAATAGGCCCTGGATGTATACTTTTTTTTATATATAACTATAAGCTAGTTCAGTTTATAGAAAATGTACCCCATTTGCAGTTTTCTGACTTTACAAATGAGCTATTGTACTTTTGTTAGTGTGAGTGTCTTTGTGTATGTACTTCTCTATACAAAAATAAATACATATTTATCTCAGAACACTCATTGTCTTAAATTTTAATAATGAGCAATAACTGCAAAGTGTATACTGTTTCAAATGTTTTCCTGAGTGCTGCAGAAATAAAACCGGAGAAGTTATAGCAATGTTTAACAGAGATCAAGTGCGTAAAGATAGTGTTTCGTTTTGCTGTGACGATCCTTTGAAATATGTATTATCTTCAGTTTAAATGCTCCTAAAAAAACAAAAAACAAACAAACAAACAAACAAAAAAAACCCAAAAATAGAAGGATATTAGTTCAAGGATAAAAATGAAGAACAGAATGAGATGACTGTGTCTGATTCCTCTGGGCCTCATATCCATCATCTACACAGACTACACCTTTCGCATTTACTTCCCACCATATTTTGGAACAGAACACAAATGCACATCACTGCTTTTGGTGCTTGATCCAAATCTCACACACTCTGGAGAACTTCATCCAGGACACTTCCTGGAACCTTGCTCAAATAATTCTCTTCTCATGTTACAGTATGGCTTATGTTCCACATGGAAAAACATGGGACTTGCACTTGGAACAGACTTCAGTTTGGTTCCTAATGAGAACTCTTGACCTGTCAAAATTGCACATGCACACCCAAGACTAGATCTACAGGGCTTGAGAAGGTCACAGGATCATAGAAATGTTTGGGTTGGAAGGGACCTTAAACTGATATATTGTTCCAACACCACTGCCATGGGCAGAGACAACTTCCACTAAACCACGCAGTTGAGAGCTCCTTTTTATCTGGCCTTGAACACCTTCAGGGACAAGACAGCCATAATTTCTCCGGGCAACCTGTTTCAGTGCCTAATCATGCTCACAGTAATTTTTTTTTCCCTAAAATCTAATCTAAACATACTCTCTTTCAGTTTAAAGCCATCCCTCTTGTCCTGTCACTCCACAATCTTGTAAATAGTCCCTCTCCATCTAACTTGTAGACTCCCATTAGGTACTGGAAGGCCACAATTAGGTGACCTTCTCTTTTCCAGGCTGAGCAATCCCAATTCTCTTAGCCATTCCTCACAGCAGAGCTGCTCCATCCCGCTTATCAGCTTGGTGTACCTCCTCTAGACTTGCTCCAACAGGTCAATATTCTTTCGGTGCTCAGGATCATTCCAAAAAAATACATTGAAGATTTTTGCTTCTTGAGTCTCTATCCTGCCAACCATACACTCGAGAGGTGTGGAAAGAGAGGTTGTCACTGAAGACTGAAGCAAAAAGGTTGTTGAGCACCCCTTGGCCTTCATCACCCTATCCCTTCACAACCAAACTTCACCTCCATAGTCTTCCCTGGTCACCTGTCCTAGTTTCTGCTGCCTATATTTTTGCTTCTTTCCCTATAGTTTCACGGGCAGTTCCCTACTTGTCCAAGCCAGTCCTATATGTTAAGAAAGCCTCAATGTTTTACCATATGTGGCCAGGCTCGTATGCAGTGGTGTTTCACAGAAAACACAATAGATTTACCTATGTTTATTATCTTTTTTGAAAAGATCACAGACTTAGCTCTATTTATATTCAAACATTTTGGTACCTTTCTAAAAATCTCTAGCTATTGGAATAATTCTTTTGAGAGTATCAGTTTTTGTCAAAATAAGACTATTTCTCCCCAGGTTGTTAGAGTTGGAGGAAGCAGCTTGGAAACTTAGGGTAGGTATTTTGAAAATTCTACAATATCCACATCAATTTAATTAATTCAAGGACTGCTCACTTTTACTGACCAATGAATGTTCAGCCCGAGTTCATTGTTGATTTTTAAATTCTCTTTTGCACCACACAGTATTCTGTACAATTTTTATCCTGAGGCAGACTGTATGTTTCTTGTTGAGTCAGAGGAGTATTACCACTTTGAGGCAGTTCCTTAGCACTCTCCAAATGAGATGCCATTATAAAAATGAGTGACAGATGGAAATATTGACATGCCTGTATCTCAGAACTTAATTTCCTGGACATTTTGAAAAAGGAGAGTAAGAAGCAGTTGTATATTAAGTAAAAGCTTAAGAGAAGAAAATTCTTTGTCCCCAAAAATACAAAAGTGTTTTAATATGCCATATAAACTGAAAAAGTAGAATGATTTTCCTTTAGAATATACAGTCTGTATAATTGGAAAAGAATTTTTCAAGACTGTAGTGCTTCTAAACAGTAAGACAGTCATCAAGTTAGTTTCAACAATCTTTCCTGAGACAGGAAAAAAAAAAATACAGCTTCTGGCTCAAAATCATAGTATTTAGACCCTGGGAAGGATGGATTTTAAAGCAAAGCCACACAGAAACATTTATGTATGTTGATTTATTTTATTTGGTGTATTTTAACTCTGCCCAGTATGGCTTTAGCTTCTGCTTTTACTCTACAGGAAAACCAAACCAGAAAAGAAAATATTTTAGCTGACAATAGTAGGAATTCCTTAAAGGGTAAAAAACAGTAAAGATGCCCGAGTTCACAGCTCTGACAACAGTGACACACCTTTTCTCTAATATGTGGGAACAGTAATTGTTAAACGATTAGAAATCAAGGCTTTTAGCAAAGAATTTCAGAAAATTTTCCCACCTTCAGTCATGTGTATTTCAAGGTTTTGGGTTTTGCCTTCATAAAAAGATGTTTTATCTTTTTTCTTTTGACCTGGTGCTCCTTATGGTTAGTGAATGTATTTCCTCTTGAGGTATCCTAAAGGCTGCCAAGACCTCTCACAAAGTTTCTTGTGGAGCTCACTAATATGCAGCCTATCTGGTCTTAATGCTTTTTATAATTGATCTTGAGAAAAAGAACAGAGATATTTCACAAAATAATCAGAAGCCCATTGCATTAGTGTATTTACAAATGTAAATTCTTAGCACCTAATATTTCCTGATATGTATCTTATCAGACAGCAGTGTACTAAGGTCCTGAACCAGTGACATGGCACAGCAAAGACAGAGACTTGATCTGGGGAAACTGCTCTGTTCCCAGGCCCTGGGCTAATGGGGGTGGGAGTCTGTAAAAAGCACTTTGCTTGGGGGAAGGAGCAAGAGGCATTACGAAGCAGATGCTCTCAATCTCTAAAAGAAAGCTGCCATAATCAGTATACAGCATTCTCTCAGTCAATCCAAGGCTTTATGGGGGCGGGGGGAGAAGCTCAACAAAGTTCTTTTACCTCAGTGTATAAAAGTAAGAGAATTGTCAAACTGGATAGGCAGGAGTCTATCACACTAAAATTTATTATTCAAGTTTAAAGTAAAGCTTTGTTTAGGTTTAATGAAAGCAAGAGAATTTTAACAACAAAAGTACTGTTCTTTCTCTCTTTCTCTCCCTTTCCGCATTCAGTTCCTCTGCCCCTGCACCTGCTTCCAGTTTTGGCTTCTTGGCAGTGACGCTTAAAGAGACATCAGCTGGCAGTGGCAAACTGTTAAAAGGCTCCCTGCAACGCAGCTTTGCAAATGCCAGCCATTTATTCACTGGTGCATGCCAGCTTAACACAAGGTTTCTTTTCCCCTCCCTTCTCTGCTCTCAGGTTTCAGTTCCAAACAACAGTAAGCAGTCTGAGTCATGGCCTAGCTGCGTGAGTATCCATCAAATGTGGCCACTGTTATCTGTTGTCGCAATATTTTGATCCAAAGGGTGTTGCCTAGAATTTAAAGTATAGTGCTGTTTCTTTGCAAACATAGCTGTTGGACCACAACTTTTGTTTTATTTTACTGTTTTGTCCTTTTAAACAGATGGTAGGATAGCTAAGCTGCTAGACCCTGGAATTATTTTGTTGACTTTGTATCTTTCCTCTTTGGCTTTTCCAAGTCCATAAAGCTGCACTGAAAAAAAAGAAATACAGAAAAAAAAAAAAAAATGAAGACAAGGAAAGTAGTAAGGGGCTTAAGTATTCGATACAAGCTGACTGTTTCTATGCCGCCTTAGAGACCACGTTCACTCTGATCCCCTATGCTCCAGTGCAAATTCAGAGCTAGTAGCAACATGATATTTATTAGACTGACTCCAGAATACTACGTGTGGTAAGATAAACGATTCTCCCCAATAAGATATTTTTCATTTATTGCATCACTTCAGCAAAGACTGAGGAAGTGCCATAGATGTGCAAAAATTCCGCAGTATATTTAATTTGGAAATTTCAAGTTTATCTTTAATCTTTGTTGTCTGAAGTTTCTTTCTATGCCATCTAGGGAGATAAGGAATGTGATTTTCATAGTTTGAACTACTGAAGCTTTTTCCTGTATTCCAAGAGCTTTCTACAGGTAGTTCTGGGTCGGAAAGAGTTGTCTCGGTGCTGTTAGCATGGATAGATTAAAAAATAAAATTTCACTGCAGAAACATTTTGACATGGGACAGAAACCAGAAGCCCTATGGAACTTCTGATCTCATGTTCTCTTTCAATAAGATCTGAACCTATTCCCATTTGTCAAAAGATGTATATTGACTTTCGCTGAGACTGGGCAAAATCCTTCTGCAAAGGAGTTAGCAAGAGTAGTGTACCCTAATTTTGAGTCAATAAAAGGGGTGTTGCAAAAGGGTTACAATAAACCCACAAGGAATAATGCATTGTTGAGAGGGAGGTTGGGGAGAAAATAAAAAGCTCATGTAGCTGGCTCCAGTATGATCAGCAGCTCTATCACTCAGCCAGATTAACATTTCTTTATTAAGCTATGAAAAAGCTTTAAAATATATAATGTAGTCAAAGAACAAACACATTACTAGTCAATGGAAGAATAAAGCAAATGTATCCTAACACCTATTTATCCACATTTGTGTTTGAGAAAATATGAGTTTCTAAGATTGAGAAACCTAGCAGCCTACAAACCAGTTGTACTGGAAAATCCTGGCATGTGTTTTTTTTTGTGTTTTAACTCTGGATGGTAATGTTCATATGTCCACTGTAATATTTTAAGACATTTTCTCCCTATTTTATATAAAAATCAGTCATTAAACTTGGAGGCTTTGGGTTATACTATCAGGATGAAGGTCCATAAACAAAACAGCCAGCTTGCAGGCAAACAGCCATTGAGCTTTGGTAAGTATATTCACAGCGGAAACAAACATGGTCCTTGAATCAATGTAAGTGCTCTCTGCTGCCCAGAGCAGTAGTACAGAGTGATTTGATGTAAATTCATTCTTTAAAGGATCAACTGCCTCGGAGTAGAAATAAAAAAAAGAAAATAGAACAGCTTGGAAAAACAGGTTTTTATATGAAGCCTGAGAAACAAAGAATGGGTGAAAAAAAGCAAATTTAAACAGTTTTTATTATGAGGTGAAAAAGGTTTGAAGTTGTTAGGAGACAGCTACCTTCTGTTTGATTCATCCATATTCAGTGGGGGATAAAAGTATCTTTTCTGTAGACAAGAAAGATATCTGGCTCCATACCACTGAAAAACCTCCTAACCTGATTTTTGGCCAAGCGTTTGGGCTATGAGAATAGAGAGGTAGAATGAGATCAGTAAGTACACTCCTGCTTACAGCTCGGAACTTGAACCCAAATCCATTGTCTGTTTACCCTAAGATTACAAATGACTGAGACAAAGTATGCCGAAAACAAATGTTGGCAATCATATATATTTTTAGCCAAACAAGATGGAGAAGAAGGGCTCTAGCACTGTTTTAACTTATATGAGTTTCAGAGATCCAGCTGCTCAAAAATAGGCAGTAGTAAGTGTGACATACTCTTGGTTTTTGGAAAGTTTGTTTCATAAGGTAGATGAAGCAGATAGTTGTCTTGCTGACTCTGAAAAATAGGAATAGATTTCATAACAAAATATGTGCTTGGCTCAAGTTTGACTTTGTACCAGAAGAGCTTGGTGGCTGTTTGCTGTCCTAGATAAACCCCAAATAGTTTCCTGAACAGTGGATAGCTTTGGAAACTCAGAAGCATCACAGAAAACCTAAAGATTTGACTGAATTATTATGAAATATTGTCTCTATTCCATCTCAAAACAGCTTCAAATATTGAATGGAAATAAAGGCCTCTGAGCCTCCATAAACAGATGACCAGAAAAGAACTTCTGCAGGCCCCATGTGGGCTATGTTCCCCAAATTCACACTATTTTGACCTGTTCAGCCGTGTCTGCAGGAGGGTCTACATTCCTGACTGCTTCTGATCTCACAGTGAAAGAATGGCCCTTTGGCCCATGAGGCCCACAGATGAATTCACATCTATCTCAAATACCTCTGATTTTAGTAGTAATATAGCTTTCAAGAGCAGTGCATGACTTGCTTGCAGGCCTTAACTCGACACAATCAGAACAAATGCAGCAGTTTGGCTACCCCTGTTTGTTTTGTTTTGTTTTTTTTAATTAAAAATAAAGTAACACATTCTGAAATTCACCACTTATAATTGCTGGCTATACAATCAGTCATACTTAAAAAATCTCTGTCTAAAACAGCTGTAGTAGTATAGGCCTGAAAAGATGGCATTTTCTATCTAGTGAGTAATCTAGATGCTTTTATAGTAGCAAAGCAGAATACAAGTAAATGTAAAATCACCTTGGGTAGATAAGATGCATAAATTTTGTTAATGTCAGCTAATCTTAATAAAACTAACCACAATTTTTCTGATAAAATTTCCTAGACTTGAAAAGTCAAAAAAAGAGGAAGCAGTCAATTAAGGTTCCACTACCTGTATAGGATAAAGAATGGAAAAATCCACAAAGAAATATGAAATTATTAATAAATTTTAGAGACCACACAGGAAAAATCCAAGAAAAATGCAATGACAATGGAATGTTATTATCTGGTCTTCTGATTTGTGTCTCAAACTCTATGTATGGGATGTAGAATTATTTAACAGGAAAACAAAAATCAGGCAAGTGCATGTTAATTTGTATGTATATTACAAATTATTAGCAAAAGTTTTGAAAGACTTTTAAAAGACTCTCAGAACTTCCAATCTTCTCTCTTTTGTTGTTGAAGGTATTACCGCATTGTGTGAGACAGTTATCCAGGGTTTCTCATTTATTCATTTCAGTTAACATACAAAAATTAAAAATCAAATTTATTCTGATGGGTTTGGATATAATGAAAACTTGGGAAGGCATGTTGAATCTTTCAATCCTCAATTGTTGCATTAGGTGGAAGAAAAAGACAGAGAAGCCTATGCAAGAGTACCTTACAGAGTGACACTGAGTTCCTAAAATAATTATGAAGAGAGAGAATCTATAATAACAGCTAGCATTACTAGATAATAACACCTTAGATCTGAAAAGCAGCATGTAAGAAGAGTGGCATTTAAAGGAATCATAGCATATCAAATTAATCTTAATTTTTCACTGCTCAAAACCACAAGTCTTCATGCAGGTAAAATCTAAAAATATGTGGAAGGACAATGAAGGCTCAATTGAGTTCTTGGAAAAGTAGTATCAAGATGAGACATTATGAAAACTTAAAACCAGATACGTAACACTACCTTATTTTGTTAAATTAAAGAATAGAAAACAAAATTCTTTAAACAAGGAAAGAAAATTTTAATTAGATAGAATGTTTATCATCTTTTAGATGCTCAGCGAAGTGGTCTAACCTCTAAGAATTATGTACATTTCAGTGAAAATCGAATGAATGAGTTTTTTTTCTGTTTTTTTAATCAAATTATAGCATAAATCACAAATATTTTACCTAAAAACCACTATGGTTTGAATTCATATGTTGTGTTACTAGCTTCTCAAATGGAAGGCAGGGTTAACCAGGCACTGCTAAACAGCTGGTACATTTCAGCCCAGAGGTGGTTACACTGCAGAACAGACTTAAAACATAATGGTTTCTGCAAAGTTTATTTTTTAAATGGTGCTTTTAAGAAGGCTCATGAGAATATTCATATAGTAGTAGGTTTCCTTTCCAGGGACCTAGGTGGGTACCTTAAATGGGTACTAAATTGCTCAGAGAGTTTCGACAATATACACCACTAGTATTTGCACTCATTCAGAGCATGTTGATTAATCACATGCCAAATTTCAAGTAAAAACACATTGATTTAATTCCAAACATATTTATAATATTTAATTTGCATGTGCATTCCGTCTACATTGATAACTGCCCCACATTTACATAGTCCTTCATCTTGAAGGCCTTGAAGCAATTTATGGCTCCAGAACAAGTGGATCTAAGACGAGCCACACAAACAGATCTCCCGTTTTCCACATGCAGTTGAGGAGGGGGAAGGGTATCAGCCAGCTGTAGAGCATTGGATTTCGTCTCGGAGACTCTGAAGAACCCTGTACATAAGATATGATGGCCATGCATGGGAAGAGCATAATGAGAACCCACATTCCTTTCCTACTATATCAGTGGGGAATTCACAGCAGTTCAGACTGGCTGGGTCCCCAGATGCAGCCCTGCCTTGATTTTTACTGTGTCTTTTTTCCCCTTCCACTCAGACCTACTTTTACACTTGTGCTGCCAACCTGAAGGGCAGGCCAGACCATTCTTGTTCAAACTGCCACTAGTGTGCTGCAGCAAATCCACCAACTGTACTCCTCTCTGGCCAAAGGTAGGGCCACCTAAGAGACCAGGCCATTTCTAGAATCTTATTCTTCCTGGGAGAAAATCTAGGGATATGAAAAGCAGGACAAACAGCTTTCAGTAGCTCCCTCCAAGTCACCCTTCTTACATACCTGATCATGCTGGATGTTTTTAGTTTTCCAGACCAGTGACTGTAACCCTTAAAAAAATATGGAGTCTATCTGGCATTTTTAAATGGCCTCTGTAAAACCTTTCTTTGAACATGGCTGATTTCTCAAGGCATTTTTCATTCCTTTTGTTTTTTACTCCTCTGGGAAGTACCAGAGAATGCAAAATGATAACACTATGCTTGTTCTTGCAGTATTTTGAAAGAAAAATATGTAATTTTTTTTTTTTTTTTCCTAGGATACCAGAATAATCTCTCTTTATTAGGTGTTTCATGCAGATTTCTCAATTGTTTCTTTTTGTGTCAGGCATGGACAACTCTGTGTCTTATTTAAAATTTAGCTTTTAAGGACAGTTGAAAAAAATCAGTGTCAGTTCAGCAAGCAATTTTTTCATTTTTTCATGTAATTTCATTTTTTCATGTAATGAAAGTAATCTAGTACTCACTGACCAAATGTTTCTTCAACAAAAATCTCTTTTTGTCACTGAAAGTGGGTTGTTTTTCTGTGTTTATTACAATAATAAATACAATATTTTGAAAGGAAAGCAAACAAAAGATATTGGTGGAAAATAAACAAAACTAATCCATGTATAAAAGCTCCTTTTACTTTGGAGTGACTACCTGTCAAAGGTTTGACGTTGGCACAAGGCCAGTGTCCCTATAACGATATACTGTCCTTGGTATCTGTTGTGAGATGTGACCAAAAACAGAGCAAAACAGTTTCTAATTTAGAAAGCAAGAGAAAAACTTTATTACTAATAATAGGTAAAGAAAACACATACAGAAGAACATGGAAACTTTTAAAAAAAACACTCTTCCTCCCCCCCCCCCCCCCCCCCAGTTCTCAACTTAACAAAACAAACTGAAAATTCTTCATCACGTTACCACCTTTTAGATAATTAATCTTCAGTCTATTACCACCCTTCCGATAATCAGTACTCAGTTCGTTGAGGAGAGATAGGAGTCCTTCTTGCACCACATCGTGGCCTCTTCCTCCATGTCCGTGCTCTCACCACTGTGCATGGACCAGAGCTGTTTCTAGGGTTTCTCTTTTTAAAGATGCTTTGGTTAGTTCCAAGAAACGACAGCCTCTCAAATTTTGGGGACACTTCTCATCTCTGTTCACACTACTGTCTACTCTTGGCTCCAAGCCAATGCCTCTCCCCAGATACAGCTTCTATGTTATAGGAAAAAAAAATGAGTCCGTCTATGGCTATACAAAAGAGTCCAGCCAAAGCCACTCCATCATCTCTTCCCACTTAGGATTCTTTTCAGCATTCTTACTCCATCATCTTTGCTTAATTCTTTCTATCTTTCTTCTTCAAATTCAGGAGGATTAGCATTTATAAAGTTTCCATCATTTACGAAAAGGGTTAAAATCTTGGTCTTCGTTTCCCCAGAACTCTCACAGTATCTTTGCTGCTGGGCACTCTTCTCGCGCCACCCCCCCATACTCTTTCGGCCGTGCTGTCTAGTTGTTGATATCAAATTTCAAGGTGACGAAGATCACAGACACGGTTTTTTCTCAGTCTCTCTCTCCGGGGGGGGGAAAGGGGGGGAAAGGGAAAAGAAGGCTGTCTGCCACCCTTCCATCCTGCAGGATTTTCCTCTCCCCCTCAGTGCCCAAGGTTCCAGCCTACCTCGCCCAGGCCGCATGGCTTCCCCTCCCCCGCCCAGCCAGCCGCTGGGCAGGGGAGATCCCTCCGTCCTCAGGGACCGGAACCAAGAGAGAGCTTTCTGGGGAGCCCTCTGCTTTTAACCCCTTGTGTTCTCAGAGGCGGATCCTTGTCCTCAGTGGCCACACCAGGTGCCAGTCTTTAAACCTGAGCACTCATTGGTTTGACCACTGAAGTTCAGAAAAAACTCATTTTTTCCAAACTACGACACTACCTCACCATGAGCAGAGGCTTACAAAGCATCAGACTGGAATGAGGCTTAGAAGCTGGTATTTTCAGCATTTTTGATATGATCCTAGAAATATCTTCTTTGTTTATACAAGATAATGCTTCCAATTCAACAAATCTTGGGTTTCCTTTTTCCTCTTTCTTTACCTGATCAATGACTATCACCTCATAATATCTTTCAGTTTCATGTTCCCGTCACTGGCTGGATCATGCTACAGAATTCTGCATGCTCAGGAGATCTCCCAGCTAGAGATACTACCAGCAAGTGAGATGCCACTGTTCTTTGAATGTTTTGCTTATGCTAGATTTGGCAGATCAGAAACCTGTAAATAAGTATACTGTGGCACACAGTAGATGTGCCACAGTAGATGTGACAGCCATAGAAAGCAAGAAGGGTAATTTCATCATGAATTCTCCTTTATTTCCCTTACTTTCTTATTTCAATTGGATTTTTTTTCCTTCATTGCATGTAATCATGGTGTGCATATTGGTTTGTCTCTTGCATACACTCCTTACTGGTGAAGTTTTGGGTTTAGTGAGAGAAAAGTAAAATAGTTGACTTTATTTCCTGAATGTGTAAAGACTGATTGAAAATCCAGACATCAAGAGAAGAATTGTCACTGTCTTAAGCCAGTTCTGGAAAGGACAAGGTATGATATTTTGAACAGTCATTTCATATTTGCCATCACACTCAGGATCATATACTCTATTCACTCACGGCTTTGTTAGAATTGCCTGTGTAGAACATTCAGTGTAGGATGAAACTGCAGCAGAGCACAATAGAGGGCATTAAAGTACCCACAGTTGTTCTCTAGTAAAGAAATGTGCCTGTGTGAGGCTCCCCAGGTTTCTGACCAAAGAACCGAGGTATTCCTCACTGAGATTATCTGGAATGGGGTACATGCAATCTCTTTCAGAGGTGTCCTTCCAAATGTCACTGACATGAACTATAAGTCCAGAATCTGAAAAACCAGATGAGCAATAACTGTATTTTACGTTTATGGTGGGTTTAGATTATCCATAAAGTGCTCTTTTTTAATAAACATTGTCGTTTACACAGCAATGCCGTTTATCCAGAAGAAAACCTAGAATTAACCTTAAAATGAAAAAAAAAGCAAGGAAATGAAAACCAAATATACAGAACCTGAACAAACCATTATCTTCTATAAATGTGGATAGACTTCCATGAAAATTACTGATATATAAGCAGCAGAAACTTGGCTTTTTTAGCCTCATCTTACAGACAGATTGGGCAACTATTTAAGAAAATGTAACTGCTCATGAGAACAACTGAATTGCATTGTATTTGAGTAATACACACTCAGATTTTAAGGTCATTATCACTGGTAGCTGCAGAAAGTTCTCTTTCATACTTCTCAACTTACATAAAACTCCATGAATGGAAAAAACCCCAAAACAACTGGACGCAGGGAAGTAAGGAGAACAGCAATATGCTCTTTTCTGTGGCAGGCTGGAAAATACTCCTGACATCTGGTGTATCCAAGAATGAGAGTGTGGTTAAAGTCCCTGATCCTTCCAATCTCCACTTCTCCCTCCTGTTTCACCACTTATAGTATGGATTGCAGGTGCTTGCTAACTTTATTAGTTTGAAGATTTCCACCTATTTTTTCTTTTAATTTACCAAACATCCTAATTGGTGGGAGCCTTCATCCTTTCAAGACAAGACAGGTGTGCAAATTGGAGAAATCACAGCCAAACTCTGGCATATGCAGAAACAATGACTCACACATGCATTCTCTAACTGTTAATATACACACATTTTAATTTTATTTATTCTGTTTGTATGTACATTGGAGAGTGCCATCATTTCAGATGTAGAGAAAAGATGATGTGAAAAACTACTGAAAGGGATTCTAAGGGATAGTGGGGAGAAAAAGAACAAGGGGAAAAAAACCTCAAAGAAGATGGGGAGATATCCAGGAGACATGAGGAAAGGACAGTATCTCTGCATTGAGCTGACTACTCCAGGATAAGCTGGTGAAATGCCATGGCATCCCAGAGCAACACATTTTGTCTTTAGTACATCTTGGTTATAAGGATTTTCTTTTATTTTTCCTTTTACTTCTCCTTCCCACATCTATCTCCTTTGGATACTTTCCTTTAGCAAAGGAGTAGGCATATAATGACAATTTTCACACCATTCTTCAGCTTTTTCAAAAGGAAGGAATTTCTAAGAAATGGAAGCTTACATGCAGGCACAAACAGAATTGCATCTACTCCTTCCAGACTGAGAGGAGTAATTTCAGTTTCTAGCTTTACACACCCCAGTTACATCTCTATATCTTGTGCCTGAGTTCATTTCCATAGTTACTTTACTTAGGTTTCCACCACAGACATCATGAAATTCAGAACATTCAGTATGTAAAACCAAAATTACTCGGGTTTTCTCTCCTAAGGGCACCTTGCTCAGGTTGTGCACCTTGTTTATGTTCACCTTATTTCACAGTAAACAAGCACTGCTTCTCAGCTGAGATGACAGAATATTGATTGTCTTTTTATCTCTCCCTCATCCCTCTTCTGTCACATCCTCCTCTTCCTTCCTTTTTTCCCTTCTCTTTTACACTTGCCATAGGAAAGAAAGAAAAAAAAAGGAAACATTAAAAAAAGGACAGGTTCCTTTGGGATTCCATAAGTCTGTGTTGGCGGGACTCCCTGATTGTGGTGCAGGTGTGCAGGAGACCTCCTCCATGTCATCACCACAGCAACCTGCCTGTCTAATCTTCTGAATATAAAAAAGAAATAGACAGAGAAAAGCCATCCACCCCCTTTTACTCCATCCATGAGCCCAACAGAAGGATATCGTTTCCAAGCATTCCTCATAATTCCCCAGCCATTACCCAGGCAACAGCCACAAGGAGCTGGCAGGCCCTGTGGAGAGAAAGCAGTCCCTGTCTGGAATTCATTCTACCACCATCGCCAAACACCTCCCTCCCCCACCTCATGATTCTCTGTTCTTTGCCTTACACAAATGTTGCATGCACGTGCATGCACACACTCAGACTTGCACATGCAGAGCTTAGATCCTTGCATGTTGCTTCATACATTCCCCCCTTTGTAGCAGGTCAGATCAGGAGCACATGCATTTCATCACCCTTGACTTCACGTGACCTCCTGTTCCCAGAGTACACACAGGGAGAGGCCAACAGAATATTTCAAAGCTGTCATTGCTTGAATATTTATTCTAAACTGACCCCATGTCCCTTCTATTGTGTCTCTTTTAATGATTCACTGTTACCAATAGCAAGGTAAATGTTAGATCAAACTTTGTAAAGTTCAGCCTCTCATAGGAAAAAAATCTAAGTTTTACATTACACAGTATTGTTGAGCTCATATGGCTCAGCAGCCAGATACTATAATGATAGATACTTCAGAAATGCCAGCTGGGAACTCAACATAAGCATTTGGGAGCAGTTATAAAAAGAGGGTGTTGGAAACCTTTGAAGGTATTTAAATCTCTAGTCACCTTTCAGATGGGCTGTTCGGCTAAAAGTGTGTTTATTTTCTAGAGAAAGGATTGGTGAGAGACTATTCCTTATCAAAGCTCGTGGTTTAAAAAGCAGTCCCTCGCAGTTTCAGTTATGACAGCTGTTTCTGGGATATGAAGAGTTTTTCAGACTGTGGGCTCTCTATCCCCTGTATCCAGCAGTGAAAGCTCTCATTTGTCTTCCCACCATCATGTTGATGCAGCTGGGTTTGACGCTGCTTACCTCAGCATTTTTTTTTTTGTTAAAAGACAGAAGGCTTACTTGTGATCCCAGCCTTTTCCTATCATATGACACTCAGCTAGTGGTTTTGGTGACTTATTTACTGGCACTAACCCAGTAAAAACAAAAATGAACGTTCACAACTAATAAATTCTTGAGCCTAGATAGCTTCAGCTACATTAGTAGGATTACATCAAACTGTCCAGACTGATACCAGTGTTCCCTGGGTACCTGAAATCTAGCAAGTACAGTGGGGGTGTCTATTTCATCCTCACTTGAGCTGGTCTTTGATAATATAATGCATACGACAGCTAGGTGTACAGTGCTGGAAAGGGGTGTGCATAAAAAAAAGAAGTTATCTTCCCTCTTTCTTGTTTGATTTATTTGGACATTTCTAGTAAACTAAATAGTATAACAGTATAGACAGTCTGCAGAGCATAGTAGCATCAACTCTGCCAGAACTGGGAAGACTGGAAGAGAATTTCCATCTTTCTCAGCTGCAGTGAGGGTCACCATTTTACTGCAGATGAAAGGTTAGAAATGTTTAGCAAATGCAAATCTGTGCTGTACTCTACTGCATACAGGCCGAGGTCAGTTCCCTCTGTAACATTATAGGAAGTAAAAGCATTCCTTCAGTGTGCTGATGATAACATTGTTTAGCATTGCATTCTTCTTTCTGATCACTGTAACATCCTTACAGATCTGATGTATAACATTTCCATCAGTGACAGGGCTCTGCTCTCTAACCCTTTGACACTGCTCCCTTTAAAACCTTTTCACATTGCAGCTTAGTGGGGACAATGATGAGCAATTGTGCTTACAGCAAAGAGCATTTCTATTAACTATGAAATTGTCAACTCTCTTTGACAATAAACAGTCCAGAGTTTGGTAGTCTAGGATGTAGGGCTCCATGAGGCATGTGTTATTGTAAGACAGTTAATTTCATTGTATTATTAAGGAGTTACTTTCATTTAATAAGAAAGTAGCTACATGAAATGCATCACACAGCCTAGCTTTTTTGCTTTCCAGCACGGTTTACTACTTCCATCTTTCTGTCAAAAATAACTAAAATTACTTTACATGCTATTCAAGAACTGGCATACAAGAGACCTCTTCTCCATGCTAGGTAAAGACAGAGCAAAAGACCCACTGTTGCACAGAGGAACTCTTCCTTGTAGTCTTAGAATCTGCCTAGCAATGGACAAAATCTAAACATTAGTGCTGCTGCCACAGAAAGGAAAACATATGTGTCTAGCAAAATAATTGGGAGAAGAAATGAGGGTGTGCTTGGTGCTCAGCTGTGTCTTCTAGAACAGTATTGTTGTGTGTGGGTGGTACGTAGATTATATTTCCCTTTCACTGAAGGGAAAGTAGTGGAAGTACCCTACGTCTGACATATGCTCTTAATGAAAAATGTTTGATAAACCAGGCATTCTGCCACCCTATGACATCCACTTGCCAGAGCAAAACATAAAAGAGTTAAGAAGAGAGAAGGTATGATGAAAAGAAAGAAGTTTCTGCTGTTACGCTTGGCAGACAGGAGGCAGCAATTCAATGACAGTGCTGTCACAGGTTACATGCTTGACCCTGGTCACAACAAATCACTTAATATTGCATTGAGTCCATTTCTCATCTGCAAAGCAGGAACAATGCTTTTCCAGACATTTTTTTTTTTTTTTTTTTAATTTTTGAACATAAATTTAGTCTTTTGTTTATTTAAATTTCAGGAAATTGATTTGTGCTTCTATTCTACAACAGTGCCTCATAGATTGGAATTCTAATTTCCTATGTGATATTTACATAGGACAGATATTTCAAAATTTAAAATTAAGAAAATCTATTAAGCAGAAAAAAAATACTGTCCTGTAATTAAAAATACAGTATATTGAGAAAGACAGCTTTCTTCCATATGGTACAGTTAAAATCCTAACATCTTGCATGGTTTCCAGGAATCTGAAAAATTGGAGTAAAGGTACGAATTAAGTTACTGCAAAAGCAGAACTCAAAAATCTAAAATGAATCCATAGTAAATTATTTAGGATTACTGCTTAACTAAGCTTTTTCTTAAACTTCCTGAACTTACTTTCTTTTGTCTGTTTTAGTTTCACTCAGCATTTCATCTTTCTCTGGAAATCAGCTTCCTGGAGGAAAATCAGTGGTTTGTATTCTTTTAAGCAAAGGAAGATTAGTGATGTTTTAATAATCAAAGCAATAGAAAGGCATGTTCTCATCTCTGGAAATGATCTGTGTACAGGATGTTACCAGCGTGCCACTACACTTCTTAGGTGCTCAAAACTGTATGTTCCTCAAAGGAAAGGCTTTTTTTGATCTGATGAGTACAGCCACTTCAGACAAGCAGTACAGTTGTCTAAGGATAGAGTATGCTCTGATAAAAGAATTGGGGACAAAAGCTAACCCCAACTTCTCTTCAACATATATGGTCTGTGTAAATGTCAGCAAATTTGCTGACCACCACAGGTATCCCTCTTATCTGAAAAGAAATCAGCTCCCATACATTCAGTATCTGTCTCTGTTATTTTATTGTCAGTTTATAGCTCTGTTTTTTCTGGGTGTAGCAGCCCTACAACACTATCACAAAGGAGAGTCCTCATCCTACCTGTATACTCCTTTATGATTCATGACCTGAAAGACCACAGATTTGAAATCCTTCTTGCTTTTAATGAGGTAAAGAAAATAATGGTTCCTATAACACTATATATCCAGAAAAGAAGAAAACGTTATCTTCTTCTATAATCCATCATTCACTTGTTTTCAATTACATTTTATTAGACTATCTAGATAAAAGTGAAGACAGGAAATAAACCTGTTTAACAGCCATACCCTCATTAAGCAATAAGTCCGTAGGTTATAAGGTCAGGAGGAATCAATGTGTTCATCCAGGCTGACCTCCATTAGACTTCTCTAGAAGTCTTTGATTAATTGCAGAAGGACGTCTTCTTGAGCTGAGAATAGAGGATTATACTAAACAGTAACTTTTCCCTAAAAGTTCATCACTATCACTGTTCAACTGGAATACCAATTCTAACTCACATCCAACAGGTGTTTATTCATTGAAGGGAAAGAGGAAGCTTACAGTGCAATGGCACTGAATATAGCCACAATAACTCTCATAAAGCACATCTGCCTTTCAAAATTTTTTTGGAAGCAGACCTGCAGTTTTATGAATGCTTTGTTCTCCTGTTTTTTGCTCTCTTCTGCTGGAAGATAGCTCTCTTTACTTTCTGTCTTTTCTTAATGCCTTGACTAGATTTAGTTGAGAAACTAGATACAGTAATTCCTAAGTATGGGACCTAATCAAGAAAGGCTTCACTCAAGTCCAAATTCAGTGATACATCACAGGCCCAAATGAACTTCGTAAACCTTTCCATCTATAATAGCTTTCTTGGACTTAATCAGACCAGAAGGAAACTGCTTTATGGTGAACTTTGGAGGTAATTCCCTGCACTTAGAGAAATATTTACAATATCCCTGGTCAGCAGAACTTAAGTGACAAAAATGAAATAGTAGTACATTAAACTTTTCTGGTCCTTCTCTTCATACATTATGCTAGGAAGAAATATGCTTTAGATCTAGGTGTACTGAAACCAGCAGTGATTGAATCACTGCACTTAAATAAGTCGCTGCACCTAAATAAACACTGACAGTGTACTCCAAGAAGAACTATAATTCTGCACCTGCAATCATTGGAGGTCAATGAAATATCTGCACTGCCTGCAAGCTTTGTTTTCTGTCAATCACAGGCTGACAATAGTGCATTTCTGTCCTTAAGTGCTTATTCAGCAAAAACATACATATAGACAAGACACATTAGAGAGACTGGCAAAATGAAAAAATATGAGCAGAATTAAACGGAAAAAGCACCCCAAAACAGTACTACTTTATATTTACAAACTCACAATTAATTTCTTAACAAAACAAAACTATTTCGATAAGCAGAAGAGTCAGGATAGAAAATACATATTAATGTATGGCTATTAACGATACAAATTACCAAATACTGAAATAGGTAGCTCCTTCTTAAAAGGAACTATTTTTCCAGTATGCATAGTATGCAAAGTACAAATAGCATTTATTTAGTTTGCTAAGGAAAGAGTAGAGATTTCTTTCTCATGTATTTTATATATATATATATATATATATATATATATATATATATTGTGTGTGTGTGTGTGTATATGTATATGTATATATATGTATATGTATATGTATATATATATATATATATAAAATAAATAAAGTACTCAATGCTGAGAAATCTTTCTCATTTATCTTTTACTATGAAGTCTACAGATATGGGATGGTGCAATTATAGAGATAAAATCCTTTAGAAAATATCAAAGAAATACAGAAGAACTCCCTAACATCCGTCACACAACAATCCTCTGTTAAGATGTACATGCACTACATTTCTCAGTTACATTTTGCTGTGGGATACAGAATATGTGTCTAGTTAAGGGATGATTCAGACTTAAGGGGAATCCTATTAAGTTCTTAGGCCATTGCCAAAGAATTCCTGCGCAGTCTTGGATGTTTTACTTGATCTCTTTGAATACCACTTGTTTGATGGCATCGAGGAGGATAACAGACTAGGTCTCCCACCTTGACTCTGTCTTTCTTCATTAGACTATGAAGCCATCAGGAAGTTAATTTTGGATGGGTAATAAAAGAGAGCCCTGACCTTAATCAGGACTTCAAGACAAAAAGAGTAGCTCATGTTATTAATAGCATTGTTATTGTTAGTATAACATGGCATGCTTTGTTAGCTGGACACCACTGAACCATTACTTTGCCTGTGGAGACAAATACCTCTCCCCACAATTTCTGCCTATCCATATCAATTAAATATGAAAGATCAATATGAGTCAAAGGCTGGCAGATCTGTGAAGCTTCACCGAGAAATATAGTAAAGAGAAGTGTAGGCAATCCCTAAAAAGGTTCCTCAGTCCTTTAACAGAAAATACAGGTATACATTGAGCTAGACTTCCTATTGAAAGCTGTATTAAATATGTTACCCTACATTTTTACACTTCTTTTTCTAACCAGTCTCACCAAAGGAGATGAAATTGATTGTAGAGCTTGGAAGTTAACTTTTGTACCTGATCTGTGTGAGTCAGTGTGGATATTCCATGGGAGCAGATAAACATTAGTAAAAAAATTGCTAGGTTTACAAGATGGTGCAAAGATATAATTCTATTCCTCCTGTGTGAAAATTGCTATTGAAATATCTGTATGGATAATTAACAACATAAGGTATACCATGTACTAGCCCTAAGATCTAAATCTGTGAAGTCCAGAAAAAGGTTGAATTTTGGACCTGTCTCTCAAAGGAATTGAAATGTAGAGAACATAATAGTAGACCCAAGGTTAGCCAGTGTTTAGGGCTAAAAGATACAGTCAAGACTATGATTTTTTGAAAAAAAAAAAGAAAAAAAAAAAAAAAAAAAAAAAGAAGAAGAAAAGAAGTCTTTCTCATGAAATGTAAATATAATTTTCTGTGTTCATCCTTCCATCACCAGAAACACTTGCTAAGGCGCTCTAAATCTGTTGTTTTCAAAGTGTAACTCTTCACCAAAAGAAGTCAGGAAAAGGTGCTGTGCAGACATTTTCTCCAGCATTAGAGTACAACTACTAAATATTGAACCATACCTCTAAAACATTAGGTCAAGGCATATTCTTAAAGATTTTTATCTTTAGTCTTTTCTGATCATCATCCCTTGTAGTGAGTATTTGAAAAAAGCGGACATACACAAGATGTAATTTTTCCAAAATTGAACAATCCAGTGTACTTGGATCATGGAATAATCAATTTTCTGTGTATCTTTTCAGCAATAAAAAAGTACAAAACGTCTTAAAGGGCTAAATAATTCTTACTAATGCCCTCACACTTGCTGTAATGCAGTATGTTCTCCTGGTTTTCACTACGTCTAACCATATGAAGTCAGTGGCACATGTGCTGGCATAACATTCATTATCATTTCAAATATCCTACAACAGAGTAGTCTGATAAAAGGATTGGTCCTTGATTGTAGTTCCTGTTGTATTTGAACAGCAGCAAGAACCAATTTATTCTTTCTGTAACTAGTGCATTGACAACAAATATGAGAGTGGTACTGTAGCTCTCTCTGTAGTCAGAACTCATTTTCAATGTAATTGTCACTCCAAAATATCAGCAGAATTTAGGCAGCATAGCCTAAAAGCATACCTTGCTTTCCAACAGCTGCATCCTGGAATCCTTGCAACATCTTGTCCATGAAGAAGAGTAGCCATGAAAATCCATTTACTTCTGTTCACATACTGTTTCCTCCAATCCAGCAAAACATCTTTTGATTCAGAAAAACAAGCTAAGACTTTAAGTCTGTCACTTGTCTCAAATTTCCAAAGTGCATGTTCAGCTAGTCCTCATTAAAAATAAACAACAGTAATTTGTATTTATAAATATAAACCCTCATTTAGCTAGGAATTTCAATCATTTGAGCAAAAGCACAAAAGATATAAAATGTATGAGGTTATGTTCTTCTGTATCATGTAAATTTTATCAGCAACAGCATTTGATTCTGTTCATAGCAGTTTCCTTAGGCACTGTGGCATACAGTTCTCTCTGTTGTGAACTGAGTATGTATTTCAAAGTTGGGTTCTCAGAGAAAAAGTCTTTATGTCTAGACCAGGGAAACCAGATTTCCACCATTTATTAGAAATGGGAAGTAAGAACCTTACTGAGTTGTACTGATCAGAGAATCAAATCAAATAAAAGCAAGTGGGTGCTTGAATTCAGGTTAATAGATAAGGGCATTGAAGTTTCACAGTTTTTCAAATATACAAGCCAAATCTGTAAGAGAATATTCAAAACATTATCTGGAAATTACCAGACCCCAAAACTGATGCGATTTCTGAGTGCAAACTTCAAATGTAATATTGTCTCTTGTCCAGGCTTGGTGTGGAACATTTAATTTGAAAATATTTTCTTTGAATTTGTTATGAGTGTGATCTTTTTACTATTATGCAATGGGAGTTTGTGTTCATAGCCAACAAAAAAAATTGTGCTAAGTTTTCTCTTCATTACTTTTTTTGCTCCTAGCTCTCTTTATTTTCTTTGTGTTGAGTTATGCTTCTCGTCAGTCACCAGAAGCAGCACTAAAATAATACATTCTCAAAAAAAAATCAGGTAAAATAATAAAACATTCTCTACTAAAATAACCAACACCAGCAGGAGTGTTCATTAATTACATGTAAATGTGCATAGTAGTAAATCACAGCAGGGAGAAAAAAATTAAATAATCTCACCTACACTTTTAATTTAATACTCTATTAAATTAGAAGATGTTCCATAGGCAAGTTTATACATTTCTAACTTGTTTGATAGACTTTCTTTAATTATTACTGTAATATTATTTTTCTCTCATTTAAGTGACTTAAGAGATGGAAAAAGAAAATATTGCTGTGATCTTATTGTTCCTTTAAAACAATTTGCAAGTGAAATTGGATCATATTTTCTTCACAAAAGGTAGTAATTCAATGCTCCAGCTTCATCATGTGTTCCTTAGAACTGTTCTTCTAAAAATTGTAGTAGCAGAGTGGTAATTCTTTCCATGCTGGACAATTTGGAGCCCATCCTTGCTTCTGAGAGTGTGACAACCTTTGGAAGGATGCTGAGCTTACTAAACTTAAAGATAATATTTGGTGGGTTCTACAGGACTCATGTTTGGCAAGCAGAGTATAGTTTAAAATGTGGTGTTATTTTTGATCATATTTAAAAATATAATTCCCTGAAGATTAAAGGGTGCTGTGGCAGACAAGCCCTTGAAGTAGTACCCCTTTTGCAGAAGACTCAGTTTCTAAGAATGAGTTCTGTTTAACTAGTGTGGCAGTAACCCCTGTTTTGATTCTGATTTTTCATCTGTTTGCAATTTCCTGTGCTAGAATTGTACCTAAAAGAAAAAAAACAAACAAAAAACCAAAACCTAAAAAGCAAAACCAAAACCAAAACTACACAAAACAAACAAACAAACAAAAAAAATTAACAAATACCCAAACAAACAAACAAACGAAAAAAACAACCAAAAACAAAGAAATCCAAACAGACTCAAAGAAAAGGAAATGGGAATTTTTCATTCTTCTTGTGCTCACAGACCATGGGAAATTCAAAAGTCCTTTATTTACAATAAGTTTTACTTATCAACAACTAAAAAAATCAATCTTATCAACATTATTCCCATGCTAAATCGAAAACATTGTACCAATTACTAATAACATTAACTCTATCCCAGCTGAAAATTATCTTTTCCAGCCAGACTCTAAGGGTTGTGCAGAGGGGAGTAAGTTGTTTAGCTATTATTATTTGAACAGCTTTCAGGTCCACTGATGTACCGAGGTTAACAAGACAGTTCAACTAAAAATAGCCTTAAATACAAAGAGTGGGCTGTGGAATCCTGCCTTATAAAAAAAGGTGAAATGTCAAGAACTGGCTTGCACTGTGAAAGCCTAAGACATCACATGTCCAGAGCTATGTCAATTCAAACTATAATGTAGGATAAATAAAAGCACAATAGGAAAAAGTAACAACCTTAGCTTTGATTTTCTGGCTCCATCCTACGGCTCATAAGCAGAACTATTAAAGTTTAGGAACAGAAAAGAATGGATACAATCTGGTATTCCCTTTATAGTTCATTTTCACATATAGTTCACATGTAGCAAACAACTGAAAAATCTGTGCAAGAAAAATAAATGCTTTAGTAATGCACCTTATTCTGTGAAGCCCAAATACAGAGATATAAGATGATCCTTTTTGGGTCAACATAACTGCTATGTAAATCAATGTTACATTGTGTTCCAGTTGGAAGGGGCATTTGCATGTACATCTACATATTTTCAGAGCAGAAGTTCTCAGTTGGTTTCAACTCTTCATTGCACACACAGTAAGCATAGTCTCAACATAAATGCACACTAGATTAAAGTTCTCGGGAGTAGTTCAGATGTACTCACTTCTGCTAGGCTTTGGTCCTTCATAAAATCTTACATCCTCACTATCTATACATAGGGTATTATTCTCACCTATAAAACTGAAGATAACTTGTCCTCACAGAAAGCAAAAAAAAAGTTCTCTCCCACACTTTTTTGCTGTGGTTTCTGTTATTATTTGTTAAATATGCTGTCATGAAAATTTTGGAAAAACATCCCTGACATAAAAAAAAGGAAGAAATGCAAGATGTTGCTGTTTGCAATGCATCTTAACCTCAGAAACATGAAAGTTGACATTAGTTAAATATGTGTACTTGCTTCATAAATGTGCAAATCACTGGCATTTTAGCTTAGTCAAGGGGGGAATGGCAAAAGTGCAAACACAAGTGCAGCTCCTGAGGTAATGGTGAGAGTTCTCAGACAGTGCTTCTTATTGTATAGAGACACAAACTAACAAAATCTACTTCTTTTTGGTGGTTTGCTTTACAGCACATGATGACAATAATTTTCACAGACCTCCATAAAAACAGGAGGTATATCCTTCCCCCAAAGTCTGCACTTATAAACGTTATACTTCCTGTTCACTTCTGTGCTTCCATTTACTATGCCTGTAGAAGGTTTGAGAAGTAGTGAGTGTTTGTGTTAAATAAAAATTCTATCTTATTTCAGTTGCCCCAAATAATCATCACTTCTAACAAAACCATGAATCCAGCAGCTTCCAGGTTTTTTTAAGTATGTGGGGTGCATCACTTGAAACAATGAAACTTGGTTCTGGCTCTTGTATGTTAGACACAAGCATTCCACATCACAGCTTCTTCTATGGCAGTTACTTATCATGTTAAAAATTGTTCTACCCCAATCTTTTTCTCTGCTTCATTTCACCACTTCACAAAGCTTCCTGTTCAAGTGCCATCCAATCTTGTATTCTATTGCTAGCCCCCACACACTGTCCCCCAGACTGGATCAAAGTCTTGCTTTCAGCCACCCAGGTGCTACTTTGCTCACTCCACACTCAGCTCTTAGTAGCCCACCTCAGTCCCACTCCTGGGATATTTAGAGAGGGCCTGCTTACAGAGTCATAACTCCTGCTCTTTGCTACCACTCACCTCTTTTTTTACTATCCTTGAGGAATTTCAGATCCTTCTACCACTAATACTTGCACAAGGACTTATCACAGAACCCAGGATGGAGCCCAGAAATCTCCTGTAACTGTTCAGATGGGAAGAAAGAAGAGCGAGAAAGGTGATACTACATGGGACTGGCTCTTCTTCCATTTTATTCAACTATCAAGAGTATTTCCACTAAAATCACTTAAATTAAGTGAATCATACTTAACTCATACCATACTGAGTTTTGGGAGAGGTCATTCTCTTGCTTCCTCACTCCTGTATAGTGTGTATAACTGAATGTTCTTGCAGGCTCCATCAAACATTGCTCAGTAAGTGCTCTTCTCTCCCTGAAAGCTTTCTGTTGTTACTATCAGCACTCTTCTTTTCTTGATCATATGATAAAAATGGCACCCTCCTGGATGTAATGTATATTGATTTACCTATGGAAGATAGGAAAAAGGCAGCTAAGGAGTAATTTGTCACAGTAAACTGAGGCATAGGTATCAAATGACTAGTCTTTTAGACAGCTCTTGCCCTTTTTATTCTTTCCTAAGTTTCCTTCAGTTAAAATTCCTTCCAGAATTTTCTAAAGTATTGAAGCACATACAATGAACATGAAAAATAATGCTAAACAACAAAAACATTATTTCATTTTTTCAAAAAAACTCTTCATCCTTTACAATCTCATTGATAAAATGTTTCTTCTACCTTATGAATCTACTCATTCTCATAATTTCTGAGCCCACAGATTCTAACAATATTTCTCCTTTAAATTCCTAACTACAGTCAAAACACAAAGCTTAGCACCCCAGCTATTTGAGAAATTTCATAGGATTTCTTCAAACAGATGCATGTTATAAAGACATTAATGTTTCAAGAATGAATATGAGGAACACACCTTTTTTCTAGAATAATCACTAAGCTATTGTAGACCATTAAAAAATGCAAGATTTGAAGATGTTTTGTGAGAATGTGACACTAAGCTAGCTATATGCACTGAATGGCCTTTATTAGCAAAAGCATAGTGCTTTTGTTATGAATCCATTGCATATGCGAAAAGCATATTTTTTCCCTGGGTCAGAATTCATCCAAATAAAACAGATTTTCTGATCATAACTCAGAAGACATTTTTCTATTAGGGCAAATCCCCTTATATTTTTTTTTTCTTTTTTTAAAAAAAATTCCTTACTAGGGGCACAAGAGTTGTTGAAAGAGAACACTGAAAATCTTGGTATATAAACGAACTAAATGGGTACTGAATTTTTCTGCTCTGTCGTGCTTGGGTAAAACTGATTTGGTTCAACTCAAGCATTCATTAACAAACTTTCTTTGAAACAGAGAAAAGGTAAGGAAAACTCAGCCTCTGCCTCTATGTACACTTAAGAATACATTAAGGTCAATTTTTGTGTGACTTTCATACACAGTTTTCTTGCCATAATTCATTTTCCCCAAGATGGTCACAGCTATTACCCATAGCTATAGTACCCATTCATAAGCTTTTTTTTATACCCCCCCAATCCTAAATTTGTCCATTAAATATAGGTTAAAAAATTGAGCTATCTGATCTACCTGAATGGAACCTAAGTATATTAGAAATCAATAAACTGCCCAGTACCCCAGATGTGGTCTTCTGTCTCATATTCCTCATGATTTATTACAGGTTAAGGACTTGCCTAGGTGTGCTCTTGCTAATTTAAAAATGGAGACATTAGACCTGTACAGTCTAAGCTACCTGTCCAGTCTCAAAAAGGATGTTTGCATTAGGAATGGAACCCAGCTCCTGCCAACTGCAGAAAAATATCTTAACTTACAGGATCATCTTTATCTATGTTCTAATTAAAGCAGAAAGATGTATATACAAACAAGTTTGTTGTGCTCTTAGACACAAAATGTCTTCAGTAGACTTTCCTTCACATAAAAATATCTATATATCTTTTAAATTTTGATTAACCCTCAAAGCATGGACATGCACCCAAGCAAGAATAGAAGACCAGAGCAAGAGCGACTTTCAGTACTGCTTTGTCCATTTGGATGTCAACCAAGCAGACAACTGATACAAAAGCAAATTCAAGTATGTGCATATAGGACTCCTAGCTGCTCCTCCTGACCCAGCATCAGTGCAAGCAGCAGATTTCAACAATCTTCTAAACTAGGCATGTCAAATAAATTAATGTTTATTTTTAGGAGATGAAGTCCCAGGCCTTCATTCTCAAGTTTGGAAGACAAAATACGACATCAAGCTTTACACGTACACTTCAGTATCTAAACCACAAGGTCTTTTAGAAGCAGATTACTTACATATGTAAGTTTTTCATAGTACAAGAAGTGAAGAACAATGTAGGAATTATAGAACTGTTCACTTCCCATGACCAAACCACAGGAACAAATTTCCGGAAGAGGCAGTACAACATGCTGTCTCTCAGAACACATACACCATCTGTGTTCCTCAGAAGGAATAAGTTTATTTTCCAGCATGCTAAAGAACATATTTCTTCTCATACACTGAAATACATTTCCAAGAAAAAGGCTGAATCCATTTTTTTAAACATCTCACTTCAGAAATATTTTGTGCAATTATATATAGAAAAGGAATTAGCATTTCTAAATACAATGTTTCTGAAAACTATCTTGCTGAAAACTGACCTTGGTATCACTAATTTTAGATAGTTTAATTTTTTCATCTGCATAGGTTTTTGAGGTTAGCTGTAGAGAAATTAAAGTACATAGGGATTTTCAGTCAAAAACCCAGATTCTGCTTCTGTTTGACTGAAGGTGTGGTGCTTTACTTCACAAGCAGCTCCCCTAATATTAAAATCTGCCCAGAACCAGTACAGTGAAGACAAAATTTGAACCCAACATAGTAGAAAGAGGAATGGCAAACATATGGGACAGGTGAAAGACAGAATCTAGACTGCAGAAATAAAATTGGGATCTTCCTCGAATTACTATCACTATTCCCTTAAGCTGGCATTTAGGTAAAGCTTACTGACAGGTAGAATAAGCATCAGTACTCCACTGGTACTCTCTCAGGAGAGGGCATTTGCTAAACATGGCTAGCAGAGAGTTTTAAGAATAGTTTTAACAGTGATATGCCAGCACCAACAGCCAATTTGGTTTTTTTATCTCAAAATTAGTACATCTATTTTAGCAATATCTGGACTTTGTTCTGAAGAAATCAATCCTGAAACCAAAAACCCATTGTTTGTCCTAGAAACACAAGTATATAAGCACAAGTCAGTAGCAATGGTAATTTCCAAATGGATTTGCATGTGTCCTTCAAGGGTTTAAGTAATTTTGCACTCAGATTGGTAAAGTGTATTGATGCAGCATCACTTATATTGACATAAATTGTAACTGGCATTCTTTTTTAGATGTAATGATGGCAAGAACCATTCAAAGATTTCATTTATTTCTTTACATCCACAGTCATTGCAGGAAAGCATGAGCTAAAGGGCAGGTACAATCGTTCCCGAGTACACAGAAGTATTACTGAAATCAACAATGAAAGAGGAATTCACATTCTCCCTGGAAAAAAAATGTCACCATGGGTTTCTCTGGCCTCCGTGTCTTTTTCTTAGAGTATTGTAAATACTCCATTTCCTTGATTACAGACTTTGTAGATCATGCCGTTAGGTAAACATGGTGTTTAAGGAATTAAGGAATACATAATCATATCCATCCAGTAGTATATTTCCTTGATGGTTGCTGACACAGAAATTAGAACTGGAAAGAAGGTGTTCTATTGCTGCAGGTCTTCCTCATCTAACCGAATATGCAACGCTGGTATGAGCATGTACACTTGGGTTTATTTCAAACGTCTGGTTTTAGATGGAGGTTTTCTGTTTTAGAGAATCAAGAGAGTATTAGAAAACTGTTCATTAGAAAGTTGCATAGCTCCTTAACTCCATAACAACCTCACCTATCACAAAAAATCATAAATAAGATCATACGCATGAGTTCCATTGTCAGGAACAAGATATGCATAACTACACCCATCTTATTCAGAGTGCAACATGGATGGGATCATAACTAGATGTTGATACAATCAGGATAAGATGATGTAAATCTGCAGAACAGCAGCAGCACCCTAGCTACTCATCCTTTTCTTTATTTTCATTATCTTGCTTTTGCTCTGTGTTTGAAAATTTTTAACTGAATTACTTCTCAAAAAAGAAAAAAAAACCCAAACAAATAGGTTGAACTTTAGACAGGGTAGGAGGTTTATTTATATTTTTTTAGATTTCCATTTCAAGGTTTTTGCGCTGATTCTGACAACAAAGTAGTCTTCTAACACAAAAAACCCCTGAATATATAGACTTTTATGTCAGGATAGGTAAAACTTGAAGAGGAATACCACAATTCTTATTCTAAAAGTCAGATACCATGATTTCAGAGGTCTACAAAAAATTCCAAACAGGTTTCATGTAAGTTTCTTACATTTAATGTAGAGCAAAGATTTGGATTGTACTCTGCTGTTGGGAAAATTCAGTTTTCAGAGGCAATTCTTTTAAATTGTTTTTCCCTTCCACTTCCTCATTTCTGTTATATGCCTTATAAATGCTTACAGCTCTCTATCACTCCTACTTATGTGTTATGTACAAGAAGCATTGTGAAACTAACATAGTTAGTTAAAAAAGAAAACGTCTTCTGATAAAAGTTCCAAAATGGTACTGAACTATAATTTTGTCATGGCTTAGGAATGGTATTCCCAATTTAGGTACTCTCACTGAAAAGAAAGCCATAAATTACTCCCTGCTCCCGTACCTCCCAACCTCCTCTCCTATGAAAGGGGAAAGATCAAGATTTGGGATAAGGAACAATTTACTGGAAACAGCAATGATATAAGAAAACAAACAGTAGCAACAAAAATATTAATAAGAGTGTATGAGAGATGGTGATTCACATGCAAAATACCCACCAGACCTGACCTAACAGCTGCTCAACAATGAACAGTGGTGGATGGGTTCTCTGCCCCACCACACTCTGTTCCACCCAAAGCCATGGTCCTCTTCCCAGGAGCAAGAGTCACTCACTCGTGCCCTGAGAGGTAGGCTGGATGGTATGGAATAACACCCAGATGTGCCCCACATGTCTCCTGCCAAAAATTGACTCTGTCCTAGCTGAAACCAGGACAATTTCTCATCTAGGATCTTCAACTATTACCAAAAGAAGCTGAAATCAGAACTTTGTACAAGTTCTAAAATAACAATATTCAGTATATCTGTCATGGTTTGATGCTGGCACAAGGCCAGTGCCCCCATGAAGATGTACTGTCCCTGGTTCTTGCTGTGAGATGTGACCAAAAACAGAGCAAAACAGTTTCTAATTTAGAAACAAAAAGAAAGAAGAACTTTATTTACTTATAATATGTAAAGAAGATACACACAGAAAAGGATGAAAACTTTAAAAAACACTCCTCCTCCCCCCCCCCCAAGTTCTCAACACAGTGAAATATACTAAAACTTCCTAGTCAAGTTACCACTTTTCAGATAATTAATCTCCAGTCCATCACCACCCTTCTGATAATCAGTACTCAGTTCATTAAGGAGAGATAGGAGTCCTTCTTGCACCATCTCGTGACCTCTTCTTCCATGTCCAGTGCTCTCACCACTGTGCATGGACTAGAACTGCTTCTAGGGTTTCTCTTTTAAAGATGCTTTGGTCAGTTCTAAAAAACGACAGCTTCTCAAATTCTGGGACACCAGTCCCCCCCAGTATTAACCCCTGGGGCCGAGGGGCCTTGAGAACAGAAATCTTTCTCTCATCTCTGTTCACACTACTCTTCCACTGTCCACTATTGGCTCCAAGCCAATGCCTCTCCCCAGATGCAGTTTCTGCGTCACAGAAAAGAAATGAGTCCGTCCATGGCTATACAAGAACAGTCCAGCCAAAGGCCACTCCATCATCTCCTCCCACCTAGGATTCTTTTCAGCATCCTCTGACAATCTTCCACTTGCACAAACTTTCATTACCTCTGCTCAGTTCTCTATCTTTCTTCTTCGGATTCTGGAGGATAGGCACTTATAAAGTTTCCATCATCATCCAGAACTCCCACAGGAAGTTGCCGGCAGTTCTTGCGCCTCCTCCTCTTCACTCCTTGGGCCGTGCTGCCCAGCTGCCGATACCAAATTTCAAGGTGGCACAGGCACAGTCTCTCTCTCTCTCTCTCGCTCGCTCTCTCTCTCTCTCTCTCTCTCTCTCTCTCTCTCTCTCTCTCCGGAGGGGGGAAGGAGGCTGCCTGATTCCTCTCAAGGTTCTTGTATTCTCTCCACCCTTCCATCCTGCAGGATCTTCCTCTCCCCTCTCTGCCCAAGGCTCCAGCCTACCTCGCCCAGGCCGCATGGCTTCCCCTCCCCGCCCAGCTGGGCAGGGGAGATCCGCCCGTCCGCAGGGATCGGAACCAAGAGAGAGTTCTCCTGGGAGCCCTCTGCTTTTAACCCCCTGTGTTCTCAGAGGCGGATCCTTGTCCTCAGTGGCCACACCAGGTGACAATATTCAAACCTGAGCACTCATTGGTTTGACCACTGAATTCTAAAAAAACTCATTGCCTTTTCAAACCACCACAATATCTTTCCTCTATCATATTAAAGTCTTCATACCTGTGGAGGTTCACTGGTCCATCTATACAACACTCACAAAAAAAGTAGTTTCAAAACAAGCAAGTCCCAGCCAAGCCAACACCAGCTGAGGTTTTGGGGAATCTTGACAGTTCCCTTTTTCCTCTCCATTCATAGACAATGAAGACTGACTCCAACAAACCAATCGGCTCATGTTTTGTAGACTGGAAAGCAAAGAATGGTAGGCTGAAGAGAAGGGTTAAAAAGAGGGTACTTCCAATTTTTTTTTTTTGTTTTGCAGAAAAAGCTTTTGCACATGAGAAATTACTTATAGTTTAAAGAAAAATGAATCATCTCCCTCTGACACCAGATACAGCCTGCACATGTGAGTCTCTTCCATTGCATTCTGCTGACAAAAGATTTGATAGATGCTGACGTGAATGTAACATCTATTGTCCTACAATAGAGTAGGAACGAGGAAAAGAAGACACAAAAAGTTGTTGTCCATAATTTTGCTGTCTTATTCCAAATATTTAATACATAATTTTTTTAAATTGAGGTATGAAGCATAATTCAATATACAGAAAATATACATCATGGCTATGTGGAACCAGCAGCCTGGGTTTCTTACATCTCATCCTGCTTAATAACATCTCAAAACAACGTTTTCCTTAGAGAAATATGGTATACAAAAGAAGAAACAAGCTAAGAACTCCCACAGTGACCAAAGTAGCTCAAAGCTACTAGGTTTTTACCTTACTGTACTGTAGTACCTCTACCGACAAAATACAGAGCATAAAGGCATAGCCAGAGTATTATGGAGGAAAGGGAGGAGAGTTTAGAAAAAAATATTTGGGTGGAAATATTGAGAACAAAACATCTTACAGTTCTGGCAAGCTTTCACAGCCTACTTTTTTTTTCTACTCTAGAATCACTAGCAGATGTGTGCAAAATCTGTGTAAAAGACTGAGCTGCCACCTTAAATGGAAGAAAAAATGCATAAACAATGTAGCAAACAGTGCCTGCAGTACCAATACTGTGTGAACAGTTTTGAGGGATTGGAAGGTTTGGATAAATTTCAGGAGAACTTCTTAAATTGCAACTGTTTCTTTGAACAAAATATGATCTACAGAACTTGAGGTGCCCACCCCAAAACATCCTTTTCTGTGTTAAAAATCATTTAATAACAATATAATTATTAAGAGGGGAAATCTTGCAAAGTTAGCACTCTGCAGTTATTCTTAAAATAACTAAGTCCCAAATGTTTTCCATCCTCTGTCCAAATAAATTTTATAGATGAATCCAGAATAAGTTTTGTACCATCACTACCATTGTTCATCTTGTAGACTAAGTGATTGTGCCCCAAGAAATGGGATGTTTTTTTCAAGAAAAGCACATTTATGCTGTATCAAGCGTTCAGAGAGTAGTGAAATGGGAGGAAAACAGACATATTGGCAACCATTCAAACAGGAAGACACAATTCTTGATCCCCTATAGAAAGGCCAATAGTTTAAAATAAGACCAAGAGAACTTAATTTAACTACTATGTTTAATGGTAAGCACTGAGTTTCAAAATCCACTTCTGCTGACATACTGACCTAGTTTTCCTGCTCAGTACTGGATTTTCTCAGCATGGCAATTTTTTATGGTATTCCTTTAATTTCTCCAGAGCCAGTTAAACCAAACATAACTTGAAGTTTTCAGGACAGAATAGAATATAAACATAGTCACTTGTCTAAATGAAGCCTAGAGAATCAGGATATTTGTGGGAAGGGTGGTATATGTATCTACAGAAATGTTGCAAAATTGCTTCATTTTGCACTGACTGCTAGTTTATTTTTGTTTCTAAGATGCTCAAGTGTTGCTGTGGGTGATGAACAGACGACATGAGACTTTGTTATAAAAACTGTATCTGACTCTTTTTTATTCAAAGACTGACCTCCTTTATTTAGCTTCTAGAGCAGGCTATCTCATTGGTCAGAAGAGTGCCAGAACTCTTCATCCCGTTGGCCCAAAACTGAAAGACAGAGAGAAGTCCATCCCACAGAAAGGAATCTAAAACATCACTCTTCTTACAATAACACTTGTGATGTTTATGCCAAGCCTGTGAGAACACAAGGTCTTCCTGAACCAAAACACCACGAAGAAACTGAGTTCAGAAACTCAGAAACTTCAGGCCCAGGAGCCTCAGATTACACTCAAGAAATTTTGTTTGCAACTTTTCTTATCCCAGTCAGGCAGCAGCAGCATTTCATGAAAAAATACTAAACTGGGAATATACCTAAGTGCATATCTCCAGTTCATTCAATTTGTAATAACAAACCTTTATTTTTTTTTTCTAAAATCTTCAACTACCAGAATCAAGCATATATAAAAGGGAGTCTCTAACCTTTAAAATTGAAGAAATAAGCTGAAAATATATGACAAGTATACTTCAACTCCTCAAAAACACCAAAAAATGTTAAGGCCTCAAGATACCCTTATCATATGTTTTTTGGGGAAGTCAGGCAGGTCTGCTGTCTGGGTGTTCTTAATTTTATGTTAACAGTACTGCAAGTTTCTCATCATCTTCTGCAATTGTTGTAAGCGTTATGAGGAGAAAGCTCAGTAAAAGAAGCAATGACCTAAACTGCTAAGCCCATATAAAGTCAAACACACCTGCACATGCCTTCTGAATCAGCCTTGTCTCTCGGCTAAGGGGAAACGATAGAAATACTCCTTTACAACACATCAGAGATGTCAAGTCAGCTCTGAACATGTTCTCACCATTGTTGGGGATGCTAGTTACCTGAAGTATGGTGCAGGCTGATGCAGCTGCCCAACAAGCAGGATTTCTCACTGGAGTTAGGTGGCACTTCCACAAGTGGCTCTTGAACCTGGCTCTTGTTGCCAGGCAGTCACAACAGTCCCCAAGAAAGTGGGGCTGGTCTTGCTCTGGTGGCTCAACAATCACTTTCACAAATATCACCATAAAATACCCAGGACTGGGCCTAACAATGCAATCAAGGATTTTCTGACAGAATGCAGTTAAAATAACCTCCGAAGGATAGTCCCAAAAGCTTCCCCACCAGAACATTTCCCAAATCTAAACACTTGTGTAAACCTCCTTTTCTGATGAAAAGTCTAAAGAAGAAGAAATATTTTCAAGAGGAACTACAAGACTAATCAGAAAAATAAATGTTCTTTCACAGCTATTCAACTGTCTTTGGTTCTTCTTAATGCAACATTTGTCATCACAAGCAAGGGTTCATAAACCCTGAGATTAATATATTTGGGTAATTAGATTCTAGTCCCAGTTCAAAGTTATTTAATGAGCTTAAACACGGCCAAACAAGACCAAGTGTTTTTACCAAAGATTTTTATTAGTAAAATAGAAATAATTTATATAAAAGGTAGGAGTATATTTGCTAGTGTTAATAAAAATTTAAGAATATAGAATAAACTAGATGCTATGAAAAATGCCATTCTACAATATACCATAGCTTTTCTGTTAGATGATACAGGGAGAGTGAGAAAAAAGCTTTTAGAGATCTTTCTTCCAGTGCAGGAAACTGTAAAATAATTCAGCTAAGTTTCTGAGATAGCTCGTAATCACTGGGGAAAAAAATGAAACCAAAATTTATAATGTAAAGTGAGAATCAGCATTTGTTTTGGAAATCCCCTTGGTTATTCCCTCAGGTCCTTTCCAATTTGTAGAAGTCTAGAGTCTGGGAGTTCTTTCTATCCTCGTTTGGTGTCTATGAAGACAGTATCTTAAACATCTTAAACATCTTAAATGCCTCTGTGCCATTGTACATATTTTGCTACTAAGTAAAAGACATACCACTTCTACCCTTACAGAATTAACGAGAGAGAAAAGCACAAGCAGAGAGACAAGAGAGAAATATGCAAACAAATCCACACAAATTTCTTTTTTTCCTTTGTTAGACATTGACACAAAAGGGTTATTTTTGTGCTTCTCAGCTATACCTCCAGTATCCCAAATAGCCAAATGTAAAGCAATTCAATCATTTTTTGCAGCCTTAGAGAAAGAGCTCTGGAATACTTTTCCTCAAGATGGTTAAAGGGAAATTTGTAGGCTAAGGGATCCTTTACCTGTTCAGAAAAGCAGAGCTCAAAAAAACATAAGAATAGAAAGAATAATAGAGTACAGAAGTGGCTGTCTTGGAAAAGAATCAGTGCAGAAAAAAAGCTGTTGTACACAGGCCACAGTCTGCACTCACTGAATAGCTTCCAATGTAATTTATGCTGTCATGTGACGTGTCCTTATAATTAACAGTAAAGAAATGGGAGTAGGGAAAAGTGAAAGGTTTTAAATTTGATGGTGTTTTTAACAGAAAAAATAATCAAGAAGTCTACTGATATTCGTAGCTTGTAAGTAGAGAACATTTTCCAAACAAGAAAAAAAATATCTGGAAAAAAAATAGTGCATAGAGGTCTTTTTTCCCAAAAACTCTCACTTCATTATCCTCATAAAAACACTAAAAATTGTAGAATTATCTTCAGACATTGTAAGTCTCTTTATTTCCATCTGCACACTGTATAGAAATGCACAGTGTTCAAAACTTGGAATTTATTAAAAGGTGGTTAACAGCAATGTGAATTTCAACCAACTGAAAAGAAAAAGGGTGAATATTGAGCTAGGAAATATTGTTATTCCAGCCTCTCTCAGCACCATAATTTCAATCTATTTACAGAAACCTTAAGGAGATATGAACCAGAAAGAATTGTCTATGGTAGTCCTGTCAGTTATGCTAATCCGGGGAACAGAATTTTGTTGGGGAGTATAAATGTCTCATTATTTTCAAAAGGGGTTGAACATCCACCTCCTCCCTAAACTCCATTTTTTGGAGGGGGTGGTAGAGGGGTAGAAGAAGGAGGAGGGAGAAAACAGGAAGGGGGGAGGGAAGAGAAGTTTAGAGATTAAAATCGCTTACCCCTTTGTTTAAATATACGGTGTGTGTGTTTAAATATACAACGTGTGTATATACAGGGTACTCAGTTTATTAGGGGAGAGGAATTATAAATCAGTTTTACAGAGCCAAAACTAGTATGATATAAACTTCTAGTTTGTCAGTTTCTTCTTGGAACAGGCTTTACATCAGAAACGTGTCAGTAAAGCTAAAACATTATGAAGATCTGGTTGTCTAAAATACTCCTTATGTTTATTATTGTACCTGATTCTGCAAAGTAATGGGAACCTTCATTCCCACATAAATCCTCTTTTACTATTTTACTGAGGTTGTACTCCACAGCAATATTGTTTCTTAAATTTATCCTAGTCCTATAATTGCTTAGAATACTATTTTTCCATCTTGGAGATAAGCCAATGCTGTAATTAATTATATGCTGTATGCAACAACTGTCTTAGATCTGTCTTCAAAAGCCAGGTGGAGTTTAAAACTAAGATCTAAGATTCCCTAAACTGCACCTCTTCCCCAAAGACATTCACATGCATGCATGCTTTTTTCTTAGTATGGTTAATATGCTGTGAACTCTAGACTCTGTCATAAATAAAAGTGAGAAAATATAATTAATGTTACTCTGGGAACCATAACTTCAACGTTTTTTGACCATGTGACTCAACTCATTAACTGGGGTTATGGAAGTTTTTGTAACCTATGTACATTCTTGTACATATCAGGAGGCATGCTTACATTGTAATGCTTTCAATCAATTTTTACAGAAGAAACCACAAAATATTTCCAGCTGAAAATTCTCTGCTACATTTGTTCTGTCTTTTCCCTTGCTATGTGTTCTATCTTTTCCTTTTATTTTGTGAGGTTTTGTACTTCTTATGTTAGAACTGCTCTATTTCACCCTTTTCTTTCTCCCCATCCCTAATTCTTCTAATATCCTTTTTGTCTTAATCCTTACTTTCTACTTAGAACTAGTGAGGCTGTACTTAGAGCACTCTCTTCAGTGATGGGCTTCCCAGTACAAGAGAGTCTGGAGAAAGTACAAGAGGCTATGGAGAAAATCCAGCACAGGGCCAGAATGATGATCAGTGAAGTGGAGCATCTGTCACTTGAGAGGCTTGATAATTTACTGCATTGACCTTAGTTTCCTGTAGGTTCCTGTGGCCTTTTTTCATAAGCTTTGTGTGTGATTCTATTTAAAGTCTGTCCCTTCTGAGAGACCTGTATACAGCCCACTGCTAAAAACTGAGGGGTAAATCCAGAGATTTCTGACTCATTTCAATTCAGGAGTGTGAGCCCTAAGCTTGAAATGATGAAACTGCTTAAATACCAAATAAAATTGAAACCATCCCAAGCATACATATTTCTCAACTTGAGGGTTCAAGAGTTCAGCCAGGGTTTAGAAACAAGGAATGGAAATTTAATCTGAAAGCATTTTAGGACTTGAACTTTGTAGAAACATAACCAGAAGTTTCTGCCTTAGAGCCAAGGGTGCAATCTGTATGTTTGATATTGTATACAGTCGATGTGGTAAGAAGCACTCGGCTCAAAGAGTAGGCTACGATCATGTTTTCTCCCTTTTAATCCCTTTACCCATGCGCAGAATCATTTATATTGGCTGTCTCTTCCACGTCATCCAGAGACTTTAATATGTTTTAAGAGTTTAGGTGTCCCTGCTCTTCTGAGCTGGGGGCAAAACTCTGTAAGAATGTTCATTCTTCATTTGTGGTTGGGGGTCCAGAGGAAGCCCAGCTGTCCCTGTCCACTGGCCATGTGGCCAGGAGCAACCATTCCTGGCTGAGAACAGTCTAGGAATGACAGAAAGCAAATGGCTCTCTGCCTTCCACAGGTCTCCCGATCCCTTGTGCCGAGGTTGGAAGCAAAGATCAGAGAAGGCACTTTTGCATGGAAGTTTATTCTGAAGGGGGTGCAAAAGAGCAGGCAGGACCCCAAAGCCCAAGGTTTTATCCTGAGTCCTCCTAGGGGTGTTGCTCTCCAGGGACAGGTACCATGGGACAGGGTGTGGCCAGCCAGGGATAAACCAAGCTGTTGGAGTGGGATTAACAGGGAGCTACTACTAGAGGATAAACCGCTTAGCCAACTCAATATTCAATTAACACATTCAGTGACCTGATCAGACAAGGAAGATCTGGAACACTCACAGAAGAATCCAAACTCTCCTTTGCACCCTCTTTCTAGGCAAGAAAAAACCCAGATAGGTTAAACTAAGCTATCCTCCTCAAAAATGACTTTCTGTGTTCTACTTCATTGGGCCTAATCTAAGCAGCTTTCTAGAAGAAATGGAGGACAAGATACTGAAAATGAAAATCATTTCATAAAGCATGATTTATAAATTAAAAATATCTAAGAATTTTCAGTGCTGTAATCCAATTAGTAAAATACTTCATTTCACATACATGCAACTTTTAAAACATATGTACTTAGCTTTGTGTAGAATGTAGTGAAAGTAAATATTCTTTGCTTTCACTCTAGAAGTATGATGAAACAAAGTTTTAGTTTAGTTTTAGATAGAATATGCACAACATATATATATATATATATATTTATATTTGAACATTTTTTACCATTTCTCCTCAATTGTAAACATAAAACACACAGGAAAAATCTCTTGAGTGTGTGTTTCCAAGTATGTAAAAAACATGTTTGCAGCATCAGAAAAGTGTGTCACCTGCTTTGTATCCACAGCTTCAGGTATGATGCCAACAACCATAATGAACTACTTGTCAGTTGGCCTTGTCTGTGACTCTAAGCTGACAGTAAATCATTGCCACACAGCCACACTGCTTTCCAGGGGACTAGGAGATATTAACTGAGTCAGCACTATTGTGGGATACTGAGGCAGTTTTATAAAGCAGGTGTTGGTCCACTAAGAAATGGAAACAGAAATTATATACCAAGAAACTGAAAATAATGAAACTGTTTTCTGGGCATATTCCCCTTGTCTAAGGGATGATGGAGAAGGTTGCCATACAATAATTGTGTCTCACCCTACATAGTTGCAGGTATAGTGGTTTTACAATATACAATATTATTAGGGTTGGACTCTGATATTTAAATTATTAGGAAAATCATGGATTAGGCACAGTAAAAATATAAAAAACAATAGGAATCATAGTTTAAAAACCCAGATAAAATTCTATACATGAAACAGCTTTGAGGTCAAATTTCCATTTTAGACCGCCTGTGGTTACCATTCTTATTTACTTATGCTACATAATTTATGGGACTATATTGAAAAGTAGAAGACAATTTCCTATGCTGAAAATTTACAATGTCAAAAGCCATTCTTATCACAGGACTTAGTTCGGCTATAAGAGGCCTAAGAGAATATTTTTGCTGGATCACTCCAACACGCACATGTACCAAACCCTTCCAGTTAAGTCCTTGATATTGTTTCAGGGATGCAAAGAGGACAGAAATGTAGCACAATTGCAACACAGGCAGGAATTACTCTGGCTTTTATAATTCCCTAACAAAAGCAGAAAGAGGAGCAGTCAGGCAGTGATTACCTGTGTCTTGGCTAGCCCTAATGCTCATGCGGGTTGCACGTTAGACACAATACAATATCCAGAATGAAGCTGGTGCAAAACCACTTACACTACCATCTGCAGGACTCAGACAGCCCTGAAAGCATATCTAGAGATGCACAGCTACTTTTTGAAAGATGAGCTACTAGTTTGAGGGAGCCCATCAGTCATGTGTGTCAACTCCAACAATGCTAACTCCAAGGGCATTAACAGATAAACCTAACAGTCTTAGCTGCAAGGAATCTATCTTCCTCGTGTTTTTTAAGTCCTGCCTTAGGCTATCATTTTGCAAATAAAAAACCTCTCTAATACAGCTTTTGGGGGAGGAAGCAAGGAGAACAGTTGAATAGGTGAATCTTGTGTAAGATCCAGAGTTAGCCCTTTATACCTTTGCCACTGATCACTGTGAAGTCTGTGTGATTGGGAGAGTGTGTGCTAAAAGAAACAAATACTTTGTGGAATATCCATGTCATCAATAACTTGAGAAATAAAATTTGAGTGGCAGGGTATGGGGATACCGATGTTATGACAAGACATTCTTGGGGATGAATACTAATGACAAAACTTTTTACTGAATCAGTAGCACTAGTAGCAGTGATAGTATCAGAATCACTTTAAAGTGTTTTCAGTGCTTGAGTCAACTGGAAATGGATAAACAGGGAAACTGATACAATTAAATAGAGTTATTAAATGTTAAATTTTTTATTCATTTTTAGTTATTAAAAACTCATTTTTTATTCATCCTCACAAGACAAATATCTGAAGTGCTAGGAGGTATCATGATATTGAAAAAATAATTTGAAAAGGAAAGTTAGTAAAAAACACTTTGAAATTACAGGAAGTTCTTTAGACAGTAATATCTCTCTTGCTCATTACAACACCTAAATTTTTGGCTATTGGTAAAAATAGAAATAAATTACTAATGCCTGAAACATATTAATTACTTATAAAACAGTAACATTGCTTGAAAATATTTATAAAGAGATGGTGGTCAGAGTGCATGAATGTCTGTGAAAATAACCTCTTGCATTATTGTCCCAAGAATGAAAGAAACTTTTCTTAATGCTTTGTATTAAGGGCTGATACTTTCAAACTTTTAAAATTTATAGATCTAATGCAGGGAGGCCATGAGAATTTTAGGGGCAATACTTTTACAAGTGTATCGCTTTCCTGGATTTTAAACTTATATTACTCATGAAAGTGCCATCTGAATTTTTTCATTATGAGTACTAGTGATTGATTCTCTCGTGAAAGTTGGATTGTCACACCATTTAAAAATATATGATATTAGGCAAAAACACCATGCTAAAGTTACTGCAAGTGGCACATTTGGAAAAAACTACAGGGTAAGCAGCTGAAGAGAAGGAGGAGTAAAGCAAATTTCCCTGTTATTTCTGGGAAGAGAGCATACCTGCTGTTATCCCACTGTAGCAGAGCCTGAAGGTGCATGACATTATATGCTCCAAATTAGCAGTGTCCTCTTTTCTTCCCAACCTACCCTCCAAGAGACTTTATTTTTCTTTTGCAATTGTTAACTACAGAAGGTCTTTGCTCTAGCACAGACAAAAAACTGAAATAGAAATAATAATTGAATACTACTATTACTACAACTAGCAATAACTTCAAAACATCCTTTCCACAAGAGCTAAAGTAACATTACTCAACCAACTGGACCTCAAGAAAACTCTGAAGCTCAGAAGAATGTCAATTTCCACATCTTAGGCTCTCTGATGTGTTCCTTTTAGAAAGGTCCATTGAATCACATTGAAAGCCAAAAGAGAATTGAGAAAAAATGTATGTACAGACTGGAGAAATTTTCATTGTAAGTGGGTTAGAAATAACACATGTGAGCATGTTATTCTTTTGTTCTGCTAGAGACCAGGAGCCATGCAGGCCACATAAAGTCTTCACATGAATTAAAATAAGAAAACCTGTTTTTCATATACCTATTCACAGAATTCTAGTTTCTGTTAAAGTCTTCTCCCTTCGAAAGGAGACAGCATGTTGTAAAATTGAAGTGCTTCTTATTGAAGTATTAGCTATAGTCTGAATTTTGATTTGGATTTGTAAGGTTTGAGAAAGTTACCTGCAAGTATATTGAGATTCAGATTGCTTGCTTTGCTAGCCTTTGAGCATTAAAGGCTAATCATATCCTAAAGGCTAATCATGTCAAATCATGTCCTTCGAGGAGCAAATAAAAAAAAAAAGAAAAGGTCAGAAACGTGTGGTATATATATATATATATGTGTGTGTGTGTGTGTGTGTGTGTGTGTATGTAAGCATTTACACATACACACACACATTATATATATGGTACAATATGTTTGGTATGTTTGGCTTGGTACCCCACCATTTTTCTTTTTCACATACCACCTCCTCTACATGAACCCATTGTCCTGCTTTCAGCTAGGACAGAGTTCATTTCTTCTCAGTTACTGTTATAGTACTGTGCTTTGAATCTGGAATGAGAATGGATAACACAGTGATGTTTTGGGGTTTTGCTACGTCATGATTATCGTAAATCAAGGACTTTTCCTTGTCTCATGCTCTGCCATTGAGGAGGTAGGCAAGAGAAACCGTGAAGGAGCACAGCTGGGACAGGTCACCCAAACTGTCGAAAAGGATATTCCATGTCATAAAACATCATGACCAGTATATAAACTGGGGGAAATTACCCAGAAATAACAGATCTGAGTTTAAGAGGGAGGTCTGGCATCAGTCAGCAGGTGATGAGCAATTGGATTTTGCATCACTTGTTTTTTTCCCTTGTTATTATCATTACCAATATATTTTTATCATTATTATTATTAATATATTTTACTTTATTTTCAATTATTAAACTGTTTTTATCTTCAAGTTTTACTTTGATACTTCTCCCCATTCCACCAGGTTGAAGTAGATGAAGACAGGAGAGGTTGGACAAGTGGCTGCATAGTATTTCTTCTCCAACTGGGCTTGAAATGACAATGCCCATATATCCATGTGCTCCTTTCAAAGTAAATTCTACCAAGTAAAGTCAGGATAAAACTGGGATACATAATTCAGCATTTTCTAGAGGACATTTAAGGACATATAAGGAAACTGGGGTCAAAGAAAAAAAAATTGATAGATAGAGGGAAAAATGCCATAAGAGAAAAAGGCAACCAATGCAGATGTGAGTGTAGCTTCAACTGGACAGGCAGCAGAATTCACAGGAATAAGAACTGGGAATCTTTCTCCATGTCACCACTCAGAGACAAAGTTTCATTCCAAACCAAACTGCTCTTTTAAATGAAAAACATATTTTCTCATCAAGATTAATATATTACTATCAAGTTGTTTATCAAGTTCTAATAAAAGCATTTTGGAAACTTGCTGTAGTCCCTAGAGTTTCTTGAAATGCTCTATTCCAGGATGCTTCAGGAATGCTGATCAACTGCAAGACTGTGATGAGAAGAAACTTCTGACATATCTGTATATACCACAAAATTTTCTCCCTAAAAAAGCTGTTAAAGAATGTGAATAAAAAGAATGCCACAAGTACTATGAAATATATATTTTTATTAAAGGCTTTCATTGGTTGTTTTAGTTAAAAGTCATTATGTAAGATTTCTAGATACAAAGATTGAAGACAATTGGATCTGTTAGTTTTGATACAAAATTGTTTTTATCAAGCATCCTTACTGGCAGTCATAATGCTATTTGGTAATTTAAGAGAGCATGCCTGAAACTATGAAATATCATGTCATACTCCAAGGTGAAAACAGTGAAAAAGAAACATGACTGCATTTTTTATTTATTAATTGATAGTTGGGAATGGGAATACCATGATTTCATTTTTCTATGTCTAAGTACGGAATGAATGTAAGCTCTTTTGAAGACAAATTATATAGTTTTGATGTTTGTCTCAATGCATCTGTATAAGTTAGACTTCTAGGCCAGAAAAAAACGAGCTGAAAAATTTGAAAACAGAAAGTTATTTTGAGATTTTTGCTACTTTCTACATCTGAACAGTCTTACAATATTAAGAGAACCAAGCTTTCCTCTAAGTATTTTTGACACTTTTAGTTCATACCCAAAGCAAACAGAATAAGAAGCACAGAATATTAAAGATAATCCTGTCTAATGCTTCATGGCTTTGGTCTCTGTTTAAGCAAGCCTTGTATTTTTCCAGCTCTGTAAAGTACATGTAAGTGGTACGCAACAGCTTTCTATGAAACTTTCTCTTTGCCATCAAGACAGATTTATGTCCCTAACTAATTCCTTGTTCTTTGTCTAATAGAACATTCTTCTTTATCATAAAATGGCATTACAGTATTCGCTTCAGTATTTATAATATTATCACTTGTACCAGGAAGAAAATGGCAAGGTAAAATTTGCATGGTACTACCTCAAGACAAGGATAACTGGGATGAGTACAGCCAGCAAAATCTTATTCTGTTTTCAAGTTACCCCAAAATTCTAATTCAAAGAATCCAATTCAAGGATCTTCCAACCTAACAAATATCTTTGTTGATGATCTGGATAAGGGGATTGAGTATGCCATTAGAAAATTTTCAGATGACCTAAGCTGGAGGGAAAGTGTCAATCGGCAGGAGGGTAGGAGAGTTCTGCAGAGGGAAAGGCTGGATAGTTGAGTTGAATCCAATGATGTGAGGTTGAACAAGGCCAAGTGCCAGGTCGTCCACTTTGCCCACAACAACCCCATGCAGCGCTACAGTGTGGGGCAGAGTGGCCAGCCAGAAATGGACCTGGGGATACTGACTGACAATGGCTGACCATGAGCCAGCAATGCCCAGGTGGCCAAGGCCAGTGGCATCCTGGCCTGTACCAGCAATGGTATGGCCAGCAGGAGGAGGGCAAGGATTGTCCCCCTGTACTCAGCACTGGTGAGGGCACACCTTGAACACTCTGTCCAGTTCTGGGCCCCCGAGCTGACAAAGGAAGTTGATAGAGGGCAACAATGCTGGAAATGGTCTGGAGAACATGTCCTGTGAGGAGTAGCTGAGGGAGATGAGTTGATAAACCTGAAGAGGAGGAGGCTCAGGGATGACCTTATTATCACTCTCTACAACTCCCTGAAGGCAGGGTGTAGCCAGGTGGGAATAGGTCTTTTCTCACAAGCAAGGAGAAATAGGACAAGAGCACACAGCTTAAGCTGCACCAGAGAAGATTTAGGTTGGAGATTGGGAAGAAATGCTTTCAAGAAAGAGTGACTGGGCATTGAAATGGGCTGCTTAGGAGGTGGTAGAGTCACCATCCCTAAAGATGTTTAAGACTGAATGAATGTGTCACTCAGTGCCATGGTCAAACTGACACAGTGGTGTCTGGTCACTGGTTGGACTCCATGATCTCACAGGTCTTTTCAAATAGTTGATTCTGTGATTCTGTTACAGGAGGAGAAAACCATAAGCCTGCAGACCTGCACTAAAGTCAGAGCTTTTGATAGAGATCTGTGGTGGTACATTCACCGATCCCTCTCTTCCTCGGGCAGCTCTAAAATCTCCTCAGGAATTGTTGTTAGGCCTCATACTTGGTTAATGGTTCCTGGGCAGTTAAGCTCCCCTTGAGCTTATCAGAAACACTGTGTATATCCAGGGGCAAATAGCAACTGCAAGGCACCTGGGAACCTTAGTCTGGCAAGTGGAAGACTGTCAACTATTATTAAAAATAGACAGGAAAATTTATGAATTTTTTCTTATGGAATAATCTTGAAACAGATTGAAGTTACAACAGATCATTTTGTATACTGGCTTCAGCTGGGATAGAGTTCAATTTTGTTTCTGTTAGTAACTGGTGAAGTGCTGTGTTTTGGATTTAGTAAGAGATTAATGTTGATAACACGCTGAAGTTTTAGTGGTTGCAAAGAAGCTCTTAATCTATACCAAAGACTGTTTGGCTTTGTATACTCTGCCAGAGAGCAGGTGCACAAGGAGTCTTGTTGCCCTGTGAGGCAAGCAGTCTTTGCAAAAGCAGAACCTGATGCTCCATCTTCAAATCCAATAGAATCACATCCAGAGAAACCTGGTTCAGTTATGGTAAATTTATCACAAATTGCAGTTGTGTATCTGACTTTAAACCTTGTGGCCTGCTTCCTTGGGAAGGCAGTGATAGCTGTAGTATAAAGCACAGAATGAGTTCAGGGTAGATTTATGCCGCTGCCCAATAATTTTCTTAATAACAGTTAATGACATTTTAGAAATAGAGAAAGAGGTTCTGCACTTAGAGAGGTATGTGTGATACTGCCTCACAATGTATGAGAAATAGAAAAATTGGAAGTTAAAGTTATCCCCATAGCAAACATAGAAAACACAACCTTTGGGCTTGGATGCTAAAAGGGAAAACCTCCATTTACCAGTTCAAACTATTAGTCTATGGTAAGAATGTAAGAAATTTATTTTATGACTAGGGCTTCCTATAATGCCCCTCTCTGCACAGTAAAATATCGAAATTTCAGCATCAGTGGACTTCCTAGAACATTATTCTCTAAATATGAAAATTTAAGTAGTGTTTGGCTCTATAAGGAGAACCCAGACCTTGCATTCTTCAAACAAATACCACTGTACCACCATAATTCATTCTCTTAGCTCTATTTCCAAGTAAAACCAATAAACAAACATACATATAAATAAGTAACAATTGTCAGCGTCACTTCTAAAAAAAAGCAGAAATCAGCTTGTACAGACTCCAGGTAGTAAAGCACAGAACCTTACCACTGCCTCACTCTAACAATAACAATGTAAGTTTTTTAAAAAGTATTATTTGAGTCTTCCTATATTTAGCCATGAGGTCTGTTCTTTCTTTCTGAGTGATAATAAAAGACTTGTTACTTTGCCTTTTATATTTAAAAACATGAGCTCTAACAGTTTTTAAAAGGTTCAGATACATATAGAAGGAAAGAAAAAGTGGAGAAAAGTTCATATTCAGCTTGATGCCATACAATACATTTTTGCAAGGATGTGATTAATAATAAATTAAGTATGATAACCTGTATGACCTGGGCAATGTTTGAAAGAGTTTTGAACTTACCTTTCATCGGGATCACTTTTTTATGCATATCAACATATCAAACCTATGCCTTGACAGGTATGGTTCCCCACCCTTCTTCCTCCCCAGTCATCAGCAGGATGTTTCTAATCTTTTTCTTTGTTTTCCTGTTAGACAGTAAGAGTGTTGAATATTTTGGAAGAAAAACAAGAAAAGGAAATTAGAGTGGGTTTGATTTTATGCCAACTAAAACTGAAAGCAGATTATCCTGTCCTATCAATCTGATGTCTGTGTTATGGTATTCCATCCTGACACCACACCAGAAGATTTTAGGGGTGTCTGCTGAGTGGAAGAAGAGTGTTGAAAGAAGAGAGAATAAACCAGAGCTACTTTCCCTCTCTGACTGTTTCTAGAACCTAGAACTGGGTGGCACTGGAGCATCACACCTTCTTCTCTAACAGCATGAGTAACTTATCTGTGGCTCTCGCCCTCTTCTTTAAAAATTAATTAATTCATTACTTTACCACTTAAGATTACCACCTCTGAAATCTGGGATTTAAAATTTCTGGCTTTTTAGAAAATATTATTTTGCTGCTATGCAACTGTTTTGCAGGCTCTCATATATATGTTCTATTTGCTACCTAAAAGCATGATATGGCTCTGGAGTTTCTTCATTGGAACAAAAAGAATATAGTGCAGGATAAATCATAATTCTATCTTACTTGCACGAATCCCATCAATAACTCTCATTCATAATTACATAACATGTTGTCACAATTCAGAAAAAAATGCTTCCCGAGGGAGAGGGCTGTTTTTTCTGCTTCTCTCCAAGACTTTATTTCCTACACTTTTCTCAGTCTGCAAATATCTTTTATAGCCCACATCCTTCAGTTTTGCCAAAACCTATGCAGACAGATCCAAAGCCAAGCAGACCATTATTGGTCAGTTATGGCCTTACAAAGATAAAATGCAAAATACATTTCATTTCTGCCTCTTTGTTTTCTGTTCAGCAGTGAAGTCTACAAGCCTGCTTTTTAACATATTTTGTTAATGTAACCCTGAAATATAAACTTTTAGGGTCCTTAAGTATATGAGAAGATATACATTTTCAATGGAAAAACATTTCAGTTAGGATTCTACTGATAAGGCTATTTGAAAGATGTTTGTATTAATAGTCAGCTTCAAAGTTAATTTGGGTATTTCTCCTAATACTGCGTGATCTGACTCATTGTACCATTGCCTTCTGATTTGAGTTTGCTGGAGGTTATGTCAGAGAACTATCTGTGTACAGATATTTTACCTTTTCAACTCAGGAAAACTCTTCTATCAAGTCTCTGTGCTCTAAGAAATACTAGAGGATATGGAATTTAGGATTCTCCTCCCACCTTTATCAGTGGCCTGATGGGTTAACTCTAGTCAGTTCTCTTAGAAATGTCTGTTTCTCTCCAATCTGAGACTGAGGATGCTTTGTAAAGTACTGTGACTTTTACTGATAAAAATTACTTACAAAAATCAGAAAGTGTATTGCTTATGGTAGAAGTTATTTTCAGTAACATGACCTAATATTTTTTGCTTAAAAGTATCTTATTTTCACAGATTCCCCTTTTCCTGAACCTTTTTTCCTCCCATTGCTCTAGACAGCATCTTTATGTTTTTTGTGCTGCATGTAAGTATAACTACTTCTAGTCAACTTGACCTATCACTTTTTGTATAAAACTTGCAAATGGAAAAGAAAAATCAGTGATGTGCCTTTTTTTATTTTATTTTATTTTAATTTATTGAAATACTTCATTGAGTGACATAAGGTTTGGAAGCAAGTTTGTTAAACTGAAACCTTTTCCCTTTTTGTTCTTTTTTTTTTTTTTTTTTTTTTTTTTTTTTTTTTTTTTTTTTTTAGTTAATCTGTCTAATTAGATATGAAACTTAAGTAGACTTTTAGGTTGGCAACAACATTTAAGACTGGAATCTGTCCATACTGAAATCACTAGGAGATTTCAGGTGATTCTATTGGCAGTAGAATCTCACAGTGACATTTTATATAAAAATATTGGGTTTTCAATTTTCACACACATAAAATTTGCTTCTGATTTGTGGGGTTTACTTTTTCTAATTTTGTATTTGCTGCATCCTAACTTTTTATATCCTGCACTAGTCTGAGAAGGGAATCAAAGAAAAGAACAAACTATTTGTTTTCTAATTTCCATAAGACTTTTCTGTGATGAAAAGGACCAATATTCTGGTCTGAACAATCTTGTTTGTCTTTTGAGATAAGGATGGATCTTTGGGGGACTAACAAATCCATACTCACAGTGCCAAGAGACAATCGAGGCACCTGCACTCAATCAAAGTCCCTAAATTACTTCAAATGATCAAGAAGAATGCACAACATTATCATGAACATGTATTTTGTTTAAGCAGAAAGAGTAGGTCTTCTGGGCAGCACAGAAGCACATTAAAAAAGAAAGACAACCTACAACCATAGTCCTATGTCTAGTGTTGTCACACAAACTAGGATCAGTTCTGTTTTCTTCCTGTGATATCAGATATTGATGAAGATTTCCATGAAAATATTTTTTCCTTGAATAGAACGTCACACCATTACTCGCTTCTCAAAAACTAGGGCAAAAATTGGTATAACAAAATTAACATAGCAGAATTCTTTCCTCTCAAAAGTAGATTCTTTCTGGACATCCCCAGTGTAATGATATTAATCAGTGCTCATTAGTTTCATTAGTGTTAACACCACCAAGTACTCTACTGGCAGACTGTCCACTGTCCACTGTTCAGGATGCTGTTCCTCTGTTCCTTTAATCTGTGTCCTGTACTTCCACCTACAACCTCATCAGAATGCTATCTGTTTGAATTTTTTTGATATGTGTATGTAAACATCACTCATTAATAAATTGCCACAACAAATACGTACAGGACATATGAAAAAAACTAACTAAGAAGTGGTCAGCACATCCTTAAAATTCAAAACCAGCACCAATTTATTAAAAACAACTCCTCCAGAATGTGGCCATAAAGGAAAGAGCTTGCACAATCTGTTCATCTGCATAATTAGTAATTGAGGACCTGAGAACAGTTGGAACATTGCTGTGGGCAAGCCAGGTCAGATCATTGGTAACGTAAATAGCAAAGATTCAGATTTCCAAAAACTACAAATATCAGAATGGAGCTAACAACTCTAATAAGAGGACAGAAAACAAACAGAAAGTCAGATAATTCAGGAAGCCATGAATGGCATAAGACTACTGGAAAAAAGAAAATTGACCAGTGTAATATAAGTATTATCTGAGGCTTAAAAGAAACCAGAGAAGAGCATGGGAAAGGAGTGGGAGGAAGGAGGAGTAAAAGGAAAAAAAAAAAAAAAAAAACAAAAAGGAAGATGCATGAGAAAACAAAGTAACTTATTTTACTTATTATTTGCACAATGGCACAAGTATGTGAATACTGCTGCCAGACACACATAAATAAGTATTCCACCTCAGTATTAGAAAAAATGACAAATCTGATTATTACTATTTATAATAATGTAACAGTATGACTAATAACTTCAGAAGCAAAGAGTTTTATAGCAAGAATGGAATCCTTTTGCCAGACCATAGTGAAAAAACATGGCGCATACAAAGCACTACAAAGTTACATATTCCACTTTGAGAGATGAGGAGTAATACAGGTAATGAAGAGTAATTCATTAATCACCTGCAGATGAATTCTTTCCAGCGTTTTAGTTTACTGCATTTCATAAGACATGCTCATAAGGACACCAAAAGAAGGTTAAGTTATCCTTGCTGGCTCTAAACTTTTCTCAGAATGGCTTCATTTTGTCAGCCTTATTTCTTTTGTACAGTACAAAAGTATTATCCAAATTAGCTGGCTATCAACATGTAATTTATGGATATTTATTTATTTCACCCTTCTGGCAAATCACAAGTAAAAATGACACAGAATTCTGTTTATTTGTATTAGTAGAAGGACAGTTTTGCATAGGATCACAAGATTACTTTTTTTGTTAAATAAGGAAAGTAGCATATTTGCTTGACTATTCACCAATGTTTGTTCAATATAAATCCTTGAGGATTCAAAATGTCAAAAAAAAAAAAAAAAAAAAAAAAAAAAGAAAAAGGAAAGGGGACCTCTAAGGTTTTTCCATTTACAAAAATCAAGATTATTCATGTTACACTCAGGTGACATGAAAAGTACTATCTGAAGGCAACGTAATGTTTGAAATTCTGTCCCTTTCAGGAACATTATGTTATTTGTAATTGGATTAAAATAGTGTTTGGGACTCTAATGTCTTTGTCCCTTGGGAGCGTAAGGTAAAATATTAGAGTAAAGGATGAACTGAGAAGCAAAAAAAGTCAGAAAGAGGAATATAAAAATGACAGTAGTGAAATCTGTTGCAGAAAATATAAATACCATTGATTAAATAGTAACTACAAAGGCCACTGTTTTAACTTTAATTACATTTAATAACTTTAAAGATATATGCCTACTAACATAAAAATGCTATCAGGTAGGATCTGCAAAAATCTGTTTATCTCCATTTTCCCAAATCCAAATTCAACAGGCTCTTAACCCAGTCTTTTGGTTAGAGTCTAGAAACAGTCATATAAAGACTGTGGAAATGGTGGAATGTGAAGAACCATAGAGCACACAAATGAAGTTCTGAAAGGAGGAAGTCTAGAAATTCTTTCTAATGGAGGAAAAAGAAATTACTAGTGACACTGAGAGAAATAAAACATACTATGTCCTGCAAAATTTGCAAAACACAGGTGGGCTGTTGGATTCCCCCATTTTGAGTTACAGAGCAGTTATAGTTTGAAATACAGATTAAATGTACTATCAAGATACACGTTGCTTTTGATTCAGAAAAACTTGATATGTGTGATACAGATATCAACAGAAATAACAGAGTACCAGACATCTGTCTTACTATTGCTTCAAATTAAGCCATTAAAGGGTTAGCAGCCCTTTAAAAAGATGTTATTGGTATTATTGTTACTGTTACTATTAAAGGTTAATTATTCAAATGGTATTAATAGACAGTTTTTATTAGTATTATTATTGTTATTAGAAGTAGTAGTTGTAGTAGTATTTGTGTTAATAACCATTTAAAAGGATATTAACCCTGTAACTGATTAACTAAATGAGGGTCTCCTAGTCCCTCAAGACCCTCAGCTCATTCTGTTGAAGGAAAAAAAAATGAAATAGTTTAACAGGTCAATAGTCCAAACCCTAACTACAAATTAAAATATTTACATAGGTCTCATCTGACTTTTGAAGTGTAAGACCTTTCAAAGCAGTCTACTTTTTAAATATAATTCATTTAACTCTCATCAGATTTTTTTAGGATTGTTTCATACCGGTACAGTTTTACATACACCATCCAAGTCCATATGCTTTTCTTCACCTCTCCATCATGCCAGTGTGAAATATCCCTGATGACACTCGGTGTCATTGTTTAAGCTCAGCTGGCAACTCCTCACCACAAAGCTGCTCACTCACAATTTCCCTGGAAAATGGAGGAAAATCAAAAGTAAAACCAGTAGGTTGAGATCAAGACAGCTTAATAATTAAAACAAAATAAAATATACTACTACAACTACTACTTCTACTACTAATAATAATAATAGTAAAGAAAAAAACAAGTTATTGTCAAAACAATTACTCTAGATCCATTGGCCAATGCCAGGCCCCATTCCCAAATCCTAATCAGCCTCTCCTCTGGGTAACTCACAGAATTTATTGACTCGGCATAATGTTCTAAAGTGTGGAATATTCCTTTTATCCGTTCAAGTCACCTGTCTTGTCTTTGGTTCCTCACAGCTTTTTTTTCTACCTCCTCACTGGCCAAGCATAAGACACAAAACAGTCCTTGACTTAGAATAAAAACAGCTTAGTTACAACCAAAACATCAGAGTTGTTATCAACATTATTCTCACATTGAATCCAAAATGCATGACTATTCCATCTACTGAGAAGGAGTTAACTCTATCCCAGATGAAACCAGGACACTTGGCCTTCTATGTTGAGACATCAATTTGATAGATAAGGAGAGATCAGTAGATATTATCTACAAGAATTTCAGTCATGTTTTTGGCACTCTTTCTTATGAGGTCCTTGTTGATAAACTCTGGATATATAGGCTGGATGAGTAGGCAGTGATGTGGATTGAAAACTCTGAATTGCTGGGCTCTGAGAGTGATGATCAGTTGAAACAAAGCTGGCAGTCAATAACTAGAAGTGAACCCTGGGAGTCAGTGATGAGTTTGGTCCTGTTTAACATCTTCATAAATATTTTGGATGATGGGAAAAAGTGTACCCTCATCAAGTTTGTTGGTTACGCAAACCCAGGAGTAGTGGTTGATACACCAGCAGTTTCCCCTGCTTCCGTATTCACCACCAGAGAGATCTTCACAGGGTAGGGAAATGAACCAACAGATATTTCATGAAGCTCAACATGGAGAAGACCAAAGTACTTCACTGGGGAAAGGTCAAATACACCCATATATCCTAGAAGGTCATCTAGAACCAATTTCATAACTATCATAATGGCAGAATATTCTCGCAAGTCACATTCCTTCAACAAGTAAACAAGTGGCCCCTTGCGACTTCTCTGAAACCCTCTTCACTTTCTAGGAATATAACATAAATCCAGAAAGGGTACTACTAACCAGCTTAAAGAATTATGTAACAGTTTTTCAAAGCACTCTGTTTACAAGAAAGATGGTTCCTAAATACCGAAGGTATATCATGTCCTATCTAGTCTTCAGAAGGCAAAACCATACATAGCTATGGATGCTTTTTTTCTTGTAGTATAACTGATTCCAAATACCATTTTTCTATTTCTGTACTAAATTGTCTAATTTTAAAATAAATGGATACTAATGAAAACCAATGTGCACTTAAAATTTTTACACATATTTCTTGTTAAATCTTTTCAAGATTTTACGAATCTCAAGTTTGCTCCTGGGTACACAAGGACAGTCTATACTTCCTTGAATATTATGTGTTAGTTAAGTTAGATTTACACTGAAATCAGCACTTATTCATGGACACAGTCTTCAGTCTAGTTTTGGTTTTGGAGATCATTTGTTTATTACAAGTCTTCCAGATACATTCACCTGTGATCAAGACAAACCACCGGATGGGATGGAAGACAACGATGGTATACATGAAGACCCGCATGCATGAAGTATACGCAGTGGAGATTGTGTCACAACATACAACTACTGAATCCAAGCCCAGGCAAGTCAGAAATAAAAAGAAAAAAAAAAAAAATGTGGGACTCCCATACCTTAAGTAACTCCTGTTTTCAGTCACCGTATTTAATTTTCCCAGTTAAAGGGGGAAAATAACAATAGCACTCCAAAATAACTGAAAAGGATTTCCTTAGAAGAGACAGTGGAAAAATAAATTGACAAGCTTGTATTGATTTGAAAATATCATAAGAATCCTGTTTTTAAAAAAAGCCAAATTTACATTAAGGGTGAAGGTTTTTAGAGAAGACTAGGTGGACTAAGTCAGCTGGCCTTGTATTACACATAATACAGACATTGTGAAGAGACAGGAACAGGTAAGGTTGGAAACTATAAAGATAACTGACATTCTACTTAATGGAGAGGAAATGTTTTGTCATGTATGTCAGCCAATGCCCTCTGAACTCAAAGCAAACCTGGGGCCTTGAGCACCTGTTACTGCTGAAGATCCCTGGCCCCTTTTCAGGTAGTAGAGAATGTTACCTCCAGTGTATTTGGTAATTTTCAACAAGAGTAATTATACTATGCCAGCACGATTTCCCTTGGAGCTGCAATTGAAGCAGATATTTTTTACTTCCTCCTCCTTAAAAGAATGTTTAGCATTTTGTGGAATAGAGGAGCTGCTGTGTTCCACCTCAGAGATGGTTATGTTTCACTGGTTGCATTGTTCTTTAAGTGTGTACAGCTGACAACACACTTTGAGTACTTTCTGGAACAGTAGACAATTTGTAACTATGGAGTAGTCTTAAGAAAGTAGCATAAGATGAGATGTTCTATACCAAACATCTGACTCATTTCTTGCCTAAGTAGGTCATCCCTAGAATCAGATTCGTATGAAAACATATTTTGGCCTTGAACAGTAAGGACAATTTCTACAAAAAATTACAGGTTTTGGTTCGCTTACCTTTTCCTTCTGTGATGTAGAATGTTATGTGTAACTTGGGAAAAAATATTAATTCATTATGCCTAGCTGCCTTCCTTCTACTTCTCAAACACTACATATTTAATCCAACTGACCTTCTTAATTTAAGAAACAGCCTTGATGGGTGGCAGTTTTTAAAGTAGTTTAACACAAAACACACAACAGAACTATGAAAAAATCTCTGGTTACACTGTTTGGCACTTAATGAGTTGGATCAGTGCCAAAGCTAAGCCACTGAAAAAAAGCTTCCCACTCCAAGGCCTGTGCAGGGTGACAATGCCTCCTTTAAGGAACATAAACTTTACTCACATGATTTATCTTGCCAATTGTTCTAATCTGTTAAATCACATATTCTTCAAATGTGTTTTGGGACTAGCAGAGGGAGGATGCATGGGAAGTTAAACTGTGCAGCTGATAGGGAAGAGCTGACCCTTTGGACCAAGAGGCTGAGTGCGCAATCACAAAAATATCCTTTCAATATTTTGCTCATTTCATCAAGCAGCAACAGGAAAAACTATTTTCCAATCTGTCAGCACATTTCAGCATCATTAGTTTCTATATCAGATTTGCTACCATTCAAAAATGCATCAGGAGACAAAGCAGGAAGAGTTAAATATCTTTACTGGAATCTGAGGCCTGTAAGGAGGTGAAATTAGATTAGGTCTGTGGAAATGGGGACAGTTTACATTACCAGAGGGGCCCTACCTGTCTCTTGGCTTGACAATGAACAATGCCTTCAACATATGGCATTACAATGGATTGGTGATCAAGTGCAATTAATCCTAATATATACTCTCTTGAACCTCAGTGGCTTGTTAGTTGGAGAAAAAAAAAATCTGCTGTCCCCAAAGTGTCAGGTGAAACTCTCATTTGAGGTAAGGCTACCATGTGGAGCTGTGCCTCCATCTGGTGATTCCCTTTTGTGATATTCAAACTGAAGGTGTTTTAATGAGGCTTTTATAGCAGGCACCACCTGCTACTGATCTTCCTCTCTAAAAAGTTGCAATTGAGGATTGATTTTATAGTATGGCTTGAATCTTAACCCTGGGAATTCTTCAGGAGATGCAAATCTGTGAGTGATGTTGTCATTCTAAAATAGTATTTTGGTTTTTGGTTTAGCCTGAATTGGTTAGAGAAAATTGTGGTTTGGCTAATTGCAACCATTTATATGGTGGCTTCTCCCTTTTCAGATGGATTAATAGGATGTCATCTCAAAATTAAATATCTAAGCTGATGGTGACCATATGTCTTCACTCAAATCCTTGTATATTTGTGATACAGCTAAACTACAGGCAGTTCCTAGGACAAAATGGTTTCAGCACTACTAAGAGGGGTAGGGTGGAAGGCAATTAGGAAATTAGAAAAACTCCACAACTAAGAGAATAATGACATTTTAAACATGCATGAAATTCAATGAATCTTACAGTAATCACTATGACAAGTAGCAATAGGACAACGATTCTGTGATATTTGAACTTCAGTTTTAAGGTCAGTTTTAATTTATGGAGTTAAAAAAGGGGAAATTTTACTCCAAACTAAAGTGAAAAATAACTATTTACTGCCTCATACTTTCTTCAAATCATTGCCTGGGTATAGGAGATGGAAGGGTGCTGCCATCTTTCCTACCATGCCCTCAGGAAATAAAATGATGATGGTCCTGGCTTTGCCTGACAGATCTCGTTCGCACTTTCACTACCCAACTAAATTGGCTTCACATGTTGGCACAGTGCACCACGCCTCAGATTCACACAGTGTGTGCTGACTGGGAACCATACACACAACAAGCAGCTCTTTTCAGAGCTTCAAAGTTCAGTAAAATCAAAGCCAATTTTTTCTTCAAGGGCTCCCATTAGCCCTTCCATAGAGACTGTTTCCAGGCCTAATAATCATAGTAGAAAAAAAAGTAGTTCCTTCTGTATACATAAATCTTTCCCGTCTGATGCATGTGTTTTTGGAAGAAATGGGCCAGGAAGCAAAGGCATCAGACACACTTTTCAGGCAAAGAAGAATGTTTCACCAAAGCAGTGGATGAAACAGGAACAAGAAGCAGAAACTACTGCAAAATCTTAGATTTGGAAATAATGAGTGCCTACATATTTGCATGTGTCACAAAATTGCAGTATTCAGATGATGCTCTGTAAAAAAAGAATATAAAAGAAAGTAAAGTGTAGATTGAGGGAAGACAGCTGCCTGTCCTGTGCTCTCTGTTCTTTAATGTTCAGTGTCCAGCAGCTAGTAGTCATTGTCATCAAATCACAGGTCAGAAAATTAAATTTAACAGAATCTCTGTTCTACATTTCATAGAAAACATACCTTGCTATAAAAATGACTACTCTTCAGATGTGAATTCATTATCCCTAATTCAGGATAGTAGAAGAATTCCAAGCGTTCTAGAAAACAAAGGCAAAAATTTCTTCTGATAAGACTTGCATCTGTATTATGTTGCCCAAAAGGCAAGAATTTACATAGCTCTAGTGCTGGATTCAGCCCTCAACCTTCAGTAATAGGAAGTTAGCCAACTACACCATGGAGCAAAGAAAATTACTTTCACAAGGCTTGTAATATGTCATTCATTAAGATGACTCTCTTGGCGTCCAGTGTGGGTGTCCGCTTGCTCTACTGTAGAGCCTGAGGGAATATGAAAGATGCCAAACCACTAAAAGAGCTGAGCATTAGAAGCCACTGTGGTCACAGGGCTAATGCCAGCACCAGAGGAATGTACCAACCAAACTGCAGATGTGAACTCTGTCTATGTAACTCAGCATGCAGGCCTTTCAGATTAAATGAGCTGAAAAATTACAAAAGTTTCATCCTCTAGCTCATGTGTGTATGCCTAAGTAGGCCTACAATTCACTGTTGTTCAGTATAGGCTTTTAATTTTCCTTCATGTTCACTTGTCCTCTCAAACTTCCCTTAAGCAGGCTGATTTTTTAATGTTACATGAATTCCAAAACTGTTGTGTTAGAAATAACCTCCCATTTATATGAAAGAATATTCTTACAAGCCGAAAGCTGAAAATACACAGATATATCCTGTAATGTTTTAACCTTGTTAATATTGTTTAATTCCAGAAACCAATTAACAACCATGCAGGTCCTTCTCACTCACCTCCTGCCCGTGCCTGGTGGGGAGGAGAATTGCAGAGTAAAAGTAAACCTGTGGGTTGAGATTGCAACAGTTTAATAGCTGGGTAAAAAATACAACAGTAATAATAATAGTTGTCATTATATGGAGAGGGAAAGAGAGTAATGCAACCCAAGAGGAGAAAATTATGTGAAATAAAATTACTCACTACCTTCCGGTTGCTGCCCAGCCCATCCCTCAAAAGACGTCAGGCCCTTTCTGTGTAACTCCCTACAATTTACAACAGTCACCCCCCTTCCACATAACTCCCCCAGTTTATATACTGAGCATGATCTACTTGATGGAAGATCCCAACTCATCTGACCTTTCTCCCTTGCAGCTCTTTATGTTGTTCCTGGCCAGCAGCTCATGAGACAGTGAAAAGTCCTTGACTTCAGGTAAACACTACTTAGCAACAGTTGAAACATCAGTGTGTTATCAACATTATTTTCATCAATCCAAAGCTGTTAAGAAAATTAACCCTATCCCAGCAGGAACCAGGACAAATGCAAAGGCACAAAATTGTTTTCTGTGGGTTTTTGTGTGTAATAATTCAGACCTGCTGAACATAATCTTCTGCATTGGGTCTAAATAAACTAAAAAATATGAATGCTATAGAAACTGGCATTCAGGTGTCAGAATTGCTTCCCAGAAAGTAGCTAATCTAAATTCTTCACTTTCATGCTACTTGAGGCCAGTTTGAAACAGAGGTATTTCTTATAAATGCAATGGAGAGCATCAAAATAAAGGCTGAATTAGACAAATCAACTCCATCTCTATAATCTGAATAAGTAGTTTTTAAAAATCTTAAATTGATCAGTAAAATATAGATACTTGGACTTCTTTCAGATGGGTAAGGAGACAGGAGAAAAGGATTTTATTGATGCTGTGCAACTCAAGCTCATTAGCTGTATTTCTTAGGATGCACCAGAAAATGCTGATCCTGTTTGTTTGACTGAATTAACGCACTTACACACCACCCATCGTCTCTTATGTGAATTCAAAATCTGATTTCTGTAAGTATCTCTGTTATATATTTTATAGATAACCTGAAACACAGTTGCATAAAAGTGAACACAGACATTTTGTTGACCTTACATTGGAAAAATTTTCATTCTTGGGCAGCTTAGAAAGAAACTGTTCCATGCTACAGTATTTGATTATATATATCAGAGCAGAAGTCGAGGTAAGCTTTCAAGTGATGAGTCACAAAGATTACACTAAATTCACTACCTGATAAGTTATATTTGCAAAATAACCTCATAGTGTCCCATGTTTACAACCTAAAAATTATTATCTCAGAAAACAGACTTCAAGACAGAAGACTGAGATGGTTTTGCAGCCTAAATTATTTCCATGGAACATCTATGAACAGCTACACTCTCCATCCCAGAATGTGCTTTCCCTTCTTCCTGCCTACATACAAGCTTTCAGTCCTGACCCTTTTCCTGCAACTTGGTATTGAGTCACATGTTGAAGCTGCTGATTTTTGCATTTTGGGAGTCTATGTGCCCTGCTGTGTGATTTCTTTCTGTTTGGTGTCAACTATTTTACTGTGAGGGATATAAGCTGCTATAAACATAAATGCCACCAGTCTTGCCAACTCCCACGGTTTTATTACAAATGTTGCAATATGTGATTTTAATTAAAGTTTCATACGACACTATCTTTTTTACTTCAATGTCCTGATTTTCCTTCATTTAAAATGCCAGTCACTGTTTATTTCTGTTAACGAAGCCAAATTTAAGATGTATTCTTTCATTGCATCTTCATATATAACAATAGAGCTACACTTCACAGATCTGGTCACCAGAGGTGGTGACCAGAGATGGCTTCATCTATTTTCGCATTCAGCTTGACCAGGATTAACTGAGGATACCCACAAAAAAGAAATTATCCATTTCCTCACATGAAGCCTGGCAGATGATGGAAACAGCTGGCAAGAGTCTTGAGGCACAGGACAAAATCTCTGAAAGTGGTTTAAAATGGGGGGTGAAGGGAAGGATATCAGAGAGAGCAGCACGAGCAAAGTCTATATGTTCACTTTACAGAAATCAGGTACTAACAAAGAGCCTAAATTCTACTGCACTCCAGAGGTCCTATATTTTCCTGCAGCTTCATTTTTGTACAAATTTGTCGAAGCTTGATAGTGCTGTTCCTCTGTTATTGCCAGGAACGGAGGTCCAAAGCCAAGTTCTGTGAACATCTCCCAGGACTCGCCAATGAATTTGGCAAGTTGTCATATGAGCTGCAATCATATACTTGCACCTGCAGAGTCTCTAGATGTACTCAGAGGTAGCAAAGTCTTCTCACACAACTTTTTTTCTGCCTTCAGAAAGGACAAGGGAAATGGGTTTAGTGGATCAAGTTCAACATTCACCTTAATTTCTCTTTGAAATATATGGAACATTTGAGCAAAAACAGCCCCCTCTGTCCAGGAATATAGTCTAGGTGAGCTCCAGAGCATCTGCCATTTCTGGTAAAATTATTTTCTATATCTGGAACTGAAAATTTTATACGAAGTGATGTCAAATGTTTTATATATGGCCATTTCAGAAAGATCATTGATTTGTTTTCTTTTGCGTTCTAGTCCCTTTTTGGTGTTCAGAATACTTATCTTTTCATGCTCTTCTCACAGCTCCTGTTTCTGTACTGTCTTGTGCTATATCAAGGTATTCTTCCCCTTTGGAATAGGGGCTTCTCCAGTTGGTTCTATATAATTTCCCCATATGGCTCAGAGGAGAATTTTCTTGGAGTCAAGGGATAAAGTTGCAATTTCATTCCAGTGGCAAGTGTCCAGCACCATATGAGACTGAGAATGTAATTTCCAGGACTGTCATAGATCTGTTTGGTTGGGTTACTGCATACAATGCAGCTGGTAACCTTTTACCCACTATTGTGTCCTGGGACTGTGGCTGAACTCATATTCCTCAAAATGTAAATGAAAGATATTTATAATATAGGCACAATATCTAACACATAACATAGAGCCCAAACTCAGGTGAGTACAGTGTTCCTTCCTAACAAGCACTCTGTGACAGCAAACAAATGTGTCCTCAAGCCTGTCATATAACATTTTTGTAATCTGAAGGTAAGAGAGAAAGAAAGGCTGAGGACTCTGTTTTCTTGGGGAAATTTTTTTAAACGGGAGGAAGGGTTCTCATCATTTGTTGAGTGCTTGAAGATTCAGTGTGAAAGAGGAAAATGAAGAATCCCCTCAAAAAGATCTCTGAAGCTGTCTACACACTGGGTTCTAGAATAACACAAATGCAGAGGGCAGGTACCATGTGTGCAAGCTCATTTAATTGCCATTAAGATCTTGAAATAAGTTTGTGTTGTACTTGAGTGCTGCACAAATACACTGGCCTGCATCCTATTTTTGAGTGCTGATGCATCAGTGAGAATAAAATATATGACTAACCATAAGAAATTAGCTGTTGAACAAGGCCACTTGCTAAGAACTTACTTAAGCCACTTGCTTAAGTATGGCTTAAGGAGCAAAAAATATCTCATCTCCAGCTTTGTAATTCCTATCTTTTTTAAATAGATGTTTCATCTATTCTTGTGTCACCTTGAAGAGAAACTTTGATATAATAAGGAAGAAATCTTTACTGAAAAACACATATAAAATCTGTTTGAATAGGTTTTAGGTGAAACCTGTCCTCTTTTTTCTTTTACTAGGTAGTAAAATTAAACAAACTGGTGGTATTCAGGTCCCTTTTGTGGAGTGTAAAACTATAATGGCTGTGATAAATGTGTCATTATTGCTGCTTTAATGCAATGGCTAATTCCCCTCCACTTTAGCCATCATATCTCCTATCACCAGAATATCTAACAACCCACTGCTTTCATTACAACTGCCATGCTTCTTTCTCCATGTAGACAGGACTGATGGGAGGTAAGGCAATGCCACCAAGGTTGTACAGCTGGAGTCCTTGCTCTGCAAGGAGAATCTGTAGAACCAGGGCTGGTTCAGCTGGGAGAAGGCATAGCTTCAGGGACACCAACTGCATTCCTGATGTCGGCAGGAGGGGATGAAGAAGATGCGACCGGGCTCCAGGATTGCTTGGTGGGAAGATGAGAGGCAGCAGCACAAGCTGAAACAAGAAGAGATCAGGCTACAGATAAAAGACCCTTTCTCCCTGAGTACTGCCCAGAGGTGGGACAGCTGCCCAGGGTGGTTGAAATGTCTCTATCATTGACTGGAAGAACACTGTCTTGACTGGAAGAACACCTGGGCAGGTCAGTCTGAGCCCACAGCTGAGCCTGCTTTGGGTAGGGCCTGGGTCTGGAGACCTCCCCTTCCCCAAAAATCTATTGTCTTGTGATTTCCATGCATAGTTATCCTCATCTTATTTCAAGGAATGGAAGCACAAGAAAACTGTGTGATTGATCCTATGATCCAAGTTTACACAGAAGGCCAATTGATAAGCAAGGAATTAATTTCCAGTCTTCCTCTAATCATTAAAATTTTGATTCCACTGAACCCAGAGATTCAATTTTCAAGACTCTAAATCATAAATGTAGATAAAGTTGTATTAAATTGCTGATGTCTGAAGTACCAAAAAAGAACTCACTTCTGCTCTTAGTCCCCCAAACATTTGTGTTGTCCTTGAAATTGAATTTTCTGGGAAAGACTAAGTAAAAATCTTACTGGTTACTTACTGATTACTCAAGAGATCAAAGAAATTGATGCGAGGAGCACTCCTGCATTTGTATCTATAGCATACCTGACTGGAGCAGTTTGGAGGAAGAACGGCAGCTGCATGTAGAAATTAAATGTTGGGTCTGGTTAACACAGTCTCCTGTAAGAAACAAAGGCTATAGCCTGTCCTCCTGTTCTATAGATGCACTACCTTGGCTATGTACTACTACTATAGATGTATTACCTTGGCTATGTGATTAGAAACAGGACCTGATGTAACAGAGCTTAGAGTTACAAATTTACAGTACAAAGCTACCAAAACTTTTGATTCTTAATTTAAAATTACAGGAGAAAGACATGAGGGAAAGATACTGTAAGAGGAGACTTTGGAGCTGTGACAGATGTGGTTGACATAAGCAGAGATACAGCAGAGGATCTGATGTAAAGACCATGCCCAAAGTGTGCAGCCCATTACCAAGAAATCTCCTATCTCCTTCTCATGATTCTGGGACAAGGTAATATTAAAACCTGACTAGGCAAAACTAGAAAAAAAAAAAAAAAAAAAAAAAAAAAAAAAAAAAAATCTTATAGCTTGACTGAGATTTCTAAAAACTGAAAGTTTGAAGAACTACCACCTATTCAAAGCCAATGTGAAAACGGGATAAAAAATTAGTATATCAATTACTTTCACATAGGCATTTGCCTCTAATACTGAATCATAGGCTTACAAAAAAATTGTGTTAACATCTGGGATGTGCATGCAGAATTCAGGAAAATAATGCCTAAACACCTAGTGGAGCCCAAATGATACAGTACAGGTTCTTTTTGGGAATCTTGTAATTAGTGGCTGTTGTAACAAACGATTTCATTTTTGTTGACACTTTCATTTTTTAAAATTCTTGTTATTTTGTTACAGCTAATCGTCAGACTTATTGAAAAGATGTTGGTATATTCTATACACCAAGCAGTTTGACCAGTGCTCCCAAAAAACATTTTTTGCTGTTCATATTTGTACCAGAGCTATATTTAAGTAATTGCTGACATATTCCCTAGTCCTGTGGCTTTCTTGGACAGGTGAATAAACTGTTTCACAAGTCCCTCACTTCTGACACACTGCCTACCACCACATGACAATATACCCAGCTGATTACAGCTCTGTTGCTTGTGTAGCTGTCAGAATTTTGTGGTGTTTTAGTAATGGATTGGCCTACGTGGCACCAGATCTGCCATCATCCGACAGGACTTACCCTTCTCGAAGGGGTAAGAGGACTTTGCTCACAACCTTATTGCCAGAGCTTTAAACAAGACTTGAGTGGGAAAGGCATAACATCAGGCTTTGCCATGACAGCCATGGTTACTCTTGGTATACACCAAGGTTAGAGAAGAGGATACCAGTGAAGGCCCTCACCTTGTTGCTGTGAGATATGCTGAGTATGCTGGAGCACACTTGAAGTATTATAGGGGCTCCAGAGGAAAGAGAAGCCAACAAGAAAACTCCCAAGAAATATCTCAAAGAAATTAAGGGATGCTCCTCTAAGAAGGCAACACAATAAACAGCCCAGCACAGGTGCTTCTCCACCAATGCATGCACCATGGGCAGCAACCAGGAGGAGATGGAAGCCTCTGTGCTGCTAGAAAGCTACTTAGTTGCCATTTCTGCAACTTGGAGGGGTGAATCCCATGGCTGAAATGTAGTTATCAATGGCTACAGGACATTCAGAAGTTACAGGGAAGGAAGGAGAGATGGTGGGGCTGCCCTCTACCCAAAGAAGTGGATTGAGTGTGAAGAGTTCTCTCAGAAGAACAGCCATGAGTGGGTCAAAAAGTTTGTGGGAAAGAACTCAAGACCAGTACAACAAAGGGGTCCTTGTGGGTGGTGTCTAGTACATGTCCCTCAATAGGGGCAATCTATTATGAAACATTCTTACTCCAGCTACAAGAGTTATGCTTGAAAGCCTTGTCCTGCTTGGAGGACTTCAACCACTCCAACATCTGCTGGAAAGTAGCACAGTGAACTGCAGGAAATCCAGAAAAAGGCTAGAATACATGAAGGATGACTTCTTAAGCCAGGAAATAGACATCCTTACCAGAAGGAATGCCATACTGGACTTTTTGGTCACCAGAGAAATCAGATATATCAAGATTGGAGCAGCTTGTGCTGCAGCGATCACACACTGGTGGAGTTCACAGTCCTAAGAAATATGGGTCAGGGGAAGAGTAAAATCAGGACCCTGAACTAAACGAAAAAACTTTCAGTTCTTCAAGGAGTTAATTGGCAAGACCCTCTGGGAACTGTCCTCAGGAACAGGGTAGCAGAACAGATCTGGTACATCATTTAGGATATTTTCCAAAGACCAGAAGAGCTCTCAATCACCAGGTGCAACAACAAGGACAGATTTTTTAACAGGACTTGTTGAGACAGAAAAAGCAGCAATGCTTTTATATCATGAGAGGATAGATTCAGACTAGAGAGAAAGATAAAAATTTTAATAATGAGGTTAGTAAAACACTGGCACAGGTTGCTCAGGCAAGCTGATCGATGCCCCATCACGATATATTCAAGATGAGGTTGGATGGGGCTCCAAGCAATCTCACTGGTGGATGCTATCCCCACTGTCTGTAGGAGGGTTGGAATTAGATGATATTTAAAGGACCCTTCCAACATAAAAAAGTCTATGATTCTGTGAGAATAATTAGAACATAAATTAATTTTCATATCAAAACACATATCATAATGGTGTTTCACTGAAGAATGTGTAACAGTATTGATTTTTAACTAAAATATACCTGTGGCAACTGGATAGCTTAAATCCCAAGTGCTGCTTTCAAACTTTGCACTCCATCTGAGGGTATATTTACTCTTTATCCAGTAGTATAGTAAACATCAATCTTTTCAACTGCCTTTAAATTATGTCCCCCTGAACAGAAGCACTGGTTAAAAGTTGCATCAAGTACATGATTTTCCATCTCTCCCCTGTCTATCCCCATACATTCTGCCTCATCCACAAATGTCATTGCCTTGTTAATCTCAAATTCAGTAACTCCTTGGAAGAAAAGATTCCCACTGAGATGGTGGAATTTTTTGAGCTTCCAGACTCCATTTGGCTGTGATCCACTGGCCTTAGGAAAAGGCATTAGATTTTACTTTTCTTATCAGCCACCAGTCTTATCAGTCTCTATTTCTTAAATCAGAGTGTGTCTGCTAGAATTTAATGAACAAAAGTGCTTCTATAAACTACTGGTATGTATAGTCAAAAGTAATTCTGTTTATTCAAGATAGTGCAAGAAAATATTTCTCACTGTATTTAACAACTTAATCTATCAATTGTATAACAACATTTATGACTCATTTTCCATGAGCTCTATAACTCCCAACAGAAGTAGATTAGCCACAGTATATTAAAGCTTTTTGGTATTGCACAGAGTTCAGTATTAAACAGAGCTGTATTGTTCTTCAGGGGAGGTTGATATGGAATTTTATGACTGGAAAATATTTTTAAATATATATAAAGCAAATAATGCATTGTACCTCCCTGTCACATATAGAAAATTATACTTCCTATAACCACTAAAAAGGTGAAGGGAAGACAGCCCTGCAAAATCTACCCATTAAGTATGCAAGTGAAAGTATTTCCTTCTCTAGAAATAGTAATTCCTAGCATTATACTAGATATTCAGAAAGAACCAAATCCTAAAAACAGTCACTGCCACGCTTTGAGCCAATGGAGTAACTGAAAGGGTATCAGAGACATTTTCTGGAGTTCATGTCTTTATACAGGATTGCTGAAATTTGTTAAGAACATATGTTAGCCATAATGAAGGAGGTATGGAAAACTTTATTTAGAGGTTTGATATCTATCAGATTTGCTGAATTACTTGCGTGCTTTTAGATTGAGTGCACATTAAAAAAAGAGTAAAAAATCAATAGCAAAGGTAAAAATTCTCCCTCACAGGCTCAATATCAGATTCCATTATAAATCCTGTTGCTAACTGATTTATTACAGGGCCTAAAAAATTTGACTTGATAAAGTTGCTAGCTGTAATTTAAAGACAAGCATCACTTTTCTGAAAAGTTTAAAAAATTCTGGCCAAACTTTTTAACGTGCAAGCTATTACTCTGTCTGTTTTAACCAGTCTCTTACTCCTTTTTGAATTCTGTAACAATGTATTACTATGAAACTGTCCATCCAGATGTTGTTTATCTTTAAAATGTCTTTTAAATATATAATTAAATCTTATTTCTATAAGCAGGTACAGCTAGCAAGTTGAATTGTTGAAATCAAAGAAATCAGTAGTTAGCTCAGAAATCCTATAAGCCTCTCAGTTTCTTATGGAAGGATACGAGTTGATTTTCTCTCATATTACTGGTGAGGTTCATTTTCTTTTCTGGAACCATAGAAATTCAGGAATAAAATAAAATCAGTACTTTGAACAAATGAATATGTTTTCAATTGCATATTTTCAGCCTCTTGATGTAAAGTAGCAAGTACCCAACCCAAAATGTTTTCAGAGGAGTGGGCTTCTGGTCTTGACTCTCAGTTTTCATTAAACTAGTAAAGGTGAATGATATGAATGTATTAAAAAAAAACCCCAAAACATGTTATTTGTTGCTGATGATATATTTTTATTATGAGATTTTGTTCATAACAAATTATGCACATTATATTTTAAAGATTTCGTATGTACTCCAGTTCCAAAATGGCTGGAGGCTAGAATTACTGTGCAGTAAATTTTTGAAGAGATATTATGATCAAGTTTTGTTTTGGGCTTGATGTTGAGCAAAACCTTAGGAATTGTTGCTTCATCATTTGTGTTGTGTTGCTGAATTAACTTGCAGATAGTGGTAATACATTCTTTTATCAGCAAATATTACCTCCACAGCATAAAATGCATTACAGTCATTCATATTACAGGTGGAGTAAGACAGTAAAATAATGTCACTTATTTATAACTGTTTCCTAGGGGAAGAATATATATATATATATATATATATAATTTGACTGTACTAGTGGTACAGCAACTCAAATTTTCAGAATTTAATTTTCAGGTACTTAAGTAAAGATCAGAACTTTATCACTGTGGTAATGAGCGCTTCCCACTCCCAGCTACGGGTACCTGCTCAGCTTAACTGTCTGAGATTTTTTTCAAAGATGTACTGTAAATCCAGAGATATTAATTTCTCAGTTTACTGAGGCATTCATACCTTCACATTCACTTCAGTTTTATTTCTTCAATTTTTTTTTTTTTTTTGGTGACTAAGCTGATTTTCTTTACATAAAAAATTCACTTTTCTATCTACTGTATACAAAAAAATCCTTTGAATTAATTAAAGCCAAAGTGATAGCAAATCATATTTTCTTTATTAGCAAAGTACAGGAATTTGTTAACCAATTTGTTGTTCCTAATATACATGCAGAGCGTCTCTACTCAAGTAAATGCTGACATGACATCATTCCAAAGTTATTTCCCTTGTCTTGGGCTTAAAGCCCTAATCCACAGATACTACTTCGTGATACAAGGTGATGAAGATGGCAAAGAATAGGAGATCTTTTCAGTAAAATATTTTCCTTTTGTAGATTCTTATCATATTGACAGCTTCTTGTATACAAGGATGTGCAGAAAGTATATAACAGGCAAATGCATAATGCAAGGGGTGGGTGCCATCCGCCTGTGTAATATACAGTGTGGGAGACATTAACAAAAATTCCATTGTGGGTTGCCCAAACGACCCTGTGAAATACTCAACTTGTGACATCCTTAAACCACTTCCTGCTGTCAGACACACCTAATTGATAGCAAATATATCTGGCCTTCAAAATCCTGGCAACCTTATTGTAGCCATGGCTACAGTTTAGCAAAAGATTTTTAACTGAAAAAATGACATTGTGTTTATTAATTTACTTAGAAGGCTCATTTATGTCATATGAGAGCAGAAAAAATATTTATGTTCAAAAATGCATTAGACATTTCTATGCCCTTGAAGACAAATAGAGGGTAAGTGATACTTCATGGCAGCATTAAATTTTATATAAGGTGGTGTGAAGGACATAGTTTTTCCATTTCACTCTTAATACTGTCCCCCCCATTGGAAGTAAGGCACTACTTAAATCACATGAAAATATATTCATGGTGTGTTACGCACAAAAGTACCTGCACAAGTGTAGTATCTACAGTGTAGAGACATGCAAGGGCATTATACAGATGTACTTAGGAATAGAGCTGAAAATCCTTAACAAAATAATATAATGCAAAATCTACTGCATATATTTTTTGTCATTTAAGAAGTCAAAGAAAAGCTTTCTAAAATCTAAAAGAAAATAAAGGAGTAGCCATTATTCCTTCTCCTTTACCTGCTCAAGTTTGAACACATCTTCTACTTTTCTTCAAAGATCTGTTTCCAGTACTGCAGGTGTGACTCATAGAACATAGACATCTGTGACTCATAGCACAAAACAGAGGGGAAATCTGTGAAGAGCTGGCAGATTATATCCGCTGCTGGCAAGCAACAACTGTTGCACCTCTATGTAAAACTTCACAAAGAATATGCAGCTCAGAGATCAGTAAATTTTTCCAGCTGCACATTCTTGTGTTTTGCAATCTACAGCAAACATAGCGAACACAGGCTAGCTGCACGTAGAGTTCCCCTGTGAAGTTCCCCTATTCAGTCTACAGTATGGTCTTCATTTTCTGTTCAATGCATTCTCTATGATAAAAGTTTCTCCTTGGTATTTAACCAAAAGAATGTCAGTATTTAATGTTACCATAGACAATTAAAAAAAAAAAAAAAATTAAACACAGACTCAGTATTGTTTTGTCTAAAAGTTATACAACACCATAGCCGAAAAACCAACTCTTGCTTCTACATCCAGAAATATTTTTATGTGTACATAAAAGCAAATTAACTTTCAATTTACTTAAGTATCATAAAAACTGCTAGTGGGCACATTCTAATAACCTCACCTTAGAACAGCTAACTTCACTGGCAGTTGTTCTGGAACAGCTACAAACTACCCTTGCCTATGAAAGTATTTCAATATATTCCTGGTTGTGGGAATGAATATAATCTGCAGTCTTCCAAAAGCATTACATTGACCTTCATGGATAAATCCCGTCCAAAATTTTTCTGCTCTTCGGCCACTAAACTATTGTCATTAAGTGCAGAGCTTTTTCTGCATATGGATGAAGTCCTTGTCTTCCATTATTGCCCAGTTTCCAAACTATAACCTTTCCTCTGAGATGCCTTCATTAGCTTTGTTTATAAATTTATTCTCTCATTTATAGCTCAGATAGAACTATCTGAAAATTCCTGAAAAGTAAGAATTGGATTTTTTATTAAACCAAATATAGTGAATATCCAGTTTTTTAAAAATTTGACTAACTGTAAAATGCAAATATAGAGCTTAGTAACAATATTGTATACAACACACTTTTACAGTATTGAAGACTAAAATATATTTTTTCTTTTCTAAAAAGACAACACAAAAAACACTGGTAGGGTGATGAAGCTGTATTTATCAGGGTGTTAACAGCAGTCTAGGAAATATTTCAGAAAAGATAATGAAATTGCCTATAAATTGAAATAATTTGAATGACTTTGAATTTCATTCAAACCAATCATTTGAATCACTGGAGTACACTGAACTCCTTAAAGTCAAGTGATACTGCCCTTAGTGATCCTCTATAGTATCACTAAACTAAGGGCAGTTTTATGTTCTGATAATTATAGACAAAGTGACAAATTAGTCACTTTCTGGCGGAAACAGCTAGGAAAAAAAAAACCAATACATGGATTGTTTGCATGTGTCTGTACAAGTTTTGTTAATCATGTACTACTTTTGTGTAGAAATTTGTGGCGGTGTGTCTAACGGATCCCAGGAAAGAATAACCTGACACCCCAACAGAAAGAGAAAGGTCACAATGTTCTTAAGATTTTGTCTGGCTAAAATACAAGAAGACACAGTGAGCTCTCCTATCACTTTAGAATTTACAGTCCACATGCCTCTTTTTTTTCCAAATTGCTCCCATATCCATAAGCTAAAGTACCCCCAGAATAATTTATATTTTTCTAAATCAAAGTGCAGAGTTCAACAAGAAGAAACTGACTATGGCTAGTGGTAGAACAGCTGATCTCCACTAAAACAGATTGCAAGTTGGATGGATGCTTATCTGTGGCAACATCCAGAGGCACTTTGTTCCAGTTCTTATTTCTTCAGACTCTTGTCTGTTACAAAGATTGCAGATCATCTGCAAGCACTTCCTTTAAATAGGATGTAAATTGAGGCAACAGTGGTTTGAACTATTTCAAACACAGTTTGAAACACAAACACAACAGTGCTTATGAACTTTTCCTTGGCCAAGTCCAGTGTGGTCAGTAACTTTTCAAGTTCGCTGGAGAGCAGATAATTTTTCACAGAAGTAGAACTGTTAAGAAAGGAAAAGCACAAATGATGCTATTTGGACATTTGTTGTGAGTCATACCATCCTATCAGATTTGCTACTCAGAGAAGAAAGTCGCTTATCATGACAGTCATTATACATCTCATTTAGACTGGTTTTCACTATGTGGAACTAATCTGAATATTCCTTAAGAGGTAACCTTCCCCAGATTATGCTGGTGCTCCTGGGGATTTTTGAGATAGCATTTATTCAAAACTGCATCCTGCTTAACCTCTCGAAGGTTTCTAAGGCCAACAAAGTCTCCACTCTTATTATGTCATTCCTACTATTCCTAGAGACAGGAGTAGTCATACTGGGCATTGGGAATGCAGTTTGAATTGACTTTGAAATTCTTTCTTATTTCTCAGATTTTATCTTTTTTGATTTTAGCAGAAGATACATATTACATGAAATTATGTTAGCAAATGAGAAATCTGTCACAATTTTAAACAGTCTGTCTGTCTTAATGTTTGTCAGAGATGTATGTCTTCATGAACAGAAAAGGCTACTCCTGCAGCTGTGAACATATCAAGAATGCACCTTGTCTTTTACCTATTTTTACTTGAAATATTTCTGCTATCACTTGGGTGTCTATCGAAAACTTCCAAAGCAGAAATCTTTCTACAATATATTTTATTATTAAAAAGCTCCAGCTAAAGGCACTATTAGCCTTTAGGTAATGGTTACTACTATGCTTATATGGTCACATTTATCCAAAGCGATCTGGAGTTTTTCCTATCCATTTGGTTTTTGTTGGTTTAAAGTAATAAGCACTAGCCTGAGTCTGCATATTTTCTGTCAATGCAGAAGTAAAAGAGTCTGTGGACTCAGTAACCCACATCACCAACAATGAATGAGCAGCAATGCAAGATTCAGCTCACATATTGCACCCTACTTTGTTGTTAATTATGTTCTCAAAAAGGAAATATGTCTTTTCTTTAAACCACATACAGCATGTGTTGTTAACTTAGCTATGGTCAGAACAATAATTATTAATTAATATTTACTAATTATTATTAATAATTAACAAAAAGGCATCTTAAAAATTAACAGATTTATGCATAGAAAACATTCTGACCTAAAACTGATTTATTCCCTTACCACTATGAATTGATACTGCCTCTTCTGCATTCTACTTCTGTTAACTCTACAACATTAATCTTACTATGAGAGAGTAAAATATATTCTAGCTAAGACGTAACTGAAAAAATATTCACATTTTAGCTCTAGCTGAAGACTGCTTGGTATCTGGGCTATAGAACTACACCAGAAAAGATGAAGGTTGGCTTTCAGAGAACTGGCTTTCCAGATCATGAATATTGGGGAAGTCAGGATTTAATATTTTTTTTAATTTAATACTTTATTTTTTAAATTGATATATTTGACCTGAGACTTGGTAGAAAAATAGAAACACACCAATTAACTACTGTACAGTATATAGTGCATATATACACATAGTATATATATAATTTTCAGCATTCCTGATATCTTGCTCTCCAGCTGAAGATACAGAACATTGCACACAAGTTTCAGCAAGTCAGAACGGATATAAGGTAGACACTTGCTCTTCTATTTCTACCTTTGGGGAAAACTTGAGATGTCTTGGATAAAGTCTTCAGATATGCTGTAAATTATTAAAATAATTAGCCATCCTTGTAATTCTTGACCCTATACATATTTCTGCTTCCCAGTGTGTAAAAGACACCATGAAACTTTTGCTTATGAATAAGAAAGCTGCATATAAAAGGCAACCTTAAACTTCATTCCATGTCAGAAATGCAGAGACTTTAAAATTTAATGTAAAACCATTGCAAACATTGCAAGAAGCAGGAAAACTCTAGAATAACCAGCTTTGGGTGCAACAACTTTATGTACTGATTTTCTGAATGGAGTTAGATGGATTTTTATGTAACATTTATAAAATGCTACTTTAAATTATAAAAATATATATGCTCTTACTCCTCTGATATACCAAAAATACACATCTGCCATATAGAAAAAAAGACACAAACACTTGGTGTGGGGTGACATTGGCTTTATTACGATAAATGAAAAACTTTCCCTACTGGTCACCTGATGTGAAAGTCCCACAGTAATATTATACTTAATATAAGCTAGAGCCAAGTGAACTTTGAAGAATTTTCTGCATTATCATCGGTCCACATGACCTAGTGAAACTTCTGTTTATAACATGATCTGCTTTTTATTGTTTCCCAAGAATTTCAGGAAGATTGCGTTTCACCAAGATAATGGGATGCAAAATGTCACAACCAGAGGTATATTTCACCACAAAAAAAAAGGTTTTAATTTGACACATAAATAACCACAAATTTGCATACTCACAGAATCATATAACCATAAATTAGTTTGGGCTGGAAGGACCGGCCATAAAAGTCATATATTTCCAACCCCCCCTTTCATGGGCTGGGACACCTTCCTCATCTGCCCTTCCAAATAAAAGTGAGCCAAAGGCAGGACTAGTTGAAAGTTTTCCCACCAAAATAGCTTTTGTCTCACCAAAGCCATGAGACTTGAAAGTTATCACCTATATGCAACTGAAAGACTTTTGTCTTTTAATACCTTGAACAACACAACCACTTTCTTAAGGTCAGAATGAGTCCAGAAAATCTGCAAAAATTATTTTGTCCTTTTATTCTTTTCTTTCCTCTTTCTTTTTCATTAAAGAAACAGAAGAATTTTCACTATGTGTTTTCTGAAAACATTTAATGTTACCATATTTAACATTTCTATTTTCTCTGCCAGTTATAGGGTAAAAAGTTCAACACAGATCTGCAATATAATAGCACATTAAATAACATTTGATGAAATTAGAATACAAAAATTATGGATTAAGGTAGATATTTTGTCAATATCTTTCAAAGCTGTATAAAAAACTACAAGAGAAGTCTTGTGGGAGTTCTCAATCTGGAATAAAGTTTTGATTTATGTGACTTTTTTTATTTTCAGTCCTTGAACAGAAGATTGTCTTTGAAGTGATGCATTCAAAGCTTTAAGGACTTTCCATCTAAAATTGCATCCATTTTCACAGAGTGACATTCTTATTGTACTATTTATTTTACTTCTGTAATGCCAGTATATGCATACACATAACATACATGGAGTTAAATGTGTTCCCACTTTGACATTACGCTATTAAGAATGTGGTGTCTGAGCTTTCAGTTAGAGTTGAGTCTTAAATATCCCCTACTATTAAAGTGAGGGGGAAGAATGTGTAAAAATTCATCCCAGAAAGTAAAATTCTTCAGATTATTTTGCGGATCCTTCAAGAAAAAAGTATTTCTAATATTTTCACAGGTTTTTTCTAAGAGTATAGTAATAATTAAATATTAATATAAATGTAAATATTAATATAAGAATTCATACATTTTTTACTCTTTAATTAGTTTTTAAGATAGCCTGTACCTTCAAAAAGGGTGGAAAATTTCTCCCTGTAAAAATTTTTAAGTAGATCTTCTGCAAAAATTATAACAGATTTTTGAACTAAACCTAGTTAGTTTTGCACAGCTCTAGATCTCTCATTACTGCTCAGTACTCAGACTTCAAGCTCTGTGGTCAGAGATATTTATACACACAGCATGTGCTTCACTATAAAACAAAGCAATCAGCTGCTCGCAGAGAGCCCAGAGAAAATTGTCTGTATATGTGATTGTTTTTCCGTGTTACTACGGTTTTGGGAATCATGCTGTAAAACAACACAAAAGGTAAAATGAGTTCTTGATTTGTGACTATCTAAACTACATAAGCATTTTATAAAAGGAATAAAAAAAAGAACGCCATGGATCTCCTTAGTTCCGTGTAGCAGGAACATAGACCCTGCCATATGAGCCTCACTGGGGAAATTTGAAGTAGGAGTTCTAGCAATGTAACGTGATTTGGCAAGAGCTGAATTTGAATGCGGTTGTGAGGTCCCCATAAGCAACATATGCTTACGCTTAACTAAGCTGCAGTATTCCTTCCTTCCTTAGCCCAAACTTTGAAATTATTACTTTGTATTTAAGAAAATTATATAGGTCTACGCCAAACCAAAGTTGTTAGTTCTTGATAAAACTATCATATTATGAAATTACAGCTCATCCAGAAGAAGAGAGAAAAAGTGAATATTTAATTTTGACTGCTTTAGGGGAAAAAACCAAAAAGAAACAGAAGTGGAGAGGAGGGGGAGTGAATGAAGGAAGAAGGAGAGGGAGGGAGATGTCTGCTTATGATTATGAAATGAACTTTGAATCTTTTCTGTTCCTGCTGCCAGGAATGTCTGATTTTTTTTTTTTTTAGTACCTTACTGGATAGAAAATTTGTAATATACCCTGAACATAGAAAACGTTTGCTTATGTGATTATGGAAAATTGTACATTAAAATGGAAAACAAACACCTTCCAGACACAGCTTGAGATTGAAATGTGTCTAAAAGCAAAAGTACCAATCTGCAATTTGGAAACAAAACATACTTTAATTTCTTTTGCTTCCCACTCAATGAGTGGGACGACAGTGCTGCCTAGGAAGGTTCTGACATGCCCTCAAATTGTTTTATGAACTTTTACTTCCTGCATTCTTTGTCATGTGAAAGCTGATAAACTTTCTTTTTCAAATTAGTTTAATTTAATTTATTAATAATAATATCTTCCTTACATTTCTTGTATTATTATTAATACCACCCCAGTAGCATGCCAGGACAGGAAAGCCATCTCTAACACACAAGCTCACCGAGTTATCACAAGACCAAGAGAGCAAAAACTTCTTCTTAGGCTTGCTTGCTGAAGGAAGACTAAGGGACAACAACTAGCGCCTTACCAGGATAATCACCTTATTTTCAAGTTAAATTTCAGAAATCAGTGTTATAGAGCCTATGTTACTGCACAGAAACAGAGCCCTGGTGTAAGGGTATGTCCCTGGTCTGACACAGGTATTCTCTGATCTGGCTCTTGTGAGACAAGGCAGGACCACAAAGGCAAGCAGTGCTTCTCCATGAAGCACACTCTGGCGGAAGGATTGCTTTCCAGTCTTTCCTCTGTCTGAGGTGGGATGTGTCTGATGTAACACCTTCAGATCTTCTCCCTTGACTGCCTTAGGCTTTTATTTGGAATTCCTCTGCAAACTGCAGGCAAGCTACCTTTAAGAAAGCAAAAAGAAGCTAGGGCTGGGAAGGAAGGAGGGAAGGAGTAGGAAGTCTTTTCCAAAAAATAACCTCAAGAAAGCTGAAATGAAAATTGACATCCCTTAATACCAAATAATAGAGAAAAAAAAAAAAAAAAAAAAAAAAAGAAAAAAAAAAAAAAAAAAAAAAAAAAAGAAGAAAAGGAAAGAAAGAAAGAGAACCACACAAATAAGCAAAGGAAAAAAACCCCAGAAGAATCCCTACTGGTTGAGTTTAATTCCCTGGCTCTTCTACACTGCAGTTTGTTTCAAACTGACAGAAGGTACCTGACAAAATCTTCTACAACCAACAAGTACAAAACCAATGAGATAAGGTATATTGCTGAAAATTGTGGTAAATTGTGTCCCCTGCAGAGCAACCAGAAGTATCTGCTCATAAATTTACACTATTAGAAGTGGCTAACTTCTATCCGTTTTTATGACATTTAGATAAGTGCTTAGGTATGGAGTAACATGATTGTACCAGACCTGGGAATAGAAGTGGGGATTTTCTTTCTCGTGGTTTGTGTTTCAGTTTTCTGGTTTGGTTTGGTCAAAGAAAAATTGTCTGAAAACCAAATCTTTTTAAGCATATCAATTCCAATAGGCTAAACTTGAATAACACTGCCACTAAATTTTTCAGTGCACTCCCAGCCCTGACCCTGATTATCATCTGGAACCATCACTGTGAAACCACATCACATGTGAACCTCATGAAATTCAAGAAGGACAAGTGCAAGGTCCTGCACCTGAGTCAGGGCAAACATCAGTATCACGAGATATTGGGAGGTGAGTGGATTGGGAACAGCCCTATGAAGAGGGATTTGGCAGTACTGGGCAGGTGAAAATTTCGACATCACCTGGCAGTATTCACTTGCATCCCAGGAAACCAACTTTACCCTGGGCTGCCTCAAAAGAAGCCAGCAGGTCAAGGGAGGTGATTCTGTCCCTTTAGTCTGCTCTTGTAAGATCACACCAGAACAATTGCACCCAGCTCTGGGGTCCTGAAACATGGATCTGTCCAGAGGAGAGACAAAAAATTGTTCCAGTGAGGGCTGGAACACTTCTGTCACAAATGACAGAGAAAGTTTGGGGTGCTCAGCCTGGAGAAAAGGTGTCACTTAAGTCATCTGGTACTTTTAAATGGGCCTTATAAAAAAGAAGGAGGACAAATTTTTATATAGGTAGATAGTGATAGGAAGAAGAGGTACAGTTTTAAACTCGAAGAGAATTTTAAGTTAGGCTAGGAAGGAACCCTTTACTGTGAGGGTGGTGAGGCACTGCCATGGGTTACCCAGAGAAGATCTGCATTCCCAGTTCTGGAAATGTTCAAGGCCAGGCTGGATGAGGCTTGGAGAAACCTGGTCTAGTAGAAGGTGTCCCTCCCCAGGGCAGTGGGTTTTGAACAAGAAGATCTTTGATGGTGTTCTACAACCCAAATAATTATATGATTGCCTGATCCTCAATAACCGAAAACTGAAAGTGTTAATGTCAGAATCTTAAAACAGATATTTTAAGCTTCTTCAGAACAAGGTGCCCCACTGGAACAGCAAATGCTCATAAAAGACAAGAAAGGCACTTCAGCTTGTCTTTTGACTAGGAGACCATGGCTCAAACATGAATAAATTATTTACATTTATCTATTTTTATAACTATGCAGTCAGGAATATTAAGCTTCATGTCAGAAATATCCCAAACACTGAGAAATTTCAAACCCTCTATTAAAACCCACCTCATCTATTCTTCATAGCAAGTAAAATTTAAACATCCCAAGCTCTGAGGAAGTTCTGATTTCAAAGCCAGGAGCTGGCACTAATCATTTACTTATGCAAACATATAGTCCATCATCTCCAGGCATACACACTTAAAAAATAATTTAGGCAGATACCAAAAAACTCACAATAATTTCCAAAGAAATATTACATTAATTAAATGCCAGAAATCACCAAAAACCTGTAGGAGTGAAAAAGCACATTCTTAATCAACCAAGGCACAATTTAGGCCTGTTACTTATCTGTTGCATATGATACCTCAGTAAATAAATGTTTTGCATTGTACATTGGTGATAAAAAGAGCCAAATGATATATTAATAATATTCTAGTATTCAAAAATATATCCTCAAAGCCTTTTTCGTGTGTTTCTGAGCTACTCTTTCTATATCGGCCTCTAGATATAGCAGAGGCATTAAAATGGATAAACACACTTAAATTCACTTGCAATTTCTCTTCAAGCAATTTCTCTTTCAAGCAAATTAAAGGAAGGCAGTGCTAATGTATTTCTAAACTGTTTGGGTTTTCATTCAGACTTTGACATATCCTGTTTATTGTTCTGGGTATTATCAAACGGTCCGAATAAGTCAAATACATCTAAAGGACAAGGGTTTTTTTCTGTAGTTTCCTTCCCAAATATAGGTTAAAAAACCAAAACATGTAGGTAAACAAATATAGATTAAAAAATAAAATCAAACCAAAACTCCAAGAGGTAAAATTATGGCAGACAAGTTGCATGAATCTGCTCTATTGCTGAAATTTTAAGTTCTTCACTGTGAAAAATATAGTTCCTGGAATACTGTCAAACTCAGTAACGCAGGATGATGACTGGCACAGGAAACACTAGAATATTTGCAGAGGAGTAACATTATTTAAAAAAAATTTGCATGTTAAGGTTTTTTCTTTGTTTCTTTCAAAGTTATTGAATAATGTTTCTTAATACACCTTCTCTTTTTCTTCTAGGATATTTCTTACTACAAAGTTCACATGGAAAATTGTCTAGCACTACTTATATTTTCTTACTTCATAATCAGTCAATAACAATGTAGGAATGGAATGTTAATGAACTGGTCAAGTCATCAGAGTCTAGAATTAATGATATTATGAAAAAGTAATTAGACCTAGTTTGAACACAAATTTGCTGGATTGTGTTTGAACTCAAGATTGCTGGATGATCCCAACTAAATTACTTTTTCTGGCCATAAAATAAATTAATGTTATCTGTTACAAGACTATGAAGATGAGTTTGATTTACTGGGCAAAATTTTTCACAATTTTCAGACATAAATTTCTGAAGGAACTTTACAAAAAACTACTGCAAAGGCCAATGAAAAAAAAGTCATACCATCACAAAATACTTTTGCACTTAGCTGTATACAAAAAAATTAACTGCTATTATTTTTGAAAGTTATTTAGAAGAAATTTTCACCTGCATTTAAATACTCTGCTGTTAGTTTAATGAAGTTTCATATTTATTTCTGAAAGAGCTCTAGCAGCATTCATTCCAAAGTTTAAGAAGTAAAATTAAAAGGGTGTGCCTTTCTTATTAACATGGAATAATTTAACAATTTTTCTCTAGGGTATTTTTATTCCTCTTTCTTAATTACTAAGACTACTTGCTAATTTCATCTACTTCTCACATTTTTGCTTTTGGCAGAACTTTTATTACATAAAAGCAGTTTTATTTGGTTTGGTTTTTATCATTTAGCAGAAAGCCAAAACAAAGTAGTTGAAAATCATTTTGAGTGGAATTTTGGCAGTGGAAAAGAGAGATGAGTATAGTGTGTGCCTGGATAAAAGAGTTTTTCTTATTCTACCAAAAGGTTTTTTCTCATATTGGCAAAAAAGCCCCAATACACTAATTCTTTATTCTGTTCTGTAATTTCTTAGCATGATGACTGGTTTACCTTGCATAACAATAACAACTCTTTGCTGTATTTTCACGTGTTCTTACAAAATTCACTGTGAGAAAATATTCTGGTTTCAGCTAAGAGAGAGTCAGTTTCTTATCAGTTGGTGTTATATTGCTGTGTTTTGCATTCAGAATGAGAATGGTATTGGTAATGCACTGATGTTTTGGATTTTAGCTAAGCTGTGTTTATCCTAAATAAAGGACTTTTCCTTGTCTCATACTCTGCCAGAGAGAAGGTGAGCGAAAGAAACTGGGAGGGAGCACAGCCAGGAGAGGTTGCCTGAACAGTCCAAAAGGGTATGCCAACCATAAAATGTCATGCCCAGCCTATAACTGGGAGGTGTACACAGAAGGGGTTAATCTGGGCTTGGGAAGAGGAGTCTAGCATCAGTCAGTGGGTGGTGAGAAACTGCATTGTGCATCGCTTGTTTTTCCCATATTATTATCATTGCTATTATTATATTGTATCATTATTAGTGTACTTTCACTTCATTTTCAATGATAAAACTATTCTTAACACAATCTTAAAGTTTGACTTTGATTTTTCTCCCCATTTGTCTTGTTTCAAACCAAGACACCATTCCACCTGGTTGAAGCAGGGAGAGAAGGGGGTTGATCAAGAAGATTTATTTCCATCTGGGCTTAAACCACAACATGCTTCAGAAATTAATCACTGTGTCATTTAAATGATTCAGCTTTTTGTTGTTGTTCCTGTTATAAAAGATCAATAAGACATAAGAGAACACATATAAAGATATCCCTTACCAGATAAAGAACTGCAGAGAGGTAATTTTGTTTGCTAGTAGTACTCATATTCAGTGACATACTTGTTTACTTTTGATTCATGCATTTTTAGTGTACTACAGTAAAAGAGTAATACAATAATTGAAATGAATCCATGCTAATTTTTTTTTAACTCATCTAAAATGAGAGAAGCCTTAAAAATATTGAGGAGTGTTAGGGTTTTTAGGATTCCTTCTTTCCAGTTCTGTTATTAGGCAACTCAGCAAAATGACAAATTTAATTTCCATCACTGCAGACTTCATGAAGTCAGAAATTCAGACTTTGCGTTCTGCACTTTGCAATGCCTCTTCTACCTTTAATATGTACTATCAGATCAAGCTGAACTGGTAAACTGATAAGGTGAGAAGTAGTGCAGAATCCATTTCCCATTTCCACACTCTGTTTCTTGATTGCAGTAGGACTTGAAGTGCAGGACTTAAATACTTTGGCATAGCCAAGAGGTATACACCAGTATTGGCATAAATATTGTGTTCAATCATTATCCCATTGTTTTACTGTTTCTACCAAAATTGAAGCTTGAATTGGTAATCAAAGAAGGGGAAAGAGATTTCCAAACACAAATATGTTTAGATTAAGATGCTAGGCTTTATATTCAATTTTTAAACTCTATTCACTCTTTAATTAAAAAGAAATAATGCTCATCCAGTTAATATTACTGCTGACCATTTAGCATGGCAATGGATTGGAAAATGAAACCCAATCTGCAACCAGAAGCAACTCAGAGCCACAATGAGTAGTTAAGTAGTAGAACTCATGCAGCAGAAGGACACCAAAGTAAGCTGCTGACTGATTTCTCTCTCCCTCTGTCTTGCTCTACTTCACTCCACAATTTTTTTCAGTTTGGCCCAAGCTGCAGGTATCTAAACTTAGCTGCTATACCTCATTCCAACAAAACAAACCAAGCATGAATCACAACCCTTCCTTCCCCTTAGCATTGCCAGTAGATCTGAGGCTTCTGTTTAGATCCAAGACTTTGTCTTTCCCCTTCTACTGCCAACTAAAATACATTTGGTAATATTTAATTAAGGTTCCTATTCAGATTATATGGTCTCAATGCTAAGAACAAGGCTTTAGCTCCCCAACTCCCAGTGGCATAGTTAAAGATATAAATATCAAATTGGGAACATAACCCTTCATTTAGATTTAATATGGAGAGTTATTGTGAATTAAATAACTATCAAGTGATTATTAAACCTCACCTAGAGATTAACAAGTATTATTAATTTCATAGCTGTTAACCCTCTATAATTGTGTCTTTTGTAATCAGTTGGCATTTACTCATTAGTGTTATAGAGAGCTTTGAACATTATGCCACTGTTTTATCCTATCACAGATACTTTAATAGCCTTTAGTAATCTATATTATGAGAAATAGCCACCTTAATTAATTACCATTTTTATACTTTGAGAGCTAAAATTCAAAATTCCACCTAATAGGCATATTATAATGTGAAGTCAAACAATGAGGGGCATATTTGGCTTGTATATATTTTTCCTCATGTGGTAAAATGTTATACATTCTGCGAGCAGAAGCTCACATTTAACAGTGTTAAATACTGAAGCACGCAGTATTGAACACAATATCTGGTGTTTCAGAATTTAGTGTTGTTTACTTAATTCTGAAGAGCACATGTGTAAGTGTTGGTGTAAGTGCAGTACAAAATGTGATGAGTAGAGCAGAAAACAAGACAATATGACCCCATATTCATGAAAGTCTGTGGTGTAGTCACTGAGTGTTTCTGTCTGAAAAAAGCAGTGCTCAAATAAGGGTCACTAAATTTACTTCACCAGCTGATCATCTACCTTGAGCTCCACCTCACTCATATCAGCTTGCTACATTGATGTGCCATATCCATTTTTCTCTGTTTTCTTTTAGCAGCCTAAGGCTTGGCAGCAATTTCTCGATATGTAGTGGTCATCGTTTCACTACACTATTGCTCCCATAGGGATTTGAGCATTTTAAATTTCTGAAATCAGGATGTGTGATTGAAGGTCATGTTGTTTGAAATTCCTTTTTCCTCTTTATTTTTTTATTTCCTTTCTGGTTTTTACATCTACATCTATGTAACTATGCTGTTCCATACAATATTAGTATTTTCAGCTTGCCTGACAGCGTGATGGGAATATTCAGATCTGGCTGCAAAACCATCAAAGTGCAGAGGAAAGAAAGAAAGCAGTCAGAGTATATGTAACACATCACTGTCCAAAACAGCACAAAGGCTCGTAAGTCACTCTTCCTGAGTTGAAATCAGAGCACAGGAGGCTTCTCTCATGGGACTTTCAGATCCTAATCATGTTTCAGTCCTTCACATGGTGCATGCATACCTCTATGAAACAGTGGTTCTTCATTAGAACAGCCGCACTAACAGTTGTCCCAGGAAAGAGCTGGAGCATCACTCAAGGGAAAAAGGGCTATTCCAGACCTATCACTCTCATTCTGTAGAGTTGTTATTAATCCTTGGCAAAGACAGCTTGATGTTCAAGGCCTGCTTCACCATATGGTAGAAGTCCAATTGTTCCTAGTAGAAACTCTAGTATGTCTGCTATAGTACAACACTTTCCCCAGACACTCACCTAGAACATCTTCCATATGTCCATAGAGATCAAAAGAGAATTTCTTGTGATATTAGATAAATAAGGATTATCAGGTTCATTTTTCAGGAGTTTTTAGACCTTACTTTGCAATGTGGAATCTGGTTCATCTCCTGAGATTTTCTGGACTAACTTTTTACATACGCAGTACAATGCAAAGTCTAGAGCTTCAGGTGTCAGCAGCAGCATGGTCCTTCCAGCTCCTTTTCTGGATACTCTTGCTGTTTTCAGACTACAGAAATGTTTAAACCCTCTGGCATCTTTGAGGCTATGTAAGCTAAGTGAAGTTTTCATGGCCTATGATGTACAAAAGGTGAGATGGGGTGATATAATCATCCTGGTCCTCCCTGGCCGATTTAATATAGTCTCAGGAAAACAAGTTTCAGAAGCGTACCTTCAGGGGTATTTTTTCCTCCCTTTTATTGCTAATTTGGCAGTATTTCTGTGTTCCAGTAAACTGTAGGTATGTCAGACTGATGAAAGACTGCCCCTGGCTCACCCCTAAATGGGTTGATCCAGCCATGTGGCACCAGTTCAAGCAAGAATATTTCCATCCTGTTTCTGCTATCTGCTATTAAAAATTGTTTTCCTGTGTAGGTAGTAGGAATGTAAGTGTCTGCAAGCAACTCATACCAGCCCAACTATTTTGCACAAACTAATGAAATTACATCACTGGGCAATGACAGACCCAGCCCTCACAGAGACCACATTAAACCCTGAAGCAGTTCAACTCCTCTCTCACAACTGTCTCAGACTATGGTAGTGACAGTTTGGAAGATTTAGAGGGTGAAAAATGCAGCTGCTTTTGCTTGGCACTGAAAAAATTGACACCAATTATATTAAAAAAAAAAAAAAATGTCTAACAGTAACAACTAAAAGTTCTATTTTCTCATTTATAAAGACTTTCCATGCAAGTTAGCTGACTGATTAACGGGCATCATTAAAATACTGTATTTAGAAAGCTGGAATATAGTCAAGTATTGGCTTGTTCTCCTCCCAGGACCAAGGATATGAAACACATTTGTAACTCTATAAAGATGCTTCCAAAAAAGAAAGTCACAAAGAACACATGGCTGCTTCCTCTGTGAAGGAGCTGGTATGTCTCCAGTGGCTTCAACAGAGGAGGCATGATTTATGCCAGCTGAAGGTCTGGCCCACAGTATCCATTTTTTCTCACTGTAAGAAGCTTCTTTTGCCTGCCTTCATACATGCAAAGATATTCAGCCTATAATCAAAGGATGGTAAAAAGCACTAGAACTACTAAATACAAAAAACCCCCAAACACTTCAAGTAGTTGTCCCTAGAGCATACCTAAACATCATATATGGCACAATAATGACATCAGCTCCCAGCAACAGTTCTTGAAAACCGATTTGTGTCTTCCCAAATGGCCCAGCAGGGAAGGGTAATCCTGGTTAACACTTTTGCCTAGCCTGAACATAGGTGGAAGTGGCCAAGGGCAAGAAATACTTTTGAAAGAAACCTCTTGCACTTGGAAATTTAATCTCTAATAGACTGAAAACCTAGTATCTCTCATGGCACAATGTGCTGATTTTGAACAGATTAAAAATCCTCAGAACTCATCAGTAAGTCACAGTGTATCTCAGAGGTTATTGAGAGGTTAACACATAAAATAGACCACCTATGCAGGGAAACTGTTATGTGCCTTTAAAATTTACTTTGTCAGAGAAGGTCAAAGGATTTGTTTTAATGAGGTTATTTTCAGTTGCCTTTTGTTTCATATTTTACACAGGAAAAAGGAAAATATTTCTTCAGTTCAGGGCATCTGAATCATATTTCCAATGGGACAGGCACTTTTAGGACAGTAAGTTCTGAGGTATAAATAACCTTCAGTGAATTGAATCAGTCATTTAGTTTTTACATATGTGGAAACAATCAGCTTCCAAAAGTTGTGCTCAGGTTCTGTTTTAGGGAGTTATTACATCTGTGTTTAAATTAAAGGTATTTTGGCACATGACAGATCAAGACTACTGATTGAACAATATGGTACATTACATATTGATGAGAAACTCAGCTGTATCAATAATGTTCATTTATTCCAGGTTTCTGCATACAGTCAGCATCTTTGGTCTATAATTGCAAAAGACACTCAGTTCTGTGAAAATTTGGTATAATCATCAAACACTGTTAAAAAGGGAAGATAGGGAATAGGAGAGAACAGTGCTTCAGAGTTGAGGACATGCATCCTCTTCTAGGAAGATATTCTAAATGTACTAAGTAGCACTCTTTTTGTTTTTCTGTTTGTTTGTTTGTTTCAATTCTGATGCTAAACATGCATTATAGGTTCAATTTATTTCTTCAAGCTTCCATTTAGGTTATTCTGAGTATCATAGTCAGGAAAATGCAAAATATCACATTTACTACAGTTCAGCTCTCTACCTTTTTCTTTGATAGGTGAGGATCTTGAGTACAAAGTAGGATAATTTTTTTAAACTGCATTGCTGTATGGGAGTCCTGGAGTAATGTGCCCAGGAAGATGTGATGACCAAGACCCCAGTTTCACAGCCTCTGCCACACAATCTGCATATACACAGATCCTCAGAGAGACCCAGAAAAGGCAGTCTATTGGTTTAGTGTTTTGACATGCCTGCTTTATGTTTCTAGATGTGTAGGGGCAGTTTAGTTATGGTTTTGGAGGTACTGTCAGTTTTATGAGCAGAAAGGGACACAGTGCTATTACAAAAAACAAACCCCTCAGATTCTGTCTTTCTAGTTCTCCAGACTAAAATAATTTTGCTGGCTATTTTGGTTTTGAAGCATTTCACAGTGGCCTATTTCTCAAAAACAATACAACTCAAATCTTCTTTAAATGAAGAAAACCTGACTATTAAGTACTGATCATAATGAGTATTTTAAAACACATACACAAAGAAAAAACAGCCTTCAGGTCAAGAATGGCTCTCCATTTGTACAATGAAAGACTTTCAACAAAAGAGCAGAAAAACTGAATAATATGAGTCAAAAGGCAAGGTAAATATTTTGACGCATTAATAGAGGTGTAAGCAGGCCACAAACAGGAGCTTTCACTATCTGCACATTTTAAATTTCCAGCATTTTCAGGACTCTGAAGAAAACTAATATGAAAACAATGAATATTTCTTCTGAAGCTGTGTTTCCTGCATGGAAATACCTTACATAAAGAATTATGTCCTCATATAGGTTTGTACACTAAGAAGTGAACTTGTTTCTTCATATGACAACTATTGTAATGACAACAATAAAAAATACAGCATAAAAATACATGAGGAAAATTGATTCAGCTCCAAAACATTTCTGAAGATGGAAGAACAATTTATAGAGAGTGAATTAAATATAGTGGTCCTCATTTATCAGTAATAAATCAGAGAAGGGTTTTAATCACTGTAAGTCATGTCTGGATGCTGGGACAGTGCTCAAAATTCAGGCTGGTCTTGCCTCCACTTTCAAAGTTTCACAGAACTGTCAGTGGCTCATATTCCATCATGTTTCTGTGTTCAATGAAAGCAAAGAGCATGAAAGATATGGTGATGTCCATCATCTTCTAGCATAGAAATTTATTAATTCTTATTTTCCTTGCTTTTCTTTGTGCAGAGAATGATCTCTAATACATGGTCATCATGCAAATAATAAAAAAAAATAAAATATGAATGAAACAATGCATTGATCATCTGAGTTCAGCAATTATCTGTGTGCGATGAAAGAAAAAATGTCTTGTTGAAAAGCACAAATTATCCATCCAAGAAAGATGGGTGGCACAGAAAATGGAAGGCAAGAATTCTTATTGTTTAGCAGCTATTCTTTTTCAAACAGTCCTTCAGCCTTGAAACTATGCAGTTAGTGTTGGTCATACTAGCCACAATGTCAGAAAACTATTGCTGCTGACCCAGATCAGGTGATTTGAAGCAAAAACCATAAATGATCCCAGAAAATTAAAAATTATTGGCACCATTTCAAATAAACTATAGAATTCATGTACCTCTTTTTTAAGTTACTAAACTTGTTTTATCAAAGCATCGCTAAGTTTTAAATTCAGAACCTGTATAATTAAACATTCAGAATTCAAAGATTAGTTGGCTAAGGGTGTGGTTTATATTGAGTAAAAGGACATACCTTCTAAAGCTTAACAGGAGTTTCAGTTTATCACATATAAAATTTTCCTCTCATAGCTCCTATGATTTGGATTGCAAAGTGAAAAAAGACACATTTAGACATGGTCTGAGGTTATTCAGAGGCAGCAAAGGAAAAATATCAAAATCAAGGAACATTTGGCTGAAAAATTTCACAATCGTAGCAAAAAAAAAAAAAAAAAAAAAACTCCTCTATTGCTATCCCTGTCTTTTTCCATTATTTTTATAATTTAACCATAGTATTGGGGAACTTGTCTTATCCAAAAATCATGCTTAAAAAAACTGTGAGCCTATCTACATTTTGAAAAGAGACTTTGTGAAGTATTTCCTGGTAAATGCCTTTAAATGTAGGTTTCTTTAAAGGTATGTAATTAATGATATATTTAATTAATTTTCAAGGGACAGTTAAGAAGCTCATCATAGGCATGCTTAGTATGGAGATTGCATGCTTACTTCCTGTAGTTAGAAAGGTTTCGCCACAAGTTTTCACCTCAAAAACTTTTACCACTATACTTTTGTGTCAGAAGCTTAAAGAAGATTTTAGCTATGAGTATTGGATTGAAAAATTTTAAGAATTTAAGAGATTTTTCATCGTCATAAAATTACCAGGTCACTTTTTGATCTGAATTGTGTTGCAGTTTCAAATAAGCTTAGAAGGGAAAAAAGCAGCTGAAGAATTATAACTCTAGCCTAGAGGTTACAACACTGGTAGCCATAGAAGCCCACCCCCGCCCCCCCCCCCAAAAAAAAAAAAAAAACAAAAAAAGAAAAGTTAAAAACATTCCTTTGATATAGGCATTCAAGCTTCAGTTCTTTAAAACCAATAATGCATGTTCCTGAGCTCATCTCAGAGCTCAGTTTGATAGTAACAAATCCATTAAAAAGATTATGAAGAACAAGCACAGACAGGTGACAAGTGAGAAAACAGTTTAATTGCAAAGCCTGACATGAACAAGAATGATTGAGCATTTTTATAGCCTTTTTGTCTTAGATGTTAAGGCTGTTTCAACACCTGGAGAAACTGAGACTCATCATTAGATAAGCTGACAAGCTAAAAGAAACAGCAGCAAAATTAGGGTGAAAGAAAGAATGAATGAGAAGCAGCCAAGACAATGTTCAGCTTCCTCCCCTTCAACATTTTGGGGACATACCGAGGGATTTGGGGAACTCATCCCAGGGAAATATCTATGGGGAATGGCTACAAAAGTGCAAATAAAACACCTCAGAAGTAATAACAAAAGGAAGAGTTCGGCACAGCTCTCCTTTCCTCCTCTTAGTTTCATCTGCTGCTCTATCCTCTCCTTATTTCATCTTTTTTTCCCTTCATCCAAGTCTTAGTCACCTTACCACATGTTCCCCCAATCAACACACCACTGGCATCTGTTGCTGTTGCACTCTTCATGCTGTTCATTGCAGTCGAGCCTATTCTGTCTTGTTTTTCTCTATTCTATTCAACAATTAATTCATTGCAATTTTGAGAGGCTTTTTTTTTTTTTTTAAGCCTTTAAGTCCTAGCCTTATAATAAAAATTAATTACATTAAAGCAAGTAGCTAGCAATCAAGATAAGAAATCTCTGCTTCCAGTCTTCTGTTGAAATTATGCTGTTTTGCTTCTGCAGTATGAACAGGTAGCTGGGTCAGCTACCTCAGTCCTTCTGGGCTAAAAAACCTCTTGGCTGCCTATGATTGTGCATTTTGCTTTGCTTTCAGAAACATTAATGCACATACTCTGACCTGGAATAGCTGATAAGATTAGATAATTCCACTACCTTCAGCTGGTTAATAGCATGAAACTCGAACCTTCTGTCATGACAAAATAATGCAAAGGACACCATGTGAGAATCTAACCAATATACTTTAGCTATTATCACTAACCACAATTAAAAACAATTACTTCAAGAAATAAAAGGAACAAAATTTTGTGAATATAAAGGGGAAAATTCCTAATTCCTTTTTGCAGCCTTCTAAAGGTATGTCTAGCTACATGATTTTAAGTGCTTAGAAATAACTGTTAAACACAGCCAAGATGGTAAAACAGATGTACCCTCTAATTAAAATAAATCAATTAATGTTTTTGTTCCTTTCAGTTTTACCTATAGGCTATGTACTTCCCATGAAACCAGGCCACCCATTGAAGCAATCTACCCCAGTGTGGCATCTGTTTGTTCAAAATCCCCTAAGAATAAAACCTCTCTATCTCGACAAGTGTGAAGAGGCATAATTATTTGTATTCATATAACTTACAAATTTTCTACTCAATCTCAAAAAAAATATGGTTTGCTTTTCTTCTGCATTTTCTCTCCTCACTTTTGATGTTAGATTAAATATGACAACCCTTATCAGTCAGAAAAATGAAACAAACTCATTCAAAAGCCTCAGGGTAAGGGATTTCTTCAATCACATTCACACAAATTATGAGGATTTCAGATAGATGAGGTAATATAGTTGAGTATTAGCGATTATAATTTAATGCATGAAACAACCAAAAAAAACAAACCTGAAAACACATAGGTTATGTCTCCATTGCTAAATAAGTGGTAAGTGCAAATCATTGAAATATATTTGTACATCAGGTCTCTTGTTCAAGGGGGCCAAGGTGGCTCCTAATAAGAAAGTCTTACTATCTAGCCTAAATTAACTAAGCACGAAATTGTGATCATATCAAATTCCTTGAGCTGTAGAAAGGGAAGATCAGCATAGGATGAGTGAGAGGTAGACTGAGAGGTAGAGACAAGAACTGTAGCAAGGAAAAACTGAGAGTTAAACCTGCATCCAGTACCAACATACCCTGAAATCTAGTAAAGAAATGTTGACTAAAGATGCTCCTTTACTCAAAGGAACTTTGTTTTTTATGAATTAGAAAATTTTTACTTGTACAATAAGCATCAAAACAGATAAAGAATATGGAAACTGATGTAGAGTGCAACTGTTGAATGGAAAATTAAGAGCTTTCCTTCAGCCAAACTGCAATACCAGGGGCATTCAGCCCTTGAACCCTGATAAGACTTAAACAGAAAACTTTCCTAAACATTAGCATCTAATATTGGCCTTTCCTCACAGGAGAAATTACAAATGTTTTTTCATGATAGTTGTGTCCTTTTGCTGGACAATCTTCATAATGTCCATGTCTCTCTTCCATTGAGGAGCCCAGAACTGAACCCAGCACTCCAGTTGTGGCCTCACCAGTACTGAGAAGAGGAGAATTACCTCCTACAACTCGCTGGAAGTACATTACTACAGCATGAGATCCCATTTGCTGCCTTTGCTGCAAGGGCACATTTCTGGCTCTGCCAGGACCCCCACACTCTTTTCTGCAAAGCTTCTTTCCAGCTGAGTGTTCCTCAGCATAAAGTAGTACTTGGGATCATTCTTCCTCAAATGTAAGATCCTGCACTTCTCTTACTGAACTTCATGAACTTCCTTCATCTTCAATGCCTTCAATCAGTCCTTATTTCTTCAACATTTATTGCTACTAGTATATTGGTGTGGTGTCTTGTTTCTTCTTCAATTCATGGTAAATAACATGAATTCTTGAAAGATTCTAACTATTCTTCTATGGTCAACAATAAAAATTAAGGGACACATTTTCTTCTAAACAAATTTAAAATTTTTCCTCACTTTATGGAAGCATAATGATTCAACTGTGAATTCAAAATCATCTTTTCCTCCATGGTCATTGCAGTACCCTTTTCACAATGAAATTCCACTCTGATAGTGATTACATTTTACTGATGATTGTAGGGAACAAGTTTGTCTCCCAAAGCCAGAGTGGGATTTTACAGACCCATTTGATTACTTCTGAAAAAGAAGTCAAAATATTAGAAAGCATCATCAGACAAATAAAAGGTAAATTAAATTAGACGGTCTGCAGAACGTCCCATGGAACAAAAGTCCTGTGCAAAGGACAGAGACAGAGGAAACCAAGCCTGTTTTCTGAAAAGCTTTGTAATTGCCCAAGAATTTCCTTCATGATGAAGAAGCAACAGTAGACAGGTAGATCTCATCTTTTTAGACAAGAAAAGAGACATATGTTAAGGTCATTTGTTATGATGATTCTACATGACAAGATTGCTTCTCAGAATCTACCTGTGAAAAATGGGAATGTGTAAAGCAGGTTGTACTTATTTTGCTTTTATACTGGATCTTGGGTATGAACTGAATTCTACAGGGGAAAAAAAAAAAAAAAAAAAAGATGATTTGAGCTAGTGTATCTCGGTATCATCTAATTGACAATTAATGATACAAGACATTCTGATGACAATTACCCCCAAAGGTATAGAATCGCTCAGTTAAGAAGAAACAGATGCAATAAACAAGATTGTAACAAAAAGAATAAGTTAAAAGAATAAATAGAAATATGTTCTATTATCCATTCATAGATTGTAGTATCACAGATGGTAGCATAACTAGAAGAGGAGTGAGGTTTATGATGTGCTGATAACTTCCAGAGAAGAGAAAGAGAATCCATGGCCAACAAGAAATACCCTATACATATTCATATTCTGAAGAACTAGTCTGTAAGTCTAGTTGAGAATCCCAAGAATCAAAGCTTGAACCAGCAGCTCAAGATTAGTGAAATAAATGAAAGTTTAATTAATACATTTTGTCAATTAATAGTAAAACATTTAAAATACTTCAAACTCATTTTTCCACTTTATACTAAACAAGCTGTCAGCAAGAAATCCCATAGGTGAATATTTTTATTCTTTCCTTACAAAAGCAATTGCTGTAGGACTTAGAAAATTCTAATAATAATTGGAAAAAAACCCAGACATTTCATCAGGTGAGCTTATACAAATTCATATCTGCATTTAGATATTTGATACTCACTAATACAACAGTTACTGCAGTTGACTAATATTCAACCAAGAGGTGACTTGCTTCTCCTGCAAAATTTTCTCTTCGGCTTGTTTATTTTCATAATAAGAAAGGTATTTCATATAAGAAGGTATCATAAACAGACATTTAGTTGATTTAATCACATTGGAAACATGGAAATTGTATTGACTGAGTGGCACCATGCAAACATGGCTTTCCACAGTGCTATGGTAAGTCTTCCTTCCCTTCCCTTGTGCTGCGTAAAAGTAACTCGTCAGTGTCCTTCAAGAGCACCAATCTCTTTATTGCATTCCCAGTTCCTGCTTCCCATTTCTGAGGTGGTAATTCCTCTCAGAGCAGTATTCTGCAATTCACCATCTCCCACAGCCCTTCTCCAACTTCCTGGTGTAGGTAGTGAGAAACTTTCTTGCAAAGTAAGATTTAAGCAGTGGGATTAACCTCTAATCTAAGCTGAAATACTGCCTTTCCACAGGAGTTACCACAAGACCAAACTCTTTCTTAAGAGAATATTTTGTACCTCTGACTGCTTCAGGTGCTTCAGATGTCACTGAAATATATTTAAGTGGTTAAAAAGCATGGTGTAAATAATCCCCATAGTTGCTGAAAATGAAAAAGAATTGTTGCACTTCACTTATCTTTGAGGCAACTGGTTTCCCTTGTGAGAGAAAGAAGAAAGTCTGTATTCAACTGCTACCTCCTTCCTCTGCATCATGCAGCTAGAACGCTGTCAGAATCACATCTGGAGGTTTGACAGTATCAGCGATGCTATATAGTTCAGCATGGCAGTTACAGTTCAAGCACTTCTTTGTTAGGAATGATTAAGCAGTTACTGAGACTCAGCAGGTAATTTTTCACAGTTCCTCCAGAACTGCTGTAAAAACCAGTGGAGAAACACTGGGATGTCTTAGGGTGGAGATCATACACTCAAACATAAATAGATCAATAGCTGTGCTATCAGAGGTCAAGCTTTGCTGTGGGAACATTTGCAGTCCTGGGTGTTAATTCAGGTTAGATGTGCATGCCAAAAACTCAGATTAACAGTTCAGTAAATGTCTACACTCACAATTGGTTCCCAAGATGTTTGGTTTAGGGTTTTCTTACTGATCCACATCTTATTAATGGCAGATTGATGATTAATTGATTGATTGATTTGATTGACTGATTGGAAAGCACTGAGACCCCTGGAAAGGGCTGCAGCACAGCCTTCAAAGTTCCTAGACACCTTACAATGCAAGCATAGAAGGAGCTTGTCATAGTGTTGTCACTTTTTGAGGAACAGAGAAGTCGAGGTACACTGAAAAAGCCATTTTTTAATTAGGAAGCAGAGTCATTTCAAAGCCTGACAATATTGCTGCAGATGTCTGTAGACCCCTGACATGAACTGTTATTAAGTAATTTGTCATTTCCATTTAGTTAGCCTACAGCATATCACAAAAACCAGCATCAATGAAAAAAACACGTTGCTATCCACCAAGTACAAGTCAATGGATGCACCTGGCTTTCTGCAGTTTGATATCCTTAAGGCATTTCAACAAACCAGGGTGGGGAGACAGGATGGGGAGCATATTACAGCTGCCAGACCACAAGATGAGGCAGAGATGATATAAGTGTGTGATAGATCCAAGTGTTTATTTGTACATGTACACCATTCAAGCATTCCAAGAGATGTGCTGACATCTTTCAAGATGAGAGCATGCCAGCTGGCCTGGTTTAGTATCTGTGTTATAAGTGGAACTAACAAAAGGGGTTTCATTCTATTCAGAATTCTAATACCTCCAAATTTGTTTGCCTTCCAAATCAGAACAAACAGATCACTTTCAATGCAATGGAAAATAAACAATTTCAGGCATTTGTCTTCCATTATAAATAACCCTGATGTGGTGGTGGTATAATTTATAAAAGCAAAATCTGGTCAAGAATCTAAAGAACTTGTTTCAACAATTACTGTCACAAGCAAAAGTTCTGATGTTAAGGAAACAGGGGTTTAGGGGGGTTATTTAATTTTCAAATGTAGAATTGTTGCAAAAAAAAAAAAATCTAAGCAACTGACATTGCATTAGAATTTTTTAAGTACAAGAATTCAGAGCTTTGTCTCATGCAGGATTCAAGGCATTTCTTTGGAAATTGATTCAAATCTGACTTCACCTGTCTGAATTCTGATTGATTTATCCAACTGTATTAAGTACAATGAGAATTAAGTAATATTTTTCTGGCTACAAACTGAGGCTTAACTACATATTTAGCTAATAACCTTCTGTAAAACATTACACATGCATATTTAAAAGGGAAATTGTTCATACTCTAGAAAGGACCTTTTAAGCAAAATAGGTTCATAACTTATAAAATGTGGCATAGAAAAATGAAAATATTATATTTTGACATACACATTTGATCTTAAATAATCCTTCCTTTCTTCTTTTAAGTTTTCCAATTTTATGGTACTCTGCTTCCCTGTTTAACATCTATATGGCCTTGTTGTCCCACTTCATATCTGAGGGTGTATCAGAGGAGCTATATAAACTATGCAATAATCCTTCTCTAGAACAACTTGTTGACAAAATGGAATATGACAGTGTATTCATAAACCTGTCCAGAAACTGCTGTTTTCCACCCTTTACCAGAAATGTAACCAAACAGGTGTGATAAAAGCCTCCAAGGCAGTAGCAAACAGATAAGCACAGAAAGCAATTCAAACATCTTCAGCCTTCTTAATACCGTTCCTAAGAAATGAAGAAAAATAAAATATCCTTCTAAAGTGTTGTTGTGCAAGTCGATAATATTCACCTTTCTAGAAAGAACATGCTGATATGAGCAAGAAAAGAGGATTTACAGCTCATTCATTACTTGTTATGATCTGAAGACATGTATTCGGAATCTGAATACACAATGTAACATTGCAAAAAATGGATGAAAACAACTTTTTATTAGCATATAAAGAAGTCAAGGGTGAAAACATTTCCCTAGGACAACACTCTGAATGAACCAACATGTTGATGAAACCTACACAGCAGAATACAAACTGAGTTATGAGATTTATCCAGCAGGTGTAATGTTTTGTAAGCAAGTGTTTTCAGCAGACAGTATTACAAACATATGCAGAAAGTTACAGAGTTTGGTTTGGAACTTTTTTTTATTTTCTAAATGTTCAATACAATAAACTATTTGAAGTGGTCAGGACGGACTCAGATGTACCTAAAATTCACACTTACATCATTGTCTGTTGTCACTTTCAGCTCTCATTTAGGCCATGGAAAAGAGATTTGTATCCCTAGAAACATTCACAACAGCAGACTAGCTTAAGTTTTTAAGATAAAATTGCAAGAGACAGCATCGTCATGGTCATGTCAGGCTTTCATTCATCCAGATGGGCTGACTGGCTCTAGCAGATGACAACATGCCAAATTTTGTTTCCTGAATTACAGTCTTACCATGTGAAATCCTGCCATTAAAAACATCCCTCCACAAAACCTCCATATAAAGTCAGCCAAGCAGGAAAGCAACTGAAAATGAGGAATATATACATCTTGCCTCTCCAGCAACTGGTAGAAGATGTGCCAGCTCAAAAGCTGTTCCCAGTAGACTGGTGGGGTTTTGGCTCCTCCAGTTACTCAGGTTTCTCAGCAGACCCCTTTACTACTTTCTTTCTTTCTTTTTTTTTTTTTTTTTTTTTCCAATATCCACTCCATATACAGATATTTTATGTGCAATAAGAAAGTGATTTTTCTGTGTTAAAAAACCCCAACAGAATAGAACCAAACAAAGTACATTTTTTAAAATGGATGTTCAATTTACTTAATTATTCTTGTTATTTGGTTTGTGTGAACAGTTTCCCAGGTGGGTTAACATAGATAAAGACCAAAGAAAATGCATGCTGGTTTTGTAATTTTTCTGCTTCATGTCTGTTACAGTATAAAACTCGGGATAGAAGAAAAAGCTGCATGATTCATTTTAGGCACAAGATGTTCTTATCCAACAATAAAAAGCAAAGACAAAACTCTGAGACAAAAACTCTTTACCTTATAAAAAGTACACCAATATAGTGTTACTGAAGTGTCTCAACAAAGTACATTTCTTCTAGTTAAAGATATTAGTGAGAATGGCATGTTCTGACAGCATCCAGCTTGGAACAGACGAAGAAATATTTTTAAAATGTGCTTAATATCTGCAAGACCAACTAGAGATCAATGCTCAAGACACTTGAAAAGATGCTGACCTACAGTGTCTCAAAGTGGACAAGCTGACTTTTGTTTTCTGCATCTATATATTTTTATTTTTCTTTTGCATTCTGTGCAAAGTAACAAGAAACCTTGATGTTTAAAGTCAGGGTGAATACCAGAAACAGCAAGAAGCAGCAGTTAAATCGAACAGGTTTTAAGGAGAAAATATGACATGACGAAGAGCTACCTGTCCTGGGGTCTTACCATACCCGAATATTAAAATGGTGAGGCATATGTTCCCCATTATTTAAGTCTACATTATTGCAAATTTTTATTCTTATATTTCTTTCAAAATTTTCTTAACAGATAGATAGTCCTCATATCTATAAATCAGAATTCTATGCCTCTTAACAGGATGTAGAACAGACTGACTTACATCCTAGCCCTGGAAAGCAACTAGTGCATTTAAAAGTTTAATTGGAAACCCAAAAATTTAGCAGTTCCATTGCTGTGGAAATGTTATTTATTATAAAGTGTTTCCATTATTACTATTAGACCTTTTTTTTGCTCCCCTACTCAGATTCACAGCAGTGAAAGAGTTACTAACTCTGAGAATAAATCAGAGAAAAAAGAAATATACCTGCTGCTAATTTGTGTGCTTACAAGCATCATTAAATTTGCCTGCTTACAGGAGTAATATCCCTACTTTTTCTGGAAATCAAATGACAGAAAAACAAACTTGGAATTAGCCCAAACCCCAAAATCAGATCCAAATTTACATCAAACATCTCTATAGTGTAGAGTTATTTATAGTAAGGGTGGTGGTTTGGGTACTTCTCTAACCCAAACCTCAAACTGAACTTTGGTTTTGATTCAAAGTGTTAAAACTATAGGTTCCTTCTGATTCTCTCCAAATGATTTGGCTCATTGCTTGTCTGAGATACAAATTACTCAAGCAGGAGTTGTCTGGCAATTTGTCCACAGAATAGTGATTAAATCCTTTCTGCAAAGACATAATGTTAGAGCTGATACTACAAAGTTTGCATTCATAGATAAAGCATTTGCAGTTGGAGGTGGCCCACACTGGGAATTCCTTAAGAGGCCCTTAAAACCACAAGCTTCTTTTTCCTTTCCAGGGCCCTTCCTTATTATTCCTTTTTTTTTTTTTTTTTTCATCTCAGACTGCAGTTTGAAACTTGATTCTGTTTCATGAAATGGGGCTGGCGTGCAGTAACAGGAAAAGGAAAAGAGGGAATTTTATCCCAACAGAAGAAACACTACAGCAACGCTCCAGAAGTAATCCTCTATTGTAACTAATAAGGTGGTTACAAAAACGTGTAGGTACAATTTGCAAATGACACTGAGCACAATAAAAGATCAGCATTCTGCTGCCCTCCACGTTTACTCATTAGGAAGATTTTTTTCAGCCTGCCTTTCCTGATTCCAAGTACTCACCCGCCCTTGGGTTTACAGCATTCTTTCCTGTAGCTGACTTAATGTCTCTATAAACCATGGGCAAAACTCCCAAAGGCAAGTTAATTCACTGTATTTCTTCTCCCTCCTTGTTTCCTATCCCTCTCCCTTGTCACCTTCACATGCCATTTTTACTCTTATCACAGCTCTGAGATAAGTTAGTGAGGGCTAACACGGTATCATTCACCTCTTTGACTCTGTGTGCCCACTCCAGCCAGGTCCTGAAATCTTGAGATACAAACCAGGACATCTAAAATAGAAGCAAACAGAAGTCCAATTTCTGAACAGTATTACCAATCCCTGTAGCAGACCTTAGATATTCCCTGTGGCACTGTTTCAACACAGGCAATATTCTTCCTGCATGTGCATCACCTAGCAGTACAGCCCAGTCCTCTCTGCAGTCTCTCAACATTATTGCCTTGCTGCCAACAGACCAAAGCTGTGAAGTGAGACCTAGCTGAAGATTAAATCCCTTCATTTTTCTTGCTTTGTCTTGCCTCTCCCTTCCCTGATCCTCACACCTTTCTTTTCCATGATAGAAAACCTGAAGATTTCTTTCCCTCACCTCTAATTAGAGTGACATATACTGTTGAGCAGTAGATTCACTATTAGCAGTTCTTACATGAAAACCAGAGAGAAATTTTGAAAACCACTTTTCTATTGGAAATCTAGATTAAAAGATAACTGCTGGCAACACTGCCCACCTGTTGTTCTTAAACACTCTTCTATGAACAGTTCAAGCACTAATAATGCCCCTATACTGTTGGTGCTGAAAAAATAACCAAGAATTTTACTGAGGAAATGAACATACAGAAATGGAAAAGAGAAATTCAAGAATCTCTGAGATATCTTAATGGAAGGCATGTCACAGAGCTGGAAACACAGTATGAGCAACCTATGTCTGTGCTATCTTCATGGTAAACCCTTGTGGTAGATGTAGGAGGCTGTTTCCACTCTAGCCCCTCAATAGTTAGATTTCCATTTTCACAGACAGTGCTAAGAATCCCATGAGATGGTGTACATATGCTATAGGTGAAATGTGCCTACCACTGTTTGAAATTTAGGTCAAAATTCTGTTAATGGGAGATCATGTTCATTCCCAAGAGTGTAAATGTTGAATTTACACAACAGCCTTGCAAGACAGGTTGCTGGGCCCATACAGAGTAAAAGTAGTATCTTACTGAGAGCTAGGGTGCTGTTTTGTGAAAGCTGATTGCATACCTTGACGTGATGTCAACATAGCTCATAAAAGTTTTGAACCATGCTGGATGGTGTGACCCAACTGCAATTTGTTAGCTTCATTGAAGAGGTAATTAAAAACAACTGTGTACTTGGAAAGACAATACTTTTAATCCAGCAGGTGGGTCGGAAACCTGACCAAATTTACACTGGATAATGCACATTTCATGAATCTTTCACTTTAAAAAAAAAAAAAGAAAACAAACAAACAAACAAACAAAAAAAAAAACAAAAAAAAAAAAAAAAAAAAAAAACCACCAACCAACCAAAAAAAGCCCAAACACAAAAAGTTAAAAAAAACCAAAACAAACAAAAAAGCCAACTCTCACCCCAAACAAAACAAACAATAAACAACCCCAAATCAAACAAAAATAAACAGCCTGGAGATAAAAGCTGGCCCCAAATGCATAATGAAACAGTGTTGTAATTGACTGTGTCTGCGGATTTTAGACCTCTCTACCCTCAGTTATAGACACAATGTCTCTGGTGGACAGTAGATGGGTTTTGTTTATTCCTCAGTTGGCACTGTGTTCCATTTAGGAGAAGAATTCAGGTGAGGTTTCCCAGAAAAATGACTGAGGGAGGAGTACCTGGGGCTGCATAGAAAGAGCTCTTGACCTGGGAAAGACTGAATGAGTAGCCATACAAGCCAGATATGGTAGAAACAATGTGTTGGTGACCAGAGGAGACTGCAGTGTCACCAAAAATCCAAAAAGCAATTCAACACAAGTATAAAACCTACCTTTCAGACCACAATGGGCAATTGAAGATTTACATAAAAAATACTTTCAAAAAGAGGCCCCTTTTGTCTCCTTGATATTTTATGTTTCTCTTTCAAAAGCTGGATGACCCACTGGTTCTTTTAATAAAGCCTAGATGATAATGATGATGGTGACATATAATAATAATAATAATAATAATAATAATAATAATAATAATAATAATAATAATATAATAATAATAATAATAATAATAATAATAATAATAATAATAATAATAATATATTCTCACACTCTATGATCCCAGCTTATTCATATCAAACCTCTGTTCAGTTTAGTTCCTGTACTATATTAAGGATTGTGATCTTACTCACTAACTCCTTTTGCAAGAATTTTTAGCAACCAGGGGCCAGCATTTTCTCTTGGTGGAGCTGTACATTACTGTTAAAATTCTAGAGAAAACTTGGTCAAGCAATGGCAAAGCAATTTCACTATTCAGAGAGTGAAAGTCCTTCACAGAATAAAGCATAAATCCTGCAAGTATCTTAAGCAGTAAGTGATCACACTACAAAAGGAACAGACAAACCAAGAAAGGATTCACAGTATCATTTTTATTTGCAAAAAAGACTTCCAGAAAAAAAAAAAAAAACAAAACAAAAAACAAACAAACAAAAACAAAAACAAAAACTAGAAAAATTACTGCCTATTCAGAACTAACCTTGACTGATGTATTTGATGTTTTTAATTTCAAGTTCTTCCTGATTTTTCATTTAAGTCCCATAGAGAGAACTAAGAAGACAACATTAACAATTGGGTTTATAGAAAGCTATATGACACATATGAGTGATATTCTGTCAAAGAGAGGATATAAATAAAAGAAAATATATGGCAGTAGCAGATGTAGGTATAAGGTTGAAGAATGCAGTGCAGAGGAACCAGATCCAAAGTAACTACTGGAGTAACTAGAGTTCACCAATATAGGACAGTCATCTGTCTGAGGCCAAATCTTATAGAAGGCCAACAGTGTTTTGGCACACAGTACTTTATAGATAACTGTAGCATATTTCTAAAAGTAAAGTCTTTAGGAGCTCCACATTATAGGAAAAATACTAACCAGATACATGTTCACACGTTAGTGCAAACATAAAAAATCAATACCATAACCAGCACATAAAAGCAAATGCAAAACTTATAACATTTTGCAAGCATCAGCAAAGTGAACAAAGATAGTGAAAACAGCACTAGCTAAAAGCTTTGAGGGAAAGATGGGTGTGTAGATGAAATCATCTTTTGAAATATGATGAAAATACATGAAATGTATTTGTACCACATGAAAATTTTGTGCATTAGTTTTCAGCTGGACATGCCATTTAATGAATAGTACAAAAAAAGTTTTACTATAAAAGAAGAAAAACTACGTGCATTAGAGAACAGAATGTGAGAAAAAGGAAAACTAACTACATTGTTAGAGGCTGATGTCAGTTACTAAACTTGCAGCTGGACACAAGGGACAGAGCTCGCAGAGAATATACAGAGAATACAGTAGTATACTAAGAAAAAAAGCCAGAGGAAAAAGATTAATTTGAATCCAGCACTCCACCATGAGAAAGACCTGTTTATCTCTTTTATGACTGAGAAGAAATGCAAACCGAAATATTCTCATGATCAGGATAGATGAAAACTCAGACACATAGGCATGCAATGCAATTTCTTCCATTTTACCTATCTGAAGATCCTGGAAGAAGATAATAAGCTAATTCACATCTGTCTTTTTGTTCAAACAGATTACATACAGGCAGTTAGAAAAATTAACAGGACAGATTGAAGAGAGATTCAGCAAACAATTAACCAGAACTAGTAGCATTTACTCCTAACAGCTGCAGTGTTTGTTTCAAAAGAAAATGTGTGGATGTTGAGGTGCAAGATACCTCATGGTTTAATCAAATATTATTGTGAAAGTCAGCTATAAAGTGCACTATGAACATATGTAATTGTGGGTTTGCTTTTGACTGAAGAATTGGGGAACTAATTTTTTGTCTGAGGTATAACAAGTAATAGCACCAGTGTTTCTCCATGGCGGAAAACCTAGGCATAGGGGTTATCACTGCCATGCACAGCTAGTCAGTCACTCTTTTGGAGACTAAAGCCATTGTTTGACAGGAACCACAATCTGTAATCTCTGGACTGTGAAGGGGAGGCAGGGCACTTGCATTCAGTTTACATATGAACTGAATATGTAATATGAATATATGTAATATATTCATATGTAATATGAAATTCATATGTTATATGAATATGTTTGAGGTAAAACAAAAGACTCATGCCTTGGTACAAAACTGATTATCAGATAACATGAGAAAAGACTTTTCCCATGGTTAAACTGTTCCATAACTTTGTGCCTTGCAAGTAACTTATGCTGTCTGTGGAGACACTTGGAAATTCTTATAGACAATAGATTGGCAAGGCTGTTCATAGGTTTGTTCCTCTTCTGTAATTAGTAATAAGATTCTGCAAAGATTTCTGAAATAACTTTGTTGTACCAAAGGTTCAAACATGTTGAACATGAGGAACTAGCACTTCATGTGGCCAGGATTCTTCTTCCCCATTCAGGGTTGCTTTGTCACAGAGTATTTTGGGCAGGAACTATAGTTCAATTCTCAGCTGCCAAAAAGACATCAGGAAAATCAGAATTATTTAAAAAATTAGTTGTCTAACTTTGCAGAGAAATATATATAAATCTGTAAAATACAGATAAAACATAAACATTAAGGGTTTTGTGTCTCCATTTTCTGCCAACTAAAATATTTTAATACTTCATAGTTGTGCCCAGTCACCTACAAACCAGTAGAACACAATCTCAGGATTTTATAATAAAATTACCTAAAAACTAAGTAAAAGATGAATCAATCAGTTATATATGGTTGCTGTCTTATTTGTAGATATTCCTACTGCATTCCTAGCACAATTACTTGATGCTGTATAATAAAACTCCATTCAAGCACCTGGTGTCATTGTCTTCTTTGCTTCATTTAAAGTATCATCATCCTGGTGTGGGTTATTCATTAGAATATATAAACTTGTAATTTTCAATATTTTTCTTTTTTTTTTCTGTCAGTGAAGCCAGAAAGACACATTCATTGAAATTCAATTTTTAAAAAAATATGTTCTTAATATTGATTTGAATTCAAAACTGTGTTATATATGTATTCTTGAATCCCTTCTAAAAACACAGGTCTTCCTGGGGATGATAAAACTTTCTTATAAAAGACAGCAATTACACTATAACTTCAAGTAAAGAGAGGAATAGACTATATAGCAGAGCAGATTTTTTTATACTAATATATAAAAATATATTGTTGCATGAATATAAACAATACTAGTCATAGTTCAAACCATTTCAATAAGAGCATTTTTGTTCCCTAGGAGGTATGCTGGCTGGAGTTTAAGGAGATAGAATAGCTACACAAAAGTGTTTGATCCAGAGATCATCAAAGGAAAGAACATGAATGATTTATGTTGGAAGCAGCCTGTGGGTATAATCTGCCTTGTTCAAGCAGATCCAACTTCCCTGGTCAAGCAGGACTGCCTGGAACGGCTGATCCAAGGATGGAGTCTCTCTGGGCAATCTACAACCATGCTTGGTCACCCTCACAGTAATGTACTTCTTGGAGTTCACAGGAAACTTTGTGTACTTCAGTTTGTGCCCATTTCCTCTGGTCCTGTCACTTTAAAGAGTCTGTTTCTGTCCTCCTTGCGTTCTTCCTTTAAGTACTTATATACATTAATAATTTTCCTGAAGAGCCTTCTCTTTCCAGCCTGAACTGTCTCCAGTCCTCTCAGCCTTTACTCAAAGGAGAGATGCTCCATTTTGTTCATGGTCTTAGTGGCTCTTTGCTGGTCAGTCTTCAGTATTTCATGTTTCTCTTGGACAGAGAGCTCAAAACTCATCCAGAACTCAAGGGGTGATCTCACCAGTTCTGAGGAGAAATGAATCATAGACTCATTACAGTTGAAAAAGACCTTGAAGCCCAGCCATCAACGTGGCACCACCATGCTCACCAAGAAACCATCATCCCAAGTGCCACATCCACATACATTTTTAACACCTCCAGGCATGGTGATTCTACCACTTCCATGGGTGGTCTGTTCCAAAGCCTGATCATTCTTCCAGCAAAAAAAATAAAATTAATTTCCATTCTAAACTTCCTCTGGCACAACTTGAGGCCACTTCCTCTTGTCCTGTCACCTGTTACTTGGGAGAAGTAACAAAACCCCTTCTTTACCACATTCACCTTTCAAGTAGTTGTAGAGAGTGATTAGGTCTCCCCTGAGTCTCCTTTTCTCTGGTCTATACTACCCCAGTCCTCTTGGCTGTTCCTCACAAGACTCATGCTCCAGATCCTTTCCTAGCTCCTTTGCTGTACTCTGGACATGCTCCAGCATCCCAAAGTTTTTCTTGTAATAAGAGGCCCAAAACTGAACACATGATTTAAGGTGATGCTTCAGTAGTGCCAAGGACAGGGGGGAGGGGTGTACAGTGAAGGATTACCTCCTTTGTCCTGCTGGCAGTACTTCAATGCAGCACAGGATGCCGTCTGCTCCACTCGCTGTCTTTGCTGCAAGGATACATTGTTGACTCATGTTCAGTTTGGGTCCTACCAGGATCCCCATGTCCTTTTTGCCTAGCTGCTCTCCAGCTGAGTGGTCCTCAGCATACAGTGGAGCATCAGCTTGTTTATCCCCAGGGGCAAGATCTTGCACTTCTCTGCTCAACCTTGCCGAGTTCTAGTTGTTCCAGATCTCTGGGCTGTTAAGATCCCTCTGGCTGGCAAAAGGATCATCTGTTGTATCAGCCACTCTTTCCAGTTTTGTGTCAGCAGCAAATTTGCTGAGGGTAAGTTCTGTCTCATCAGCCAGATTAATGAAGATGCTTAACAAAACTTGACCCAGAAATGATCCAATATTTTACCACAATTATTGGCCTCCAACTAGACTTGGTTTCATTCTCTGGACCTGGACATTCAGTCAGTTTTCAACCCACATCACTGACTATTCATCCAACATTGACAGCTTGTCTACAGGGATCTTATGGGTGGCAGTGTGAAAGGCCTTTCTGAAAGTGTGTAGGCAATATCCTCTGCTCTCATATCATCTATTAAGCCAGCCACTTAATGCAGAAACTTACAAGGTTGGTCAGTCATTACTTCCCTATGGTGAAGCCACGCTCCTGATGATTGTCTCATCTTTTTCTCTTCCTTTATTTGCTTGGAAATGGTTTATGGGACTAGGTGCTTCACCATCTTCAAAGGGATCAAAGATCAAGATGAGGCTGTCTGGCTTATCAGAAAAAAAATAGATCCACAATGGTCAGATCATGTATGCAGATTGATTTGTTGGTTTCAAAAAGTTTAAATGTACTTATGGCTCAAGCAATTTTTGGTCAAAAAGTCCATAGACACAAAGTCATTAACAAATGAGCAGGGAAAGAAAGCACTTTGGGTCATTCTACTTCTTTGCTGCATCAGAGTTCACTATAGGAGGACTAATAAATGGAACAGCACAAGAGGATTCATTACATTCATTCACCACATCTTAGCCTTTCAAAACTCTACATAAAACTTCTGTCTCCTCCCACTCAATACTTTCAGTTCAAGAATGTTATATTTAAAAGGAAAGAAAAAAAGAAGCCCTCTATCTGCAGAGCTTCAAGTCCACTCTAACTAAACTTGGACTTTAAATCTTAGTTCTGTGTCACACACATTGGTATTTGGCCATCCCTGTTCTTCTCTGTCAATGTAGAAATACTAATGTTTTCGTTGAGGTAGTGTCATGTGCCAGAGGTGGCTGGGAAAGAGTCAGATAATTAACTAACTTCCTGCTGAAAATGTAGACCTTTTCTCCTTTCTTTTCCCCTCAAACAGGTTTCTTTCTTTCCTATTCTCAGAGCCATATTTAACTTCCCCTTAACTGTTATAAATTGTGGGGAGTGGACAACTGCAAAATTAATACATGGAAATGCAATAAAAGGTGAGAAAAGTGCTCTGTAAGAAATTATTTTTTCAAAGATTTCATGTTCTGTAATGGAATGTTATAACTATGTAAGCGCAATCCCCAATTAAAGCCTTGTGAGTTCTTAAAAATAAATCCTACTTAAGACATCCATTACTCATTTCCAGACTAAATAACAAACTTTCAAAATGCAAGGGAATTAGCGCCTTTCAGTTGGACTAATTGTCAGCTGCCAATAACATGGCCTCTTTGAAATCTATCTTGCAGTGTTTATAGCTATTTTATTGTTATTTCCTGCATATTCAGGTCTCTGACCCATATCCCAGTAAGAAACTAATAGGCAACGACTGCATTCCCTTAGTTAAGTACCTTTTTTAGTATAAGATGTTTGCTTGCTCCACACATAGCCACCATATTTGTTTGTTTTCCCTGTCTGACCATATCTGATTGTTCCACTAAACTTTCTTGCAGGCTTGAGTTTCTTTCCCCTCTAGAAGTTTGAAGAGGCACTTTATGGTAAGCATTAAAGCCCATCTGGAGAGACTAATGAGAGGTTCCCAGATATCATACAGTAGCACTTATGCCAGTTGCTTGTCTGAAAGGAGGAAAAAGTACCTGGTCTTCATTAGGATCCCTGCGCTGGTTAAGGAACTGCAGATTTAAAAGTATATAGCTAAAATCTAATGAAATACCTTTCATAGCAACATTAGATCTGTCTAGTGAGGGACACTACTGCCTCAGGTATGATTTATCCTGCCTTGAAAACCTTAGCAAGTAGTGTCCTGTAATTGTGAAATAAGAGTTATCATTTACTGGGAAGAATTTGTTAACAAATTATACGTAATTTCTCTGAAATTACTTTAATTGATGATAAAAGCATGGAGAAATTCTGTTCTCTATCACCTTTCCTTTAATCTTTTTGCAAATGTGATTCCATACTATCAAACTGGCACAACCAGTCATAATAAACAGCTGCAGTTAGTTCTCTGCTTAACAAATTTGGAACTGGACATGTTCCATAGATTATGCTTTCTGGATTTCTGCATCAAAAATTATTTAGTTCATTCCCTGTCATCACTAATTTTTCCCTCCCTTCAAGGCATCAATCTTTGGATATGAGATATTGGTTTAGTCTCTTATTCAGAAAAGAAACAACAGAGGAGATTGATTCTGTTTTAATTTCTCCAGATATTGTGAGCATCTGGAGCAAGACGTTGAATTATCTCAATTAAACACCTCAGGGACGCAAAAAAACACTTAAAAGATCTTGCTTAACTAACTTCTTGCTGGGTGAGATGCAGGTTTGTAAACATATAAAAATTTTCTTTTATTTTTATTATTCATATTATCAACTTCAGACAAGGTGTCCATTTATTCATGCTAGGAAGATAAACTGTTCAGAACCAGACTCTAATGTAGAAAAGGGAAATACCAACTATCTCACTATAGAGCTGCACTGAAAAAACTTATTCACGAGAAACAAATTTTTTCAGATACACAAAATTTATTTCTGTGTCACAGGTTGTCTCAGAGCATGATAGATTTCTTTCTGAAGCAAGGATATAATAATTTTTTTTGCCACTTCACTCTCTTCTTATCTCTGTGTCATTTAGAAGACAATTTTAAACCCATTTTCTTGTAATATCACTAATTAATATAAATCTAATCCCTAGCAGCAGCCACTCAAAAACCAGCAATGGTAAAGTTGACCTTTAAGGAATTGATACACTGTAGCAGATTTCTTTTTTTAGGCCATTTGTTCTGTAGTGAAGAGAAACCTAATGGATCCAAAAACATATTTTTCACTTTCTTTCTCTCTTTCTAGCCTTGTTTTTCAGGGTTTTTTGGGGTTTTTTTTTTGGTTTTTGGGGTTTTTTTTTGGTGGGTCTTTTGTTTCGGTTTGGTCTGGGTTGTTTTTTTTTTTGTTTGGTTTAATTTGGTTTGGTGGTTTTTTGTTAATTTAGGGGGGTTTGTTTGTTTGTTTGTTTATTTGTTTATGTGGGTTTTTTTGTTTTGCGTTTTTTAGGTGTGTTTTCTGGGTTTTTTATGTAGGTTGTGGGAAATGCAGCTATGTTAAAACTGGATCTCAATGAATAGAGCTTCAGACATTACTGAGATAATGAACTCTGATACATCCAGGCATTTCCTTACCCATCGAGTACATCAGTTTTGGATCAATATTTTCATCAGGAATTTTTTTATTCAGAAAGTTCTATTAGAAACTTCAAGGAATGCAGTCACAAAGCAGTTAAACCATGGAAAAGCAGATAGGACTAAAATTTATGTTATTATTCAAATTTTATTTTAAAATTTTAAAGTTTAATTTAAATGTTAAAGAAAACTTCTTAGACTACCCTTTGGAAAATATACTGAACTCCCTCAAAGCAATTTTATTTATAGAGTTTCCTTTTTCCAGTATGAGATGCAACCAGTGGGCCATAAATCAATTTTGAATTTCTTTAATGAAAACATTCTTTTCCCATTTAATGCTTCCCATGCAGGATCATATTCTCTTCTGTGTAACAAGATTGTGTGATTTCTGAATTCAAACACACAGAGTCCTAAACTACCTGCTCCCTAAATGTCTTCAGCAGTTTGTTACCAATTCAAACATATATCTAAAATGCAACCTCATTGTGCAATTACTGTCTAGCTTTAAAGCAAATAATATTTTGCACATATCAGTACACTTGTATGACAAACTTTATATATGCATGTAATTAAGAAATGATTTCCCTCACATTTTTTAATTAAGTTTTCAACTTCCTTACAGAAATAATAAGAATCTCTTCATTAGGCAGCAACAGAGCTGCAAAGCTCGTAGTGTGCTGATCTGAAGCATTTGGATAATCTTTACTTTCAGAATGTACATGAGTCCTGTTTCTTTGAGCAGGTGGTAGAAGAGAGGCAGTGAAAAGGGATCCAGTTGCATATACAAAACATCTTTCATCAAAAGGCCTTTGTTAACCAGTTAGACTTTGCTGGATGTAGTTCAGGCTCAGTGACCCCTTTCCTCCTACATATTGAACCTTTCAGCTGAGAAACCTCTCATTCAAGGTTGTTATTAGAGACAGTATGGTGTATAGAGGAAAGGCTCAGTGGGACAGGAGTGTTGTAAAGGGTTCATTACATCACTATTGTTCTGGGCACAGCTATCATATAGAAATTTTTGCTCCTTTCATGGAAAATTTCACTCTGAATCCTTGCATCTCAAGACCCACTAATAGGCAAGACATTAGAATCTTTTTCCACTGACCTGCAGTTGTGGATGGACCAGCTGTTGTACAACTCACCTTGCTTCCTTAGAAATTTTCTGTTCTAGAGCCAAATCCTAAAACAGTTTCCTCCTAGCCCAGCCTACTAAACCAAAAGACCAAAGTACCATATACTCTGACGTATTTCCTGGCTGCACATTTTCAGGCCCTCTGCACATATCTCAAACACACACCCCACAAAGAAAGCCCTAGAAGAATGGCCAGGAACTGTACAGCAACCTTTAACAAGTTTGTGTTGAAAAAATGGAGCAATTCCCTTTTTTAACATATATGGCTTTATACATGGCTTTGTCTCCCCAGTAAACTTATACATCTGCAGCATATTTTCTGATTATTCCAGCTGTTTCTAACTCTGATATTCATAGTCATTTAAATTTCTTTTCCTTTAGTGAAAAAATAATGAAATAATTTTAGTTTCCTCCTTATACTGAAGTTATTTTAAATGGCTGATAAGTAATACATCCAAAAATGAAGCTAGCGGACAAATATCTGTTAACTACAAATACATGTAAAATCTGAGTGGAAGAGATCCCAAGTTTAATGCTTTATTCAGGGGAGTGGCTGGTAGCTCAGATGTCAGCTTTAAGAGGTCAAAGTTGTTCTAGTAGGCTAGGCTAGCACAAATCCCAGCCCAGACCAGTGTTTCTGCCTGCTCCTTCCCATCCAGTAGGGTAGAGGTGAAGATAATTATATGTCTCCCGAGTACTGGAGATTCAAAAGGAGTTTGATGTACACTGATAGCTGACGTTATGACAGTGTGGTCATGGAAATTGAAAAAGGACTCAAATTCACTGAAATCTAGGCACCACTAATCTTTTTTCACTTGCATACCTCAAAGTTCCTTATAATTCACTCTCCAATCTTACCAGCATTCTTTATTGATCTTAATTTAATCATGCTGGACCTTGTCCAAAACTCTTTAAAAATTCCATGCTGTTGTATTTTATAGTAAACTTGGACAAAAACACATTTAAGTGTTATCAGAAGAGTTAATTTCAGCTACAGTACGATCCTGAGTGAATTCACTATTAAGTGTGTATTTTATGTCATTAAAATGGGGGAAAAAAAGTGGTAAAAATAGCTTAGTAAGAAGATAGTACAAGACTGGGGATTTTTTAAGGGGAAAGAAAAAACTTCACAATATTTATATCTGAAAAAATTCTGGACATTGAAACACACTTCTATACATAATTTTTAAATAATAAAATTATCTTTTTCATAAAGTAAGTGTGAAGTTGTTAGAGGTTTTATTGATTTACATAGCGTGGAAGTGAATGCATTGTTTAAACACACCTTAAAAATTTCAGTCTGAAGAGTTATCTTAAAACAGAATGCCTTGTCACCTATTCTGTACACTAATTGTTCAAATATTGCAGTATGACAGGGAACAGGCACACACAAACTCATAATACAGGTTTTTAACCCAAGATTCTGCCCTTAAAACAATTCAATTTTTTTGCCAATTTGCTATTATTTGTCAGCACTGCTATCATTTAGTTCTACACAGCACTGTGTTCCCATTTATCATGAAATTATTCCAGTTCCTTCTTAATTAAAGATTCTAACTCATTTTTCCTAAGTTAGCTATTGGTTTGAAAGATCATAATAGCTTTGGAGAACCCTTGAAGTGTTCTCAGTCCCTTTAACCATTCATTTGAAGCACAGGAACTTCTGCCTTCCTAGCAAGCAACAGAAATTTAATAACCTTCATTCAGTTTCTGTTTGATGCTAATTGAGTGGCATTATTCCCCAGCATTTTATTTGAATGTACCATACAGGTTCAGTACATGCTCAGGTATCCCAGCAACTGCAACAACCCACTTATGCTGATACCGGAATTTTTCTGCTCCAAAACAGGCATGGGAATGAATCTGAATGTTTGTCAAAGATCCAGCTAACCAATGTGAATATAAAAGACTCAGGCTGTATGGAGAGTTGTCCCAACCAGATATCTTGTCTACCTTTTCTCTTACTTTTTCTGTACAATCGTAACTTATTTTTGTCAACATAAAGACACAGAATGACACCTAGGGCAGCGAAAACCTAGTGCCATTTAAACCTCAAGATATCAAGCAGTAAATTACTGCATTACTGTGATCTTAGTGCCCCTTCTTCAAGCTGCAGGGTTTTAATACAGAAGATAGCAGGGACAATACTCCCCTTCAAAGAGAATGTCTGTTTCCAACAGTCCCTGTCACATTAAGGCAGTCTTGGATGACAGTAAAAAAAATCAAACTCGATTTTGTTGTTCTTGAATTATAATGTCATAACAATTCCTATTGAAATGCAAGCATTTGCACAGAAGACTTCAAGCTGTTAGCTAGATCTTTCTCTTATGCAGACACATGAAGAGCATATACATGAATATGTATATTCAAGCATATGTATTTTTATTTTGTATAAATAAATATTATTTTATATATATACATACGGTTGCATGTATATATTTTTTAAAATCTTATCCCACATACAAAGATATCAATGCATAGATGTGGAACTCTGAAGCTAGGAGTTATGATACTGTTGCTTTGTAGCAAAAGGAAGTGACGACAACATCCACCCCCTTGTCTTACACCTCCTGACACATTCACTTCACTCCATGGTTCCAATGCCAACTTAATAACTAACACTGAGATTAGCTGAGCTTGGGCTGATATCTTGGCAAGTATTTTCATACTCTAGCTGCATCAGAAGGATTTTCCATGTAGCTTTCTTAGAAAATAAAATTATCCAGAGAAGCTCAGCCAAGGCAGTATTTTTCTCTAACACTACAAGAGTTAATGTCAGGGTTTATCTCCTGTCTCTTCCACAGACTGCAGTTCATGCATGCCAGTTGAAAATTATCAAGTTTCAACTAAGGAACTCAGGATGAAAACCTCTTTAGAATTTTTCAGCCACAGAGGAAACCAAGTCAAGCGTCCTGCCTTTTGCATAGCTTCTGGCTTGCTTTGTGGTGCTTGAAGCAAGGAAACAGGATCTACAGACTAGTCACAGTAAGATATATTTAGCCACCATCTACAGACTTTACATGCTGCCATTTGGCATCTTGACATGAGCCAAGTGTGAAGTATGAGAAAAACCATATGCCAAACTGTAATGCACCTCCAGCAAGACAATAGTCTAATTGCACTGTGGTCTGTCTTAAAGACTTAAATGCTAAGTGGTAGAAGTATTTTCTCCAGTGTGTGGTTTGGAGCAAGGCAGAGGATACAATGGAAAGTTATACAGTGTGAAAGACAATTAAATAACAAGACACAATAAATCATACATTATTATAGTAGTTATTACACCTTACATGTTACAGTCTACCAGCCTAAAACGCAACACCTTCCTAGAAGTAGCCTGGTTCTGTACATTTCTTTGATTTGATTTATGACATATAGCATAAACTGTGTGATGTCTTCACTTTGAATATTTCTCAAAATATTAGCCTCTACCTGCTGAGGTGAGGCGTGGCACACATTTACAATCTTCATCCTCTCACAGACACAGCTCAGCACAGTTGAGCTGAAAGGCTTTATTCCTCTCCACTCTTCACCTACAGCACATCGAGCTTAGAGTTGCTCTGCATTATTCACTGCATTTGAGTGGTGGCTCTCACTCTTCTAGAATTCAAAACCACAGATGATCTGCCTTTGGCCTATTAGGAAAATTGATTTCTGTCTCCATTTCCTGCCTCGACTTTCCCAAGTGTAAAATGTGAAGGATGTTATTTCAAGGTCCATAGGCTAAAGTTAATATGCATCACTCCAGTAACTGGCCTTAGACATACGTCTGCAGCTGTTTTGGACCTCATTGTCTCCCAGCTACTTCTTGTATTCTCATACACACACAAACAACACTCTCTGTTAACTGGTTCAGACTGGTAGAACTTACTATTACCCAGCTCAGACTCTGGATCTCTGTCTTGAACCTGCTGTCAGTCCAGCAGACAGCCCTCGGACCTCCTATTCTCAACCATACCCAGTGCAGGCCACTCCAGTTCGTGGCTCCCAAACCTCCTACCCTATTTACCACTAGCATCTCCAGTTGCTGGCACTTTGTGCACACCCCTGTGACCCATGTCACCCTGTGACCCATAACTGGCACTGAGCCTCCACACAAGAATACTCACAGACATACCCCAATCAACCAGGAAACAGAAATGGTGATTGATGAGTAGGACAGACAGTTCTGGATACACTCTGCTCATACACATCCTCTTGCAATAAAATACTGGACCTATAGGAAAAATATGCGAAACAGGAGCCACACTATCTAGAGCAAGGTTTCTGCTTTTCCTAGACTATACGCCAAGATGTCTTTGAGTTCATGCCACAAAAACGGCTTCTAATCACCTCTTGTGTCATGAACTGAGACTTTACAGCAAGGTCAAAGGGTTCAAATTCCTTGCTAGATGGAGGAAAATTGAAAAATCCATCATCAGTTTTTCTAGTAAATATGGGTAGATCTAGTCTGGTTTTGTCCCTCCGTTTACTTCTATGATCTGGTGGATGAACTGATAATGGTGAGCAATTTTCTAGTAATGACAGAGGCATGAAGTCCTAAACAAGAAATAAACCAATGAAACCTCAGGAAAATCATGTCATGCTGTTCCTAGCACATGACAGTAAAAACACATTCCATTGTTCATCAGTTTGTGTGAGACTGAGGGTGTTCGGATGAAAGAGAACATGTAAATATAGCATGTGAGTAGGGAATTTTTTTAGCTGCTTTCAGTCTAGGGCATTATATTTGTTTTATTGTGCTGATTATAAAATGGTTACATCTGGGGAACATATTTCAGAGCTGTAATTCTACACTCTTCTACCACTGTCTCTGCAGCTGACAGCACAGACAAAAGGACAAATCCTAACACATCATCACCTTATTACACACATAGGTCCACTAATTTTAGACTACTTATTGACTATGATTTGACAATGATCAAAAAAAGGATGTATCACAAGAAGCAGAGCAGAATAAAGTGGTCAGATTTATGATTTTTTAGTGACCAAGTTGATTGAGTAGTAGACCAATCAAAAGCTGAAATTTGATGCGAAAAAAAATTAGATATTTTCCTACACATGAATGTTTTTACACAGGCCTGTAGTTAGATATTTTGCAATATCTTTTTTTTTTTTTTTTTTTTTTTTTAATGAAAAGCCAAGCATAAATGAATAGTCCCTTTGTAGAAAACACCTATTGTTTTTTGTCTTAATTTGTTTATATTTTAAATACCACTGGCTCAGGAAGTCTGACAAATCCTGTTTCTCAGAAGAGAGAAAAACATTGTTGACTGACAGTTTTTTGAGAGGATAAATATTGGTGCAAATCATTCCACTCTTTTTGCTGAACATTTTATTTCAGAGGCAGTTGGGTAACTATCTGAATGATTCCTTATCCAATTTAATAACTTTTATGCTATTCTAAGTTCCCATTGTTTGGAAAGATTGCAAATATTTTGCAATTCCTCTTGCCCGTATCTAGGATCTTGTCTGTTGTAGGCTAGGATGAAAAAAAGCTGGTCCTGTCAGAGTTGTATCAATAAAAATGAAGGCTTCAATTTAATGTAAAATTAAAAAACTAGAAGGCCAAATGACAAGTGCAATGGCAAGTACAATAAATTTTCCCCACAACTACATATCATACACTAACAAAACTGCTTTACAAAACTGATCAAAACCATGGTTTGCTTCCTGTCAAAGTACTGTAAGTGTATGATACATGACCACTCTGTGGAAGTAAAACTGGCAAGACTGAAGAGTGGAAAGGGGGATTAAGAGTATCATAGTATGCACAAAACCCCCACAAAAACAATGATAAACAAAAGAAAAAACCCCACAACCAAACCACAAAGAAACCCAAACCAAAAACCCCTGCTATGGAAAAGAAAACATGTAAGCTCATAAAGGAAAGCATGAGTAATTCAATGGAGCTGCTGTTCAACAACAGTTTGTCCAGCTGAAAATATTACTTCTGTAAAGTAGCCAAGGTGAATGTCAGCTTAGGTTATCTGCTGTGGAAGTGCCAGAGATGTGGATGAGATCTTCACAGGAAGACTTAACAGACATGTACTTAGCTGTGGGGTCCAACTTCAAGTTTTCTTTAGTCAGTTGTACTGGAATCTCTTTTTGCTTCTTACCTGTATTCCTGTGTACTTTGCATACCCACTGTGGCTCCTCTTGCCTTCTCATTTACCCCTACTGAAGAGGCAATCTTGGGAGAACATTCTGGCTAATACCAAGGGTATTTAGGTACACAGGATTTTTCTCTACAATCCATAAAACACAAAACATAAGACATTTTGAACTGGAATTAGTCTTCCATAAGCTTTATTGTGTTTTCAGGAATGAATCAGCTCTTTCTTCAACCGTCTACAGAATTTATCTCCTTTCTTTTAACTTGGTGGACATAAAAAACCATTAAGAAAATTTTCTTGGAAAAGAAGGAAGACACAGCTTTTTGTCCAGCCAGAAACCTGGGTTCAGCCATGTTTTTGTTAGTCCAAATTTGAAGTAGCTTTTTAGCAGTACTAACACACCTGAGTAATAATGGCATAAGATCTTACTAAGCCATTAGGCTAATAACCCTTTCAAAAGATGCTGTTACCTAACACCAGTAGTGTTACAGCCCCTTCAATATGAACTATGATCCCACAATAATGACCCAGCTTCCTCCTGCTCTTCGATAGACTCTTAAATTTTGGGTGATGAGAACCCAGACTTCACATTGCTCCCAGGCATTTGGACACACTGTGTGCAAAGGATATATATCTCCAGACAAAGCTGCTTAGCTTCAGGGAAAGCATTTTCTTATTTCCACATTTATTAGCTGAGCAAAATTAATGCTTTAATACATGGTCATCCACATAGGATTGCTGCCTTATGAAAAGAGAGGATCTTAGTAGACAAAGAATTGGAGCACTAATAGAAAAGCTAATAAAAGCTCATTATAGCTGCAGCCTGGTCAGCAGTCTTTGCATTCAATTATACCCTAAGAGAGACTGATGTGTAAAGACAATTTCCTGCTTTCTTATGCACTCTCTACCTCTCCTGGTAAAGAAAATGAATCTTTCTCTAATTAATTTAGTTCAGGCCAATAGTGTTCAACACTGGAAATAGTGTATTACCTACATTTTTATAAAGAATTTATAGTTCTACTCAAAAACGTCTTTCAAAGGTAACTGCTAGAAGGTGACCTGACTCATAAAGTTTTTCAAAGAAGTGAGGGAGTGCGACAAAGAAGAAACATGTTTCATAACCAGCAGTATACCTAGCCATTGTGATGGTTAACTCTTTATCACTGGAAGGGGTTTTGCGAAATCTTCAGCAGTATTCATATCAAAAAGTTATAAGGAAATCCCATTAACTCTGAAATTTCATCATCATCCCTTGCCTTGTCATGTTTATATGTCACCATTTATTTTTAGTTCCTTTTCTGTGAGATTAAAAAAAAATGTCATTTTTTCTTCAAAGGTACCTTCTGAGATGATTTGTTTTCATGTTCAGCATTAAGACTCTAGGAGGACTCCCTTCTTCTGTAACTGCTATCCCATTAATTTTTACTACTATCTCCCAAAAAAAGTATTGCTAATGGTATTTTTGCTTGACTCTTGATGTTTTGTAGAAATGCTAATAATCTAATGCCACAGTCCCATCTGGGAAGAGACAGAGCAGTTAGGTGTTCAGGATGATAGAAGGAGCCAGTGACATAGCTTGTATTAGAAGATATCTTCAGCTGACTATGAGACTGACTGTTGCATAAAACTGTATTTTTCTTTCACCATTTTTTGATGTTTGTGTCACAGACATGTACACATGAAAAAAAAAAAAAAAAAGACAAGGACAAGAGCAAGAGTGCAGACAGAACTCTGCTGGAAGGGAAATTCTCTGTCTTTACTCCTGTCAGTATGGCACTGGTCACTTCTGGGAATCATAAAAAAGGCAAGATGTAAAGTAAAACTCAAGCTTCACACAGACTGTTGGAACCACGTTTTCCCTTGAGCAATCCCAATAACATACAATTCTATTGCTCCTTGTTTGCTTTATAGAGGATATACTTCTTAATTTTCTTGACTGTTTCCCAGCACTTCCCTAATAAGAGCCTGTTTTGTGGAACTGTTTTGAGGAAAAAATAAATTGCTAGAAGTTAAAATTTTGTTATTTTTTTATGAGAAATGGAATGGAAGAGAAGGAAAACATCAAAACAAGAAGTCTTCAAGAAGCCAAATTAAATAATAAGGTCTGATCAAAATCAGCAATTTATCTAGGACCTAGAGAGAGCTGCTTTCAATGCTGTAAGAATGCATTGGGGCACACAGAACAGTATCTGTCACACCTGTGCATACTTATCTGTCAGATAAAATGTTTAAACTTACCCTCCTAATTCTACATAATAAAAAGAAATGTTGCTCTAATGGAACAGTGTCAGAGGATCAGCTGTTTGGAAAATAAATGCTGCTGTATTCATGAACCAGTGGGATGTCATTGACCTATTCTAGTCCATGGACATTGGCTCTTAATTATAAATAATTTTAAAATGTTCTGTGAAATGAATGTTTATATAAAAATATTTTGCTGGAAATAAAAGGTTTATTAAGGAATTTTATGATCAGCACATCCCTACAGCATATCTTTAACATTCTCTTTTCATATAATGAGGCTATAGAGGCAGAACCACATGAGTTAGGGGCACCAGGACATGGAATAAATCACTTGTCTCTCCAACAACTCTTTGTGACTTCCAGAATTTATCATATTAAGTCTTATCACTTTAGAAACTATTATACATGCAAATCTCTTTACTAATTCTGTTTGTGCAAAGGACCACTTTTTGAAGCTAGTGAGCTGTTCTTAACTGAGTTGAACTCAAGATTGTTTTGTAGGTTTGTGGTGATAACTGCTTCCTGTTTGTATTTCACTCCCTCAGAAGCAGAAGCAACTACTTCATGTACATTTTCAATAAAAACAACCTCAATTTTACAGTAATGGCTTGGTAAAGAGGAATAATTAGCTAATTCCTGTAAATAAAATATTACATTTTTTTGGTCAAGATTCTTTCTGGCCTTAAAAAAAAAGTATCATAAAAAAATAAAAGTACAAAGTTAATAGCACTTAATTTTCTAAATGTGATCCAATGTGCACAATTTTTTTTCCATGTGATCTCTCAGTTTAAACAAAGGCAATACTTAAAAAGCACCACCTCTGGATGCACCTCAACAAGCACCATACACTAAGATAATTGGCAGTTACATCTGAGCATCTATAAAAAGGAACATTGAGAAAGAACTAATTTTAGTGGAAATTCCCTTGAGTAACCAAGATGTGTTAACAAGCCAAACAAATTCAACATGTGAAAAGTAATCATGTTAGAATAGAAAATCTGACACAATGTTTCAAAACTAGTAAATTTCCACATGTTCTTACTACAGTCTTCTGCAAGAAAGATGTACACATGGTATTCTGCCAGGAAACCCTGAAAGAGTGGGTCAACTTACATATACTTCATGTACACCTGGAAACTTCTATGCTTGAAGCTAACTCAGCTTTTTTAGAAAATGTGTACCTTTAAAGAGAAGTAGATGACTGAAAGACCATCAGTCATTTTTTAATTCTGTTCATGTAGAGTGTCTCTTACCATCCCAAGTACATAAACTGTCCATCTCGCATGAACTCTGAGATTAAATCTTTATGTATTTCTTAGGATGATTCTGAGCACAGAAGGGACACTTTGGAGGAAGTCCAGAGATATACTGTCAAATTTATTAGAAAGATAGAGTACCTTTCCTGTGAGGAAAGGGTGGGGGAATTGGGGTTTTTCACCCTGCAAAAGAGAATGCTTTGGGTGACCTAATTGTAGCCTTCAGCATCTGAAGAAAATCTACAAGAGAGATGGAGAGAGACTACTTACACAAGCATGTAGCACCAGGACAAGGGGGAATGGCTCCAAATGGCTCCAAACTGAAGGAAAGTATGTTTAGATCAAATACTATTAAAAAATTCTTTACTGTGAGGGTGGTAAAGAACAAGAAGCCCTTCCTGGAAATGTTCAAGATGACATTGGATGGGCCTCTGAATAACCTGTTCTAGTGAAAGATGCCCCTGCCCATGGTAATGGCTTTGGAACAAGAAGCTCTTTAAAGTCCCTTCCAAATTGGACCATTCCATGATTCTATGCTTGATAAAATAAAATATCATGTAAAAACTGCATTAAAATATGTATGAGTCATCTCTAATGCATCCTCTAGCTCTCTAGTGTAACCACTACACATTTCGTTTATATCTAATTGGACGGTTTTAAGAAAACATAGTTATGATCGTCCACACATCAAGGCCTGTGCCCTGTTCTGGGCCCCTCTCTACAAGAAAGACATTGAGGATTGTGTCCAGAGAAGGCCATCAAAGCTGGTGGAAGGTCTGGAGTTCTGTGAGAGGCAGCTGAGGGAGCAGAGGTTGTTTAGCCTGGAGAAAAAGAGGGTCAGGGGAGAGACCTAACCACTCTCTACAACTACTTGAGCCTGTGGCAAGGTGGGGATCAGGCTCTTCTCCCAAGAAACAAGAGAAAGAATGAGACCGAATGACCTCAAGTTGTACCAGGAAATATTTAGATTTGATATTAAGAAACTTCTTCACAGAAAGCAGACAGACACTGAAAAGGACAATCCAGGAAAGTGGTTGCTTCATTCTCCCTGGAGGTACTTAAAAGAGAGGTTGAAGTGGCACTAGTGGTGGACTTTCCATTGTCAGGTTTTGGCTGGACTTGATGATCTCACAAGTCTTTTCCAACCTAAATGGTTCTTTGAACAACTACTGAATTTATGAAAATTATGAAAATGAGTAGGACCTTTGTATTCAGTCTAGACTTTAGCAGGTTTTGCAGTCAACACAACTGTAACACTATAACAAAAGATTTTTATGCTGCCTTGAACTTTTGAGAAACAGGTCCTACTTGACTCCCTCAAACATTGTCATAGGAATATATGTGTACAATTCACAGAACTCATATCTAAAGAAATTTTTTACTGAATTTTTAGAGTCCTATGAAGTACTTCACTGACAATCCTTAATTAATGAGAATACTGTTTTTCTACCTGTGAGTTTACATAAAGATGGGCTTTTGATTTTAATTCAACTTGCTCAATAAATTGAAATGCTTTGAATTATTGTCCGTGTGTCCATAATATAGGTCTTCAAACTACATATTTTCCCTCAATGTCTTTGAAAATCATGTTTTAGTATATAATTCCAAGCAATACCATAAATGCCAACCAAAAATTTTGGGAAGCAAATCTACAGCTTCTGCAAATACTTAGCAACACTAAGTCTTTGTTTTATTTCTTCTTGTGTGATTCATGGCCTTACCCTTAACTGCTCTGGCTTTTGTCACTCTAGGTCTCAGTCACAGCTCTTGTCACTATAATTTTGTCCAGGAAGTGCAGAATCAACAGGAATACTCAGCACAGCAGTGTAATCTTTCACATTATCCTAATACTGTCTGGCTTGGCTGTATTAAAGTAAGACAGGCCTCTAAGACAGGCAGCAGTGGAAATGCAATTTGCAAAGATATTGGAAGGCAGAGAGCCCCTAACAAGATGAGTAATTTAAAAGTCATGATACCAATTCAATTTCTCCCAGTAGACTCTTTGGCAGCATACTGGTTTGTCTCTTTCTCTCCACCCCACACCTGCTACTTCTCTGTGTTCAAAGGGTTAACAGCAAATCAGACTGATGTGGCATGTACTACCATGTCTTCTGCATGACTGATACTGCAATCGATCTGCAGCGGTTCATTTTCTCTCTGGAATCTCTGCCTACTGAGAACAAATACAAACACATGTGGAACCAATAGGAAGCAGACCAAGGGGTTTAAGAGCATGTACCAACCTATGTCAGAAAGTTCTCACTTAACAGATGGGGCAATTAATAAAACAGTCAAGTGGTATGACTGCGTCAAGGTGCCTTTAAGTGCTAACAATCCTCTTTTGTCTTACTACTGTAGTGTACAGATGGATTCCAACTGAGAATAAGCAATGCATTGTGCCCATGTTTGCCATCGTACAGTGTCACAGTATTTATAGGGTGCCAGGTGTCCAATGCCTATTATTTTAAGTATAAATAGGAAATTGGTTCCCTCCCTTCTAATTCCCCCTTGCTCTAGTATTTCAAGTGATGAAGTGATCACTAATCAGGGTGGAATTAAACTTTACAAGAAAATCAGCCTTTTTATCAATTTATAAAGGACAGATTTGCCATAAACTAAAGCTAACATAATGCTGCCTCAGTTAACATGCATCTTTACTGTACCAATCCTACACAAGAAAGTACTGCAAACCCCACAGTATGCCTCATGACATCATATGTTGATTCTCAGAATAAGATAATAATTTTTCCCACTAGATTATGAACTGCAAAATTGTCTATTTCCTATTTACGACTTTCACAGACTTTTTACCAAGATAACTGATCTGGGTGTCACCATGAATTCAGCTATACTCCTCCACACCTATGTCTCATGTTCATCCTCCTTCTCTTCCTTTTCCCTTTTTCTTTATCTTTTTTTTTTTTTTTTTCTCAAAATTGAATATCATAGCTGGCAGAGAGCAACTCTCTTTCTTGGAGAGGACTGTTCTCAGTTAATCACAAACAATTTTAGGGTCATTTGAGATAAAAATGATTAAAAGTACTTTTAGACTCAAAATAAAGTATCATAAATGTTGATCTGTATTTTACATACATCATCAAACCTTACCTCTCAGTCCTGGACAGAAATAGAGCAGGGGAGGTGATATTGCTTCCTCAGGATCACTGACCTAAGCCATCATATGCTGCCAGCCATTGTGCTAGCAATGCACTAGAGAAAGGCATTTAGCAAAACACTTGATGCACAGGAAGCCTAATATATTTTGAATTTTACTTTCTCCTTTTGCTAGACCACTAAATGGAAGAGTAAAGCCTAGCAAAAAGATACCATTGCAAGACATTGGAGTGTTTTGGTTCTACTGTTGTAAGGAATAAGCATTTGATTTTATTCCCTTCACATTACTGCTTTGTAATATAATATGGCATAACTAATAATTTGCTTATCCAGTGCGTTGTGCATTTTTGGTTTTATTATTGTTATTACAATAATGCTTTTTACCTCAAGCATGCATCAAAATAAAAACTGATTTAAGAAGACCGATTTAAATCTCAGAGCAGACAAGAAAGAATATCCCTTTATCAACATCAGAAATAGTTTGTTGATGGTAAAAAGGGAGGAAAAATATGTTTATTTTGATCTTTATTTCTTCTTTATTTCACACATAGCAATGGCATTGCCTCAAACTATTTTTCACTCTGGTGAGTAAGGTTTGCAGGATCAAGTCCTGGCTATTATAAATGTAATGAACTTGTCAACTCACCAAAAATTGATGGAGTCACCCCCTCCCATTTGTGAAATCATTAAATTAGATGCCACTCACAGAGAAACCTGTTACAATGACTGATGATGACTACATGCAATTTTCCCAATGATATTTTTTCCAATTTAAAATAGAATTTGCTGCTGGTTTTCCTTCCACTGTTCTGTGTTCACTCAGCTTGTACAGCAGCTGACCACAAGGAGACCATAACCAGTTCACCATAAGGAGAATACTTTTATGCAAGACTTGAGAGTCCAGAGAGACTCTCAAGAGAGATGGAGAGCATTGTAGGAAACCCATGTCAGTTGAAAATTAAACAAAATGGCTGTAAAATCAAAGACCAAGTCTTTAAGGTAAATTAATTGTAAACATTCATATGCTTGAATCTGAAGTAAAAAGAAGCTTCAGCCAACCCTAACCAAACTGAGCCCTGTGGCTCCACCAGTGCAGGTTAGTGCTCTAGATAGCAAGCTTGACAGGCATCTCCCAAGCCTGTAAACTTACCTGTGTGACTGAGAGAGTAGCATGGTGCCACACCTCCCCATACCTCTGCATTGAGCTGCAGAGCATGTAGACAAATAGAGGTAGATTTACAGTAATTTCTACAATAGGACATCCTTGATCAAACATCCACTTGCAGTATAAAGGAGTGACAGTTCTAGGGGAAGGAAGAACATGTTAAATTTTCACAATAAAGATTACCCATCCTTTCATCCTGTGGAATCTTTATTGTCTTGTTCATGATTAAGGTCTGGCACTAAAGAAGATGCAGGGCTCAGTTTGGTTAAAACTGGCTGTTTATTTTATGCTGTGCATGCATTGTTTGTAAATTAAGACTCATTTGGAGGAGAAATAGCCTCCCAGAGTTAGACCGGATTCTCCTTATTGGCTCCAACACACCTGGGACACCTAGTGTATCTGCCTATATTTATGGAAATAAATGTCTCTGCAGTGATCCATGGATATGCAGATACCTCATCTGCACAGGAAGGAAAGGAACTCTAGACACAGCATGTCAGACAATTCTTTTACAGTGTGGCGGTAATATACTAATGTCCAACGGGGTAATGTGTTCCTCTGATTTTCATAAAGTTGTAACTGTTGTCTCTCCACAGCATTATCTGTTTGACATTTCAACTTACCTTGACATTTTTGCAGTATAATAGCCTTTGTATGGCTGGCAGATCCTGAGTAGGTGGAAAGCATATGACTCCAGAGAAGCACCTAATTTTGTTATGGTTTAACCAAGCCAGCAAATAAACACCACACAGTTGCTCATTCAGGCCCGCACAATTGGATGGGAAAGAGAATTGAAAGAGTAAAACCAAAAAAATTCATGAGTTGAGATAGACAGATTAACATGTACAGCAGAAGCCACATGTATAAGCAAAGCAAACCAGGAATTAATTCATTGATTCCCATGAACAGGTAGACGTTCAGCCACCCCCAGGAAATCAGGGCTCCATCACACGTAACAGTGTCTTGGGAACAAAAATCCCACAATTCTGAATTCCCCCAGCTCAATACGGTGAGTGTGACTCTCTGTGGTATGTTATATCCCTTTGGTCAGTTGGGGTCAGCTGTCCTGGCTTCCTGCCACCCAACAACTTGTGGAGCCCCAGTGCCCTCACTGGTGGGGCGGTGCGAGGAGCGGGAAAGCCTTGATGATGCATTAGTGCTGCTTAGCAGTAACAAGGATATCCGCCCTTATCAGCACTGTTTCTGGGACAAACCCAGAACACAGCCACACACCAGCTACTATGAAGAAAGTTTATTCTATCGGCTAGGACCAGTAGAAACATTCACCAGCAGAAGTTTTGCTTTTCATTGGGTCTAGCACTGTAAGGCAACACAAATGTCCTTGTTTACGACCAATGAACAGAAACTCATCTTTCTCATTGTTATTCAAACTTGCTGCCAAAATTCATTATTCTCCTTGCTTGAACCACCAGTGATATTAAGCAATTGCTGCTGCAAATGTGCCAGATGGTATCACACACAAACGCAAAGCTGACATCTTTTAGTTCAAGGCCTTTCACAATAGCAATAAATCTTTCACAGTTGAAAAAATTGCAAATAATTTACTAATATCTTCTCTCCCATCCCAAGATTATTGGACGCTTCTTTCATTTCTTAATATATACGTTTATAGAAACTAGATATAGAGGTCACAACATTATAATTTCTTTTATTCCACAGGTGGTCAATGAACTCTGGATGAAACAGAATGACAACCAAATATCACAGATTTTCCCATTTCTTGTGCACATCTTCTTCAGAGAGAAGAGGACTGATTGACACCCTCACCATCACACTCTTGGTTATCATTTGCGTGTTTTGAACTTTTTTTGAAGAACAAACTTCAATTTACTTTGGCGGTTTCAGGAGATGGTATTGAGTCTCACTGCCAAGATGGTATATTTCTAGATATACCTACTCGAAGAAATAGGGGAAAACCCAACAAATTCCACTTCCCAGTTATGACTGTCTGTAAAATACAACCTGATTCAACCATCTCCTCCTGACAGAGTTTAACTGCTTGTGTGCTGTATAGATGGCTAAACTAGTTATCTGGTTGCTCTTATAGATGTATAAAATTCATAATTGCTCCAGACTACTTTTCAGAAGTATCAGAGAAAGCCAGAAGGATTTGCAATTGAAGTACTGCAATCTAATGAAGAGCTTTCTTGCTTTCCTTTGTTGTAGGAGCTTCCAGGTGGTAACACAGCTCTAAGAGTTTTGGAGGGTGACTGAGCAGGAGATGCTGCCCAGATGGAAACATGCTTGCTCAGCACATACACTGCAGCTTTGGCCAGGTGGATTTTCATACAATGCCCTAAAGAGATTAAAGCTGACCTTCTGCACAATGCCAGCATGGATCAAGAACAGCAAAAAAACCTTGTCTTCTTTACAGTTTGAGCTGTGACAGACCCAAAAAGTAGAACAACATCTGCACTGGACATTGATTATGAAGACAGACCAAGTTAATGTAGCAACTACTGCCAATACGGTGTACTAGAAATGAACCTCAGTGGGATAGACACATACAGATGTGTGGCTTCACCTCCATGCATGCTAAAGTGTGGCTGAAGTGCAGCCAACAAGAAAACAAATTTGTGTATAATATGCCAGTTATATTAAAACTCAGGTATATATTGAACAATCACACCCTCTCCCCATTCCTCCCCCCATTTACCCCTGTATCTCATTAACCTAACAGCAAGTGTTTTAATAAAAAGCTCTTTTGGGTTTGTATCATGCCATTGTTTTGGAAAAACAAGTTTATAGTTTTTGTAATGTCCATCTTCCCCTTCCCCAAACACTCTGTTTCCTGCCAATCATACAGGAACACAGAGTGCCAGGCACATTGACAGGATGTTTGTTTGCTGCTGACGTTAACTAAGTTGCAAGTCTCAGCACTTATACTGAAAATTCAAGCACAAGAAAATGTCACAATCATTTTAACATTAATAGGTTTGTTTATACTCTAAATGAGCCATAGATTATTCCCAAGTGAGAAAAACTTGCTGGTGAACCCATAATCTTCAACAGTGTTCATATGCTAATAGTTTTGCAGAACAGATACCAGACATAAAATTTTAAACTTTTAAACACAATTAGACCTTTCAGGTATTGTCAGTAAAGTAACAAATAATACCAGCATTCTGCAGCCTGAGAGATTTTAAGACTTTTTCTTTTTTATTTTCTCCAAATTAATCTAAAATAGTCACTATTTAATTATAAATCACTATTCCATAGGCTGTCTTCTACTCTGATTACAAAACATAATTATTTCATGACACCAAATAATGGTGTAACAGTGTAAGATATAGTGCAAAGACAATCAAAAGAGATTTCCAGGGATCGCACTAGCTCACTAAGTATTTTCTATGTGCTGCTCCATTCTCTATTGCTAATCTGATTGTGGATCTTCCAGATAAAACACAGCCAGGTCACCTTTTCATCCCTGTAACAGAAGAGGCTGGGTCATTTTACACAAAATGGTGAATATTGTGCCTGTTTGGAAAGAAGTAAGTGGATTTTGGACAGAAGAAAGTAGTAGACTTCAAGATAAATGAGATCTCTACAACTGGTTAAAAAGAAATATGTGTAGTATTATTACTCTGTGTTAACAAGAAAGCCACGGAAAGTAGGATTCATTCAGAACACAAGTGTTCACACTTGTCACAGGTTAAAGGATTATTCTATTTACAGGCTTCTGTCCCTCTCTTCCAATCCATTCTTAAGAGCCAAAAAGGTTCTGTTTATTTTTACTCTCAATATTGCATGCTTTCATACATATCTCAAGTGTAGCGAGTGTGCTCAGACTCAGAGTCCTATTTTTTTTTCTCAAAAAGGCAATATGTGACTACAACTAAGGTAACATTTGAGAAAGTACTTTAAAAAGCTGAAGGTTTCTAAAGACATATTTCAGAATATAAAGATTCAATTTAAGGTAAGACTATGATGCACTCATTACTAGATATGTGTTTGTGTAGATGGATGCAGTGAAATCTGCACGATTCTGAATGATGGAGTGTCCCTATTCCCGAACTAAAAAGATGCTTGCCTTCTAAGTATATACATATTTTTTAGGTTTACAGCTTGCATGTTTTCTTAAAGCAATCATCTGCATTACCCCACAACCTCTTTCAATGCCTGGACTTGTGGGTAACAAAAGAAAAAGTAGTACTAGAGAAGCCCTCAGAGTGGGGCTTTCCTGAGTCGTTGATTTGCGCATATCCAGAAGGGGCTGATAACTGAGCCTGAAGACATCTATTAATAGCATACTGAGCCAGGAACAGAAAGGAAAGTCAGCCTCATTAGACAGTGTTGATTGGGATTTTTCTGCTGTTGACTGGCTGGTCAAATTGCCTTTGCAGAAATGTAATTCTAACTGAGCAAGAATAATATTCTACGTAAACAGAAACATACTTGTGTCATAGTTCATTTATCCTCTTCAGCAGTACCTCCTCTGTCTTAATGGTCTGAGACCAGTGCATGTTGATTATCTACTGGCTCCCCTTTCTGCATGTCCAGTACAAAAGCCTGATCTTTCATCCTGACAGCCTCAATGGACTGAGGCCAAAGCGACCTCTCAAGTCCACATGATTTGCAGCTTCTTCAAATAACAGTAAATCACATACGTGAAAATTATCTATGTCTTCAATGAATCTTATACAAATAAGGTCTTGTGTTTAAGGGCCTTACAAGTACTCAGAATAGAAAAAGTTTCTTTTGCTGCTAGCAGTTTCTTGTTGTTTCATAGGGTATTTACTTTGATGTCATGTCTGTGTCTGGGCTGAGTGAACTATAGATGTCATTACACATGCCATGATCCTATGTCAGTTGTAAGGACTGGTGTGTGGTAAAAGTACTCCCTAGCTCTACAGGGCCCATATCCTTTGGCAAAAATCCAGACACTGAATAGTGTCATCCTGTGCCATAGCTTTTCTTTTGTAGACTGACAGAAAAAATATTTGTTTCCTTCTGCATTTTGATTCCTTAGATTTAAAGATTTGTTTCAGGTACTGAGCTGCAAAGTTTTGTAAATGGAGGGTACACATTTTCATAATAAGCACTTACTGCATATTCTAAGTAGACAGAGGATTTCAGAGTATCATACATACAGAATGCTGAAGATGACATGCATTTTCTGTACAGCTGTGAAAAGCTTTGCTTGAAATCAGAGCACGCTCTAGACTGACCATTTCATTTCCCTGTGTAAAACCAGCCCTCCATATCAGCTGTTCTCCCACAGAGAAATATGGATAACAAAAGCAGAGAGAACAAGCAGAGATAATACAATGATATGAAGAAACAAATCCAGTCCCCTTTAAGTAACAAGTTTACTTTGTTTGTGAGGTTTTTTTTTCCATGATGTACTTTAGCATTTGGGTACTGCAGTGAATGAATATCTAAAACAGGTACATCAGCTAGATGAAACAGGCAGCATTCTCTTCTTTTTTTTCTTTTTTCTTTTTTTTTTTTTTTTCCCATGGCAGAATTTATCTGTGAATACAGTAAAAAGGCTTTGAGGAATTTTCTTGTTCAAGACCATAGAAGTCACCAACCATATTGTTTTACCCAAGTGTTTTAAAGTGAGGACCCCAAAAACAGCATGGAAGAGTACACAGGCAAGGTACTTCTTTACATCTTCAGGGAAAAAATATTTTCAGAAAAGAATACACCAGAAATCATAGCACAGACTTTATTTACAGTTGAAAGAAAAGTACAAGCAAAATTTAAATCAAGACTAAAATCTCGTTTTAACAAACATGGTCACACAGCTATTGAAAATATTTTAATTTTCAAAACTAAGCTGCAGCAATTCTATTTTACAGACCCTGCAAACAAAAGAAAACTGGGCTTCTTACAATAAGCAAAAAAATAGAAAGGAAAAAAAGGAAAAACTAATTAAACTAGGGGTTAAGTGAATTTAGTTTTGTTCTTTACATAAGTCTTGGTGTTTTAAAATATGGCACATTTTGTACTGTGCATTCACTCAGAAAGCCAAACAGAAACTTGTCATCATGGTTTGGAGAGCACAAGGCCTCTCCTTTCTCATGTTTCAGCTAAACAGTCTCCACTTGGGCTGAGGAACATATCATATATCATAAATCACTCTCTGATAGATATTTGGCAGCTAGTCAGAACCCCAGGCTATGAAACATACAGTATGGAACATTTTTAAGGTGGAATCTAGATTTTGTAACTTAAAGACTTAATAACATCTGAAAATGTTTTCCTAGTTTCTGGTACAAAAAAAAAAAAAAAAAAAAAAAAAAAAAAAAAAAAAAAAAAAAGAATACCTAAGAAAGCAGAATTCTCCATATGGTTTTAGGTTCTGAATAATGCATACACTGCATACACATATAAATACTTACATACCTTCATACATAGGTGGATACATAAAATGAGTCATGGAACTGTAAACCTGAAGGAAGGGTTTATTCAAATGAATGAAAATGAAAAATAAATTAAGCAGCATGATTACAGCTAACACTTACAGCTATGAAATAGCAAAGTGCTGGAATCTATTTTTCACCAGTTAAAGGTCTTAACTATTTCATTGCCTTGGAAAGCAAGAGGTTTTAAGATACCCAAGCACATGTAACCCAGATTTTGATGGTTTTGATAAGAAGATTTCATGCAAAGGTTTTGATCTTTTCACTTACAAAATGCCATAAGGTGGAGAGAGAACTGATGAGAAGAATAGTGTTGTACATAACTGATGGTAATTAACCCTTTCATCAAAGTGCATCATTGGTCAGTTCAGGAAAGTATGTTTTATCACCATTTCAGGGCTGTGGCAGCTACTAGGAAGTGTGTATTGATTGACGAGGTTATGCAAGACCTGTTTCCCTGTGTTTGTGCAGTGTGCCACAGGACACTTACGGGTTAACTTTATGTTTTTGGAACGTGACATGATGTTCTCAATGTACTTAGGCTGAGCAGTTCTTAGAAGGGTGAAATGGAAACAGGAGGAATTGCAGAGCATGTGGTATGGGGGTTGGAGTGGAAGAAACAGAGACACATGAGGAATAAAGAAAGCTGCCGCAAAAAGTCCAGAGCAAGTTAAATTAAAATTAGATATTTACTGAGTTTTTTGAAAAACAAAGTTTTAAGTTCTAAATATGTTTTATAATTTAGGCTCTAATCTTATTCACATGTGGGACAGCAAAAACATTGCACTTAAAACTAATTTTGTTTACACTGGATTATGCCACTTTTGTTAAATTTATGCAATGTTTTTCAATGTTTTATTTTCTATAAAATTAGAATATGACAATTTATAACTCAGCTTTGCCTGTGACTGTGACTACCTTAGACAGATTCTGTGCTGAAAAACCACAGCACTTATGCTTAAATCCAACCACTACTTGATTATTTAACTTAAATCAAGGACAAGGAATCCAGGGCCTTTCAATCATAAAGCACTGAAATTTAGCTGTTTTGCATATTAACTTCCCTCCTGAAAGTCTTCTAAAGCTAGACATATAAAATTTAACCAGCAATAAATGTTGCACATTTCCAAAATGGTCAGTACAGTGAAGTGGAACACAGATGATCCTCTTTGTTACTTACATGTTTGACAGTTTTCCTCTTCATCTGATTATCTACCTGATGAAGTATATTAGTGGAAAGACACTTTTCTGCTCTATAAAAAGTCAGTTCTCTGAGCAGGTAGCAGGCTATTTAAAACATTGAGAAATGAGAAGTAATTATAAATTTCTCTCCTTGCTGCTCCTTCAATTCACAATTTAAATGATTAACATCCTGTTTATATAGATGCATATGCCTATTCTGACATCCTACAATAACATGCTACAAAGGTCATATAGTGCTTTTTGTTCTAACCCTCTTTTCCTGTGGCTCTGAATTTCAATTTATCATTTTTCGGTCTTGAAAAAGACTGTAGAACTTTGCATTCTTGGTTTATACCTGGAGGAGACTATTTATTTATTACTTTGCAGGTCAAACAGGTCATGCTTAGCCCCTGCAGATCTCAGGATTTCCTACCCAGCATCTCTTGCTGTATAAATACATATGTGCATGTTTATAAACTATGTTGTACTCTCTGAGAACTTTGATAAGGGTAAAAAAAAAGGTACAGTCCACAGATGAGCCTATGCTTTACAACCAAGTTTCCAAAATTCCTTTTAAGTTTGTGAATATACATATTTTAATAAAATAGTAATTTAACATAAATTATTAATTAATACCATAGCTGCAATGAAATAAAAAGGTATAATCCAATAGACAGAGGTATTGCATACAGTATTAAGTCCTGATAGTCTGGCCCAAATCACCATGAAAATAAACATAATTAGTCCTGTAGTTTGCAGAACAATTTGAATATATAATAAAAACTACCACTTTTTTAACAAGTAAGGAGATAAAGTTCTTCTAAATGCTTCATCTATGTGTTTGCTTTCATAGAATCATAGAATTGTTAAGGTTACAAAACACTTCTGATATGACTGAGTCCAACGCTTAACTGAGCACTGTCATATTCATGCTAACCCATGTCACCAAGTGCCATATCTACACTCTTTTTTAACAATTCTAAGTGATTCTGTCACTTCCCTGGCAGCCTGTTCCAGTGCCTGAACACCCTTTCAATAAAGAACTTGCTATTGTCAATTAAGTATTTAAGTATTAAGTATTTATAGGAAAAATAAAAGGATTACCATGAGAAAACCTGGACACCTCCATAGTGAGGCAGCTCTAACCAGGTATTTTAAAGATCACACTTTGATCTTTCTTTTCACCTTTGTCTTAGATCTCAGGTGACTTCTTACACCTGAGGATATTTTATGTTAATTTTTACATCTTCAAAAGACTTTTTAAAATCTACCTATAAAGGTAAAATTATCTGCCTACTGCCACTGAAAATCAGTAACTTGGACAACTAATATATAAAGTTTCTTAGAAAGTTTTAGGCTTGTTCTACCAAATCAATTATCAACTTGTAATTAAACTTTTAGTTTCAGTCTTCAGTCTGAAACAGAGAATAACTTCTCTTTCTAAGTTATCTTTGAACAGGGTCCACTCATGCCAGGCTTTTAAGGCTGTTACTATTCCTAGGGAAATAAAATTCAGTAGACTGGTTATAATGAATTCCAGAATTTAATTCACACATAGTTTTAATTCCTCTCCACTTCTTTTTTATCCAATGACTGTTTAGAAAGAATTGAAAATATATCAGTGGGGGAGAAGGGAAACGGGTGCCCATTATTAGAGGTGGTCAGTGTTAGTCTTCTTTGCCTTTGAAAGAACAATCTTGAAGATTAAAGAACATGATATTTGGGGAGTGGGAGAACATTACTCAACTTCACTTATAAAATAGGCCATATGAAGGGGAAAAACTGTCATGCTAATGAAGTTTCTAAGTTGTTATCTTCTATAATTCAATCATCATATTAAACAAAACCAGAAACCATGCTTTTACCAGTGAGGTTAAATAAGGGATTCCAAACACTTCTCAAGTTAAACTTTTGATTTCATGTCTTGCAGCACAACTAAAACAAGGCATCTGGGAGGAACTAACTTCCTTTTTCAAGAAAACTCGCTTGTGTATTTTCTCTTTTCGATGCTCATAAATTGGCCCTGGATGTGTCCAAACCCTAAAGTGTTTAAACAAGGTGTCAGCTACAGGAGTAAAATTTTACTGCTTCCTGAATAATCTTCACTCTTCTTCATAGAACGGATCCCAGCCAGCTACCTTCCAAGTTGTGAGAACACTTCCCATAAACTGCTACTTCCATGTGGGGACAAACAACAGCAGAATCCATTATACACACAGGACAGATAAGGACATGAGGCAAAAAAGGGGAAATGAGGGAGTATCCTCTCCAATGAGTGAGCTAAAGCTTGCCTCAGTAGAGGTGTAATTTATTAAACATTTTCTAATTGTAAAAGTTACAGAAAATCCCCTGGAGAAAAAAACATGTGGAAGGCAGCCTGGCTGCACATGGGGCTTCAGGTATATGCAAGCATTTCTCGTAAGGTGATCAGCAGATGTACGAAGCTGATCACAGTATGCAGTGTTTCAGGGAATGGCAATGAGTTTTGCACAGGGTTAGGGAAACTGACTGCTCCTAGGAAGCCCTCCTTAGAATTTCTGCAACATTACTCACAACATCTGAATATGGCATTTTATATTCACCTGAAAGGCAGCTTAACAAATTGGTCTGACTTTTCACAACAGTTTGTTTAAATGTGGCTCTAGGATGGTCCTTTTTGATTAAAAAAACCCAAACAATCAAGCAAAAAAAAACCCCTCTCTTTGAAATTAATTGAATTATCTAATATTTAAGTGGCACTAAAAAATATTTATTTTTAGACCTTTTAGCCCCTGATTAAACAAATTAGTTGTCCCTACTTGTGTTATTTAACCTGATGTCTTAGAGAAATGAACTCCCACCATTACTTACCGTACAAAATTTACAATGTTTTATCCCTGAAAAGGGAGAAGCAGCTTGGCTGAATTCCTTGGGGAAAGATAGTCTGTCATATTTGAAAAGATTTATTTGTGAAAAAGCACTCAGGATTTTTTTTTTTGCACAGCTCTCCCTGTTTCTGCTTTGAGCTCCTTTATCAGAAACTGAGTTTCAGGATTCACTTCAAATCATAATCATGAGAAGTGAAGGACTTTTTTTTGGAGTCATTGGCTCCTCCACTTAGTTATTCAGAATTTCCTTGTAATTACAATTGCATATTTTAAAGTCACGCATCTGGTTCTGCCTCTCCCTCCATTTGTTTCTCTGCTCCCAAGATAATTACATTTTGACAAAAATTTATTGAGACATCTGTTTTTTGCTTCAGATCTCCAGGTCATTCTGTAGCCGTAACAGCAGTGCAGCACAGCTCAGCCATTTTCACCAAGGAGGGGGCTGCAGTAACTAAACTGATGGCCAGACTGAGGAGAAATCTCAGTATAAATTTGCCAGCTGGTTTAAGGCGGAAAGAAAGGACACTTGAGAATGAAAGGGGAGGTTAAGAGGAGCATCTTTCTGATAATACTATCCTTCTAGCTCTCGTAGTTCACCTCTGAAAAAGCTGACTTGCACAAAATCAGCAGTGCCAGCAAGCAACCACTCTGTCAAGGAAAATGCTGAATTAGTGCAGCAAGGCACAGGGACAACTGGCAAAAGTGAAGGGAAATTTTAATAACATACTAGACAGAATCTCGATTAGAACATTTTGTGAAAAAACAGTTAGGAATAGAGCAATTCATTGAATGAAGGGGGGGGCATGTCTTTAAATACATGGCCTATGTCTTTAAAACCACTGCCTCTCTGGCTGGCCCTAGTCATGATATGTGGCACAATAGTCCAGAATACATTTCATTATACAATCTTGGCTGCCTTAGAATTTAACAGATGGACAAGGAAAACGGTGTGATTTAAAGACTGCATGATCAGATGATATCCAGTAGAAGCAGAAGCTAGAATGCTGTATATCTGCTACCACCACAACTTAGTCCTAAAATAAACTGCCAATCTCTTCTTGTGGTGGTAATGCTTCCTAATTTTCTCCATTAACTTTTAGTATGTGTTACAGATATTGTGCGCATGATCAGCTGTATTTCCCATTTCATGAACTACCAAAATAAAATCCAAAATATTCAGTGAATGTTGATATTAGCCAGAATTGTTGTTCAGGGTAGGGACAACTTAGAGTTCTTGTTATAAAGTTTTTTTATTTGGAGCCCAAATGGCATGTAATAATCCTCTTCCAAATCCAAAAAACCCCCACAGTTTATCATTATTAAGCCTCATCTTAGCTAAATCCTACCTAGCAAATAATTTCCTGTTGCTTCATAGGATTCCTTTTACAAATCCCAATGATAGTCTTTCTAAAGTTAACAGAAAAAGTGAATTTTCCACTTTTTCTTTAACCAGAGAAATATGATTTTGTACCATGACATCAGTGATCTATTACCTTATAGCATTTTGTAAGCCCAGAAATATTTCCTTGTAGAAACAAAAGTTTGTCTTTCAGGTATAGGAAATTACCTGCTTCTTTTGAAGAAATTCTATTCCCTTCACACTTCAGGGCAAAACATGTAGCTTATACTTCAGCCATCCCCTGTTTGCAGTGGAAGAAAGGCATAGTGGTCATGGGCCAGAAAAGGAATTTCTTTATGAACTATTTTTAGTGAACTGAAATTAGTTAGTGGTCATCCCCTGAAGAGAAAGATGTTTCACAAAGAAACAAGTGATCCACATTGCCTGTAAACTCCATGGACTAAAACACAAAAGAAGGAGCAAGAAGTGCTCAGTTATGTTTTGTTTTTTTATAAAGTGACACAGCAATTTCTTGAGTTAGGCCATTAGGTTTAGAAGGAAATAATTTACGAATGGTACTATGCAAATGCAATTGCAAAATTTAGCTGGCTTTTACAGGGAATTTGTCCCTCGCACCTCAAAGTGGGCATTTTTGCTTGCTAGACAGTTTTCTGATCAGTAACCTTAGTAAGAAGTTTCAATCCGTTTCTTAGTTTCTTTCTGGCATCTCTGTTTTAATGTGCTTTTTATTGCATCTGAGCAAAGTCAGCCTGACTTTGAGAAGTAGTGTGTTTTGGAGAACGGAGCAGGGAAATACTTATTACCTTAATTCATTCCTATATCTCTGGGAAAATAAATGTTTCCTCACCCCTCCATGATTCTGGGGCAGAGGCTGAATGCAGTTTGCTCAAACTGGTGAGCATTTGGCTCATTGCCAAATATTCTTCTGCTTGTTCACTTAAACATTCCCCTTGAGAAAATGTCCTTTATTTGATATATGAAGTGTAAATTCAACCTCCATCTTCACTCAGTTTCTGTCATTTACTGAACTTACATTGCCAGCTGTGCCACACCACATCAGTTAGACTAGTGATGAGTCTGTCAGTTTACAGGTTACCCCAAGAGGCCCTGCAAACTTATCTCAAGTGTAGAACTCATTTCACTATTAGATGAGATCATTCAGACGAGACAAGCAGAGAACCTGCTTTTCTTTTTGCAGCATGAGGAAAGTGCATGGTTGAGAGAAGCTTAGAAAAGCCTACTTAAAACCAAAAAGGACCTCAAGCATACTTCACTTTTCTCATTATGTGTTCTGTAGACATTAGCTTGATGATCCAAGCTATTACTACTTAAAACCAAACTGAATGATCAGGAAAGAAAACAAATAAAAAAACCCCAAAACTCACAAAATAAAATGACAAATTCCTTGATTTTTTTATGCAGTGATAGAAGAAAGTACAGTTTGTTTAGCTCCATAAAATCTCTAACACAAAGGATTAAACATATATAGTACAAAGGAAGACTCAAACCTCTACATGTTTGTTAAAGCCAGATGTTTTGCTGGCTGCTCAGATTTGATAAATGTTACAATAGTAATGGCCACTGTTTAATATAATTTAATATCACAGACTCGTTCATATTTTTTTCCAATTTCATTGTTCAGCAAGGCATAATATTTGTGCTTTATGAAAACATAAATGTTTCTGTAAGTGTGCTCTTATTTGTTAGCTGTTCTGTGTTCCTGTGTTTTGATGCATGCATTTGTTTATGCCACATTTGTTATAGCAAGTTTTGTCTGACACAGAAAGCATTTTGATTCCTGAATTATTAATCACAAATATGAACTGTGAGTGAACAAGAGCCATTGAAACTCAGGTTTGAGCGAGTATAATGTTTTGGTTTAATCTAATAAATAAAACAAGAAGTTTTTCTTGAGTGTTCAAAATCACTCTGTTTTCTAAAGTAACAATATTTTATAAGTCTTCAGGACACTTCAGGAATATATGCAGTAAAACAGTACAGAAAAGTATAATTATTGTTATCATACAGGTTGTATTTACACAATTCATTGTAGTGTTTTGCTCAATTGGTTTTTTTGAAATATATTAATCCCATAATAACTCTCAGTTCTCTAATGATGTTCCTACACTGAGACCAGCAATATTGTTCTTACTGTACTTCTCTCTGATGCTGGGTTTCTTTACTCTGTTCCCACTCTGAATCTGAATTTACTTCTACTCTAAAGAGAGCTCTAAAAATATTCTATTTGAACTGTTGTGTCACCAAATTGTAACATAAGGTAGTGCAATCCTATAAGGCCCAGGAAGAAGAAAAATATTTTAGTTGTTCTGATACGCAATCCTGAGGCTCCGTCTCAGTCATTAGGCAGAATATCCTAAATCTCACCCAAGATTTTTTACTTTCTTGATAGGAAGAAATGGTTTTGTACTTTTCAAAAAACTATGCTTCAAAAAAATTATTCTTTTCCTGTTGTTGTTGTTTTCAAGAATCAGTATCACAAGACCTGAGTGTCTTGTGACATGAGAAATACCACAATGATCTGGCATGTATGGGAATGCTATCTGTGTGGAAAGGTCTGATTTTGGAGTCACAGATCCTGAAATCCTGCAGCCAGTGCTGCAGGTGATGACAAACATCTGGGCACACCAAAAAAAACCAGCTGAGAAACATCAAGCTGTGTTTGATGCATAACTTTTCTATTTGTTGTGCCTTCATCAGGGAATCCAGTAAGAGGGCTGCAGCCCACTTCTGTGTATTTCCTTCCACTCCAAAATTATTATGTTGGACGGGAACAGCACCTGGCTTTTGGCATCATCCTATTCCAGTACTGTACTATTAGTCTTATGAGTTTGTTTTTTATGTCATTTTCACCTCTTTACAATCATGTACAAACACTCTTATGGCTTGAAAGCATTATTATAATTTTGAAAAAAAACATTAATCTTAACTAGTCTCTGCAGAGCTTCCATTGAATAAAGGGTCACACTGTTTTCCCCTCATCCCTGGGAAGAGTGTTCATATGTAGTGACAGCCTCTAGCAGGCTAGATCAACCCCTACCTCACTGCACACAGAGACAACTATAGTTACTCATATTCTCAGTCATGTTAAAACCTGTGCAACCACTAGAATTTGTGTTGTTGGACAGAACTTAAAAGAGAAAAAGTTTTCAATTTATTCCTTTATCTCTAGAAATAAAAAGAGCCTGACTTTTTTCTGGGGACCAGAAAGTTACCGTGAGGCCACTGATCAGTTTAACTGGTGCATAAGTTTTACCTACGACTGCAGAGTCTTCATTTCCTTGTCATAAGGCTTGCTGCTCCCTCTGCCCTCAAAGCAGCTTGCACAGCAACAGTAATGTCTCTCTCCACTCTTCCACTTCAAGAAATGTCAGGGACATTTTCTCTTCCTGCTCCTGAGATAGAGCCATTTCAAAAAAAACTGTCATGCATCTTGTTTTGGAAGTTAACAAGAGAGGAGTTATTTCAAAGTGCTTAGATAAGCAAACCCACAGCCATGGACTGGCTCTCTGCCCTCTGCTTCAGCTCCCAAAATTTATTCCCCTTCCAAGTCCAGCCTTCCTCCAGGACTTCATTCAAAGAATCACTTCTCATCAAAACCAAAATTGCCAGTAATAGAAGGATTTTCGGATGAGTGGTTCCACAAAGTAGTATCAACTGTCATTACAAAAACTGTTCTGTTTTCTTGCAGCACAAATTACAGTTACCTAACCTTTAATCCTAAGGGTAGATCAGACAAAGGAAAATGACAAGCATACTGTATTGAATGTAGTTGTCAAGGTGATGGTATGAGTTTGCGTCTGTGAAAGAATTTAGTGTGCATTGTTCTAAACACAGATGGCTCCAACACATCACAGGACACAGCTGAACCCATCAGCCAAGTTGTGACACCTCATGGAAAACATATTTAAGAATGAGCAAAAAATACTGCACAGACAGTGAAGAATGATGGAAAAAGCCTGAGGAATGGACCTGTGAACACCAAGGTCAGAAAAGGAGATGGAGGAAGAGATGGAGCATACCACGCTGAAGCATTTAATTCCCTTTAGCCCATAGGAGGAATTCACCAGAACAGATATCCATACTGCTGGTCAGGGAGGATCCCATGTTGGATCAGGTGCTTACTTCCTGAAGGCATGTTTGTGTGCATTACCTCACTTTGGAACAGGGGAAGAGTGTGAGGAGGAAGAAACAGCAGAGAGGAGCTGTAATAGACAGACTGTAACCCCCTATTCCCTATCCTCTTGTGCTTCTTGGGGAAGGGGTAAGGTAGAGGATTTGAAATGAAAGAGTGCAGTTGTACCTTAGAAAAACGAGGTGGAGGGAAAGAGGTTTTAGTTTTTGTCATTGTTTCTCACCACTCTATTTATAAATATCTATAAACCAAATTAATTTTCCATATTTTTTTTTGCTTCTGAGGGTAATTTTTAAATGACATATATGTTTTTATCTCAATCCAACAGCTTTTTAATCTTATTTTCTCCCCTCAATCCTTTTGAGAATGAGGAATGAGCAAGCAGATGGGCAGGGGTATTGCAGCCAGAAAAGGTTAACCCACCACAGACACACAAGATAGAATTTGGATTTCAAGAAATTTGAATCTCCAGCATACACATACAAAGAGTTTACCTGCACAAAGTTCACCCAAAGCTTGAATATCTTGATAAGGAAAGAAAAGGAAAAAATTAAAACCACTTTTTTTGAAGAAAATTAAACCCAGGTAGAATTCAGGAAATATTTCAATAGATTACTGAAAAAAAATTAAAATGTAAATAGCAAATCAAAGTTTAAAATAAAAACTGATGGAGCCTCTCAAACAGAAATAAATTTTTTAAAACAAAATTTGGACAATGTACAGTTTATTTTCAAAATATAAGTTACAGTTCAATATTTATCAACCATTTGTTTTCAGAACTGAGAATTTTTTATTTGTACAAAGAATTAAATGGTCAAGAAAGGAAACCTCCAAATAATTCCTGCTTCCAATACTTTTAAAACAATCATTTTAACGTATTGGTTTGGAAGTATTCTTATCAGTAAGTAATTCCTTGGCAGTAACACTGAAAGATAACAGAAGGAATTAAAGCATTACATGTTCATGAACAGACATCCGCAAAAGGCGTTAAGTAACACAGTATGGCACCAGTCTGGTTTGAAGTCCAATCATGACATTTTAGTTAATTTTATCCAGATATTCTTATTCTGATTTGAATATAATTTTTTGCATTGAATAGAAAAACAGTTTTAGAAAAGATGCAAAAAAAAAAAGAGTATTTTATTTGAATCCAAGGGCTGAAGACTCTACAGTCTCTTTTCGGTTGCTTATTAGTAACATCAATATTTAAAAAAACAAAATCTACACTTTTTAAAAAAAATTTAATTGCCCAGCTTCAGCTTAAAGGCATTTTCCTACCACTGTTTGTCATATTTATTTGATAAAGAAACCAGGTCTAGCACTCTAAATTTTGTGCAATCCTTTTTTTGTATCAATAGAAATAGAAATATCAAATTTAAATTTTATAGAAATATCAAATATTTCTTCCTCCCAAATGATCTGCTTTTGCTGTAGATGTTCAGCTTTGAACTGTTGCAGAACAACCATATTACTTTATTAATTACCATATTATCACTCTCATTGCAGATACATGTAAAAGCCACAGCAATTCCCCAGCTGTGAGGGTGTATGCATCTACTGGAAGGTAGGAAGGCTCTGAAGAGGGATCTGAGCAGTCTGTACTGATGGGCCAAGGCCAGTGGTATGGGCTTCAACAAGGCCAAGTGGAAGGTCTTGAGTCATAGCAACCCCATTCAAAAATGCAACAGGTTGGGGGAAGAGGAGCTGGGAAGCTGCTGATTGGAAAAGGGCCTGGGGGTGTTGGTCAGCTAAGGCAGAACATGGCCCAGCATGTGCCCAGGAGGGCAAGAAGGACAATGGCATCCTGCCCTGTATCAGCAAGTGTGGCCAGCAGGACCAGGGAAGAGATCATTTCCCTGTCCTTGGAACTGGTGAGCCTGCACCTCAAATCCTGTGCTCACTTGAGGGGCCCTAATGACAAGAAGGACATTGAGGTGCTGGAGTGAGTCAGAGAAAGTGAATGAAACTAGTGAAGAGTCTGGAGCACAGGTTTCATTAGGAGTGGCTGAGGGAATTTGGGTTGTTTAGTCTGGAGAAAAGGGGTGTGAAAGAAGACCTTATTATGTTCTAGAGCTACCTGAAAGGAAGCTGTAGCCAGGTCAGTCTCTTTCTAGGTAACTAGTGATAGAACAAGGGAAAAAAGCTTCAAGTTGCACCAGGGGAGGTTCAAGTTGGATAGCAGGAAAATTTTCTTTACTGAAAGAGTGCTTAAGCATTGGAACAGGCTGCCCAGGGAAGTGCAGAGTCACCGTTCCTGAAATGTTCAAAAAATAAGTAGACTTAGCACTTTTTGATAAAGTTTAGTGGGCATGGTACTATTCAGCTGAAGGTTGGACTTGACGATCTTGGAGATCATTTCTAACCTTAATGGTTCTGCGGTTCTATGATTAACTTGTCTGTATTTTTTCAGTTCTCATTACTCTTTATGATACAGTTATTTTTCAAACTACCCATTCAAATTTTAACATTTTTCAGGCTTTTGGAACTTCTATAGTGCTTAATATTTTTTAAGTTAATATATTCCATAGAATCATAAGATAGTTGGATTAGAAGAGACCTTAAATATCATCTACTGTCAATTCCATATTTATACACTTAAAGATAAAAATAGTCTTTGACGCTCTTTGAGGACCCCACTCTGGCTCTGTGCTTTGCAAATATTTCTCTTCATTGTCAGCAAGGAACTGAGAAGCATGTCAACATCCTGATGACATACAGGGACTATTTTCTGCTTCTTTGAAAATAGGAACACCTTTAAGGGAACACTTCTCTTGAATCAGTCTTTCCAGCTTCATTCTGAAATTTTCATAATCTCCACTTTGTAATGGCTATGTTTCACTGCAAGGATTTCTTTTTTTCCTAATGTATTCTGGCTCCTCTTTATGTTGAGCCCTCTAAACCACATCACTTTTTAAAAACCTTTTGTTTCCCTCTATCATTTTTGTCATGTTACATCTCTCCTTTTTTGTTTATCTTCTTGGCAGACATCTCTTTTTTCCTTCCTTTCTTGTTTTTGTTTTTTAGGGTGGCTTTCAGTTTTGGTTTGCTTTGGTTTTGTTGTTTTTCTTGGTTTTGGCTTTTAGGGTTTTTTGAAACACAGAATTCAGGTTCATCAGAGAAGATGTCAGATTATTTTCTTTCCACTTGAGAGGGCTGAAATCCTAAATTATTCATGAAAGTGTTCATGTCAGAAAAAAAAGTCTTGCAAGGTGATTGTGAAAGTAATTGTAAGATCACCATCACCATTAAATTTCTTACTTCTTTTGCACTGGAATAGTTAGTTGCTGTCTAGGAGAAAAAGGCATATCCAGTCAGCATAAATCTGATCAGAAGACAAATATCTTCTAAGTGTTTAAGGTAACAAAATACACAGAAAATGAGGAGAACAGAAGTGGCAACTCATGTTACACGTTAACAGCAATGAAGGAGTTTGGGTCTAAAAACGTTAACCTCAAAAAAATGTAATTTAAAAAATTTTGCACTCTGCACGGCATACAAACTCCCTCACAATAAATCACATAGATACTAAGCAGACTGAAAAATGGCAACCAGTTATTCAATAGCGTCAAAAGGCACCTTCTAATTATTTTTAGACAATGCTTGAGTTTTCTATCCCAGCCTTTTGACCTAGACACCAAATCGCATCTAGGCAGGTGGGTTTCTCATTTGCAGTTTTTGACAGCAAAACTGTGGAAAATCAGGCAAGACCAATATGAGTGCTCCTCCTGCCACTCTTGATCCCTCTAAATGGCAAAACAGGCCATAATTCAGCAGTTCATTCCTGCCCTTTATTGGCAGCAATTCCTATTGTCACCTTACAGTGTTTGCCCTGCAGCTTGGTTCATCAAGTTCATCACCTCTGCTGTGCTCTCAGCACAGCTGCTCAGCTGCAACATGCAACACCACTGTATGAGACACTTGTTTTAGTTTAAAGCTGGTTCACATTCATTTGTGAGCTGGCTTGCCATCCAGGTATACATCTCTTCAGCATTTTTAATTTTGATCACTTTCAATGAAGCCATACTTTTGAGAATTTTTTCATAAAACATGTATTTGGTAAGGGAACAAAGACTTTCACCCAGGTTCTGAATGTAAAATCAAAATGGAAAGAGAACCAAACTGATAATGAAAATTGTGAAAAGGAATGCCTACAATCAGGTAATTTGCTAACATTTTCTCCAGCTAAATAATTAGGTTTTGCCTATTAGTATGATCAACATCACTGAAACAGCTGAAAAGAAAGAACTTAATGCAGAACATGAAAATAGCAAAAGGAGATAATGTCGAAAAATTGTAACACTCAACTTGGGAACTTTATTCTCCAATTATTCCTGCATGTGGTGTTCAACATTTCTAGTGGCCTGCTGTGGAGGTAATGTACTGCTTATATTGGATCAGGCATCTCAGCCATGAACCCCCAGGTACAGAGCCCATATATGGAGTTATGCAGTTTCCAGGAGAATTTTTTATCTTTTCCCTAGTATCAAATTTCTTAACTAAATCAGTTAAGGTTGTCTTCACTGGAGAAATCTTGTACTTTTCCAAATTCCTCTTCAGAGAGTAAGTCTCAGCACTAAAATGCAATCTAATGCTACATTTTTAGCAATGCAAAGGCTCTGGTTATAAGCAGCAATTAATATTTCCTTTTTTCTTATAACTGCTAAGGTGACAACATCACTGGAAATCATATCCCTCTATTTATTTCATGACCAGGCCAGACCTTCTGCTTAATCACAGACCAGTTGTGGAAATTAGGTGATTCTACATATTTCAGTAACAACAAAGCATAATGCTAGGAGCCAAGGCAAACAGGTGAATGATTTCATTCTTTGCAAGGTTTCCTTTTGACTGTAGAGGAAGCGATTTTGAATCCTTTGTTCAAGCTAGAAAACTTCAACTTGAAGAATTTGAGATCCATTAACTATTAATGTAGTCAAGTGACTCACATGGAGAGAGAAAGCATTGGTCATCACTAAAACTTTGTGAAAACAAGCTATGTTAGAAGGCTGCAAAATCTGGTTCTTCAAAAAAAATGGGGTTTGAGCTTGTAATAGTAGTTTCTTACTTATATTAATGAGAACAACTAGAACTCTCATTGAAACCTAGGGACATAAGTTTCTAAAAGCTAAGTAGGTGCTGTTCTCCTATTTGACCATATAGAATCAAAGATAGAGGAAAATTAAAGTCTAACTATTCCAGCTTTCAGACACCACGGGCTCTCATTTTGAAAATTATTATTGGAAGTCATCATTTAGTAGACTGTGCTGCTGCTAAGAGCACTCACAATTATGCCTTTGGTGACATATCTATTTTACCTTGAAATTAACTGGAAAGTTCAATGTGTAGCTCTCAAAACACAACCTTGAAATTATACTGGCTTCAAGGGCTACTTTTTCTTATGAAAAACATTAAAAATTGTTGAGTCTGAGTGAACTTTATTATCTCCAGTGTCTGCTCTGTGCTTTACTAAGAGCTAATGATGATTGTGATTTAATCCATGCCCCTCAGGAAGTGCCTGCATTTTTAATTTTAAAAGCAGATTTTTTTTAATTTTAAAGCAGATTTTTAATTTAGCCCAAAAATCATTATACTGTGTAAGTGTCATCAATGTACCTGAGCAGTGGTAGACAAGACCAAGAGCAGAGCATTTAAGTTTAGTGTCATTAGACCAGGCTGGATGGAGGCATTAGAGATTAAGCTCCTGCGTATAGACTGCTTTTAATATTTCCGCCTTTAATCTTCTATAGATTTTGTGGTACAGAACCTGGGACCTACCAGAGTGTCATACATATCAGCAGCCACTGTGCCAAGCACAGAGCACAGTTCAGTCCTAGCGCAGACTCCTGACCCAAGCTCACACCTCCCTGCTTTCTCAGGGACTTGACTGAAGCACAAAGCCCTTGGGGAATGGCCTGTCACAGAGAACAAGGAGTGAAGACATCCTTGAAGCTACTTCTAAGTGCCATTAATTTGAAACATTCCCTTTCTGTACTAATCGTTAATTTTTATAGATTGTTCACAATTCACTCTTCTACTGTTAACTGCTAGAAAACATAATTCAAAATCATAATTTTGCCTTACACTATGTCCAACCTGCAGGAATTTTTGCTTTCCTGGATACTTCTGGACAGGACCTCCTCACCCATTGCTCCACTCATGCCTAACAAAGCCCTTCAGAAAGGCTTTGTCTACCAGCATAACTCAACTATTTTTGTTAAGTCTTTCTTGCTTTCACACAACTCTGGTGCAAATAGATCAAAGGGAAATTTGTTTTCCTTTCAACACTACAGTCACTTGACTGTCTCTGTAGGACAAAATAATCCAGCCCCCAGCAATCAAACATATGGACAACACAGACTCCATTTTTGTTCATTTAAATAGTCACCATTAAAAATTGGATTTAAGTGCAGCCAAGACAGAATATACCTTTAGCTGAACATTAAATTCTGAGATGACTGAACCCAGATTTTCTTGAGACACCAGGTCAGCCAACTTTAAGTCAGGCTGGAGACAGTCTTCTGACATAGTGGCATGTCAATAAGAAGGTACACATAGTAAGGCCTGAAAAAAATATATGTTCACCTTAATTAAGGTGCCTTGCCAGCAATATAGGTGTTTTTTGATAAGACTTGTTAAAAATAATTGAGGGATTTATATTGACTCACAGTGGCATCAGTCAGCTTTTCCAGATGAGAGGTGCTAACTACTCCTCAATCTGTTTTTTTAAAGCAGGAAGTTCAGTTTAGATATCACATAGGAGCATGTGCTGAGACCCACTGTAAGAGAATGTTGATATGAAAGACTGGTTGTGTCCTTATAGCTCCCATATGTTGGTTTTTTCTTAAGTTTCATATTTTACAATGTCCTGTAACTTTGTTCATTCCATTCTTTGTCTGGAGAACATACTGATATGACAGAGTAAGAAAAGTGGACCAGGTTACAAAGTAATGATGAATGCCATAAAAGGTAAATTGAGTTCAAGTCACATTTGAAAGCTCAGCTCTTTACAGGTCTCAGCAGCTCAGTCCACCAACATTTGTGGGTAATGGCTTAGCAATAGTGGCTGCTCTCATGTGAAGGGTCTTAAATAAACTATTAGTGGACACTCTAAAGATGTATTTGCCAGGCAGAAGTAGGATACCTCTCCTAAAGAAGATCTTGGTTAGTTCCTGCTTATGTCTGTCAAAGTCTGAAAATGCCAACAGTTTGCTTTAGACTGGTAGCTATTTTTAAATCAGTGGACATTGTTCTGCCATTTCTTAGGGTGACTTATACAACCCATCTGTGAAACAATACTGTGAAACAATCCTATAGTTAGCTTACCAGAAAGAGTTTAGGCTGTAGATCTCTTGAGTGGAGATGTGACAAAGGACGTGAGAATCACCTGGATGGCAGCAATGTTCTTCCCTCCAGCAAATTCCAGACAAAATTTGGTTCAGTCCTGAGCGTTCAATAACCTCCTTTTGTTTATAGACACTCCTGGATGTGACTCAGATACTGGCAGTTAAACACTCCCAAGGGTCTCCTACCACTCAGGAGAACAAATCCAAACAAACAGAACATCAGGGGAACATTCCCAAAGTAATGGATGCTCATGGGTCAAGGTTAACAAGCAAGATGCTAGGACTATGTTTGCTTTGACTGTTACCCAAGAAATCAGAAGCTGATTGACCAACAGTTTTATTGTGAAAATTTATATCTGTAACCAGCATAGAAATTAAAATGACTCAAAAAGAAACCCAGATATATCAAAGATTTCAGAACTTCATGTAAGGGCTTCAGCAGCAAAAATCTTTGAGGTGGCACTGCACACTTCTATTTTGTTGCTTGTGCATGTGTTTGGATCTAGAGTCAAGATTTATGTTATTTTTCAAATATAATTTTTAAGCTCATGGGAAAACTGACAAAAATAACACTGGACTTGGAAAAAAAGTATCATCCATTTCTTCTCAAAAATCTTGCAAATTGGAAAGCACAAACGCCTGAATTAGGAGCGTTCATCTTTTCGGATCACTGCAAAGTTGCAAGTCATGGTCTTTGCATTCTCTCCTTCCTGCTACTCTCATATTAATGTTCTAGGACACTGTATTGTGTACCTTCAGCATGGCATTTCAGCCCTGGCTGTGGCACTGGCAGTCTCAGGCAGCTACCATTCTCTTTCCTGCTATTTGCATCAGTGCCACCATATAGATGGCATGCACGGAGTGGGGAATCAAAGTCATGCAGGACGCTGCAAGCTTCAGCAGCAGCATGCTTTGCAGTGGGCTGAAGAGTGGCTGGAGAAGTAGGGCACTTTTTTATCAGAAAGGGGAAGCAGGTCTGAACTTAATAGTCTTTCGATTATTCAGGAAAATTTTCTGCTTTAGTGCTTTAAACATTTATTCATTGAAATATTTAAACATTTATTTAATGAAACCACCAGCAGGAAAAAATGATTTGAATTTCCTAAATTTTCATGCCTGACAATATTTTTGGAAAGAGACACACACAAAAAAGGGCCTCTCACAGAAAAATTAGGGCATTTAATGAACAAATGGTCTTTGTGCTAACAAACTAGTAGAGAAAAAAAAAATTTAAAATGGTTTATATTTTTCATTGGTTACAGCTGGACAATACTTATGCTCTCGACACTGAAGAATACTTTTATCTAAGTATATGGAGAGCTGTTTCATTTCACTGTGGGACAAAATTTGATGATTTATATACAATCCAGTTTAAATGTTTACACTATTGTCCCACCACTCTTTAGACCATATTCATGTTACTTGTTAACTGTTGGTATTGATTTATGAATCCTAGTGGTCTGAGAAGAAAACTTTCTATTTCCCAGAACATTAACTGAATGAAACATTCCATATATACATCTAATTCACACTTATGAAAAATAATTCTTTTGTAGAGTTGGAAGATCTTGAACCAAGATAAAGATTTCTGGTTTCAGGAAGAATTTTTGCAAGATTAGATGCTACTGTCTTTATTCAACAAAAATGAAGGCAGTTAAAAATCAAAGATTGACTGTCTGTCACAGATCAGTAACAGGAAAATAAAGCAGAGATCTCCTGACCTTCTTCTATCATGCCTAATCTTACACCACAGGAGATGTAGTTCAGATTGATGACTTTTTCTGGTCCATAAAATCATGAGCCAAATTCACAATTAGGTGATAAAAATCCCGTTACCTTTTATGAAGGATTCCTCAGGTGAACAACACGCTGAAATACACTCTGAAAATATGCTGAAGTTGCACACGTGACATGGAGCAAATACAGTTTCATAAGTTCAGTAAATTAGCATAATTGACAAGAATTCCCAAATAGAAACATAGGTGTTGAGGTAATTTCCCCTCTTGGTTCTACCCTGTTCTGAAGCTCCCCTTCCTTCTATATGTTTGTGGGAGAGCATCTCAACCTTGGCTCTCAGAAGAAGCAAGATAGGATTGGGGCCTAGGAATGTCATTTGTCTTTCTATCAACAGGATAGGAAACTACTAGTACGAATCTATACAGTTATAAAATAAGCTACAGAGCTACAAATATATGTGAAGAGTATATAAAAGCAAAAATCAGTTTGGCATCAAGATCACCTATATAATTACTAGGGTTGGTTGAACATGATTATGAAAACTAAAGGTAAAATTTCAATTGCGCTGATTACCTGATTGCATCTCCTTTTGTTCTTGTACTTTTTCAGTGTAAACTAAGCCCAAATATGTGCAAACAAATATGTTAAATCTAAACTAGGTGTAAAGAGAACTCCAAAAGTTGTGCTGTGCTATCAGGCTGCAAGGTTTAAGTTTTGTTTATATTACTAATTATGACTTTTAGAGACAGAAAAGAAAACGTAAGGCCAGGTCTGTAGCATAGCTCATTTTTATTGTTTAAACAGTTTTTGCATAGGAAATATATCCGCTTCCAGTAATTGACTGCAGTATGAGCAGCTGCTAGCAGTATAGGCTGGATATAACAGTAACAATCACATTAAGTCAAGCTTGATTTACACCAGTTTAAAACTTGTGGCAGTTGAGTTCATTTGTAACCTAAAAAAAAAAAAAAAAAAAAAAAAAAAAGTACCAGAAAGAACACTTTATCCTCCAACCAGGCACTATAAAAACCTTCGTTAATACTCAGGCTAAAATCAGGTCTGATGCCAGAGGGCCCTAATTTCAAAATTAAGTAGCTGTAATGTAATGCATCCTACTAGTGAAGGTTCATTACACAAGGACTCTGCACACACCTTCTTTTTAATTAAAATGTAACCTTCAGGATTTATGGCCTACATAATGGGAAAAAATGCCAAAAGTTTTAAAATGGATCAACCCTGGTATGTAGCTAGCAAGCAATAACTGACTACTTGTCACCTACAGTTGTACTAAATGTATCTAAAGAAACACACAGCCCTACAAAAGTTTTCTCAGAGAAATATCATTGAGATGGGGTGCCTCTTCCCAGACTACTAAAAGTTCTATGTGATATAAGCACAAATTAACAGCTTGATGAAGACATAATCTAATGCAGCTCTCAAGAAGCCTATGCCTGGGATTGAGGAACCCCTCACATTCTACAATGTTGTAGAGATTATTTTTTGAAGAAAATGTTATCTGAAACATATTTACAACTGAACTCAACAGAGACTGTGAAATTGAACAGGCACTGCTCATTTGTTTGAGTTTTTTGGTAAACATTTTGCTGGTTTTTGTTTCTTTCTCATTTTGCATCAACTTTTATCAGTCCATGCAACTTCAATGCCCTCAATGAAAAATGCATAATAAGCCATACTTCTTAAAAAACTTCCTTCTGCATATAGATACATTTGCCACATCAGTCCCTGTAGCACAGTTTTCAAAATCATTCTGTCAAAAATACAGTAATACAAAGACTGGCTTTAGTGTCACTAGCTCACACTGCTCTCAATTTAATTAGGCCACCTTTTGTTTTACTGTTATGGTATCATGCAATGAAAGTATCAAAGGCTTATTCTAGAATATCATGATGCTAGTGGCACTGAAGCCATTTTCACAAATTCAACATACATCTGAATTGCAACACACAGGTATTTCTAAAGAGTACTAACTAGTGAACCCTTTTATCATAAAAAAACAAACAAACAACTACTTACAACCATTGAAGAAAAAATTGCAACTAAAAAAATGTAAAAATTGACCATCTCCAACTTGTCCCCTTTACTATTGACAACGCGACCAACAGAGCTGTGGCATGGAAACAGTACAAAGAGTTGTCATGGCAATATGTTTGGCTGATGCAAAGGTCATTGTGCAGGGTTAAAGGGCAAAATCAGTGGTCCATGTTATCCTCCAACTGCAGTGCTCCACCACACTCACACAATTTTGAGGAATTAATAAAACGGGAACTAGCAGAAAGTGCAAATAAGAAGGAGGCAGTTTTCAGCTCCTTCAGCATGGAGAAGAACATTCAGCTTTAAGCCTTTCCTATTTAACTTGATTAGCTGGCATGGGATTTTACTCTCTTTTTTTTTCTAAAGTTTTCTATAGAAACCCAATAAAAAGTCCAGGAGCATACAGCTGGTTCATGTTAACAAAAGACCTTGACAGGATCATGTAAACCATAAAGGATGTCATGCTTGGGGCCTTACTGCCAGCAATATTAGAGAATTTTTTCATTAAAAGTTAAAACTGTACACTGAATATGGGAAAACTTTCTGCAGCCTTCATAATCTCACACAGTACATATAATTTAGGTTTAGGTACAGAACACACTTCGGTGTCACAGATGTCTTTGTGCAATCTCTTTCATTAAGTCCTTATGAAGCTACAAGTTGCAAATCCAAAATTCTGCTCCCTGAGGACACAGCTGTGTGAGACTTAAGTACTGTTTTAGCTCTCTGCCTATCCTGAATAGCTCTGTGAACCTAATCTTAAATACCATCGTGTAACAATCACAAAAACTTTTGCTAAAGGCCATATATACTAATAAAAAAGACAGTGGTGCTTCCAACATTTTGAAATGCTCTGAAAACCAACTTTTCCAATACTAGATACAACAAAATAACCTTCATAAAATATAACTTTTCTCCATTTACATTTTTAAAGGATTAGTAACCTATGCTTTTCAAGCACAGGAATCTGCGAAATAACTCCTAACATGGACAGATATTTTTAATACATAAATTAAGAAACTGGAGAGTTTTAACCCAAGTCCAGTTTCTAAACAAAGAATATGCTTGTTTAAAAATGGAAATGCATTTCCATTATAATTGTTAAAAAGTTAGCTTTACAAACAAGGGTATTTTAATTAAAAAAAAAATCTTAACAAAACTATACAGTGTACAAATTACTGTCTACAAGGTAGGTGGTTTATTCAGAAGATCATCCTTTCTTCTTGCTACTTGCAGCTTCAAAAACTCATTCACATATTTTCAATGGAGCTGCCCACCTGAACATCACCCCACAATTATATTGCTATAATTAATATTTTTGCCATGTCTTTATGTACAGTCTCCTTCACTGCCTTTTATTTTTCCTTAGTCAAGCCTCAAGCGTTCATGTCACTCCAGGGGAAACACACTTCAGTGGCACAGCCATGAGGCCAGGGCTGCAAAGCAACTTAATAAAGGCAGAACAGTGCACATAGAACGGGGTGGCTCAATTTAGTCAGAATACACTTCCTGGTGAAGGAGGAGGCCAGAGACTGGATTTGAGTTCTCAATCTTATCTTAATCTTTTGACTGCTGCACTTAAAAAAAAACAACCAACAAAGCCAACCTTAAACCAAGCATACAGTAAATGAAAAATTCATTCTCTTCCAAGCAGGCTTTCCTATTAGAGAGGCAGGTGACAAAAACCCACAGCTACTGAATAACCCAGTTTAAAGAAGGAGTTTAGTTCTCTAAAACACTGCATCTTTAAGCTCAGCTTTTTTTCATACAGGAGGCTGGATTAAAAAAAAGGAGGAAAAAAAAAAAAAAAAAAAAAAAAAAAAAAGGCCTGTTCAGGGCATTTATCTTCCTACAAAGGGCAATTACCATTCTGGATATTTCAAGTTGAAGACTGAACTTGCTCTAGTTTTGTCCCAATGTGCTATTAAAAGTTTTCAGGGAACACCTTGTTAATGGAACTAATCAAGAACATGTCCCCAGCACAGCTCTGCTCCCAAACTGCTCTACATCACGACATGTGTAAAGGATGACACATACTTTGTTTTACCAGGCCAGAGCCTGAGGCTCACTGTGCTTGCGTCTAGCAGACTTTGCCATGTGCTTAGCACACAAATTGACTTACTGCAGGGCTCGGAAAAAGAACCAAAGAACCCCACATTTCTTTTTGTGTCTGTGTCTTACCTTTTCCTTTCTTTATTGTTTCTTCTTTTTCTTCAGTTTAGCTAAATTTCAAAGGTTTATTTTCCTACAATTCCCATCTCTGTAGCCATTCAAGCCCTGCCTACGACTCTCTCCTCCTGGAAACATGGGGATGTGCCACCACTACTGCTCTTAACCACAGCTGGAGCCAGAATGGCTCGTACAGCCCTGATGGTCATACAGCCCTGACCAGTGCTCGTTGGGTTGGCTGCTGCTGGAGCTGAGCTTCTGGAACTGCTCTAGGGTAGGAAAACCTGCAAAACACAGAGACAACTGAAAGGGATGAACTTTCCCATCCACATGACTATACACTCCTCTGCTTTCACCCTAATAGAAGACTGTGCTTTAAAGGAAATTTCACCTTGTGTTGAGCCATACATTGCAAAGATCCCTTGGGAGTAAGAGGTCGCCAGCAATTGGCCCACTACTGGTTTGCAAAATGGGATTTTGCTGGAAATGCATTTTTATTTCCACCATGGTATAATTCCTCTTGTAAAGAAGCTCCTTCTCCACTACATCCCAGAGGTCTCCATCTGATCTGCTCTATGAGAAAACTACAAACTTCTGTCATAGCCCAAGCAGGCTGAAAATTGTAATTAAAATGCTGAATTAAGAAACATGGTGGGGTGAGAGGGGAGTGGAATATAAAAAAAAAAATATGTACAGGAAAAATGTCAAAGAGAATAAGGGTGGGAGGCAAATTGTCTGCTTGAGCATCTCCAGGGTCCACTGGAGTCAGTGGAATTATGCCAGCAAAGAATTTGGCCCCGTATTTGCATTTCCTAGACAAAGTGAATGTCATTCTGAGTTGAAAACATTTTCTAACGTGAACACCTCAGGATGCACTCTCTTTGCTAGAATGGAAAAGGCTTCATCTCACTGTGGGTCTTGACCTCTTTCTCTGTCTATCTCTCTTTCTTATGAAAAAAACTTTGAAGTAAAAAAATTTCCTCAAGTCAAGTCTGCCTCCAACAGAATTCATTATTTATTTTTTAAATCCAGAAATGATTTCAGCTTGCACCCCAGGTGGGAAGTTAAAAAGAGGGAACCGATTTGAAAGTTTGTCACAGTAGGCAGAACAGTTGCTTTGCAGCCCTTGCCTGGCTAAGGGTGCACTGCTTCACAGCTACACTGTAAAGTGTTAAAAATCCTCCCCCCCCACCCCAGAATATATATATATGTATGTATAAAAAAAAATCCCCTGTCCACCTCTCAGTACAGAAAAGGACCTCATCACACTGCAAAAATAGCAGTACCCACTTTGGTCAATTAAAACAAACAAAAAAAGCATACATTATTTTTTTTCTTTTTAAATCTGTGTACTTACCTATAATAACCAATACAGCTAAAAGCACTACCTACATAGGCAAAACTTGGTATTGCATAATTCGTATAAATTTGTATCCCCTCCCCCCAATATTAATTGGAAGATGAAAAACATGAAAGGTTAATAGAAAAAACACCAAAATACTGAAAATATTGCTGGTCGATTACAATTCTTAAGCGGCAACTATACACAGCCATGATATGCTTTATAAATGTGAGATAAAAGTATAACTGTCTAAAAAATCCATGATGTCACACATTTTTCGCATCTGGAGTACAAAATATTTTGTCATAAAAATGGTAAAGATTTAAAATTATAATAAATGCAGCAAAACAAGTGTAGTGATGTCAATTTTTTTTAAGTTTTTTTCTTTTTTTTTGTTTTTTTCCATTTTTTAGATTTCAAGGCAAGGCACGTAATGTGGACATTATATCTTCGTGCAAATTAGGATTACTGGAAAGAGTATTTTAAATTTTTAAAGAGACATAGAGGCAAAATGTCTGCCCATGCACATTATATTTCTGTCAATATGTGAAAATTGTTGAACAAGGCTAACTTCTGAAAGCACCATGCAAGTTTACAGCACCCTGTAATTAGACTTACATTAAGAGTGCATTATTTAAATACAACATATCCCCATCCTGGTATTACCAGTTTGTAAACGGTAAGCTTTGCCCTTGTGACATGGATTTGCCTATGTCTTTGTCTCTATGATGTAGATTTTACAGAAACATGTAAACCCTATGGGTTCTTGATGCAACAAGTAACTTTAAATAAATAAATCCTACCCCTCTGCGGAGGCAGCAGCTAAACCAACATAAGTGCTGTGTTTCCATTGATTTCTTATTCTCAAGGATGTGATTTGTCTTGATTTAATGCCTTTTAATGCCCTCAAAAACTGAGGGGAAAAGTAAGTTTGTTCAAAGTAATTTTTTATTTTTATTTTTAATCCCCTCAATTTAGAGTCCAAGGGCTGAAGGACTTATAATGATGACCTCTTAGATATGATTTTTAAATTGCACTTGCCTCTGTAAGTGTTTCTTTAGCGGGGAAAATGTCGCTTTTTCCTGTTCTTTTTTTACTGTTGCATGAGAAGATAACACTTTTTACCTGCGTAGAGGCATTTCTTCCATAGAGCCTGTGTGTTCATACTGATTGAAAATTTCAAATTGTATAACACACTAGAAAAAGGCTGAAATAAGGGCCAAAGTTTAATAAATCCATACTGATAACTAAAGGCTACAGAGCTTATTTTTAAAACATTTAGAAATCAGACTGTTAACAAAACGGCTGGCTCACGGCCCTTGTCCTCCTGCAGCTCTGCTGTTGCTGCCTAGCCTTTGTTTTGTGAGATAACCAGGAATAGTGATGTCATGCGTAAACAACAAGAATACTAAACCAATAGAACTAGCTTATCATGCAAATATTAAGGCATCTAGAAAGTCAGTTAAAATATATTGTCGGAGACAGAACATCTATTTCCCAGCGGACTTCATATAACAAAGGCTACTTAGGAGGAGCTGCATTCTACCCATCAGTGAAATATCATCGACCCTTTGTATATCATTTCAGTTTCAACCATAAGGGAATTAGTGATTGTAAGAGCTGCAATTGCTGGTCTATTTTTGTTCTTCTTTCTTCAAGTTCTTTTCTCATACTGTCTTCTTTTCTTTTTTTCTCTCTTTTTTTTAATAATTTTGCTTTTAATTATTTTTCCCTCAGTTGCTCGTTTCTGCTTGAAGGAAAGGCTCTCCAATTATGTTCAAACCATAATTTGGGACATTTGTTGGCAGGATCGGTGTCCTATTTGATACTTGGAAAGGAACCAAGCTAGCCCAGGTACCAGGACTGTTGAAAAGGGGAAAGAGACAAGGGGGGAGAGAAAGAGAGAGAGAAAAAAACCAAAAATTAAACATGTATACAATGAATTTGAAAAAAGGTCCAGCTAATATTCAATAAAAATATCAGAACTTAAGATAAAACTGGAAACAAAATTTGTGAATCTAACTTTAGATTCTACTTTCTAGTTTTCTTTTTAAAAGTATGAGTTGTTTGAAAGGAAAATAATTGTGTTGAATTTGGTAGCAAGTTGTTTGAGTCCTGAGTTACACTAAGTGGTCTGTTTATTTATGGAAACCCCCAAAAATGTCAGATACAAATATATAGAGCAGATACAACTAAATCATACAAGTGACACTATATAGTGTAATGTTTGTTATTTAAGAGCAAATGAAATATACCACAGGGTACAAGTGTTCTTTTTTCAAGAATACAGTATAAAGATTCAGTGGTTCAGCACTCTGTGAGATTTCATCCCTTCTTACAACACAGCAGTTTATCTTGTCACCATCCCAAGAAGCGCCTCTGAGGTGCATGGTTGACCATAAGAACAGAGGACTTTTTTATGTTCAAAAAACCTGCTTTTAAAAAAACTTTTCCCTACGAATGTCAGTAGAAACACCAGCTAACACAACCCAATCATCTAAATACTTGTAGCCAAGGGTAGTCGTGAGTTGAGAGTATCTTTTTCAACAAACCTCTGAGAAAGAAATTACTTTCAAGGATTACTCAATGACTTAGGAACTTAAGTCATTTCAAAAGAACTGTGTCACTAAGGAGCTGAAGTCCCAATGACATTCACAGGTTTACCAGGCACCAACCAGTAGTACGTGCAAGATGGGTACTTAAAGACAGATCTCAGCTGCTGGTATTCAGTACCCAGCAATCAGCGCATCCTTTTCCTTGATGTGGTTCTCACAACCCAGAAGTCCAAACCAAACTATCCTAAGCTATATGAGTCTATGACTTCGAAGGCAGCTTTGTCACATTTATCCAGAAGGAAAACAGCATCATTAAGTCAGCATCACTGCCAAAGAGCTAATACCAACACTGGACATACAGCATGCAAAACACAAACTTACTCTGCATTTCATTGTATTGAGCTTTGCTAATGTCTATCACAAGCATAAGTGCTCACTTGGAATTACATTTTGAGATTAGGCTGACGAGCTTCCTGATAACATATCTGAAGCCCTTCATCGTGTGCATTGTGGAGGAAAAAAGTTTTCTTCTCTGTATATCTTTTGTCCCATTTCTTCACCGCTCTCTCCCTGGACAAGCAGATGCCCTTTTGAGGCATCATGTATAAAGTGGAAAATTGAACTTTTTAATCTATTGCACATGTTCATGACATAATTACATTTCTTTTGACAGCCTTTTGTGATCATTTCAGCTGCTTAAAAGTGGTCAATTTATTTTGTGAATTCTAGGGGACATGGTTCTCCAGTCTTTCATATTAAAAGAGAAATGAACAGATTCTGTCATTTACTTCTGCTTGAAATTACTTACCTCTCTAAACCTGCTAATTTACTATTTTAACTCCTAGCAATTAATTTCAGGTGCTATGTTTCACACACACAAAACAGTGGAAATAGACCTGTTTGTCTCAATGATGGCCATATTCCCAAATGAGAAGGACTAATCTTATTTCACGAAGAAAATACAGTAAATATTAATAACTTAATGTTTTCTATGCCTAAAGTACAAATACTAGTCAATGATGGTGTTTGGGGTTTTTTTCTTCAGTTGGGCATATTCTTGAAGGACACCTAAAAATCTGAAGTTTTAATCTTTCTAGAAATTAAAAAAAAAAATAAATTTCTGTTTTCAAAATGTGAGATCAGCTAATATATTTAAATTTTGTTGTTTTAATTCTATTGACTATTACAAAAAAATCTGCTGTTGGAGGAAAATAAAAATCCTTTGGAAATTTAAAAATCACACTTACACCACAAATCTTGAGGCAGTCAGAAAGACTAAAACCTCGTTATGCATGAAAGATTTTTCCAGGATGATATAATGAAAAGATTATATAAAAAAAAAAAAAAATTCAATACCAGAATTTCATTTAAGAGGCTTAATTGTTTGACTTATTCTTCATCTTCCTTCAAAAAAAAATAATTTTTTGTCTCTTTCTCTTTGGATTTCAGTGATGTTAAGAAGTAAATTCTGAAACAGACAGAAAGCAAATTGCTTCCCAGCACACGGATTTGTAAAAATAAGAACTAGTAATAAAAAATAAAGAGCCAAGCAGATTTTTTTTTGCTTGCGGTCTGTCTGAATATGTTTTACAATGCACGGTTCTCTGCTGTCCTGTTACATGGGATTTACAGTGTTTAGTGACTTCAAAAAAATTCAACACTACCTCAAAAAATATAAATTTTGTTTGAGGTCAACACTCTATATAAAAAATTTCTATGGAAAAGGCTAAACACACAGGCTCCAGGTTATCTTTCTGAAGATTTATAGTGCACCTCAATGATTGGACAAATACAGTTTTGACATTTTGCTTTGGTTTAAAGTTGCCAGCCTTCTAAGGACTACAGTGGGTGAAGGATACAAGTCAGTGCTGGCTAAAAGCAAATTACTACTTGAAGTGAAATTTTTGTCTGCTATTTCAAATACCAGACAGAGATCTTGATTTCTATGGAAACTGCTCAATAAAAATAAGTTGTAACAAGTTCCTGATATGACCTTTGTGTCCATATGACCTACCAGTTTAATTTAAGTGTTTATTTAAACCTTTCAAGCCTCCCATCTTGTATTATGAACATGAAAAAAATGCAGACTGCAAGAAATTTGTCAGTACTACTTGTGAATCCTGAGGGAGCAATACATCACCCATGTTAACACTGTGTATAGCCCACAGGAGTTTCAAAGTCCCTTGTACTGCTCACACCAAGCCTTCTGCCAGACGTGGTGGCGCAGGCAGTGGAGCACCTGTGGGACCTGTGGGACACACTGTCTGCCTTGCCTGGAGGGCTGGAACAGCCACCACTCCCACACCTCTGGAGGCAAATGCAGTCCTGGTCTAAACACATACACTGGGCAGAGTCTGGCTGCAATGGCAGCTGGGAAGAATGGCCCATTCTCTCTGCTGGCATTTCCTAAGCCATAGTTTTCAAGGCTTGATGAGTTCTGGTTGTAGTTTAGAAAATAACATTATCATACTACAGGTGGATGTAAATCTATCTTGGGCTACCCCCATCCATATACCACCACCTTAATGAAAACACAGGAAGAAAACTCAATGAAAGCTGTTCAGGAAAACAGCCCAAGTTATGGCACAGAGCTCTGAGAACAGCTGTGATACAACTGTGAATCACCAAACACACAACACAGGCTCTGCTAAGCTATTTGTTGTCTATGCAATATTCATACGACCTCTCTTCACATTTATGGCAAATTTAATTGGACTTTCAGCTACCCTCTGTAAGCCACACTCTGCTTTGTAGTTCCCCAGCAGCCCAGTATGATGCCAAACCAGACCAACTGCCCAGAAGGGCAAGGTGCCCCAGTTTGCCTTTTCCAGCCTACTTGTAAGGGACCTCTCAGCTTCTGCAATGGAAACCACCCACAGCTTTTTCTGCAGAACATTCTAGCAAGACTGACAGTTACTTCTGGCTGCAAAACAAACTCCACCTGAGTGCCCACATGAACAAGAAATGACGGAACACCGTTTCCTTCACCATACCATCCAGCAGTTGGTGTGAGTCCCAGTTAAAATTCAGCACTTGGTATCACAAAACCAGAGGCAATACTCTGCCCCTGCCCACTAAATACCTCAACCAGGAAAGCCAAAATTCTTTCCATTATCAGGGACAGAGACAAGGTGGTTGTCCTGGCACAAGTTAATAGGATACCCACATGGCTTCTCCTTCAGACAAAAAATCTTTGTATTGTATGAGTGGAATAAGGCAGGTCTACCCCACACTCCAGCTTACTACTCCTGAGGAAATCTGTTATCCATTTGCTGGCAGAAGTTATAATATAAACTGCCTTTCCATTGAAACATGAGGTGAGACCTAAGAAAACTGCTCAAGGCTAAGTTTTGAAGAAATTACATGAGAAGCACCACGAGAGTCTGTTGTGAGATTCAGATCCATCTTTGTTGCAGTACCACCTTCCTGAAGCATTACATTTTTAAGTAATTTCACCACTAGTAGCAGTTTTCTGTTCACCATAGATAGACTATCAGATATGTTATACAGTCATCAGTTCCCTGTCTTTCCACAGGAAGTATAATGTATTTATCTGTTCAAATGCAATAAAACAGCAAAGGAAAATTCTGCAAGCATCCTACAGGGTTAACATTCTCCATTACACTTTCCATTACAGTTTCCAGATGTTAATTCAATCAAGATTTCCGCCACAATTTCCCCCTAAAGATAATAATTGCTATTTCAAGAACCTCTGATTAAGATATTACTGGAATAGACCACAAGTAGTGCTTACATTATATGTATATACAGTCCACTTTGGAGGTTATAATAACATGAAGAGTATAATAATGTTAAACAATTAACTAAATGCAATAAAAAATAAATCTAATCTGACCTGAGTAAATGTGGAGGTCTTTTAGATTTTTATTTTCCACCAGTTACTACCTTCTTTCTTTTACAGTTTCAGAAGTCTGTAAGAGTATTTTACCATTCAGAAAGTATATATAAATCACTATTTCCTTCTTGCAACTTTACTATCATGTACATGAACTCACTAGCTTACAGAAGGTAGAGCAGATCCTGCAAAGTCAGTCTTTGGATGGAAAAGGCAGAAATACTTTCAATGTTGAGTGAAGCAACAATAATAAGCAACCAAGCAAGTCACATCTATCTCTGTAGTAAGTGCTTGCCCACACAAATACAGGGAGTTTTACCACTAAAAATTACTCGGATCATAAGAACTTTGGAAATGTAATTTTGCTACCCTCCACGCCCTGGCTAAATTCCCACATCTGCATTTCTGCCAAAAGAAAAACCACCCTTCCAAAATCTACTTAATGGGGTGCTTCTGTTACTATTCTGAACTGGCATCCATATGTAAACAGCTGCCAAATTTCACCTCCAAGTTAAGCACTGGTTTCAAGGGCATTAATTGTATCTCAGTTAGTTTAAGATGACTTTTACAGTTTAGTAGGCACATACCACGCATCTAGCAGAAGAAGGAGTTAAAGAACTACTGATTTATGCCCATGTGAGGGAAAAGGGAAATCTCCTGTAAGAACACTATTTATTCTATTCTCTACAGACTTCTTTTTGGGGTAGTGTAACAGAAAAAGGTACGCAAAGATCAGGAAGAGGCTACAGAGCCCATTGCTAACAGAGTACCCACAACAGAGGGTGGGCCTAGAGAAGTAGTGCATGTCCATGCTGTGCTCAGACCATTCATGTATGAGAATCTAGTGCAGGAAGAGAGCTAACAGAGGGCTTCAAACATGCACTTGCATGGAGGAGGCTGTGACCAAGTCAAGCCGAACCATGCAGAACATGTGCTCAGTTACCAGAGTCCCCTGGGTTGCCTATGAAAAACTGACTCTCAACTTTATACACCTGTGCTGCCTTTTTCTCTTCCCAAATATTACTGTTTCATTTTGAACTATTAGAATTTTTACCTTAGCACTTTCAAAGAAATATAACTACAAGTTTATCAAATTAGCATGACTAAATAATAATGCAGGCAATCCTAACTGTATCAAACCAGAAAAATAAACTCCAAACAAATAAATTCTACTGGTTCAAAAGAAACAATTGGAAGATGATGAAGTAGAAAGATGGAATAACCAAGGGGTTAAAGATACAGTTTACACTTGTGAATTCTCTATAATATGCTCCTCCTTCCCTAGGAGCTGCCAAAAATCATCTGACAGGAAACATAAGATTAAGTTTGTCCCACCTAAGTGAACAAAGAGATCTCAGAACAGGCAACCAGTTCACTGCAGAGCAAGAACTTTTCTAATCCTGCTGGAATCTGCAGAGCTGCTCAGAAATTATTACTGAAGTTGTTTTCTTTATTTTAATGTCTTCCTTCTAGATCAACTCATTCATTTTGGTCACACTGCAGTTCTTGTCACTTCTCCCATAAAGTTTAACTTAAAGCTCCAAACATAATCATGTGGAAAATGGACATTATTGATTCCTATGGTCCATTGTTCCCCCATTCTAAGTCCCTGAAGTTCAAGTTCAATCTGGAATTACATCATGTCTGGTTTCTCCTGGTTACCAGACAGCTTGAGACGTGACCACAGCTACAGAAAAAACAAACAGCCTTCTTCACGCTTCGGCTCCCCTATCGATTCAAACATAAACTTTTTTTCTTTCTCTCAAACATGCTTCAAGTATGGAGCATGGTTAATTTAGAGATTAAGTTCCAAATTAGATTATCTAATGGCATCTTAATGGATTGCTGACCCATTTCCTGTGGGATGGCAGCATGCAAGTCTGGCTTGAATACAACTAATTTCTTAGGAAGTGTTCAGAAGATGTTTCCCTGGATGGGAGGAAACAATGCTCTGCACATCTTTCTGCATTACAGAGTTGGGCAAAAACTATTAGAATTAGTAATTTAAATTGAGAAATATAAGAAATCATTAGATTTTCTCTCTGAATATTTTAAAATATTTTTACAATCAGGAAACTTCAGCCTTTTTGTTCTTAATTTGTAATGAAATGGTACTTTTATTTCAAACCGTTGCTGGGGAGAGGAATGAGGGAGGGACACAGGTCAGAGTGCATGAACTACTGCTCTAACAGGTGTCTGTGTTTGCCAAAATCTGCTTCTACAGACATGCTGCTGGCTGTGTAATTTTAGCTATATATTTTCTCAATACCAAACATGTACAAGATATTTTGCTACAAAAGCAATATGCACCCAGTCTCGATTTCCCTCCAACTTTCACAAACCAGATTATCCCATTTGATTGCCTTATCGGCACTGTTAGCATAAACACACAGTAGTGCTAGGGGAGGGGCAGGGGGGAAGTAATGATGCTTGGAATGCTGAATACCCCACAGCTACAGCTGAGAAAGAAATTCAGCACTCTGAGAACAGAACTCCCCTCAGCATCTCCAGGAAAAAGCCAGCTGTTGTACTATGCTGATGTGTCAAGATAACAGAATAAAAGAATGAAATTCCAGCCAAGTCCATTTGCCTGGATAGGGTAAAGGTAATATTAAGCAGTTAATGCAGAATGATTATTAAAAGAATTAATATGAGTAAAAATACATTTTTCAATAGCTGAGGTGAAATGTACACTTTGGCAATGAAAAGTTGCTAGCAGTGTGTGGAAGACTTGAAAATACTCCACATGGTGTAGGAGAGACCCATCATGCCAGATTTTATGAGTATTTTTACTGGAAATACCATCAATGGTGTAATGAGTGGTTTAGATTTAGGATCAAACTCATCCGACAGACACACCCACACTTTTGTCACTCACTCACTTCTTAAGTGTACTTTTTGCATACACTTTTGCCCTCAGTAGTGACTTATTTTGTATTTTTTGAAATAAGCCTTACAGATTTTCACAGTTTTCCCTCACTTTCTGTCTCTAGGAAAACAGAACTGCTGTTATTAAATAAAAAATAAATTAAAAAATAAATAAATAAATAAAGGATTGGGGGTTTTTAATGCTTTTGAGTATCTTTTTCACATGTACACCAAAAAAATTACCTAAATGATCAAAACAGTACTGGAGAACTTATTTCTATTGATGTGTTTAGATGGTGTTCAAAGTTCAGCAGACAAAATAAAATACATTTACAAATATATAAAGTCATATAAAGACAGAATATGTACCATAAATGTAATTAAGCAATGAAAAAATCAAACCAACCCAAAGAAAATAGATGGTCTGCGTGTGAGGAGCAAAATAAAAATTACTATTTAATTCTAAATACTTCACTAAATAACTGGAGTGGGGTTTTTTCCATTTTATTTTGGTATTTTTAAGATACTCACTGAATGTTTAATAGAAGTATTTTCTTTAAAGATACTAGAATATTTAACTCAGCTATGCAGAGTATTAATCTATTTTTTTGTTATCACTATTGCCTGCAGTATTCTGGTTTTGTAGTAAATGCTGTAACAATTTTCATGGCTTGTTGGCCCTTTTCTATTTAGTGTTATTCATATTCTCTTATTTTCTGCAAAGTCAGCCTTTGCATCTAGGCTGTCTTATACCTGAATCTTTAAGGTATAAACATATCCAACGGATATAAAGTTTTCTAAGGAAACAAAACAAAACAAAAAAATTTGAAATCTATGCATTTTACCTACCAAGAGCTGTGGCAGGAAACTATTAATTAGACAAAGAACAAAAAAATAACAGAAGGCCTTCGTCATTCACGTTCCCAAATTTCCAAGGTGTGGTTCACCAACAACGCTTGATGACCAAGTTTTCAACCTCATCATCTCTGCTACCTAATCTCTAGGCATCTCTGCCTAGAGACAGGGCAGCTAACACTGAGGGACTGCCAACATTTTCACCTGCCTGAGGTCAATAATACGTCTTAAAAATCAGTATACTTAACCACAAAAGTCTGATGTAAAAGGTGAGAGTGAGCACAATCAAAATGAGCTTTGCATATCTAAGGAAATCACATAATCAAGCATTCATTAAACCATTTAGAGTTGCAGAAACTTGTCTGGACTGGGATATATTTCTTTGACAACTTTTGTAATATATTCTAGTTTTTTTAATGTTCGTTTTAGTGTTAGGCTCGTTGCTCCTTAGCCTGTGCAGGTATAATTTGTCTTCCTAAGTCCTCATTTTTGTAGGATTTGAAGAATTTCATCTTTCAAAACCCAAGAACTAAAAGACATCTGCTTAGGCAGAACTGTTTGTTTCCTTGTCCTTCAAGGCTGTTCATAACCAAGAGCAAGTGGCAGAGCCTAGGCCTTTGATGAAATGCCCATGGCAGAATTCGTGCCCAAGCTCTTCTGATGGGGCCTGTGTGTTGGTAGAGCCACAGTGGCAGGCAGCATTCTGCAAACGATTTGCAAAGCAGTGTGGTCTATAACAGTGAATGGATCACAGAGCAGGCTTTAATTCACCACTGGTTTTCTTGATTTTCACATCAAAATGTTTTCCCCCACTTTTCCTTCTTTTCACAGTTTATGCCCAGGGTGTTGTGTGATGGTACTTGAAAACCAGAATTCAGCAAACACTAGTACAGTGCTTCAATCAGTACAACTGGCATTGCTTTAAAGGTGACTGAAGAGACAACTGAATAAAACTATGTGAGGATGTTCCTAGGTGGTTGTTGTGATGTAATTTTCTAATGCCCTGAAAAACGCCCTGAAAAATGCCACTCTGTAGCAGGAGAATAAATCACCTTCTTTGTGCTATAAAAGCTCAGTTTGGATTCACTACTGTCAGTACATTGAAAACTCTGGCAATTACTGCATGATGGAGATTTGTAATGTGAATCACAGCCCTTGAGGAGATGAGGTGAATCCATTAGCTAATTTTCCATTGCGCTATTTAATATATAAGGAAAGAAACAACAAGGTCTTATTCTACCACCACAATTCTTCCAGATTTAAAACATTTTTTCAGAAAAAAAAATTAAATTTCAGATTTGTAAACAGCACCTATTTTCAAATTAAGTAATTTCCCTTCAAAGTTGATTCTCAAAAGTCCCAAAACTTCTAGCAATCCATCGTACCATCAGTACAATACATCAAAAGGCACTTTGTACATAATACATATAAAGTACACTCACACATATACTTACACTAACTATTCAGAAGTACATCAATTTTCATGTACACACAAATTTTTAAAAAATATAAATTTTAAAAAATATTTAAAATTATTTCATGTGTGAGTGGCTAATACTTCATCTGATAGGCTCCCAGCCTACAAGCTTTACATGTACAATCCTCATTAAGTGTTGAGTGCTGCAGATAGTCCTGTACATGAAAAAAGGAAACTGATGTATCAAAATTATGCTGATGTGTTTATAATCCTATTTAGATAAATATACACCTTCTGCTGTTATGACAATCAACTATATACCAAGAAATATAAAATCTAATAAATTAATAATATATCAAAGTTTAATGAAGTTTATTGTTTGGTTTATTTGGTGGGAGGAAGAAGAGGGGAGCTCACAGAAAAATAAACTCATTTTTTGTAAATAATTTTTAATTATTCTATTATTTAGTTGAAAAATAGATGTTTATATCTTACCTTCAGGTATATTAGTGACATCAAACTACACCAGTCAGTTAGGTAAGAAATATCTCTATAAATAATATAGCTATTCTTTACCGAAAAACAACCACCACCTCAGCCATTTATTATTATAACCATCTATACCTCTAACAGCACCATTTTCTTTCTGTTAGCCACTAAGGTCTCAAAAATATAAGTGTAAATGACATTTTTAAAGCCTAAGATCAGTGTATCCTTCAACTCACAAACCCTTTGGATAGGGCAGCATAACGTTATTTCAGGTGTTACATTAAGGGGCTGTCTGAAGTCAGCTTTCAAGAATGATAACCTGAATGCATTTAGGAGAAATGTTACACAGATATTTTGACCATAATGCTGTCACATATACCTCCAGAGGACCACTAAAACAGATACTGTTGCTCTATGAAACTTTTTTAGAGGCGGTGTAGGGGTGGAAATAATTAAAATGTTACCTTTGCCAAGTAATTCCCAATGTATCCTCACTGGCACTGGGGTATAAATGCCTGCCGTTTTGATTCATGGTCCAGTCACAAATTCTCAGCTGTCAATTGAAACCTAGCAGTCAGATATGGATCGAGCACACTACAGTTTTTAGTATTTAAATGAATACATGCAAACTAGTACTGTACATGGCAAAAGTCTTACTTTCCCAAGACGTAACTTTAAAAAATAAAGCAAAGAAAAATAACTTATTTTGAGAAATAAATGCCTATAGACTTGTTTAATATAATGCTATTTTAATATGATCCTCTATTAATAAAGCATAAAAGAGTAACTAGTATGTAGCACATAACAATTAGCCATTATTAGATTGCAAACTGAGCTGGAATAAAAGGAAATGTTAATAATCAACAGTGCGATACTTTAAGAAAGGAAATAATTATGCTGGCTTTTTAAGAAATGCTCTATAAAACGTGTATTGAGTAAGGTAAAATACAATCAATATCTTCTAGCATGCTTTTGGTGAAACATAGAAGACATGCAATTTATAGAAAATTTACCAAAATTAAACAAACTGTATGTTATCTTGCTATTTAAGAATAGTAAAGGTATTTTGTAACTGAAGTAGTATATTAATCTAGTGTTACTAAAAGTGGTATTACTTAGTAAGAGGAGATAAAATAATCTAATCTTGCTCAGACTGAGAAAAGTAGAATTTAAAATACTCTACAACGTTTTAACATAATGAAGAATATATTAAATATTAGCTGAAACAAATTCTTCCCAGTTCCTCAAATCATCAGTTCTGCGTTCACAGGTTGTTCAAGCAACTCTTGGCAGCTCTGTTTATTTAACAGCTGCCTGATAGTGTTAGCAGATTTATTGAAAATATATGTTGCTTATTTTTAAGCTTAAGAAAGTGAGCTTATCTGGCTTCTGAAGAAATATACATTTTATCCTCTGCATAGTCATGTTTATATAAATTGTTGTACTATAATATATGATTAAACACTCTTAATTGAAGATAATGTTGCTGAGTTTAATGTCATTCAATGCATTTTAGTTTTTTCTGTCCCTGTTCACATTCTTGAGATAGCACAGGCTACAGCAAACAAACTACAATAAACTGTTTTCACAAGAGAACAATTTATTGCAGTCTTTTCCTGAAAAATACAAATGTTGAGGACAAGACAATATTGCAAACCTGACCCTGTCTGGCTGTTAGACTAATAAGCTTCCTGCTGTTAAGGTCTGAGAAATGGAAATGTTAGTCTTTGATGTTTTCATAGGGATTGTTTCTTGTTTGTTATCTAAAGAACTCCAAGGGACCCTCTAAAGGCCATTAAAAGCATGACTAAACCACATGAAATTAACCAGAAAAGGAAACATGCAGTTAAAAAGTTTGCTAGAGGTAACTGTGAATAATATATTAAACATGTTTAAAGAAATGGATAAGTAAACATTTGATTTAGTCACTGTACAAAACAGGATCCTAAGCCTCATTTTAATAATAAAACATAATAAAATATATCAGCCCAGTTACTCAATGTACAGTAGACATATTTCTGCTATTATCCTTAAGGAAGTCATCATCTTCACAACAAATGCATGTTCTAAAGATTCATAACTTAGTTACAAAAACTCACCGCTGAAACAAAAGACTGAAAGGTCAAACTCTCACACCCATCTCCCTCTTTTACTTCTTCACAAAATATAAAGTCTATGAATAAAAGCCTTTTGGCTGATTAGAACTATTAAAAATATACTAATATCATAAGCTTCGTGTTACCAAATTACTACATTCACTTAGGTTTAACTCAGAAATCTGGCAAGCACTTAGCCTGCTATATAGAACCTAATTGCATTTGCCATTTGGGGAAAACAGTAAGAGACTGATATATTGCATTTTAGCAAATTAGCTTCTGCACTAAATCACTGTATTCTTCTCCCAGTCTGTCCCACAAAAACAGTTAATGTGTTAAATTTATCATTAAGAAAGCACCACAAAGCTTTTGAAACATATTTCATAACTGTTAGTAATGACATGGTTCTTATTATATGCAGTCATATATACCTCAATTCACATACATCCAAATACTGCAAAGATAATAATGCAACATGTGTACTTTACACCTAAGCTGTAGGCACTTATATTCACATTAATATGAAGGTTAAAGCTCCATAAGACTCACAGTTAGCACTGTAGCGCTATCAACTGCACCCAACTGTGCCATGCCTGCAGTACTGACAACACCATGGACAGTTGCAGTTTTGTATGACAACTGGTTCTGTGACAGGGCCGTGTTAGTTGTACTGAAATACACCTTCCCAACATTAAAAACTGCAGCTCCATACTCCTCGGCAGGCTCACATACCTGTCCAATTGTCTTTAAGATTTAACCTGCATGGAATTTTAATTTTTTTTAAAATGTTCCTCACATAAAATTTCCTCTCCCAAGTCACTCCTACTGAAAGATCTCTGCATATCTTTGATATAGAAGTATCACTTCCAAAGTCTGCATCTGCATTCTTTGCATGTGTTGAGTGGTTTCTGGCTAAAAACACTGTAGAATTTAATAGAACTCTGTAAGCCTGGGCTCCATTTGATGGAAGAAGTCTGTTCACAGCAGCAGTGGGAAGCTGCCCTTGGAGGATGTCCAGACAGCCCAGCAGGGAAAGCTTGAGTGCAGAGATCTGACATGAGTACCAAGGTTCGGAAGGACATAAGGTATTTCATTACAGCATTTCAAGCCCTGTATGTTGTCTGGAGTCATACTGAAAGCTTTCTTTCTAGTCATCCTCAGAATAACCTAGGTAACTCTAAAATCACGCCACAGTGTAAGCTGGAGATGATAAGGCACGATTGCTCTTACCCCCTATAAGCCATCTGTAAGAGTTTCTCTGCAGGATATGTGAAGCTGCAAGGCAGGAAACCACTTGAGAAAACTTATATTCCTCAATAGAGGCATATAAGAAATGGTTCCCAGGATATACCTAATAACTACTGAAAACATTACTAATTTTCTCAAAGGTATATTATAAATGAAAAATAAATTACCTGACATGACATACAACTCTGTGAGAAGTCTTTCCTAGAGGGCTATTGAATAGACTTGACCTTCAGTCCACAGTCCTGTGGGTTTTTACCAAGACAAGCCACAGGAACCTCACTACCATAACATCTACCATCCTTGAAACACTATCAATGACTTTCTTATTTATCTCTCATTTAACCACAAAAGAACGAGGATGTCTCTGCACTCATAGAGCAGCAGAGAGCACAAAGCCCACTGCATGTGTTTCTCCTGGGAGGCAGTGCAACTCCCTCATTCCCCTCAGTCACTTTACAGGAAGGGGACATAGGCCTGGAAGTGGACACAGAACCTCAGACAAGCAAATCAGTAGACCAAGTGCTTCTGATCTGTAAAATGTCAAAAAACTGATTTTGGTTTGCACTTTCCAGAGCTGTGAGACATACTGATGTGAAGTTCTACCCAAGTGTTAGATTTTGCTATAGCTGTCTTCACAGTTTAAACAGCACCTTGCAAGCACAACCATCCTGCAGTGTTTTAAGTATGCAAATCACACATACATTAAAAATCCAACAGCTCAATCTTTAATCATAGTATGAATAATTTTTAGGGTTAGTATTTAAACAAATTTTGTAGTCTTGTATCTAAAGAATGGTTAAGGCTAACATTCAATGAAAGTTTCTGATAGCCAGGAAAAGAAGAATTTTATTTTAGAAAGTGTAATGGGAGACTGCTATAGCCTCTGTTAGTTGAGAAAAGCCCATAAAACTTAACATTTGCATATTGTCATTGTTCTGACTGAAACTTCCTTTAAATGTGTTTCCTTTCCAGCAAGCATATGTGAAAGGCGACCTCTTAGCCATTTACATACCTCCCTGGCAATCATGTGACCCATTTTTACGTCAAACTGTCAATTATGATAAGGGACACAATAAGAACAGGCTAAGTGTTGATAACCTGTTTCCTGACTTTACTGACAAATTGTCTTTATGAGTCCGCCTGTGTTCTTCTTTCAGCCTGCTGCTGAATGCAAAAGTAACATCCACCCAAAACATTTTGTAAACAAACACTCTGTGTTCAGTGGACATTAAAGTTCACAATTTTCATGATTAATAGCATGAAGAGAGCTACATTTTGAACTGTGAAGCTCAGTTACTAAAGGACGCATCTGGTAAGAAATACTTTCTACTGAAGAGACAAGGAAGGCATTTGTCAGAAGTAGAAGTCTAGAAAAGTAAATAAAAGGTTTTCTGATCATTTTGGAGACTTTATTACTTTATTACTATGTATATTGAAAAGTTCTCACTCATAATTGTAAAATCTGCGTGAAAATCATGAATGAAACACACCACACCCAGAAAGTGCAAGTTTTAGTGAAAACCATGACACTGAGTTTATCAGTGCAAAGACTGGAAGAGTTCATTAACTCTTCAGCAATTCAGCCACCATTAGTTAACATGGTGACAGGAAAATACTAGAGATTATTGTTAGCAACCTTAATAGCTATTCCATTCATTTATGTTTTGTAGTTAAAAATAGAATCATCCATACAAGGCCTAGAGGTGCGCTAAAATTAGACAGTCAAAAACAAAAACCTTGAAGCTATTTCATTCATTCCAACAGAAATCCTACTCTTTTGTGATACCGTTCATCTGCACTTGAAATAAATACATTTCTACATATTCATCCATCCATCCATCCATCCATCCAGTCATCCACCTATCTAATTTTTTAAACTGTTTACACAGGCAAAGTTTATGACTAGCATTTCTGGCAGCTTCCTACCATTATTGCCAGAAACAACAGAACGTAAGTGTTTGTCATTTTAATACCATAATAAATGCATGAAGTTGGAGAACTGTGACAAAAGGAGGCTAAAGAAATGTCATCACATAAGCATGAGAATCCTGATTGTTAAAACTTTGTTACTGAACTAATTATCTTGACATTAAAGTTACGTAGCCAAAAGAATGCAGACACAACTAGAATCTGGAAAGGAAATGTGTCCGGTTATAGAAAGCTGAATTTGACTGACTGACTTTCTAGGCTTAGAAACCACAAATCTTAAAAAAATGCAAATTAAGTTGGGGGAGGGGGATGAAGGTGCATCCATATAATTGCAAAGATTATCCAACCTTTCTTTTGTTTAATTTAGGTAGGATGTTTCTCAGCACAGATAAAGAACAGTGAACAGTAGATTTGGCATCAGTAAATACTTCCACAAATGACCATTAATAAAATTTATAGAAATTCTCTCATTCAAGTACTAGCTTTTTTCCAGTCCCTTGCTCTCTTCCATGGTATTCTTTCTCCAGTTACATTATCAACATTTAACTCTCAGCAGCTAATGTCGAATCAAAAAAGCAAAAAACAAACAAACAAAAAAAAGCAAACAAACAAAAAACTGGTCAGTTATGATTTCTAGTAGTCAGAGAAGGTCTGATATGATTTTTTACAAGAAAATGCCAAGATACTTATGACTCTCCAAATGCCACCAAAGCATTTTTGTAACTATTCATGCCACAGCATAGAAATACCTGGCATTTCAGGGCAAGTAATGGGAAGATTCACCACCTAGTGCATCAGAAAGTCGACTGAATAGTTATAATTTCCCATTAGAATCTGGTCTTTTTAACTATCAATGTTATAGGCTAAGTAATGCATATAACATCACAATTTCACAGTATCAAGACCAGTAAAAGCTGACAAATTCTCCCACTGGCCCTATTATGGTCTTTCAAAGTTTTATTCAGTGCTTCCCATCTAAATATATTTCAGGCGCACTGTGCTATACATTGTTTGCTGGAATTTCTAGCAAGCTATCACTTTGCCAGGACTCATTGTGAGTGTGTTGCAAAATACATGTGTAACTTTTAAATTTACTGTGGTTACTGTAACTTAAATGGGCTACATAATGGTTCTTTTTAGCAGCAACAAAGAGTACTAAAGGGTACATGCCAATATTTCTCATAACCAGAGAGAATAAATCTTCATAAAGACTCCTCCAATGAAGTAAAAAAGGTACCAGTGACAATATTTATTCTTGAGGGGTCACTCTGCATTACAGGGTACAGGGAATATTTAAAAGACCTCTCTGGAACTATAACCACTGGCTTTCTAATTGAAAATTTCTCTCCACTAATATAAAATGATGAATTGCCAAATTTCACATACCCCTTCATTTTTCTTTTCATTCATCATGGCTCACTTTACAGCAAATGCATTTAAAATCTGCCACAAGAAGAGTGGTCTCTTTTAAATTGTTGTAAAGTAATGAAATGACATAGTAAATCAATCCCATTTCTGCCTTACAAAAGGATAACCTTTGCTCTATTAAAGTTGTTTAGACAATCTCAATGCTCTACCTTACTTTCTGGGTAATATATATGTGTATGTGTGTGTATCTAGATACACACCTATACATACTTATATGTTCATATTTATCCATCTGAAAAACTTTCTACTTTAAGAATTCTGTTCTTTCAGATGGTTTCAGTTGTACATACCATTCCTTAATTTTCTACATGTGTGTAGGCATTCATACACAAACACACACGCACAAACACAGCCAGGCAAACACAGATATGTCCACTGCATATGTTAGAATAGTGAGTTAAGAGCAAAGACAATAAAACAGTGATATTTTAAACTATACTACACAGCTCACTAGTCACCAATTGATGCTCTTGGATTAATATAATGAGACTATGAAGCAATACACTTTAGAAAGGAGAACATTGATTTAACACACTGGCATTAAATATTTTTTCTGTTTCTGAAATGTAGGTGAGATTAGTTTCCCTTTCCCTTTAAGCCATTTGGCCAAGTTTTACCATGAAAGGGAGTATCAGACACAATGCACGTAAACACCAAAAACCTTTGAGATCCTCCATTTTGATGTTCAATGACACTGCTGAAATTTTGAAATCTATTTTGAACTACACAAAGACAAAAATAAATAGAAGATGCATATATATTATTAGCAATATATATGTCAAAATTTAGCCAGGAGAAAATTAAATATGCTTCTAGTGGCATGTGACGAGAGGTTTAAAAGTCTTTCAATGAGCTTGAAAGGGGGAGTAGGCCTAAGCAGGAGAAGGCTACAGAAAAAATTGTGTCCAGAAATACAGAGGGGAAAAAGTTATTGCACATCCCTAATTAAAAGGATGTTAGAGACATTTCAAAGAATAATATATAAAACTTCGTAAGAACTTAACAAATTACATTCGCTGGGCGTAAAAAAGACAGGTGTTGGGTGTGTATTAAAAACCAATAATCATATGCTATGTACTTTTTTAAAAAAGTCATAGCAATTATAACACATTTCATAATAAAAAATATTTGAGAGGGTAAAAAAATCCAGCAAAACAATATGCCAGAAAAGTTATTGAGAAATTAATGTCTGGAAAACCCACTAAGAGTCATTACATATTTTCATAAAAGTGTACAGATGTTAGAATTTAGGTCTTACTAGTTAAAAAAATAGTTGGCAATGCATCAACTATTTTGAATAAATTATCATCTTTATGATTTTCTCTGAACTCTGCTTGTGGTGACCTTTAAAATTGATGTAATGCCTCCTTGCCCTGGGAGTGGGTATGGATAGGGAGTTTCAGGTGGAGCATGGGTCAGCTATATCTCAACCATTCAGAACAGGTAGGTATTATTGGAAAATGCAAAAATGTATATAAACTGCTGACAGGAACCCAAGTCTGAGAAAAAAAAAATACAGTAGAACAAATACCAAGGCCTATTTAACACCCTTTTTCTATTGACACATTCAGCTTTTCTCCTTGTAATATTTTACATGCTGTGAATTTTACTGTTAAGATCTAAGAGGAACACAAACACACATCATAAAGTACATTAAAATTGTAAAGGGTCTGAATTTATTTTTGTAATGTACCATTTCGGTATGTGCATGGCCTTGCTACTGACTGCAGCTAATTTATTTGTATGCCATCATTAATCTCACCTCTATATTTTCACAGTTTGGATAAACACTTCATTTGCATTAAATTTACAGCATTAATGGGATGTGAAATTTAAAATGCTACTTGAAATATAAATGATATAAAAAACTAGAACAAAAAAGTGGTTTTATCACATTCGAAATCCACAGACCAATTTAAACCTATTACACTAGAAATTATGTGCTTCTTTGAGAATTCAGTTTTATAACTGATTTTCTAAAACTAAAATGAAGAAATGTGTTAAACATCTGGAGGAAAAGGAAACAAAATAACTTAAAAATAATAAAGTGTATTTTTTGCCTTGAAAGTTTCGCTTATTTTTCTAACTGATTTTGAAATTAGTATTTGTTTCTTAAAAACCTGATTCTACTTCCTAAAATCCTATTAAAGATCAAATGTATGACTTCTTAAAAAATAAAATATTGAAAGAAACAGACTTGTTCCATATTAAGGAACTCCTAATACAAGAAACAAAAATAGGCTAAATTGATATTTCTTAGAGTGTTTGGTTTGTTTTGAATAAAATTCATCTTTGCATGACAAATACTGAAACCCTCAAGATTTCAGTGTAATCCAAGATACCAGTGGCAGCACATAGGAAGGCAATACCATAAAAGCTTCTCTATATCATTACACCTATGTGAAACTTGCCCACCTGTTGCTGGTGTAGGAAGGATGGGTCTCTTGGGCTTAGTCCCACATATCGATTGGCTTGGGATGTGCCTGAGGCTGTGTAGGCTGATTAAGGAAGAACAAAACATATTGATAAAAATACCAACCTATCATATCTATTACCTTGTGCAGGTACAGTACAAATATGAGAGATCCAGAGTTATGATTTTGCAGTATATAGGATGTGTCTTTGGCTTTTCTTTAAGAGAAAGCTAAAGAAATATTGGACCAAATTTGGAAAAGAATGTGCAAATTCCTATAAACTTCAATGGAAGCTGCATGTGTAAATCATAAAGATATCTCTTGATGACAGTAGTTCCTTTGATTAATTTTTTTCAAATGATTTCATAGTGTATTTATTTGAACTAATCACACTTTTAACTTCCATTATACCAATCTAAAGCAACTGTGAAATCACTGAAATCACAATGCTGAGAGAAAATATTCATGACCACACATTTTTTATTTCTGTAAAGTCCCTGTTTTTACCAAGAAAATACCAAACAACTGTAAAATTAGAATAAAAAATTTGGTTTACTTATGTGGCATGAATCTCTGCAGTAATGGGATATAATCTGATTAATATCTTCCAAAGAAAGGAGCTAATTCTTACTGTGCAATTTAGTAATAAATATTCAACTCCATCATACATCAGAAAACAGTATTTTCTGAGGGGACCTACTAAAATAATTCTCTTGCTGCCTGATACAGATGATTGAAGAAATCCACTTCTGAGGAGAAAGGGAGTGCCAAGTGATGCTGGGATTAGCTACAGAGAACGGGTCCTTCACCTGTAGGACAAATTCCTGTCTGGTCTCTTCTAGTAATACCTAAAAGTTATTACCTTCTCATGTCTTTTAGTGGCACTTATCAAACTAGTTAGGTGGTCTTACTCAACTTTCCAGTGTGGAGATGTCCACATTTGCAATCTACTGCAATTTGCAATCTACTGCAATCTGTAGCATCACAACCTGGAAACTTGCTGGAAAAATGTCAAAGACTTAGCAGAAATACCACTAAAACTGGACAGACACATACAAGCATGCCAATGAAGAGCTAGATGAGAGTACTTACTAAACTGGCCTGCTAATATTAAGTTCACATGGAAAAAAAAAACCAAGAAAATGCATTAATTAAAAAAAAAATTAAATTCTTTACACTGTAAACAGGCTTTACTGAAAAACTGTCATAAGAATGAACCAATTATGAGACGGAAATTATGGTGGAGGCCACAGGGTTCCCCAAGCATTATTAAAGCCTGATGTTCTTTCTCGTTAATAAAAATTCTCCTATAGCACTTCAGAATGCAAAACAGTGCTAATCGTTTGTAAATTTATTCTCATCAGACTGAATAATAACTGTAATTTTTTGTTCAAGTTATATAAATATACAACTATATATATTTTGAACCAATCAATCAGTGACTGCAAATAAAAGTAAAACTATGCCATAAAATGTATTTAGTGCTTCCGCATTAAATGAGTATTCGTAATCTGTGTGGTCGACCTATTAGGACTGATAATACAGTTTGACTGATAATATAGTTTATATATATTCATACATAATTTATTTATCAGAAGGACATGATCCTTCATTTTACTGTTATTTTCATCAACAAGACATATTTCATTTTTTATGCTCCTACAGTTACCATTCCAGTGTCAAAAGCCTTTACCAGGGAGATAGACTAGTGCAGTTTTCTGAAAATCATAATGCCCTGACAGATGAGGTTTATATGCTGTCTTGTAGGCAGTACAGCCACATTCAAATAAAATGCGCACATAGGGATTTTTTCTATTATTATTTATGTGCTGTAGTGGTAAGAATTTACTTGGAAACTATTATGGAAGCATGAGGAAGCCTAATTTTAAGTATCTAAGCCAAGACGTTCTAAAGGTTCAGCAGGAATCAGCTACTCAGGTTGCCATGAATTGCACAAGAAACTGGGGGATGATTTAATTGGAAAATATAGTCCAAATTATTCCCTTAGTAGTAGGACAATGTACAGATTAGGTATGCTTTCCTATAATGATGATTAAGGACACAATATCAGGAAACATTCCAAAACACTTCTGGTATTTATTGTGTTGTTTTTGCCATTTTTATCAGAAACCCTGACCTCATCTAAGAGAGATATGTAGACCAAAGCACAGTCACATCAAAGTAGAATGAAACCACAAATACTTGGAATTGTACAAGAACTGTTTTCTCACTTTTTGTGTTCTGGTGCAAATGTTTAGAGCAGCAGCTTCTCCTTTGCTGATAAAACTAACTCTTCTTAAAAGGTACAAAAACTGTACCACAGATCACCAGTGGGGCTACACTGTAGATAGACTCTACTGCCTCTTAACAAAACTAATATACTGAAAGGGCAGATAAAATGCTTCCATAAATCTATCTACATATTATTTCATGTACTTAAGCAGCAGTTTCTCCAAAAGTTACTACTACTCTTTTATAATAAATGCTTAAATAGTTTTTCTCCTTTACATCTTATGCCTTTGAGTCTCATCTCTGCCTCAGATTCTAATGAAAAGTTTTAAAGTAGTGTAACACCTGAAAAGGGCACAGTTTATGGTCTCTGTTAATGACAGACCAACAGGTAGGAAGTGTATTTGAAGTGCAAATATTAAATAGGTCTAGAACAAGTAATTTTAAAGTTACAAACCCTAAAGGGATTAATACTTTAAAAGACTGTTAAGATTTTTTTTCCAAGAATCTGGAAATGTCTCCTAAAAATCTTCAGCACTGATAAATGCTGGTAACACTGGCCTTCTCAAGTCCAAATAAAAGTTCAAGGACAAGAGAAATGCAGAACACTGTTAAGAAGCAACATTCTGCACCACTGATCATGAATCTGCTGAGGGGAAGAAATTAGTCTAGATATTTGCCCTTATTTCTAGAACTGCAATTCCATTGAAGATGATAGGACAAATAACATGATTCTGTATGTAGTAAAGAGCTTAAAACATTGAAGTTAGAGTTTGTCATTTTCTATTTAAAAAAAAAAATACAACAAGCACAAACAGTGGATCTACCATCCCTTGTAGAAATGACAAGGAATTAAAATTTTCTTTAATTTTTTCTGTTTAACAACAACAGTTGCTTTTGCTAAAAATGACACAACCTATATTAACATGCAGTTATCATAGCTCAGATTCAGTACGTGCTGTAACAAGGTTTGATTTCTGTAGGAAAGTTCATTGAGGAGCAATTAATCAGTTCCTGTTTGGAATTCCATCTGTGGGTGATTGTAAAACCTTACTGTCTGTGTGTGCTTCTCAATGTCTTAACAATGTCCACCTCAGAAGAAAAATTGTACTTTCTTTTCCTTGAATAGTGGTCAAATATGTATGCTTTTCCCTTTCATTTTGGTTGTCATGTCACAAACTCTGATTCATGTAATATTAGCCATCAGTTGAAATTTTGGGAGGAAAAGCTTTGCAGTCAGATCACATTTGCTCTCCATGTAAAATGATGAGCACCCACTTGGTCAAATAGTAGGAAAAGGCGCCTTTTTCTGGCCTCAATTTGAAATCATATCAAATCTTCGATGGACATTTTTTGTTTCCTAAAGAAATACTTACTGGTTGCTGTAGGTGAAGATGCCTCACCTTCAGTGGATGTAGTGATGGGTTTAGTATCTGTCATGGTCAGGGTCACAGGTCGCACCGCACTGTGATGGGGAGAGGGTGCCAAAACTGGAGTAAAATGGCCAGGCACTTTCCCTACTACTTGACCACTGCTGTTAGGCTACAAAACAAAACCAAAAGAATGCCTCGTGAAACATACACATTGTGTTTAAGGAACCTACCAATCTTAGGGTTTTCCAGAACTGCCCATCATCATAGCGCCTGTGTTTTGGAATGTGCTGTTCTAAACAGGCTATGAATTTCCATGTGGTACTTTCACCAGGTAGGTCCCTTCTCAGAGAGTTAGTACGTGTTTAGGTAGCAGTACTGTTTGGTAAGCATTCTTCCACATTCTTCCTTCCGGGCTGCACACGCATCAGATTGCACCAAAAAATTTTTGCTGCTCATGCAGTGTCTGTGAACCAAAATCCCATGGCGGCAGGAGTAAACTGACCAGTCACAGGCCCTAATGTATAAAGCATTAAGAGAAAACAACTGATGTAAAGCTCTGTTTTCACATGCCATACCACTCTGGCTTGGAGGATAACCAAGGCTTGACCACAGTTGTCCACAGAGATTACTCACACTGGAAGGCTATCTAATGATTCACAATTTGGGAATAGGGTAGAGGGTTTGGATACGATGCACTATAATGTACAAATCATAACATGTGGCAAAAAGCCACCTACTAAAAACACATAAGTGTTTAATAATAGGAACTTCCCAAGTCAAGAGCATAATAAGCAAAAACACTTCTTCCATAGATGCAAGAGGATGTCTGCATATAACCTTACGCCAGGTACAGCTCATCAAGGAAATATGATACTTTCTACATGTAGGCACATCTGAATATGGAAAAGTTGACTGATAAATATATGTTTATCCAGTGGTTAAACATACCTTAGACATTCTGCACTACTGCAAGTACTCCAATGGTAAATAACTTGCAATAAAAACTAGCTTGCAGTAAATAGTTTTTACAACAGCGACTGATAACTTCTGCCTTAAACTGATGGTGTGCTCTATGAGTCACAAGGATTTTAAAAGAGTCATACAAACATGAAATACTGGGAATCTTTTAATCAGAAGCTTCTTGTCAAATTAAGATAAGCTAAAGACATGGGCTGATAAAGGACACAATTCAACTGATTCAAGGAAAGGTTAAAAGAGGCAAGCATGACCATGATAATGAAATAATAACTGGACTGAGACAATTATCGCAAGTATGTGAGTAGTATAAACACACAGAAGAGGAAGGAATTATTTAGAAAATACAGGAAATACATACTTGGGGTAATGGAATGAAATTGAGAAGGAGGAAATTTAAAATTATACCACAAGAAACTTCCTGGCAGTATGATTTACTAGACTTTGTAAATGTACCCGAGGGAGGGTCTTGTTTAGGACATCTAAAACTAAATTAGCAGAAAATACTAGAAAATATAAGTGCAAATGGAAGCAAATATGATGTCCATAGGAACACTGAGCCATTAGCTATCTCCCCTCTTTAAAATCACAAGCCTTACAATGAAAAATAACAGTGGAAATGCACACTAATTTTGAGTGGCAAACAAACTACCCCTCTTAATGAGGAAAAGACTCTAGGCACAACTCTTGTCAGTAAGAAGTGCTCATAAGTTGGACTGGATTTTCATTATGCTTCAAGGGAGTCTGCTGCAGAGGCAAGCCTCCTCTCCTGTCCTGGCAGCTCAGCTGTCCACACAGCCTGCTGGATGGAATTATACCTCTCAGTTGCATCTGGTAGCTTGTAGGTGAAGTTGCTTACTTGAAACCACAAGACTACCTTAGAAGCCTTAGCTTATGTGGTGTGCTAACATCACAAGAGCAACAGAGAATCTCCTACCAAAATTATCAACTTTTATTGAAACTAAGAAAGAAGATTCCATGAAGTGTATAGATTTAAACAGACAGTATAATCAGCTTAGAAAAGCAGCCGTCTCCAAAGACAGACTAGAATAAATTAGAATAAATTAAAATAAATTAGAAGGTCACAGGAGACCATGATGATTTACAGAAATGTATCATCTTATACTGTACTGTACTGATCCCAGCCAACAGGAATCCAGTGGCTCACATGGACCTCAGCTTTGCCCTTGTCCATATGGCCCAAATGAGCAAACCCACTCCTTGTTCAGACAAAGATTAAGACAAAGATTATACTTATAACCCATTCTCCTCTAAACCAAATTCTTCTCTGCATGATACATAATGGCAGTGCAGTACATCACCCCACTTCATGAAAACAGAGGGTGAAATCCTGTCCTTATTGACACCCAGAGAGAATTTACCAGTGATTTTAGTAGATGCAGTTTGCAATCCCCCACACCAAGTGCCACCATTTCTTTATATTTTTATTCCCCCAATTTCCTCCCAAATGCAAGTTCTATATCTGTCTCAGATATAAAAGTGAGTGCAGATGCAATACAACAACACTGAGGTCTGCTAGACACAGAAAAGAAAACCTCTGAAGTAAAAAACAATAAAACTAGTTACTTCAGTAATTTTAATTCTTACAGTTCCAAGATTCCACACTCTTTCACACATTATATTTCAAATGCAATTGCAATCCAGTTATAGGTAAGCACATACCTGCTATGAAGTTTATAAATGTAATTCTTCAACAGTCAAGGGGTCTTTGAGACGTAAACCAAGGTACTTCTTTTGACAAAGGTTGTCACAGGAAATGGTACACTTGAAATTTGCTTTAAACGTCAGTGTTTTTCCTAAGTGTGCTACTTTTGAGAACAGTTTTTGAATAGCACTCTCATAGTCTCCCAAATTCTGTTAGAATAATGTCTCTCATTATAAGCCTTTACAAAACATCCATATTTGTTTTTCTTGCATGCAGTGAACAACAGTGGAGCAGTTAACCAAACTTCTATTTAAGTTATCACAACTAGTTTGCAGCTTAAGATCATAAAAGGAGTCCTAAAAAACAGATCAAGTCTCAGAGTGACTTTGTCCTGTCTTCAGATTGACGCAGATAGTGCTGCATCAGTTTATACTCAATTCACACTTCTGTGGTTATCTTTCGAAACACAAAACTAAAATCTTTTGAAATAAAATTCTATATTCTGGATTGTGCAATTGACAGCAGTACAAGCTCATGATTATATTAATCTATGCATGTCCTAGATAGCTACATATGATATTCTGCTAGGTGTTTCAGAAAGAAGTTTCATGGCTTAACAAAAAATTGTATTACTCCAGGCAACCACTGCACTTGGAGAATAATATATTTCTTTCTCAAAATACAGGCTTTTAATTGAAATTTTGTGTTTCACAATGTTATCATATTATAGCCAAGTGATAAACCAGTGAATGCAGTTTAGTCAAACTGGATATCACGCATCTGGAAATACTGACCCATTTCCACTCAAGAATTTCAGTTGCTTGTAAAGACGAAGTTCCAATATTATGGTGAATAATATTACTGTAAAACCCTATGACAGTGTGGTTTTCAGAAGGCTGATTGAATTAATTTTGTTGATGAAGGTATAGGAAACACAGTTCTGGATATTTTGGTCCCTTGCTTCCATACCAAATATCTTACATTAAAACTTGTTTACTAGACACATCTGTGGACGTGCAGGTCATAGCTGGTAAGTTCTGTCTTTGAGCCCACATCACTGTGCTGTACAGTACCCACAGAGAGTGATGAATGTTTTAGAAAATCTACATCTGAAAGAAATCAGAAATATCTTTCATTTTTTTAACTTCTGTCCTTTCCTTTTTGTCACCTTAATGCTCCATCATCTCTAAAAATCAAATGGCTGTGTTATTCTCCCACCAGACACAGCTCAATGGTACAGCAGGCAGTTTCATGAAATGTGTGAAACACATATCCTCAATTTATTACCCATCCAACTAATAATGATGCTTTTGAGACTCTGCTGAACATAAGGCAATGGCATTACTACAGTACCACCATACATACATTCAGTGAGACCATAGAAAATACTGTAGAGTAGTTTGAAACTGGTGGGTTCCATAAAGCATTTGCTTCACATGAATCAAGACTGCACAGTTTTCCTTTCTACTGTTGAACACTATGGTAGCAATAGAAATGCACTTTGCCTTCTTTAATGCCCCTTACCACTTTTCACAGGAATGAATCTCCCTGGCTTCCATATTAAGAATCTGAGTAACTCATTGTATCAGCAGACCTTACACAAACCTCACTCTGAAATGCCACACCAAAGCTTCATGTGGTATGACACACAGTTTCAACCTGTCTGCTTGAAAAATTAGCTTTAGAAAAATACACGTTACTGCCAGTTCTTGGCTCACAACATCCCTTCTGTACTTTCTATAAGAAATCAAGGTGTCAACTTTGATCAGAAAGGCCCAAGTCTCATTCATTTGATGAACAGATGTATGAATGTTCCTCTTGATGTAATGCTGCTGAAACTGAGAGCAACTGCAGTGTTTCAGGAATCCATGTTCAGACATGAATCTCATACGACAGTCTAGAGTCCTATATCCTGAACAGCAGTTTTACCTGTGAACCTGCATTTGTCAACAGGTAGACCACAAGGAAAAACCCAGCTTTTCTTGTATATTTGCCTCAACTACAGGGCAAGTTCATGTTACAGAAGCATGGGAAAGGAATTCTATCTGTAGATAAATGTTTAAAAGATATCTTCATGTTACATAGTATTTCATGCACTCTGGAGACTATATTTAGAGCAGACTAAATAAAAATAATCATTTACAACTGCAATTAAATCTTAAAACACCTTGTCAGTAGTGTTAAGCTAGGACTCTCTCAATCTTTGTCTCCCAATCACAACTAAAAACTGCACGTTGCCTTATTTAATCTTCAGTAGTTTCTTAAAATTACAAGGAAAGACTTGCCCAAGAAGTTGAAAACTATTAAACATCAACAAATAGAAGAGGTGCTAGCTATACCAAAGAAACCACACAATTTTGCTTTTTTTTTGGCTTATTCTGCTAGTACTCTCCCAAGAACCAACAGGAAATGCTTTGACCAACCCAAAGAGAGCCTCACAAGTTTCCCTCAATACTAAATGACTGTAGTTATTGTATTGAAGAATGCAAGAGAAAGCATCTGCCTGGCATCCTGAACATCTCTTTCATTGAACAAAAGGTTCAATATCCCAATCAACTATAAGAAGAAAATAAGTGGCCTCATCAGCTTCCAGAAAACGCTTTTCTCAAGCACTTCAAATATTTCTGTCTTCAGACAAAGAGAAAACCAACATAAAGTTAAAGCCGCAAACTAGCCCGTGCTGCAATAAAGTATGTTGTATTAGACACAGGAATTTTAGTCAAATATGCTGCAAATATGCAGCAGCTCGCTCAGTCTGTAGTACATAACACATGTAAACCATTCTTTGAAAGAAGAAAACAGTCCAATACTTAACTTCCATCAAGTTCGGTTAGTTCTACCATATCATGAAAACTGCATATTTCATTATAAATATCACATTTGAGGTAAGGTCACAGGTACTCTATGGCCTTCATAATAACATACTCAAAGAGCCTGAAAGATTGTCGAATACTGTCTGCTCGGTTCAGTCAGGAAAAAAAAATTCTTACTGATATCAGGACATTCATCAGCAGGATTCACCTCAACTGTTTGCTTTACATTTCCTTTATCGCATTTGCTGATCATTCTGTCATTCACCACACCTTGATCAGAAAATTATTCCATTTAACTGTGAATTATGTTTGGAAGTTTTGGTCTTGATTTCAGCCACAAAAGTGATGATGTGCTTCACAATTTGTTCAGGCTCATTGGAAGTCTTATTTTGATACCATATATGATTCATATACTCCTAAGTAATAATGAATTTCATGTGTGTGCAGATTCATATGTGTGTGTGTGCTTGTCTGTACTTGTGTACACAGACACAGAGGAGGTAATATTTTCTAAGATTAAAAGATTCACCCCTCTGGAATCATTCAAATACATGCAGGAAATTTGTGGCAGCTTTTAAACCTCAACACACTCTATGTGGATAAACACCATAGGTGGATTAGACACATATCAATTAATTATTTTTTGATGAAACTTGCATTGAGGAACCAGTGTCAATGAGAGACACCTGCTCCTCATCATAATACAGATACATCCTCACACATCTCAACCAGTAACATGAGTACATAGCTAAGAAGAAAAGCAGTTAAATAAGTGCACTAAAAAGGACTTAGCAGAAATTCTAAATCGGTGGAAAGTACAGCAGTTCTCAAAACCCTAGGAACTTACCAGACTACTGGCTTGAGACAAGTCCAGCTCTATATCTAACAAGGTATATATCTGTTCAGTAAGTTTATTTGTTTATTCTCTGTATAGAGCAGGGAATAAAAAGCAGATATTTGTGAAACTGGCAGCAACAGCTCCCTTTTGTTTAGGATCATCCATTGTTAAACCATTTTTCACTGCAGCCAAAGGGCCTGTTTGAACTTCCTGATTGTTCATCACACATAATTTGGACTATTTAACATTATGTCAAGAAAATTGCTTAGTGCCTCCCATCATGGGAACCTATGAGAGCACTATATCCTTGAACTGATTTTACTTAAAGTATTCCATTGAATAGCATGACTGTCTCACTATAATCAGTGCAGCAATAATGTAATTAATCTCAAAACTGCTGTGGGGAGTACAAGACATCTCAGTTGCTTGCCGTAACAATCTAAATTAGTGTATTACTGAAAGACGTTCAGGAGGAACAGTTCATCTTAGGTAAATGCTGTTAGGGTATCTATCCATCCTTTCTATTTCTACAGTTAAATTTTAACTATCATCATAGTTCTCCTTTTGAAATCCAAATGACTACATTTTGAGAGGGATAGTATAATTAAATTTCATGTGATATTCCTACAGATGCAGTTTTACATTTTATAATAATTAAATTTTTTTTGAATAAAAATTCATGTTCTATTTAGAAAAGAAAAACTGGTTTGGATCAAAGCATTTTATTGTATCAGAACAATTCCCTTTTGTCACTGAAACTTCACAGACAGTTGCTTCTTCTTTTCCTAAGCAAAAAATTAATCCTGCTGTTTCTATACAGCCAAACTTCAACCATTTTATTTAGAGATAATTTGACTAGGCCTGCAACTACTCCAATTTACAGCCAATCTAAGAGATTAATGTCTAAGAACTATTTTTTTAAAATATGCTACTGATAACAGTGATTAATGATAATAAATTATGGTGAATAGATGATACAGATTCCTGAAATTGCATATCTGCTGTTATTTACCCCATCCCATCTTGTCAGGAACTAAAACAAACCTCAAATTAAATGAAAAAAATTACCCTAATAAGAAGCTATGAAAAGTAATAAAAGTAGTAAATTTGGGCTAGTTAAGTCTGTCATTCCTTATGGAATATACAAAAATATGAAGTCTTCTCAGTTTGCTACTACTCTTTAAAAAATCAGCAGACTAAAAATTTTATCTTTTAAGGTCAAAAGATTAATTTTTCAACCAGAGATAAGGGAAAAAAGTTAGTCAAAAAGTTGAAAGCATAACTCCTGTTCAATGAATATACTCTCCAATGTTAAAATCATAAGACAGCACATTTTTCCACTGAAAGTCAGATATTTCATTTAGACAGTTTTTTTTTTCACTAATGATCCAAAGCAGAACATGGAACAATCCGGAGAGATTATCACCTAATCTGCTCTTTTAACATATATAAGAAATCAAAATGTAAGTAAAACAAGCACTGAATAATTAAAGAAATGCATAACAGTAAGGGCCTGATTTAATTTGCATAATTTTTCCCTTAATAGTGCCTAATTAAGACATCAGTTTAAAAAAAATAATCCAAGAGAACTCTGAGATTTTCCGCACTGAATTAACACTAAGGACTTTTAATGGGTGTTCTAATTAGACTTTGTTATTCATGGAAATTTTACACAAATTAAAATCAGGTCCTGCATGCAACATTCCCAGCTGAGTCTCAGAAAAAATGCTATACAAGGTTGAAAAAATTTTAATCCATGTGCAGATAGCAAATTTGTATTCTGAAGTCAACATACTCCACGTTCAGTTTTTGGTTTAATTTGCAGTAATACTGCAACCTAAAAGCCCATATAGTTAGGATTTCTTTCTTCAAAGTAAATTTTGGTTTTATAGACCCACTTTTTTTCTTTTTTTTTTTTTTTAATTAACTGAATATATAAAACGTCATGCAGCTGGACCAGGAAATTAGCCCATGAGGACAATAGACACCATGACCTTCTGCACATTCCAAATGGTATGTATCTGTTACTTCAAGAGGAAAAGTTTGATTCCATCTCAAGTTCCATGGCTGCTGTAACCAAAATGAATGCTTCAAGGCCTGTCATTATTGGAGAAAAAAAACCCCAACAAACTAAGCCCAAAACAAAATACTGTCATAGCAACCCCTCCATCCTTGCTAAGAAAGCCCTACCAAAACAACCTAACTCTTAGTAGAAGGAAAGCCTGACCACTGTCTCTCCAGTTTACATACTCAAGGCTCTTCCAAAATAACATGCTAAAGCACAAGCAACAGGGCCTCACTAGAGCCTTTCAGACAAGGCATCAAAAAAATAACAGCTTGAGCAGCAAAGATTACATTACACTGACATTGGACATATTCCAGGTATTGACAGACCAAGTCTCAACTGCAGTTTATCCAGTAGTGCAGATCACATGGCAACGTTGTGTGCTGATGCTATCATGGAAAGCAGTTTTGCACACAGTTCTGCACAAATTACTTCACTAATGAAAAACATGTTAATTTCCAATATCAGATACAACTTGGAACCTGTGCAGTTGCCAGGAACACATCTGCTACAGCATGTTCTCTACAAAAGGAAGAAAAAAGGAATTTTTATGTCTGTGCTCACTATGTAAAGTTATATCAATGCCTGTGGAACAAGGCAAGTAATAACTTGCAAGACTTCCTTTTCATTGCCAGTCTATATATATATATATATATATATATATATATATATATATATATATATATATACACACAAGTATGTCCTCTTGCAGTAGGACCTTTGCCTTGGGTGCCCCAGCCTGCAGGAGGAGTGCAGGACCAAGACCTGCCCTGTTGCTCCTGCCATTTTACAAGTAAAATGTAAAGTACTTTTGTTATGCTTGACAGAGGAAAAGCAAGTAAATATGACCTTTATCCAACCACGATGAACAGGATAAGCTGTGTCAGTAATATAGAAGCTCCAGATTTCTCTAAGACCAGAACTGGCAAGACATCAGTCCAGATGCCCTAGAAGACACATATTCCTCACAGGACTTGTTTTGAAGGTTCATATAATTTTACAGTACCTGGCTAGTCTGCGGGCTGGACGGGTCATAAGAAGGTACATAATTCTTCAGAGTATCCTGAGGATTCAGGTGAGGAGGATATCTGATCGTTGGATGAGAGAAGTAGCTAGATGGGGCAGGAGGGAGAATAGCTTGTGCTGGAAATGGCAATGGTGAAGGTGGAGGTGGAGTTCTAGTTGAGATGACTGGAGAAGATAAAATAAAATTAAAATTACTTCATATCTTGTTTCTTCTAAAATTTTTCATCTCTGTGTTACAGCAAGAAAAATTAAAAGTCAGTTACAAATCAATGTATTGCACTCCTGTTTTATGGCATTTGTACAGAAAAACTTACAGGTCCTGCCCTCACATTATCCCAGGAAATGGAAAGTGCAATTGTTTCAAAATCATAAATAGTGCATCTTGTTTTGGTTTTGTGGGTTATTTCATCATAGTTTTTACATTTTTTTTTTTTTTAAACTAGAGTCATTCTCTAGTAAAAAAGATATTCCAATTACACAGTTTTCCTATCTGGAGCCCAAAAACACAAATCAAATACTAAATAAAGCCCCTAATTTTATTTACTCCAACATTAAGGAACAATCACCAAGCCCCAGGAAACAGGGATTCCTCACTATGTTGTACTCTACCTGCCTCATCTGGGGACAGGGCAATATCTATTCATCACTATTTCCACAAATATTTGCTGACCTTTATGAAAATGTTATTGAATGTTCAACTTCAGGGCCTGAGAAACCAATTCATCCATTAAAATGATCTCTGACTAATAAAAAATTATCTATATTACCAATTTTTATTCTTCTCATTCTCCTTATTTCCAGCCCCTACAAACATACAGTTTTCTATCTAAAGACTGTGTGCAATGTCCAAACTGACAGTGTTTTCACAGTGCAAGGAAGGTACAGCTTGCCCTTCTAGTGCTCAGTTGTCAGTCTGGAAGTGTAGAGGTTTCTTCTATCATACTGCACAAGAACACACTTTCCACACTTAATATATATCTAGAGAGCACATTCTTGGTGTATTAAAAAAAGAGGTACTTAGTTCAATGGAAATGGAGAAGAGACAAGGAGTTTCCATTTTCATTAGTGGAAAAATACAAAATCAGATCTGTAAAGCAAGTTATTTTATAAACTGCTCAAAGGTTCTTTACTGCATCAGTACAAGCACACCAACACTGCCCTTCTGGGACACTTTTCACATTTCTGGGTTTCTTCAGATTAATTTTTAAAAGACTTGCTATTTTTTTAAGGCGCTGCTCATTGGCATAGTAGAACAGGCTACAAAGATAAAAATGGGGTTTCCCAAAAAGTAAATAGTTCATCCATAAACTAGATTATGATTGTCACTCAAGTACGTATATTTTAAAACTATACTCTAAATTAAAGATATGCTCATAAGTATAGGGGGGTTTGTGGGGATTTTTGTTTTGTTTTGATTTTTGGTGGTGTTTTATGGTTTTTTGTTAGCAGGTTCATTTTAATCACACCCCTACCAAGCCCAGTTTAAACAAAATACTAGTTACTGCTCTGGCATGTCAGAGCTGGGTTAAAGAAACATAAATGAAAAGAAATGTATCCCTTTCATCTCACCCACCATCTCTATATGCTTGAGAGTCTGCTGGTAGTGGAAACCTCAAAGCAACCAGAACTAGTCCAGGGCCATTTTGTAACTCAAAATAAGTGGATGTTAAGGGGAAAATACTCCTTACACATGATTTTAAAGGGAGTCACTCGAAATCATGTAGGAAAAATAAAACAGAAGTTTCTCAAAGCAAAACTGCATGTAAAAGAAAATAACAAAGTTTTCAAATCTGTTTTACCCCTCTAGTCACTCAGCTCCACTAAAGAAATTAAAACTTTTATAAGCGCTTTTTAAGGAGACATGATGAGATGCTATGGGGACACTTCCGAGGACTGTGTTCTCATCTGAAAACCAGGGTCAGTCTCACCCACAAAATTAAACAGACCATAATCCTGGAATTTCCCTGTCATTACTGATAAACCCTCAAGACAACATGAATTGTCGCATTTCACATATATCATCTTTACTTCAAGTGAATTTTTACTATGTATTTACTAACGATTTCAGAAAACAGGTGTTGGAAAATACTTAATCAGGACTCTTTATACTTGGCATTTAAAAGAAGCACTGGTACTTATTTCATTTTGTCACATAGTGAACATGGTTGTGACTTCTCTTGTATATTAAATCCTGCCTGTTTTTGGTATTTAAATACAATATAGTCATAGGAACAATAATAAAAAAGGGATTTAGGTGAGAAGATGAAATACAGGGAGGATTTTTCCTCTCTGAGTTTCTTCATTCATTGTATAGTTTATTTCATTCATTAGTTAATCCTGAATCTTTTTTAGTGACTTCCAGAAGTCGGATTACCTGAACAGTTAAATGAACACTCCTGCAAGGATATTTTTACATTTTTATTTTCACCACTATTATAAATTGGATTAGGTCTCCAAGAATGTCTGCAAAAAGGCATCACAATCTGATTATAGGAAAGGAGAACAGAACAAATGAACAGGGAGGTTTTTATTTCCTCCTCCATAACCCTCACCACTGTGTGCAACTCCTGGAATTCCTGGGTGATGATGCTGGGGAAAAGTGCTCAGTCTTGATGAAGAATCCTGGGGAGAAGTAGGACTAAACAAAGGCTTTTCAGGTTTCTTCATTGTAGGAGAAGACATATCTACAATAGAAAAACAATGTAACAGTGACATTAGCTTAGAAGCCTGTCTCAGGACACATCATTTTACAGACTGAAGATATTTCTTTTTCTTATTCTTGCACAGATATTGTCTGATGGTCCAACTCCCATATGGTGAATAAATTAATTTTAAATTACTGCTTTCAAATCTGATAACTAAAAATAATGTCCTAACAGGTCCTTGTCCTGCAAAACAGGAACTATATGCCTTTCATATCAGACAAGTAAAACAGCTAAGAAAGGTATGTCTTTAGAACTTCCCTAGACACTTCTCAGCTCCCCAGAACATCACCAAATCATCTGTTCCTTCTACAGCCACTTAATTTTTATTGCATTTTTTAATGGAACACCTAAACTCAGGTGTGTAGCATAATAGCCATACACATGCTGGTTTATGGTATTTATTACCATATGAAGTAATACCATATTATGGTATTACTCCAAAACTTATCCCTTTTTCTTCCCAAAACCATAGTGAAGCAATGTAACCTCCCTAAGAACAAGGGATACTTTAACTTGTCTCATATTTTCCATGACTTCAGAATGGTCTTGTCATTTTTCCTTTGAGTTTCCCTATCAATAAAAAACATCTCTTCAGATAATGCACTAATAGGGACAAATGTATGATTTCTACCAAGTTTACTGATAGTCCACAGAGCAAAATTACTGGATTCTTTCTGAAAGTTTAAATTAATTGGTTAATATTTGTCGGTCTTTGCACCAAATTATTTCAAATTTAATTACAATATTTTTATAGAACAGACATCAATGTTGAAGTTAGTTCCACTTCAAATCAATGGACTAATTCATGTTCAAAGCAGAGGTAATTTCTTTATCACTTTACTGGACAGGGGCCACATTGCAACTGACTTTCTTATATGGACCATGTCAATTTCAAAAGGATTTTCAACCCTTTTAATACTGGCACACTTTATTCTGCTAAGACAGGCCTAAAAAAATGCAAACATCTTACTAGGGCCAAACTGGTCCAGTTTGGCTTTCTGAACTAAACTTAGAGCAGGACACATGAAACTGAGAGTCCACTTTTCTGTCAAGTCCTGTACAGGCACCGATACCAAACCGTACCATACTGCCTGTGACCCTCCACTGCAATTCCCAACTTAAACTTGACTGCTATATCTGATGAGTGCCTGAATACCCTGAAAAGTTCATATCTTTAACAATGCTGCTGAAAAATTATTTATTTGTTTTAAAGTTTCGGGAAGGATTCCAATCCTTATTACTTTGAGGTAGAAAATAAAACAGACTTTTGGGAGAAAAAACCTGAAATACAGACGAAAAGCAGAAAGATGCCAAAAGCACACAGATAAAGTCATTGTAAGGTCAAAATTAATCAGACACAGTGGCTTGTCCTTCTGAGAATATTCTTCAAATGTGGAATTCTCAGCACTGTTCCAAATTACTATTGTTTGTATTCTCATACCACTTTGAAGATACAGCACACGGGCACCCAAACAAGTAGCATGTTATACATTTTAAAGCATCAATCAAAGTTAAAAGGGCTTATGCAAAAAAAAAAAAATAGTTAGAACATCTCATCTTCCAACAAGGTAAATTTGCCTACACAGGAAGGCAGAAGAGCTGCTGTGAGACGTAACATATGTAGCCTGTTCATCAGCAGCTTGCACAAATGGTGCTCCAGATGTATAGCTGCTCAAGACAGCCCAAGGCAACAATTTTGATCAATTCTAATGTGATAAAATGCTGCGGGGAAAGTGCAGAAACATGTTTACATCAGCCTTTAATTAAACTGTTGTTCACTTTCAAAGAAACTTAGGAAACACTAATGAGACATGAGTTTTGGCAATTTCCTCATCAAAGCAAAGACCCTCTTCCTCAGTCTAGAGCAGCTTGCCATTCCAGGCAGTTCCTGGATGAATGTCATCTCTGTGCAGCACTTGGCAAGCCACCTGTAAGGAGAACTCAGTTGGAATCAAACAGTGACCCAGGGCAAGTTTAAACATCCACGAGGCATCCTTTCATGCTACAGTTTTAAATGAACTGCTTTCTCCCAGAGGCAATATTTGGGATGATTTCTGGTGGCAGAATACACTATGTACATCACATCCAGCTTGGCCTTGGTCTTCACCTCATCTTAGAGGTACACTTGCATGAAGCACATGAAGACTTAGGTAAAATTCTGAATTCACTTTGGATGTCTGTATAATGACAAGAAATCCCACTGTGCTCAGGAGAATTTATTTTCCTTTACACCTGGACATGTGAAGAAGGAGTAGAGCCACTTTGCCACAGGCAGAGCCACCATCACAAATTTTCTGATGAGCTCAATATGATTTTCTTTAACATTGTAAGCATTATGTATTTCTCAACTGTGCATTTTAATAAGGCACTTAATGTTGAATACTGACAGCTGAGTGACTTTAAACCACAACCGCTTCTCCCTTATTGAAAAAAGACTGTTATACTTGCCCTAAAGACTGGAACTGGATAGAAATTAAGAATCATGAAAATCAAAACATTTTAATTCATTCATCATCTCCACAAAAAGAAAAAAAAGGAGTGGGGACACATTTTTATGTGGATATGTGAATAAAGAGGAAAGAAAGAGAGATGTGTCTAAACAGCTGAGTGTCTGAGATAATCGATGTTTGTAACAGAAAAAGACTGGCTTAGAGTTCCTGCTCTGTATCAGAGAGACCAGTCTTTTCAACTAGCTCATCCCTTTTACAAATCTGTGCCCTAATCCTTGCTGGCAACACCTTGTTGGTGTCTCATTCCACTTCACAGTAAGCATTATCTTGGACCAGACATAAGGCACCCTAAAAATTTATATACTTCCATGAAAAATTCTGGTAATTGAGGTTCTCCAGAATGAAAAATCAACAAAATAAAACAAAACTATTCGTGGTCAATTCTGTGCTATGGATTTCTAAGACATGTTTAGCAATTCTCAAGGTGAAGGTCTTTGTACTCACTTTTTAGAGAAAAAACAGGGTCATACTGCCTAGCAGGTGAAAATGTCCTGAACTTTAGGATCAGTGTCAAGGTTTGGAAAGAGCTGCTCACTTTATGTTTTAAAGACTGATCTGTTTTACTTCATATTTTAAAGACTGATCTCAATTTTACTTTTTTACTTCCACATTAAGTGTGGAAAACATGTTTCATATGAAAATTTTATACTAGATTAGAACATTTCAGCGTATGAAGATTTTATAACCTCCCATTTTCAAATCAGCCTACTTAGCACCAATGTTATTTTCACAAGCACAGCTCCAATATCACACAGTCAAGTCTACCAGATCGCGACACCTATTTTCCATCAGGAACCATGGCCAAGGCTAATCAAATGCTCTGTTGTGCTATTGTGCCATTTCACAACAGATAAACCATTTCAATGTATCATCTTTTGAGATTTGCATTGAAAAACCTAGGAAAGAGAAACTGGACTAAATTGGATTTCTACAATGTCATTTTCTGTACTGTAAGCTGTCAAGAAAAACACTAAAATGATACTGTAATTCTAAAAACTACAGCAAAATGAGTAAATTTCTTGCCATAACATCTGAATTATTTCTTTTTTCATTAGTCTTATATTAAAAATAAATATATATGTATTAAATATATATATAAATATATATAAATTATAAATAAATACACTATTTTATTTTGCTTTGCTATATAAGTATTACTATACATAAGAGAAGAAAGTGATACAAGAACTTCCAGACAACTGAGGTTGTCTGGAAAAAGTTAAAACCCTTTAGATGGAGCAGACAGGTCATTCTTCTCATCCTTACCCATATGAACCTGCAGAATACTGTACTCCATTGCCAACAGTAACATTCTGTGGGCTGTGTTTACCTTGAAGATTTTCTTTACCTCAGCAGAAAGGGGTTTGAACAAGAGACAGAAGTGTTTTACCTACCTGCCCTTACACCTTCCAGCATACTGGAGATATGGGGAGCCAGGGTGGAAAACCAAGTCCCTATATAATGAATGTAGGACACTCTTTGCTGGTGTTTGTGATTAGCTGTATAAAGTTGGACAACTAAAATTATCCACTGCATTACTGATTATTCTACTTTTTATGGACAGAAAGCAAAAGTAGTCGGTACAGTTTCTGTTAAAATTATGTGCACTAGCTTTTGCAAAGTATAATCTAGTGCATCGGCATTTAAAACAAGGCAATTGGAAAACCTGCGTATACATTTCCAAAAATTAATTTTCAACATATTTTTCAAATTTTAACAAAAGGGCATTTATAAAAGGGGGGATGACAAAAGCTATTATGGTCAGATTAAACCATTAATATTAAATATGTGGGCACCACAACTATCCACATACTAAATTAATTTAAAAAATGTCCAGCTATAGGACAGGACATACAGACCTAATCCTGTAAATGTTGTTTGACAGTATCACATGATGTGTTATATGACAATTAACTGCCATGCTGAAGACATTACTTCTATGTAAATTTACAGCTACTCCACCAAGATTAGGCTGAAACTATGGCACACTGTCCTGCAAAAGCTGTGGGCAAGAATTCTTCATTCTTATCCTTTAAACAAACCTCACCACTTCTTACCGGGAAGTAACAGTAAAACTCATTGGAGAGGTTTATAATCAGCATGACTATGTTACCATATCTGTCTCCTGTGCAGAGTAAACACACAATTTTTCCCATGCATTGATATTCTACACAAAGCTGGCCAGCCTTCCTCACCTTCCCTCAGCCCCATCTCCGAACAGAAACACTGTCCTGTAGTGAGACCCCCAGGCTGCAGGTGCCATCATGGAGACCACTGGGATCTGGTGTGATGCTGGATGCACATTCCAACATGGAATGATGTTGGAAGGAGGTAAGCATGTCTCCACCACCTCCACAGTAACAGACAGGGACCAGCTGCATGTCTGCAGCCTCTCCTGTCTCATGTCTTCCTACTACTGCAGACTGTTACTCAACCACTTTTGTGCCAACACAGCCTGTCAGAGGTCATATGGGAAGTACTTGGGACTAACACAGAGCACAGTGGGGTGGCTACCTATTAAAAATGGAGCAGGAACTGCAAGTAATGAGGCTGACTTTGGTTACAGAGATAAAAGGAATCAGACAAAAATACTGTGTTGCTATAACAAATATATATACCATGTTTTAAAAAGCCACTGCCATAAAAAACCCATAAGCAGCTCCATTGTATTTCAGGTATTTGAGTACTTTTTAGTTTATCTTTACACTTCAGAAACAGACTGGGCCATTTCATCATCTATGAATCATTGTTAAGAGGTGTGATTCCTGTATATAGCTGTGGCAGAAGAACATTGAGGAAGAATGGAAAAAATGTTCCTAAAAAACCAAACAAAGTTATAAAGACATTAGAGTATATTTATTAAGTCATCCTACAGAAAGTCATCCAGACTTCAAGGAAAAATGTACAACTGTAACACTTAATTAATGCTGAGAATCCAAGGACCTTGGCCAGAAAACAAAATCAATACTGTAATCGTAACTGCGAAAGTAACAAAAGTATTTCCAGTTTCTAATGCAGTAAGATTAAAGGGTTAATTTGAAATAAAATAATGTGAGGGAGTTTCTTGATTTAGAAGCATTCAGATTATGAAATCTCCTTTTTATTACTATTATAGTAAATACTGGTAACAAGGATATTTTAAGAGTTGTGCCACATTAATTGTTGATCCATCTTGGAATGGTTTTGAATGGAGACAAAATCATTAAGTTGCACTGAAATATACTACTTTGATCAAGTTTGACACAGATTGCTTGAAAGCAGTAAAAAAGTACCTTTTCAAATTTATCTGTGTACAAACACAGAAACAAAGAATCTATGAATGGAGGTGCCAAAAAAATTACAATAGCTCCTCTTTCCATAGATGAAGATATTCTGCAGCACATGCATTACTTACACATACCGTATACATTCTAAAAAGAGGTGATCAGGTACAAAATACTAAATCTCTTATTCAGCAAAATCAGAATAAGAAAATTTCACTTAATAGCTCCTGGGAAAAATCTTTCATTAAGACATTCACTAATTTCCATCAAAGTATATCTACCATCCAGATAATATGGTGGTGTCATCACAGGATAAGGGACATGAATACGAGAAAAACATTTTTTGCACTAACATCTTTCATTGATCAATATGAAGAACCTGAGTGCATTCAACTCACTAATAATACATAGAAACATTAAGTATTAGGTGTTTCCACAATATATTTGTCAAAACAAAAGACAGGGCATCTGTAATGAGATTTTTACAGTGACTTTATTGAGCAAATAACAGTCATTTCCAGGAACGCAAAAACTCCAAGCCTTTTTCGTATGCTTCCTATTGCATCTCCAACTATATTTGTCTTTCTGTTTATATTTCTAAACATTTTGTTACTCTTCATTCAGTCAGAAACTTAAGTGTTTTCGGGATGAAGGAAAAGCCAGGTCCCTGCTCTGCACAGAATAAAAACCTCCTCATCTGCTATTCTGAGTATTTGAAGATACTTATGATCAAGCTGCAAATTTGCCTACTTCTATTTTAAATACAGAAAAACAGATATAATCTTTGTTGCTTTATTTTTTTGAAGATACTATAAACTTATCACTCTCAATAATGCAGGATATCGATTTTCTTGATGTACAGGAAACTTACTAATTCTAATGTAATATTTTTGCCATCCTGTTCTTGGTATTTTTTTCTTTCTCTGTACTTTCATTAAATAAGCATTTGGGAGATACTTCACCTGTTTTTCCATTCTTAGTGACTTTCAAGATTTAAGTGTTTTTCATCTTTATAAAAATAATGTTTGACTTACTTCAGGTACCAGCAGCTTTTCTTCCAAAATTGCTGCTACAGAAAACAAAAAGTAAACCAAATCCTTATTGAGCTTGGATTTGTTTAAACTATCCTGACATTTAACATTATTTTTAACAAGCAGACAAAGTTAATTCATTGAACTCTGCCAACATATTTATCTGTAATAAGGAAGAACAAAGAGAACTCAAACTGGTTCTTCAGGTAACTCTTCCTTGTTAAGACTATTGTTTACTACCATGATGTCATTTTCAGCATCACAGCAGTCAACCAGCTTACAGAAGCCATGGCTATAAATTTACTCTGGAAATACACTTTGAGATGTTAGTCTTGGTGAAAAGTATCCCTCATTTTACAAATGTGAAGCTATAAAAATTTACCAAGTGGTAGCATTTGACTACAGTGCTGGAAATAATCCCGTCATAAAGTCAAAATCACATAAAACTATATGTATTATATAGAGAGACAAAGATATGAAATGTACATGTATGTGTGTGTATACACTGTTTAAAGAGTATTTTGAAATAATAAAATACACAAAGGTACAAGCAACAAGCTACTAACACACAAATTGCTTTCAAACATACTTAGACATAGAAGGATTTTGAGAATTCAGACTAAGCCAAAAACAGAGAATGGCATTTAACAGGTATTCATCAAGGTAACCCTTTGCAAGCTGAATTGATCTGTTAGATGGAGAGCGTGTTTCTAAAGTATTAACCCTCAGAAGGAGCACCAGGAGCTGGAAAAAATCCTGAAGACTGTCCAAGACAGGACACCAAAAAGCCAAGATGTTCTGTTAGCATTCTCAACTCCTGGACCACATTAACTACTTCCTCTTTTAGTCCCCTCACTTCAGAAATGAGAACATTCATCCTCGCCAGTTCATGAGAAGAAGACCCAAGAAAGAAACAGCCATCAGGAAGGACCCCAATGGGGGAGAAGTTTCCAGTGGAAAAGGAGAAAGGAAAAGGGGACAAATGTTCAGTAGAGGAGTATCCAGCAAAGGGTGTCGGAACCTGAGAAGTGGAGGGTCCAACAGACGCTGGCCAAGTAACAGGTGAAGGCAGTCCAGCTGTTTCAGTTTTAATGGAATGATCACATCTTGGTTCTTGACTGTTGGTAGAGGTGGGTGAGGTGTAAGAGAATGAACATGATGGAGAAACTGTAAAATTAAAATTCACTTCATTGTATATTGATATTCAGTATTTCCAGGCACCTGACTGCTAAGGAAATCCCCATGAATCTCTCCACTTTTGTCATGAACAATATGCATTGACTGTTTTTTTTAAGTCTGAAGTACACAGTGTTGCAACACTATAAAAGTAAAACAGATCTTAAGGACAAATATGGAAATTGTCTGCAATTATGTTAATTAATTTGCTAAGGCAGCATTCAGAAAGGAGGCCATAGATGTGCACACTGTCCTCTTTTCTGACATACCTTTCCTTACAAGTTAAGAAAAAAGCATCTGATTTACTTACCAGTAAGTAAATCAAGATGTTTATCAACAGTTAATAGCCTATTAGATCCTAAATGCTATTTAGCCACTGCACTAGTCACTAGAGACATTTTAAATTTTTAGTAACTTCTTCTTCCAAATTGTGAGGGGAAATTTGGGTTTTTTACTGCATAAAATTTCTACATTTCTAAAACACTCATCCATTTTACTCAGGCAGAATCTTACATCTATTTCACAAAATCTTACTAGTTCAAGAACTCAAAACTTTGTTCAATATGGAAACATAGTAAAGAATTCAGTAACAGCAACCTGGAGAAAGGAAGACTGGAAGCGATCTAGAGCAAATTACTTATTAGATATAGATACATTTCCAACTGATGGAGGTGTAAGACACGATCCAGATATTATTGAAGTTATTAGACATCCAGTTGAAACAAGGCACAAGGAAGAAAAAATAACTTGCACAATGTCTGACAGAAGACAAAGCAACTGAAATCCTAATTGTCATTGTTAGGGCTCTATTTCTAAGTAATGCACTGTTCTCAGAGATGACTTTTCCCTTTCTGGTACTGTAGGATTTTTAGGGGACAGTTAGTTACTTGAAAGGATAATGACAAAAGTCTTGGGAGAAATCTCTGCAGTTATAAACCCGCCTATTTGCTATACCAGAAAACCTCAAACCTGTTTCAAAAATCACACAAATAGAAGCATATTTTAAGCATTTCAACATGGCAAAAATAATGGCACAAACTACAGAACCTTCCCGCATTGACTGAATGTCTCCAAAATAAAAAACAACACTGTCATTCCACAGTATTATTTTAATCTGTTTTTGAAACAGTTGCACATACTCTTGTGGTTACATTTATTTTTTAAATAGTCAAACTTTTTTGCAAACCAGTGAAGTAAATTTCCAGGACAGCATCATGGCTTCATAAGATTTTCTCTTTTTATATACAGATTAATAATATGACTTCAATAAATATAAAATTATTTTAATGTTAATTTTGGTTAATTAGAGGGGGCTTATTTTTTATATAAAATAACAGTTATGTTACCAATAATATTTTATTAGTAACATAACTCTTTGTGGATTTGTTTCTTACCAAGTGTATGCCACCTATAAAGTTACTATTTTTAAGAAATATTTGCTTATTTCTGCCCAGAGTTACATCTTCAAAGAGATAGCTCCCCCAAAACAGACTATAAAGCACAACATCTGGAAATCTTATCAAAAGATTTTTGGAAGCACTATGACAGGAAGACAGTTAACAGCAAAAGGACAGTCTGGAGTCTTACAACTGAAAGCAGAGCAATATGAGCAATATTTTACTGCAACTGGGCTAGATTTCTGGCTTTTAGTTTCACAAATGCTACATCAGGGTTACACCACAAGTACTCCTGTAACCACGTCCCTGACCCTCATGATGCACACCTGCACAGAGAAGCTATAAAACCTATCAGCAATACAAAATATCACTCCTCTCCTAAAGTCTTCTTACCTACTAAACTACATTTTTTTGGTTTTCAAAGCAATGGAAGGTTGATCTAATCTGTTTCACCCTACTGCAAACTTTTCTTATGTTGCTGTTTTTAAAGTCGGCATATTTCTATGTAGTCCATTAACTTCTGTCTCATTCTATCTGTCTAAACTGTTGGAATACACCTTGGACACCTAGGATTGAGAACTCCTAAATATTTTATTCAAATGTGTTTCAGATGTCACTGTTTTATTGCAACTATCCAGTTCCAATCTACCACACTCATGATATTTTTCTTACTTTAGAAATTGTTAAATAAAGATGTGAAAAGCCTTAATGAAAAAAGTGTCTTTCAAAACTATGTAATTTCAATTTCTAAGAAAATATTTTACATTTAGATATGGTGATGAAGAAAAGAAATCCATTTCAGCTCAGAATTTAGAGACCTTTCTCTGTCAAGTTCAAACCTGAGACATTGAAACTGAAATGAACAACGGTATATTTCTGTATCAACACTATTTCTGATGTTGTCTCTCTTAGAAAAGTTAAAATTGCACTAAAGTTGTAGAGAAACTATTTACCCATAAACATGATACACAGGGACATATTTATTTGTGGGTACTGTAAAATTATTTGCATTTTTGATGCTGATGACCTGTGGATACTGGTTGAAGAAGCAGCACCTGTTGTGACTACATGAGCATTCCTTGTTGACACTGGATAAATTCAAATGTGACCTTCAAAAGGTTTATTTCTTTTTCATTTATCCGTAACTTCATATAGGACACAGATTTACATAGATGAGAGGGAAGTATCACCAGTGAGATCTCTGACATAGAAACCACCTCCAAAATTTATTTATATTATCTTTGTGTTTGCAGGCATAGGGAAGCAGAAAATAGGTTTTCATAAATAAGATATCATGATAAAGCATCTGTGTCTGAAAGGAGTTTTACATAGATACATGTAAGTAATAGAACCATCATAGAACATCCAGAAAGGACCCAAAAAGGATCACCAAAGTCCTACTCCTAGTCCTGCACAGGGCAGGTCCAAGATTCATGTGTATGTGAGCACTATCCAAACACTTCTTGAACTCTGTCAGACTGGATCGGTGTCCACTTCCCTGAGGAACCTGCTCCAATCACCCTATGGGTGAAGAACCTTTTTCTATTATCTAACCTAAGTCTGTCCCGATCGAGTTTCATGCCACTCCTTTGGGTCATACCAGTGGTCACCACAGAGATTAAATCAGTGTCATGAAGATGATATCAAGCATCTAACAAACTAGCAGCAGAACAAATATGCCAGGGGCTGCCCCGCACCCCTTCCCACTGAGCCCAGGCACCAAGGGTAGGCATCACAGTTACTACTTACAGTGTTTCTGCAGCAGCACAATAACCTCAGAAAGCAATCAGAGGCAAACATAACTTTTTAGGGCCAAAAGGCTTGTGTTTGCCCCAGTACATCTGTTTTCACACTAGACAGTGCTGTATCTGTGTGCCTCTGTAGAAATGGAAGAACATCTTAAGGATGGAAAAAACAAAGCCCTTAATAGTGACTTAAAGGCAACAGGTCTGACAAGGATCTGGTAAAATTTTACTAAGCCCATTAGTGTTGGAGGACAGGATATTCAGGGAGGGATGTAAACTCCAGGAAGCAAAAGTAAAACACAGATTTATGTTACTCATTCTTTCTTCCTCATACTGGAGTTCCCTGTTTTATGGAACATATTAAAAGCTGTTTCACTCCAGAAGTCTAGCTACCTAATAACACAGAAATTAAATAAAGGTTCATTGTAAATACACTCAAACAATTTAAATCATAACATTGTTCAACTACTTCATTTCACAAATGAGGATATGTCACAGAGGAAGAATGAGCTGTTTTTCTTACAACTATAAAAAAAATTATCTAGTTTCACAGCAAAAGAAGCAGCATTCACAGAGAAAAGTATTTTGCATAAGGAGGAAGATTTTGGATGGCAGATCTATTTACTGTTCTTAGGTTATGCAAAACCATAGGCAAGCTTCTTTCGAAAAAATTCAAAAGTGAATGCTTCAAAGAGTGAAAAATAAGTATCAGAGCCTCCATGAGAAATGGAGTACAAAAGAAAATATGAAGAAAAAAAGTAGTTAACACTGAGTGAGAAGAACAGCCTAATGGTAAGAACACAGATAAGAAGGTAGGTGAGAGCAGATTAAAAGACCAACTATAATGGAAATGTGTAAGTAAAAGACACCTAATAGAAATATCAGTCATATACTTCCTTGCACATGGGGATGGAAGAGAAAACTTAGTAGGGGTGAAACAAAATAAAAAAAGAGTTGTGTTTTTTGTGGGATTTTCTGTTTGTTTTTTTTAAGAAGCTTTAAAACAATATAAAAATGAGGTTAAGACCAAAGGGTCATTCAGTTTCTAAAGAACTGAGAGCAATGATCTGCAGTGGATGTGAAAACTGAGGGCAAATATTGAAAGATCCACAAAGGAAGCAACTGCACGTCTTTATTTCTCTTTTATATACTATGTTTTACATGTCCCATTCTCTCAGACAGCTGCAGTACCTCAGCCACAGGATCCATTAACCACCACTGTTCAAATATATGAGTTTAAACACATTCTCATATAACAAAGGGGAGGGAAAAGAATGCACTGGCACCTAAGTTTATAAAGCTCAAGATAACATGAGGGAGAGTTATGACATTTCACTTTTTCGATAGCCACAACTTTCTTCTCCACATAAGCATGTTTGTTGCTTTGGATAACCCAGAACATACCACTACTTACCAATCCCCTCAGCCTACAGACAGACCCCCACAGAGCTACCTGTGGGCTCTTCAGAAAGACCCTATTGGATCAATTCTGAGTCACACAGTAAAGACTAAATGTCCATGTCATGGTCGTACAGAAATGGTGTAATTTTATGTTGATTAAACAATAGTAAGGAGATGCTTTGATTTTTAAAAGCACTGGACTCAAAATTCTACTGGGATGATCACAGCATAGACAATATTGGTACCTCATTTGTCAAATGTCTTTTCAAATAATAAAGCTGTCACCAGATAGAAAAGATGTTATTGTTATTGTTATTATTGATAACAAGAATAATAATGTTATTTATTGTTGTTGTTTTATATCATATTATGTTGTCTGATGGTTTTAAATACATCTACAAAACCGGCAAATAAATATGCCACACAGAAAAAAAGATTGTCTTAAAAACCCATCATTTTATTGCAGCAATGAAAGGCAGTTATTTATCATATATTTGAGCATAATTCAAGGCAAAATAATCCCATGTTACTCACCTTGATCTCTTTCATGCCATGTCCTACTTCCTGCAGCTGGTGAATTTGGAGAAGGATAGAAGTCTCCTGTTGGGCTTGGCTCCATATTTTCATCTATGGAGATAGTTTTGGGTCTTTTGCTGTTGAAGAATTGTGAGATTTGTCAGTGAATATAATATTCATCTATTAGTGGTATGTAAATTGTCTGGATTTCTACAAATATTTTAAGTGAGAGCAATTCAGGCTAAAAAAAGCCCAAAATCCCCAAAATACCCGTATATTACAACATGCATTAACTTGCACAGGCAATGTTAACAATACAAGCAAGTATGCGCTTGTGTTATTCACAACTTAATATTTCAGAGATGACATGAATGGGTAATATAAAAGTACACAGCATTTCACTGACCAAGAAACCAGTTCCTGTAGCCTACCAAAGAGAGATTGTGTCATGAAGGTACTAAACTCTATGCAGACACCCTGAAGTGCAGCAAGTCACTGGAAAGTGTTACCAGTAAGGCCAAGGTAGACCAGGAACTTTTGTGAATGTGTTAATGAGGAAAAAAACGTACTTTACTATATTTCATCGGGTCAAACTTCCAAGCATTTCAGAGTCTAAAACAAGCACTTTTCATTTTTGACTAGTTTAATTAAAAACAACAAAAGGCTCATATTTTAAATTATATCATAAAAAATGAGGTAGAACTTCAATACAGTGGAGGAAAGTGAATTTTCTCCACAGAAATATATACTGAAGCTGTTATAATGACTGTCAAAGAAAACTGGAATAAAGGTTTTAATGGTGTGGTAGTATAATAATAATAATAACAATAATGATGATAATAATAATAATTATAATTATAACAATAATAACAACAATGCGACTACTATAACTGCTACTGCTGCACTGTGATAATTAATCCACTTATTCCAATTAATCCATCAATTTCTAAAATGTATTTGATATATATATCAGATGAAAATATGATGGAATGAAATATGGGAACATAAGCAAAATACCTCAAAATAACCAAATGCTGATGCAAGAATACCTCAGCCCCCTGATAGTCCTGTTAAATCCTGTCCCACTGTGCAGACCCCAGTGGGTTCCTGACTCATTGGGGTGCAGAAACATGGGACAATGACTCCTACAGTGCTTGTGATCTCATGGTATAGCAGACAGTAAGGCTTTTTTCAGAAAATCGAGGGACCCTACGGGTCTGGCAGACAGCATATTATCTGGAAGTCAGGAGGAGAGCACAGCAGGTTCTCTACATCCATGGGCCCACCAGCAGCTCCCAAGAGAGGAAATAGGACTTTTTCTCAGAGATGGGAGAAGGAAGCATGTAGAACAAGGAGGAACTCAGTCCCTCAGATTAAATTGCCTGTTGCAGGACAAAGGGAGACCCTTGAGAAAAAATAATGCGCAATTATCTTACATTCCCATCCTTCTTTCCACTTTGTTGGGAAATGCTCCCTGAAAGAGCGAGGCAGGAAACACAGTTGCATGAGCTGGACTGTTATGAATGAAAACACTTTATCTTCATATATCTGTCCTAACACTTTTTCTAGAGGAAACAGTATCTGTCCATACACATCTTGCAAGACAGAGGTCCAAGAAGGAGCTCTAAAAGACAGCCTTTCTGCCTGCAACCACTCTGTCAGCATGCTCCTAGAGTACTAGACCTTCCTGAAGCTCAGCAACAGTTTTGGGATATGTAGCTGTCCTCCTGGAAGATGATTTTTGGATACTTCAAATACCATCATCTTCAATATCATGCAACATGACAGGCAATAATGACACCATTTCAAAATTACAAAAATTTATAACATACAAATCTGTACAGAGATTATAGTAACATACACAAGTAGCTAGCCTCACAAAATCAGAGGAAACTAACAAAGTAGTTGGTTGTTTGCAAGAATTGTAAATTGCTTGTCCTACTTTATATTCATATTAGCATTTATTTCAAGTTTTTACCTGCTTGGTGGAGAGGACAAGGACCTCTGTAGATTTACACCCGAATTCATGTCATGGTAATATGGCTGGCTCGGAAGCTCTCCAATCGGGAAGTTCACTCCACTTCCCTGGGTTATGGGTGCTGAAAAACACATCATCATAAGAAGTCAGAGATGATCTATCTTTTTAGCTACCTTTTCTTTTTTAACACTTGGAAAAATATCAAGATGTTATTACATGTATCTCATTTTCTGCCACTTGTGAAAACCAAGTACAGACAAGTTTTATCAATGATTATCTATCTAAAAAGTAAATTATCTTCCCCAGTACTTACTTAACAGTTATGCAGATAGAATATATTTGTTTTATAAGAGATAACATGGAAGCACCAATATGAAAAAGATAACACAAAGCTCAAGCACTATAATGAATGAGGCCGGGTTTATGAGGACAGCTAGTATTATTTTTTAAAGAACTGAAAGAAATGGAAATAAGAAACTCAGAGACGCACTAATTCCTTTTCCTTAACGTTAACTATTTTGTATCAATAATAGCCTTCTGTGTAGACAGCCCGGTTTTCTGCCTCCTTTTTCTTTTACACAGTCCCCAGGTTCTGCTTTGCCTATGTACACCTACATATGTCAGTGTCATATATATAGTCAGTGTTACCTTCACCTCCTTATAGGGTCTGTGTAGCATACAGACTCCGTCAATTCAAGAATAAATTATGTGTTACATATTGTGGTGTATTTACCTTTGTTCATTGTCTGTGTATTGTGCATTTTAACTACCTTTGGCACTTAAAAGAATAACTGCACATTGTGTAATGTATTTGAAGGTTTGTGTTTTTCCTGACAGTTTAAGTACAACTCTGTTGCGGCTTGAGGTTAAACAAATGCATGGTAAGAAATCCCACAGAAACCACATGCTTTAATGCTTATTATTAGAAGTTTATTATGTATAACAGCTGCATAATGCACAGTTTCATAGCATAATTATAATATTGTTTCTTTTTTAACCTGAATGGCCTAAAATGTACTTAACCACCTGACAAAAAAAAGAAAACTGTAATTCACACATCCCCAGCCTTCTTAAACAGCAAAACCATATCTTCAGCAAGCACAAAAAAGGATATGCCTTAGCTTTGAAGTATTGCAATGCTCACTGCTTTGCTGATGGATTTAATATAACTTTAGCTGTTGAATATAAATGTATGACCTCAAAAAATGAAATAACCGATGCATCTGAAGCCTCAGTAAGGTAATTAAATTCCTCAAGCACCCTGACCCTGCATGAGTTAAAACCTGTGCAAAATATGGACAGACATTTTGGAAACTTTGGAAGCCTCTTTGTTCTCACCTCGTCAGAAAAGTGATTTTTCTGGACCATTCAGTTTTTACTATTTTGGTACCATCACTGTGGACACTTCTAACTATAACTTTCAACTATTCTTCTTTTCCTCATAATGAAGTTTTAAGAGAAATGTTTTAATCATCTTGATAGTAATGGGAGAAAAGAAAGGGTCAGGAAGCAATGCACAATTAATGCAGGAGGTTTTATGCTATAATATTCTAACAATAATTAGATATCAACAAAAGAGGTCTTATATTCTTTTGGGGTTTTCTTTCTGTAGACAAAGACAGTACTTTTATATTTATTTTTATGGGGTTTTTACATGTTCATGTGCATAGTATCTCTGATGTCAAAACAAGACAATATAATTAGAAATTAATTTACAGCCAATGTTAAGACTAAAAGAAACACAAATATTTCATGCATTGCTGATTATCTTTTCTATCCATACTGTGATTTAAGAGCTACAAGTTTAAAAAAATACTAACAGAATAATCAGATCTTTTAGCTATATCCAAGGATGTGTAGGGCATCCTTTAAAAACTGCAAGTCTAACAATAGAAGGTTTTGCTACAGATGGTAATTTTATTGAAACGTCAGACTAGGTGTGCAGAGAGAGATATAACAAATTGATTCCATCTTTAAATATCAGGGAGAGAGAGAAGACCTATTTGTTTTATTACAAACACATGCAAGATGGATTGTAACACTGTAGTCAAATATATCAGAGTTGTGCATGGTTATAGGCATTTATTACGTATCTTACATCTTGTGGAGAAAAAAGTTCAAGGGAAAACCTTCACTTGATTATAGCAATGTTTGGAAATGATTAAACACAAATGTTAACTTACTTCTTGATACCCTCACCAGTTCTGACACGTTGAATACTCCAGATTTCACAAAACTGTCTTCAAGGTACACTGAAAAAGACCACAGAACCATAGTCAGTATAATGAGAAGATTAATAAATAACTATAGATACATACACCAGCTAACAAAGGTATTAACAGAGTCCCAGAACAATAACACACAGATCAAAGTTCACTCAAAGATGATCACAGAACCTAATGTGAGCTGGAATTCAGGCAAGGGTGCAAAAAAGTTTTAAGGATTTGTGATAGAGCAATTTTTAAAAAAATATATGAAAATTAACAAGCTTAGTCTCTAGCTATCCATCAAAAAGGTGTCTGATAACTAGTTTCTTTTACTAGTATCTTGAAATTTTAACTAAGTATTGAACTGCAATTGGTATTAGCTGGATAAGCAATTTCTCCACAGAGCAGTCCTGTCCTTGCATAAGTTTCTGCTTAAGAGATTTTTTACTTAACTCTCACCTTGCTGACTGGGACTGTACAGTACAACCTCCATTACCAAATCATTATTCCTGAGGCAGATGAGAGGTTTGCTAATATTTCCAGGAAAACAGGAACTGAACAAAGCAGTTGAACCATTCAGTGGGGTGCATTTTATATACATGCTGAAAATGCATGTTTAAGAAAACACATATTATTGTTTTGGCCTGTATTTACTTACACTAAGATTAATATATTTTATATACTTTCTCTGCTGTACAATTCAGGTATAATTTGTAGTACTGCTGTGAAACAATAGCTGATAATCAAGACTTACCTAGGTAGTGTAACTAGTAACCTTATGCAAACAGAGCTAAGAAACCAGTATTTCTGTGGAAGCCTCACATCAAAAATCACTGCAAAAACTGTATTAGTGAATTTCAGATTATATGGCATTATGACCTTTATAGGTAGTAATAACAACCATTTACAAACAAAAGTATTTAGATCTATACTTGGGGCATGTTGTTGCTTCAACAGTGTTACTTTTTAATTTGTTTTCACATGAGACAGCGCACTAAGAATTTCTTACTGTAGTTTCTCTAGTCTCTTTTCTGAATAAACACAGTTTCTTTTCTTTTGGAAATAAACTCAATTTTCTGTTTCCAGTGATTGAAGGAGTAAAAGTATTCTAGGTGTATTAACAAAACCAACAAACAAGCAAACAAACAAAGACCTACTGGAATATCTACTGATTTAGAAAACAATGGTTTGGTACTATTCTCTTTGGATTACTTTTAGAAATTGCTGCTTTTATCTTCAAGTGATTTAGCAAAAACATGGTCACTACAATCAGAAAAGTAACTGTAAAAGCAGTACACTTTACCTGAGAGGTATGTCCTTGGTATATTTGGAGAAACCTCTAGTTATTTTCCAGGGTCAAAAAGAGGCCACATGCAAAAAGAGTGGTTTTCCCTGCTGATTAGTCCCACAGAGCTGCCTCATCCAGCACCTCTGGTATTATTAACAGTGCACCAGAGAGCATAAGCTGAAAGAATAGGAACTCATCCAACAAAGCACATTTCCCAACATCTCTGTTATGCTGTCAGACCTATAGGAGAGTGTCAGCCTTTCCCAGCTGAGAACCATCCCATGACCTAGTACCACAGTTGTACAGAGCACTGTAGGCTTGCAGGATCACCCTGAAGTGTTCTGCCAATGCAGTCATCCACTCATCTCCCAGTCAATGTCACTTCATACACTATTCCTGCATGTCTTTATTCCCACAAGTAGCTCTTCAGGTCTCCCTACCTTTTTAACTCACTTCCTTTCACATCTCTCTCTCTCTCTTTCATTTTCAACATATTTACTCCATATCCATTACTTTTTCCTATTTTATCATCACCTGGATATTGCCAGCCCCTCTGCAGTGCCTAAGAAATAAGAGATTTTCATTCTCTTGCACTGTTTCTCCATGTTTTTTGTGCAAATGAAAACATGAAATAGCTTCAGAAATATTTACTTCTTTATTTGACAGAACTTGGTATACCCATATGATAAAAAAATGCAAAGAGTAAATTTGTACTATTCCTTTCCTCCTCAGTTGTTTTTTAATCTAAGATCAGGCAAACTGGATGAACATTAGTAATTTTTCAAGCAAAGGCAATCTTTCCCTTCTTTGCTTATTTTCTCCAGCATGAACAATCCAAAGTACAACATGGAAGGGAGATTTCCAAAGAGAAAATGGTTTCCTGATTTTAGCTGGCTCATAAATGAAGTGTGGCATCAAGCCAGTGTACAACCAAGAATCCAGCTCTGAAGCTGGTAATGAGACATGACTGAACTTCTCTGCTGTTTATCCAAGCACAACTACTTTGAAGCACAATGTCTCTCATTGAAGCCAGACTAACTTGAGCGGTTCTTTAGCCAAGTGTAGATTAATCAAGTTATCGTTATAGTGAGAAGGAGACCCAAGGCTCATATTAAAAGAAAAAAAATCCTATATTTATAGGATTTTATATGTAAGAACACAGATGTGTACATGTGTGCACAGACCCATATGTTTAATCTTCAGTCTACTCTCATGGATTCTTAGCTTTTCTCACTGGCAATATTGAGAATACACACATAATTTAAAGAGAAATACAGTGTTTTCATTATCGCCCTGAGATAATGAAAAGGGAACAGGGAAATTTTGCCACCAAGTGGTACCACCATCTCTCATCCCCTCACAAAAGGATGCATTGTTGACTGATGAGACAAGTTTTTCACCCAGGTTCCATCCTGCCTTGGAATGGTCCAAAATTAATGACACCCACAAATAAATGCAAATACTTTGGCTGGCATAATGAAAGAAAGGTAAACTGCAGCTATTGTCAATTTCAATCAACATGAAAAACAACTTGATTTTTTTTCTCTATGTAATGTGACAAAGTATTATCAAAGAATTAATGCAACAATAAACAATCTGTGTCACAGCACAGAGCAGCTTCATCCTAAGCTTTATGTTCTAACAGGCAATGTGTACTCCAATTCTGACTCTGGATGCATGTTAAGGTCCAACACCAGTGAACTTCAATAGTTTCACCTAGTTAAGAAGATAATCTGTGGTGGGTATGTTACACAACTCTTACTTGACTCCCAGCTGTGCAAAAGAAAATTACTCTGTGCCATTAAATTGCTGTAATTTGTTGTGGAAACATACATTATATGTAAGATAAAGGTTAAACAGCAAGAAGATATGCAGAAGGTAGGGAATATAGGACATTTTATGTTTATGGTGTGAGATACCGCCTTTTACCTGGTGAAGTTGATCACACTACTGAGTAAGAGTTAACATTCATGTTCACCTTATTACAATTCATGCAAGACAAAAATATGTGGTGTATATTAATATACTTCATACAGTATAGGTATTACTGGTTTTTTGATTGCCCATTCCCTAATGCACTCTTTACACTAACATGTTAAAGAGCCTTAAATTAACACTCTTGGTATGTGTTTCTGACCAGTTCAGCATCAAGTGCATCATTAATGCACTTGATAAGTCTATTGTACTCCTCATAGAAAATTTGTCTTTTGATGGTCATGATAACATTTTGCTGTCCTTATAATTTTAAACCTAACAAAAGCATTGAGTATTGCTTTTTTAATAAAAGTCATCCTGCCTGAGAGATGGTACTCTCTGAAATGCGTATTACTAATTGTCATCATTCTTAAAAATCTGATTTCTAAAAAAGGAGGATGTCTGACAGAACTGCTGTAGTGAGATGTTGTATAGAGTCAGTAACTTCCAAAACCCATATATCAGAGTGGATTTTTAAAAAGTTCTCCTAGTTTTGGTACATGGTGACTTGTATCTTCCTCTCCCTACCTTTTTCAAAGAAAACTCACTCATGAAAAATACAGTTTCCATACAATTCCACAATGGTCAGGCCAGTAGCATCAAGCATGAAAGAACAGGTTAAGCCATGCAGCAGTTCTCAAGCTCCCATATACAGTCAGTGAAGGGAGAAACCTTCAGCAATTCCTCCAACAGCTGTAGAAGTCACTACCCTAGTCCTTGCACATCTCCCGCTCTATTTCTGCACTATGCCTTGTACTACACTTTGAAGAGATGAGTTACAAGTGTAGCTTTTAACTGTTCTAACCATGTAAAAAATTGAAGGGGGTGGGGGGGTGGGGGGGGTGGGGATGAGGATGGGGGATGAGGGACAAAATAAAGTACTTTCAACTGACTGAAAAATTTCAGTTTGCCCAAACAATTACTCTAACAAGCTTGTTCTCACATTACTTAAAAACTTACTAGTGATGTTTAACTTTGCAAATTTTTAAACCCGTCTTTTTATATCTTCTGATTTAATTGTACTTTTATGAATGGAATGCCTGTTTATGTTCTGCTCCATATTGGCTAGGGCCTAGCCATAAAACTTTCTTGGTACAATTATAAATATAGTTTTCTCATTGACACTGCCTTGGTTCTGAGCAACTTGTAAAAGAAGGGTATGGACCCAAACAGCACTGGAAGCAATTTGTATCAATATACTTTTATACCTGGATTTTTAAAAAGAGGAATTGTACAACAGTAGATGGACCTATTAGCAATAAGACAAATACATGCAACATCAGGAGCTACTGTGAGAAGAAAAACTTTAGCCTGCTTTAGCAGGCAGCTGTACATTAAGTTATGCTGAGTAATGTTCTGGATGCTGCTAGCTACAACTTTGTACAGATACTATTTCACAGTTTTCAGAAGTGGTAATGAAATATTAGTCTCACACTGTTCATAATTCATATACAGTCAGCAGACATACAGTTTGTTTTCTTACTGCATGCATTTTGAAACCAGTATCTGAAAAATAGCAACAGAAACAGGTTGCTACCAAAACAGAATATCTTAAAGACAGATATGAGTGGATAATTGCCAAGTAGTGACAAAGGAGATTTCAGTGATGATATCATTGTTGAACTAAATCATGCCCAGAGAACGAGGCTAATTTTGTTACCACACAACATTCTCCAGTCATGTAGCATACCCACAGTTTGGGTTCTTTCTTCCTGAAAGTTACAATAATGTTGGAACTGGGACAGGAAACAAACTTTCAAAAAGACCCCCTGACTCCATTGTACTTTTAGCACGATGAGGAATTAAATAGTCAAATGTGCCATTTTCAGAAAAAAATTAGATTTTTGACATCCTCAAAATTATAGTCAGAACTATAGCCATCTATGTTGTGGTAATTCGAAGTAGAAACCCAGTTTAATGGACTCTGAAATCCATGACTAGAATTCAAGAAGTGAGCTGCCCTGAAACCCAGCAAGAAACAGAAAGGGTAACATATATATGTATTTCTTTCTGTTCCAGAAGGCCTCAGGTTATACCTGCATAACATATACATATACTATAACATATACATATACCATATTCATATAACATATACCTATATACAGCCAAGAAAAAGTTGAGGGAACTGCTTTCTAACAGCTATAGGACTAGCAGGTACCAAAAGGAAATTTTCTGATGCCAAAGCAGATTTCTGGAATTCTAACTGGTAACATAAAAGTTTTTAGTAAATTCTTTCTCCGTTCATGCTTTGAAGTAAAATCATCACATCCACCATTGAACATAACAGCACCTTAATCAGGATGAGAACTGATTACAGCACCATTTATTCATAGAGCATGTTCTTAAAGAAGGACAGCCAATGCAAACAAGAATGCAAAAGCAATCCTAAACAAGTAGACAGTAGTATTATTCACACCAAATTTCAAACCATCCTGAAAGGCCCCAAACTCTTTCTTTTGGAAGACAGGGCTGCACAACCTGTGCAGGTCTATGAGTGCCAAGATAGCACAGCTGGGCCCGCCCCCTCCAGCTCAGTGCTGGGAAGGTGATAAAGAAAAGTATCTTCTCTCAATCACTGACATTACAATTCGTAGAGCATTTGGGAAAGGGAGAACTTCACAGAAAATCAAGATCTGACCAAACCCAACTCTATTTTATTTGAATATCACTATCTGAGATGGCACAGCTGCAAGCATATGAGAAAGAGCAAACATTTCAGGATATCCACTCCATGCTGAAAAAGAGGTGAATATGTGTTTACTTAAATACAATTCTGTTTGAATTTCCTATACTGCTACTATGGCATCATTGCTTCCACAAGAAAAGCTGCTTACAATGAGGAGACCAGTGCATATCTCTTCTATTCTGATTAATTATGGGGCTAATTCTCCAGTCACGAGAGGGTGGCCTGCAATAGTGTAAAATAATGAAAGCATCTCTGGTTTGAGACATTCAAAACTCAAAGGCATTTGTTTATTGCATTTCCAAAAATGTGTGAAGGTTAAAACCACATTCCTCTTCAGAGATTTTTTTTCTGAAATTCCATACTCTAAAGCTTTAAACTGAAATAACTTGTATCCAAAACAGAAATATATAGGCATATTTATTAGACACTTCTAAAGGCTTAAACCAAAAAAATTGTTTTCCCTATGACTGCTATGCCATATGAAGGCGCAAGCAAAGCCTTTGGGACTCTACAGCTGCAAGACAGGTTTGCATATTGAGAGATAGATGAGGCTCGTTGCAAGCTTTTTGGCAACACATCCTTTAATAAACAAACAAACAAAAACCTAAACAAAATAACAAAAAAAAACAAACTTCAAAGTTGGTGATTTCACTCAGATCTTCTTTGGAAGTGGTTCCTAAAATGAAATTTCTGTGGAAAATAGAAAAGGAAAAACAATTCCAGAACAGTGAGGCTGGGGCTGGGGTTTCAACTACCTATGCCTCATTCAGATTAAGAATTTTATCTCTAGGCAGATCTACTGACAACACGTTGTAGGTTACTGTGAAGGAAAGAAGGGAATCAATGAATAGTAATGAAAGGCAAAGAGGCAGAGGGAGTTTCCATCTCTTCACCTAAAAGTGTTACCTATATAAATAATTTAATACTCAACAGCACACAGGCTCAAACTTTAGTTATCTGCATCCTGACTGATCTTAGAGAGTCACAAAAATTTATATGAAAATATTTTTAAACCAGATAAAATGGAATAAATTCTATCAAGAAAAAAAAAAATCCAAACAAATAAAAAACCTAGTGTTTGTCACTTGCTAGAAACATAGTTCTAGTAAACCTCTGAACTCATCTGCTTGGTTGAAAGGAAAAATCTGAACACACTCATATTCCCTTACAAAAAAGACTCATACCTGTCCGTGTCAGGACAGCTAGGTGTCCTTTGCATTTTCTGAAAAGCTTTCTTTTGCATTTCCCAATGCTCCAAAATCTAGAAGGCATCCATACAAAAGGAGACTGGTTGTGAGATTTACAGCAGCTTGAGTCTCCTTACTGTCCTATTCAGACACTGTGTAACTCTATCAATATTGCTATTTCTTACCCCTATTTTAGCAGCTTAAAAAGACTGTCTTCAAAGATCTGAGCAACAGAGCACAACTGGACATAGCCACGTTAACACTGGGTACAAATAAAATCTGCCAAGCAGCAACCTCAAACCAATAGCAAATAGCAAGAAGCATTATTAATATTGAGGAGTTATGGCCAGCAGACAGAAAGGAAAAGAATAATGAAGCAAAGCAAAATCCAGAAAATCCTCACCTACAAGAACTGGCTAGTAAGAACTGTACCTCTGAAGACCTCATATTGTTATGGCTGGAGTCAATACCATTGGCTTAATTATGGTTCTAGGTATTTTTCTCTTTTTAGTCACCCTCATAACTTTCTTATGCTTAACAGATTAGTTTACTGAAAGATGACATCTTCTGTCTTCAGTACATGTCCTGCCACATTGCTGCATGTATTTTCAGACACACTTATGAAGGCTTATTTTTAAGATTTTCTTAAACTGTATAAAAGACCTATGTAGTCTGGTTTTCAGGCCTGAAGTTTCTGAGTTTCTAAAGCTCTGGTTTTCTGATGTTTAGATTTTCTGAAACTTGTTCCCAGGAAAAGAATGTAAACACCAGGAGATTGTTTTTGTAATGATATTCATGTTGTGAATTCTTTCTGAGAGGAGAGATCTCTCTTGATGTACCTCTGGTTTGACCAATGTGAGTGAAGAGGTTTGTCTTTCTTTCACCAATCACAGTGGTCTGAGAAAAATTTTAAGTAAGGGAACAATCCCTAAAAATAAATTCATTCTTCACACAGCCTTTGAAAGAAAAAACCACAAGAGTTTGTGTTGTCTGTGTTATCTCTAAAGCGACAGACCTATGTGACTTTCAGGGAGCAAATAATAATGCAACGTTACCCGGGAACTACCACACTAGGTAACCTTTTACAGGCTGCTTCTGCCATAGCTCAGAGCACTAAGTAAAAAAACAAGACAGGCCTAAATTATTTTGGTTACACTTGGGTTTTGGTGGCTTGCTGTTGTTTGCATTTTCAAACTTCTACTTAAGTGTGCCTGTCTGTTTGGACACCCCCATAAAGACCTTTGTCATATCCATTGTCTCTTAAATAATGCAAACTTTTAATAGTTAGGACTGTGCTAGCACAGCACAAACTTTTAGATATCAGGAACTTGAAGGTTGATACAGACAATAGTAGTGCTCAGATTTTTCTCCCCTCTCAGTTCAATTCTGCTCACCTATCAGTCTGGAACTTATTGAACAGTACCTGCAGAGAAGCAAAATTTACAACCCAACTCTCTGAAAAGCATGATTCAACCTTTATAAAAATACGTTAGTATAAACATAGACTTTAAAATATATTTTATAAAATATATCATTCGAAATTATCAAAAAATAAAACTTAGAGGCCGATACCCCTACATTTTACAAAAGATACCACTTTCACCACAAGCTACACCACAGGTCTTAGTACTGCACTGGGCAGTATATTTTTAGGAACATATTGCAAAGAATTCCAACAAATGCTCTTAATGTTCTTTTGCTTGGCAAGTGACACTACCCTCTCTCCAACTTGTTGTTAGGACAGCAAATTACCAGACACTCTAAAGAATGCAACGGTCTCGCCAAACCTAGAAAAAACCTAGTCTAAACACAAACAGCTTTGCCAACTACCACTCAGTTTCCAGCATCCTCTTCCTTGGCAGTATCTTTGTGAAGGTGGCGGTATCCAAAAGCTAACAGCACACATCCCTTGCCAGCATCCTGGCTCCTTGACATACAGGCACTAGAACAAAACATGACAGAAGAACAACCCTCCTGGTACTACTAGTCCACATACTCCTGGCCTGGGACTGAAAACAAACCTCAGGATGAATATCCTCCAGGGTTCTGACAGAACTGACTGTCTGTCTCTAAAAATAAGAATTGTGTTAAGTTTAGTAAGAAAGGACAGTAGTGCTTTTCCTAGAGAAGCTGGACAGCATGCAATTCTTCCTCATTCTCCTGCACAGCCCCAGAATTCCTGTATTCTGCTGTTCCACAAACCATAGCACTTTCACCTTGCTAGTTTAACTCCAAAACGGTACTACACAGAAAAGCTGAACAAAGCTAGAGGGTCATCCTCCAATAGATGACATTCAATTATCTGTCTCACCTTAAATGAAGGGTTTCAAGAGAAGCAAGGCACAGCTTCTATTTTCTGTCCCCACTTGGCAATAGACAAAGGGATAATACTGGCCATAGTGACTCCAAATCATGACAAAGCATTATGCTCATATTTTAAGCAGAAAATTTCATGATAAAATCAGCAACAGATATATCTGCTTTCTATGTCCCTCCACCTTCTGAGACAATGGACTTTGTCAAACATTGCATCTTGACCCACGAGTCTGCTCACAAGAAAGCCTATACAGGTTGTCTGCTGCCTCCCCAAGGCTCTGTTACTGGCAACAAGATTACTTGGAGTTATGGCTGAGGGCTGGAAAGACTGGACTCACTATAGGGTGTGATCCTCACTATTAAATTATGTACTTCTACCTTAATTCAAAACCAGAATTTAGTACTTCTAAACCAGAATTTTAAAACCTGTTGAAGGAGAGTTGACCCTGCCTTCAGCTTCCCAAACCCAGAAGTTACAAAACAATCCTTCAAAACTACAAGGAATAAAGTACTGTATTTGGCTTTTCTTGCACTCACAGAGATATTATAAGAGCAAAATAAATTCTCTACAGCCAAATGGTCCAAGTTTCAAAAACTGTAATTATCCCTAGGGAAATTTTTCATATTTGTTTTATGAGTAAATTTGATCCTTTGGATTTTTAAACCACTATTCTACATAATGTATGGCATGTATTTAATAGAAAAATAAAATTTCACTCTCAATATCTCAGACAGTCTGAAAAGAAACAGCGTCAAATTCTCCAATCAAAACGGATAACAAGCCTGCATCACCCCTTGAAGAAAAGCAAAATCACTTGCATTAGAGTTTAGAATTATATTATTTGACTTGTTCTGCCCTCTTATCTCAAAAATACATCTGTTATCTTCAAGAATATGTATCTGGGGTTTATATTAAAGGAATACTATTTTTGTGTAACGATCTTTGATGGTTCTTCCACTTTTGTATATTCACACGCAATACACACAACATACTTCACAAATACTTTGATCATATGCATACTACAAAACTGTACAACCACAAAGCAGACTGTTTATCCTAATGTTGTAACAGATCCAGAAAATATCCATGTATATGTTAACATCTCATCAGCACAAAATTACGTCATGGTCAGAATATGGTTCATATCTGATTTAGAAGATTAAACTGAGTTAGCTGCAGCTTCTATCACACATGTTCTGAAAGCTAACATGAGAAGATACAAAAGGATGACAGTGTATGGAGTCATTCCTTGGTCATTATGAAGTGATAGCGTGTCTGTCACAATTGTTTGTCTTTCTCTGATAAAATTCATAAAATGGCAAAGGTTTACAAGATTTACTTGCACAACCCAATTGATTAGAAGGATAACTTCATGAAAATTCAAGGAAACTTTTGTCTAAACAGACCGGAATGGCAAAGCCTGGGTTTGATTTTCTCTTGTATCTTTTTTTAAAAGAAACCTTGAAAGGACCATTTATACCATCATCTCTCTCAAAGGAATATGTCACTAGCCATGATGCATGAACATGTTCAAAGACTGCTCTGAGCTGATACCAAAAAATTAATTTTAAATTAACATATTTGTATTTTATAAAGCACAAATAAAAAGCAAAAAAGCTCACAGTCATAGAGTTTAGACACAGGTCAATTCTTTTGTCTGAGATGAAAGAAAACTGGTAGAATTGGGAGACTTTTATAAAAATTAAGTTATTTGGTATCTTGTTTCCTTACTCTGCTACCCATCCACACTTAGAAAATTCTAAAAACCACGAGATGAAAGAAAAGCTTCTTAGATTAAATGAATGCTGATGAAACTGCAATTAACGTACTGCCAGTTTAGAGAAACTGAAGTTTCACAATCTGCCCTAATTATATATACTTACAATATATGATACTGTAAGTATATATATATATCTTATATACAAGATAGGTTGCTCACCAATTACACTCTCTTTAGCTATTATCAGCAGTATCACTGTTCTCAAACAATGATAGTACCAATAGTAGTATCATTGTTTGAGATGATGCACATGTTCTGGAACTTATATTTACCGGGTGGATTCTTGGCAGGATCATTGTGGGTTGGACTTCCTGGTTGTCCAGAATCTATAAAAAAATGAAAGAACTGTTTTAATAATTCGTTTTCAAGTATCTCACAATCTTCTAATACCCTCTATTAATTATTAAACTAATGCTTTTCTTTACTCTTTAAAGTAAAGTTTCCCTGACTTTCTATGTGAAGCATTATTGAACAAACACACTATCTGTAACCTATTTTATGCAGATGTAGAAACCATTGTGAAAGATGCAATGATCCTAATAGGAGGAACTCGTAGATCATTGAATAAGGACAAGAGAGACGTTCAGTAAAATATTCAAGTTGTAAACAAATTAAAAAGTGTACCTTATTATTCCCTTTTCCTCTATTCCCCAAATATAAAATTGCATAATGAGTAAAGCAGAGGTAACATCTTTTCAGGCAATGTCCAGAAGGAGATACTGGGTCAGGCAACCAGTGGTGCTTGCAGTGATGAGGCATGTTGCATTAGCCTTTCCTTAAAGCACTAAGGCCTACATTGCTTCCGCAGACTCATGACTGCAATGAGTATATGGCAGTCTGTTTAAATTCAATATGGTCTTTATGTTCCTAGCCTGTGAGAACTGCTGTTGTGAAACTCAGATTATGTAACATAAAAACTAACTGTAGACTGTAGACTTCAAATTGTATACTTTTCATTATACACGCACCTACAGAATCAAGAGGAGAATGTAACTTCATGTTAATACACTAAATAATTAATTATAGCCTTATTCATAAAAACAATTTCTTTTAAAAGCATCTACTTTTCACTGTATTCCCATATCAACAATATAACAAAACCCTGCTTCACTTCAAGAAATCACCAAAGACAAAACCAAAAAATGCAGAGAGGAAGAAAATAAATAAAGCACCACCATTTTTTCCACATACAGGCATTTAAAATGGAGATCTTTTAGAGTCTGGATAAAAAATAGCTATTTTCTTAAATGTACTGGTGTTATTAATAGCATAAGACCACCAAAAGATTGCATCATAGCATGACCAAATGAACTCCAGATGAATATAGAGTTGTTGAATGCATTGCTGCTTACAGTGGCCAAATTAAATAAAATATATAGAAAAGAAGAAAAGTTTATATCAACAAATATCTTTCCTTCAATTACCATTACTTCTTCTTATAGCTGATGTAGTCCTCAGCTTAGAATGGGAGATTCCCTCTACCCACTCCAAGAAGTTCACTGAAATCTGTTGCCACCTGTTATGCAACTTCATAAACATGGCTTGACTCACATGTCTCTCAAACACTAAGTTAACAAAAGCTTGATTCTACTGAACACTAACTGAGATGGAAATCCTTTTCACAGCTCAGGTTCTACTAAGTTGATCTGAATGGCAGTCATCCCAAACTACATACATCTGGGTAACTACCTGAGTACTGGAATTCCAAGGCACATGTGACACTCAGTGGTTATAAACGGTGTTAAAAAAACCCCAACTTTTCCAGTACTGAATTAAATCACTCTTGCACACAATAAAATAAACATTGAATAGGGAATTTCCCATGAAATTATGATAGATGAAATGCATCTATCTTCTTCAGCCCTGGGCAGGAAACATGAAGGGCAAGACTATGATCTGGATTCTGCCCTTACCGTGGTTTGGCACATGGGTAACTCAGAAGACCCATTGTGCAGAACACTATGCAGCCATTCAGTATGTTTGGTTCTTCACATGATATGATACTTCTCTAAAAAGAACTCAATCAAGATAGTTTGAAAACTTAATCAGCTACAAGAAATGCTAAATATCTAATGTTTCTCCACATATGGACCAATTTTTGGAGAACTGTCCTTTTTCCTGTGTGAATTAGAGGTTCTTCTAATGGACATTCTTTGATTTTGCAAACCATACATACCACTATTTAAATGCAGATTATAACAGAGGATTTGTTTTACACTGCAATGGTCTGAGTGTAAAACTACTGCAGATGTGTGGCTAAATGAACTGTCAATTTGGTAGCAGGTAAACCCAATAAAGCTTGAACAACATAGCTTTGGGATCACAGAGATCTGAAACTGAATTAAAGAGGCCTACAAGAAAATAACCTTTGAAGTTTTCTCCTGTTAAAATACATTAAAAAGAGGCATAAAGTGAAGTAATATTTTAGATCATACACAGCAATTTGCCTTTACTTCTAGTTTCTGGATTCAGGATTTAATGTTTAATGGCAGTTTAAACAATTGTTATTTAAACAATAAGAAATTAAGCAAAGAATTTTCTAATTATAGGGATAAGCAGTTGGCTATTTATTGTAATTTTCCAGTCAGACTTAGCTTTGGGGTTTGTTAACTACTCAATAATCATGGCTTTTACATATTGATTCTCAGTTTGTGTTTTCAGAGATCTCAACAAGATTTTGAGAAAGCAAAGGATTACTGCAGAAGAATATGAGAAGAAACTGATCTAAGCCTTCAATAAATGCAGTTGAAAAACCCAAAGAATTTTTTTCGGTATGAGAGCATGAAACTATGGAACTCTATACTTAAAACACAGAAATGTATCTGATCCTCAAGATGAAAGACACAGACTTGAAATGGCCTGTGATGATTCAATTCTCTTACCAATGTTATAAAGCACTCTTCTGTTTTGATTGGATGCAAATAGCTTTGCAAAGTACAAAATAATCATGGTCATTGTAGAATTAAATTGTATTAATAACTTCATATAAACAGAACTCTGAATGAGCAGATACACTGGGGGATTCCTCTTCTAAAAGAGGGAGTAAGAGGCATTTTTGAGAAGCCACAGAAGCTAAGGAAGAAAAAGATGTTAAGACACTTTAATCTTTCTTTGTTCTCATCTGTACAAGATCACTAATTAACAACATGAGCCATTTCTTCCAGAGTGATGGAGAAAGACATGAACCAAACTCATTGTCTGTCTAGGTCGATTTGCATTCAATTATCCCAGCAAATAACACTTACCCATGATAAAAAAAAAAAAAAATCAACAATCAAAAGCAAAAGAAACCAAACCAGCAACAGAAAACCCAAACCCCAAGCTATTCCATAAGCTAGAAGCTGAATAAAAAGATACACAACAAGAAGCAAATAAAATCCCATCATGCTTATGCAATGAAACTGAAATTTTCATAATTTTCATTTAGGTAGCACCCAACTGTAAGTTCCCTTATTTTTTTAGTGGTGGTGGTAGTGTTGTTGATAGGGAGCAAAAGGTCACCTATACATACCACTTCCGCAAAATGGCTTTCATGTGCAGTAGCACATCTTCTGCCCTGCTCTTCTTGGTGCTGACTGACATACATTATCAATAAATTGTTGCCCCATGAATTAACAATTTATATGAAATATAAAATTATATTCATATAAATTATGTTATGCTATGCTATATTATATTATATTTATTATAAATAAATTTTAATACATGTTTTCATTTCCAGGGATTGATCACAATGAGCATCTGTGAGTGCAGAGTACTCTCAAAGCATCCAGAGTTAAGACAAACTGACTGCTGAGGCCTGCTTCAAGTGAAACAATAAGCTTCCATTTTCCCTGTGGTACACTAGGAAAGGTTTTGGCTTCATAAGGCAGAGGAAAATTTAAAAAAAGCTGATGTTTTGCCATATAGCAAAGGATGAGATGCTCTCTCCCTTTGAATCGCTTTGTCTTTGACAAGCAGGAAGGAAACCCATGCCAGCAAAGCCAAGCAAGTCACATTGTTGTTCACCAGCTTCCTGAAGGATTTTTAGTATTGCTCACCTCAGTAACCTAACCTTTCACTTTTCAGCTGATAAGATACTTACTCCCCTTAAAAAGTAAGCTACTATACCTTCGTTATGCCCCATCCTGTACAGGAAATTTTGTTTTTTAAGGCTCTTTGTTAGAGCATAATATTAAAAGCACTGAAAACAAGTAGTAGCAGAATCTGTTGAAATTTAAAAATCCTTTCTAGAGCCATGTTTTATGGAAATAAGCACATTGTCCACAGCCATTACACTAACGAAATAAACCTTCTCAGTGGTTTCAGTGAACACATTTCTACTTGCCACAGGCTATGACAGCCTTTAATCAGCCTCAGCTGATGTCAGCTGACAGGCACTAATTTAATCACTCACCAACAGGTAAATACATCCTTGCTCTCTGATAATCTTTGAATTTGATATGAGGGATACAGGACTATAGAGACATGGCCATCATCAAACCATGTATGATGTTCAGTCGATGTTGCTTCACATTCATATACAGCACTTCACTTGACAGCTGACAGAGTCACTATCATGAACAAGAATCACAACTACCTTCCAGTCTGTTAGGATTACTTTGCCATCTGACATCACTTCAGGCAAATGGTTGTAGCCCTGAAAATCACAGGATCACAGGTTACCATACTGTGGTAAAGACCTGGAGATGTCTCCCATCTCAGTCCCTGCCTAATCAGTTCTTGATCTCTCAAAGGCTCTCAGAACATCCATAGCAAAGAAAAGTAAGTCATCTTCCTCTTCTCCAAAGTAAATAACATGAGCAGCAAAAATCTATAAAACAAACGGATAAATTATTTCATCCCTGTACTTTAAATCATTGCCTTTACTTATTATTACCCTAATTTCACTACATAATTACATTTTATTGCCTACACTATTTCACTTTGACAAAGCAACTGATTGGCTTGACAAACTTCCCAAAGAGTTTCATTTTGCAAAATTGTTTGAGTAGTCTTTGTCTATCCAACAATAGAGAATTATTGTACCATTTTAATAACATTATTCACACCAACACTTGTGATAGGAGAGCTAATTTATGGTATAAACAAGCTAAAAGTGCTTTAATGCATCATCCACTGAAAAGAGTACAGTCTCCACTGAAAGGTTACTATAAACAGAAATGCTGGTGTCACCCTCGTTTTCATAAGTATGTTGCCTTGAGGAGGGATTTATTTTTCACGTTTTCATAGATCATTACACTTAATTCAAATACTTCTCCAGAAAGTTTTGGCTCCCTCATCTCCTCTGATAATATGTTCACCACCACCAATTTGTTTGGTTGAGCACAAGTCCTTTGAGGAGTTCTGAGGGAGCTAGCATTGTTTAACCTGGAGAAAAGGAGGCTGAACATTATTGCCCTCTACAGGAGGCTGCAACCAGATGGGGTCAGTCTCTTCTCCCAAGTACCATATGATAAAACAAGAGGAAACAGCTAAAAATTAAATCAAGGGAGGTTTAGATCTGACAATCCTTCACAAAAAGGAGGCCAGCCAATCAAAAAATTGGAAATCAGCTGCCCAGGGAAGTCAGGAAGTCCCATGGAGGTATTTCACAGACTATAGATATGATAGTTAGGGACATAGTTTAGTGGTGGACTTGGCGATGTTAGGTTTCCAATTGGACTTCAAGATTTTAAAGGTCTTTTTAAACGTACAATTCATGATTATATGTCCCTGAATAGATATGGTATGAAGCACAATTCACACAAGGAGGAAACTGCACCTTAAAAAACAAGTAGGGCTTCACTATGAGAAAGACATGTTTGCCCTTGATCCTTTTCCCAACAGTGCAGACTTGTTAGCAACATGTGTTCATGACACCCAGGTACTTTCACATACCTGAAAAAGGCAGCAAAGAACAGAGCTGACTGCTCACCCTGGAAAGCTAAGGTGTTTGTTGGTGTTGGTACCTAGGCTTCAGCCCAAGCAGGCATGTCACTTCACAAAGCCTTCAGGGCTCAGGCCATGGAGGTACTTCTGCTGGGAGCTGGTCAGGATAGTCAGCAGAAGCTGGGCTCAGTTTCCATTTCAGTTTAAAATTGTTTGTCTTGGGACTGGAGACGAAGCAAGAGCTATTAAGCCATCAGCTGACCCATTTCACCACATGCCCCCATGGCCTCCCAGCCCAGACAAGCCTGCCTAGGGCCGGCATGGCTGGGTGAATCCCCGTGTCTCTGCCACTGGAGGAGCACACCTGGGCTCGCTGGGCAATGCCAGTGCCACGCAGGCTGACAGCGAGGTAGTGTGTGATGGGCTGGGGCGCAGGAGCCCAACGGGCCATGGCAGGCGTCCTGCTTCACCTCCTCCTTTATCAGCAGATCTGCCTCTGCCAAGTCACCTAACCAGCCATTGTCAAGACTGTTAACTTTCCTTCAGAGTATTTTAATTAGGTAAATAAAAAATGGTAATTAAATCAACATTACGTAATGTGTTTCTGATTTGTAATCTCATTTAAATTAATTAACTGACTCAATCCTTGTTTAGTTTTTAAACTGCCAGTTAAGAAGTGGAGCTCTGGGAGTAAGTTCAGTTTTTATACAGTTGAAAGAAATTCAAGGACCTAGAAGTACTTATGAAAATTAAAATAGCAATATGTATAGTAAGATTTTCAGCTTTATATTCCATTCATAGATTTATCTTTTTAATTTAAATTCCTTTATTTGTTTTTGTGATGTAAGTCACAACACTTATTTATTCAAAATATTTCTTATACAATTTATAAAGACCATATGTTGCTCATATTGAAAACAGAGCAAATTTTCCCAGCTGTGTTGTAAGTTGTGCATGGAATATATACATATCTATGTATGCACAAACACACACACACACACGTATTTATGTATTTTTAAGTTAAGAAAAGGGTTACATTTTTTCATGGCCTGAAACAAGTATTTCCCATATCTCATAATATTAGTTGAGCTCTTTTTTGACAGGTACATTAGGAAGAGATTTACATAGGTATCAAGCCACATGTGGATGAATGTGAAAGAAAGACATTTCTTTCCAAAAGTTGTTGGATTCAGTAGGAAAAGATGAGCTATGAATGCTAAATTTTTTCCATCTGGAGGATACTTGGGTACTACTATAGTCAGAAATATTCAGAAGTCAGTTTTGGAAACAAAGAAGACCATTTACATTAAGGTATGTTTCATAAAGGGCTTTTTCTACTGATTCTTCAGAAAATCAAAAGTGAAATGTAGAACACAGTGGAAGATTTATAGTGATGTTTAGAAAAGGAAGAAATTATATTATAGACTATATTAATTTAAAAGTTCATATTTGCAAGCAAATCATAGGAATTTCCTTGCATATACCTTCAGTTAAATTATAAACTATCCATTTTATTCTGTTCTGTAAGACAGAGTTGACCCTGATGTATATGCAATGTACATTGCTGAGATCTCTACAGAGCACGGAATCAATTAGGTTGTAATAGACCTCTGAGATTATTGAGTCCAACCTATGATTAAATTCCACCTTGTTAGCTAGACCATGGCATTAAGAGACAGATCCAGTCTTTTCTTAAACCCCTCTAGGGATGGTGACTCCATGACCACCCCGGGCAGCCCATTCCAGTTCCTAATCATCCTTTCTCTGATGAAATTCTTCCTAACATCCAACCTGAACCTGCTGCATGGATTCTAGTTTCACGGAAGCCAATACATATTTTACCACTGAGTCCCATGCAATCAGGATTTCATTTTCTGTTGAACTGTAAGGCAGAAAAGCAAAAAGAGTTCAAGGAGATAAAATTCACATTTCCACTACATAAGACGACATTCTTAGGCCAGGGATAATGACGGCAGGACTAAGAAAAAAATCAGTTGTGTTAATATCAGTCACAGACAAAGGTTGTTAAAATCAATGAAAAGTTGTTCAGCAAGTTTCAGATGAGGTACTTTATGGTAAATTACAGTTTAAAATAACAAAAAAGAGCATAGTTCAACAAATACTGTCGGACAGATCTGAATTTTTTGCCTCCAAGTGCATTGCATTCTCCACTAAATCACATGATAATAAAAGACAGATCCCTCAGCAGTTCAGAAATTTACAATCATATGCTACTTAACTTATTTCTAGGAGACATGGGACATAAGGAACCCCGTAGTTCTGTGGATCCTCAAGAAACGCATTTTTTTATCAGAGATCTTTGTGAAAATAACATCTCAAATGGAAGTATATACACAGGTTCTTTATAAAGCGGGTTTAATTTCATCTGCTGTAATCTAAAAATTCATAGATGAAATATGCACCACTTTGCCTATCCTTATTCACACACACACGCGCACGCGCGCGCACACACACACACACACACACACAATTAAAACAAACTAACCATGACAAAAGAAAGATTAAATCTATTAATGGGAACTAAGTAGGTAATATATACGAACTGGCTGAGAAAAATCACCCCACTTTCCCTGCCAGTGGTTCGAAGCTTGATTGTATTTGCATGTGTGGTCACAGGCACCGTGTTTATACACGAGTTCATAATAACAGTACTGAACCAACAGTGATTTAAAAATTAGGACCTACAAATTAGTTTTCTCTCTACTTTGACCTTTTACAGTAGATAAAAACTAGAAGTACCTAGTCACATGATGTGCCCCAGGAGAATTTAAAAAGTAGTACTAACTAAAGCATACAAATGTATGGCCAACTCAGTTTTGAGTTTGGGCAGCACTGTTCTGCAAATAAATACAAGGAATTATTTTTAAAGCATACAACTAAAAATGGAAAAAAAAAAAAGTTATCTTGAGTTAAACCATGTAAAGCATGACTTTCAAGTTTAAAACAAAGCAATTTTAAAGAACATTTTTCCCACAGGTTCATCACTTCCCTTCTAGCAATAGTACTGCTGTTGTAGTTGAGTAGGTCAAAAGCCATTAAAAAAGTATTAAATCCTACTTGATCATATTCATTTGTGTCCGACAACATAAATCTGTAGTTCTGTGTCTAAGATCACATGGCAGCATCTGTTTTGAAAGTCTATAATTTTCACTGGATATTACACGTTGTTCTAATAACTTTCTTCTAAAGTAATTTCCAATTTCCCTAACTTTCTAATCATCTATGTAGGTGAAGTTCCCTGACTGGAACTACTGTACCTGATAGATACAATATCAGATACAGTTTAGAAAGATTTTAACATATGCTTGCCCATTCAGTATACAGAAGAGGCTGCTTTTGCTTTTTCAATTTTGTTTTATTTACAAAAGTTGGCACATGTTCTTGCAGTACCTAAGGGTATTATATACTTGAAAAAAGGATACTACTTTTTATCTAAAAAACCAGATGGCTCAAATTCCAAGGCTTTCATTTTTATTGCTTACTAGTTGTTGGGGTTTTTTGTATGAGTAAAAATTGAGTGCTAATTGAGGGAGGGTTAGGGGAGAGCATGAGGGAGAACAAAAACCCTGACTCAAAATTCTTTCTGCACCTGGTAATTTGCCAGTGCCTTGAATACTATTTAACCATCCACTGTTTCTAAGGCTTATTTTCTTAACCATTACTCTATCACAGCATGACCTTGAGAAAGTTATCAAGACTGGTTTACTCTGCAGCTATAAAAAAAAAAGTCTTTGGAGTTAAAAATCTTGTACATATTTACTGAAAATATATCAGAAACTCAAGTGTCAGTCTGTGTATAAAGCAAAAGGAGTTGTACCACCCAACAGCTCCAAGACATGAAGCCAAAATGAGTAACCTCAGATATTCAATGTCTCCTATAACTGCAGATTTAGATTTTATTAAAGGTCCTTTTATATTTAAAAAATAACTTTCTGCTAGCTAAATATATAAAATAAAATTCAATCCAAACAGAAGTTTCCATTTTAATAACCCTTTATATTTATGTATTTGTGCATATATGCGTGTGTGTGTGCGAAGTTATAAATTCATATAGATTCAGGCTTATCTTACTTAGAGCCAATGATTTGGGGTTTGAGAAGTGGGAAGTCTAATGGGTTAAACATGTTGAGTCTCTTGTGCACTACTGAAAGAACAGGAGTAACTGTGAACAACAGCACTTTCACAATAGCATTCCTTACAGAAATAGTTGAGATTTTTCAAAAAACTTTAGAGCAAAAAATAGCAGCTTCATACTAGCACTGCCTTTCTTCTGTGAACAATACTATTCATTTACCCTACTGTGTACCCACATAGCAGGTTCAAGATTCAGTTTAATACTTTATGTGTATTTAAGCCCTCTGGCAGCTCTGTTTTCCTGAACAAATGGGTTAAAAACACCTGTTCTGAAGGAGCTAGATGAGTCACAATGTAGACTATAGTTCAGTTGTATGCACTGAAATTATGGAAGACCTTTTTATGATTGATTTCAAGCATGTGACAATACTCTAATGGAAACATTTAAACTCAGATTTTGCTGTATCCTCCTCCCTCCTGCTTGTCTCTTCTCCACACAAATATAAAATACACCTTGTGTGATTTTGGAACGATAACATTATTACAGCTCCCTTTATAGCCCAGCCTTCTTTTGGTGTGGTTGTTAGCAACACTCCAGAGCAGCGTAAAGTCAATCTGGTTTTGCTGCCTGAGCTACTTAAAGTGAATTCAGAAAAGTGTGCAATGCCAAGCCTAGACTTCATCCACATGAGCCTAATTTTGAGCAGTTCAGGTTTCCATGTCATTGCTAGAATTCGTATTGATATGGGAATGAGACCAATTGGCTAGTTTGAGATTAAATTTTACACTTATGAACAGCTGTATTAAGCAAATTTCCAAAGCCCCAAAATGCTTTTATCCTTTCAAGCAGTTTTCCAGGAGGTGCTGTACCTCTGAATAACAACTGTATGCCTTTAATGCGAACTTAAAAGTGAAGTATGGACAACAATGGAGCATTTTCAGGACAGCAGTATGGTATCAGTAATGGCAAGAACATGAGAAAATACATTTATCACATGAAATTCACCTTGGCCTCGGGCTGTGTCCCTCCACCCAGTGAGTGTGACTGACAGGCAAGCATTGAAGAGGGCCCACTAGTAGGTCACACATTACACTTGTAAAAAACAAACCAAGAAAACCAAAACAAACCAAGAAAAAAAAGGTCACTGAACCCAGGACACAGCACAGTTAAGTCCGCTGGTCAGCAGTCCTCCCTGATTGCTTCTTTCCCCACCTCCGCAAAAGCGTGAAGCTGCCCCATAGCAATAAACACTTCTCATACGATGCTCTTCTGTTCAATTGCTCACAATCACTTCCACATGTGGAAGGACAACTATGGTGTGTGTACACCTGACTGCAGTAGAGAAATGCAGCATCAGGGTTGGTAATGGGAGCACTCCACCAGCAGCAAAGCAATGTCCAGAAACCAAGCATAGACCATTACACTGTTTGCCCAATTTTTCTAAAATGATTCTGGCATTAGTCTTCCTACATACACAATCACTAAAATTAAATCTGTATAATAACATTAAAGCACATTCCATATCAAGTCAGTTTGTCTGCTCTAAGTCTAAAGCCTTGTGGGCCCCCAGGAAACACTAGCAATATTGTACGGACCTTTTCTTCTGTTTTAATCAATTGAAAAATCAAATCACTTCCATATGCATAGCTATTGATAACAGTATGATGTAAGTGTTCAGGAGATGGAAACAGCACATGAAGACAGATAGCCATGACAATAAGAATAAAACTAAAGTTTTATACCAAGTTTAGTCTACAGGTTTCCACAGTTTGTTAGACAGTATGTGTATAGAAGGCAGCCCAGAAAACATCACTCTAGGAATACTGTTAAGCTTGCAAACCTGCAGTGATTTTCATATACCACTTGGTTTGGTCACAAGTGCAGGTATCTTTGCACAGTTCTCACCTACACCATTTCAAACAACACACCACAGCCTAACAGTAAATTCATGTAGAATACAGACAATCACATGAGATCTCTCAGCAAAGGCATATGTCAACACCAAAAGGATAGCTGTCTTCCCAAATGTATTAGCATAAGTCTATTTTAATAAGCAGCAGATGGAAAAAATGTAATCAGTATGTTGCAGCATTACCAAAAAAAAAAAAACCAAAACAAACTAGACTAAACACACATAAAAAGTTCACATGACAAAAAATAACAGTTATTAAATTATAAGGCATGAAAAAAGAAATGCACTGATTTTAGGGCAGAACAAGGTAAATTCTCCAGACTGTATCTTTCCATGTGATTAGTAGGGGAGAGTGACAGAAAACTAACATATTTTTGCACACATGTGGCTGTCCACAAGCAATATTTGACCCTAGAAAGGGCACAGTTAAAGATATTGGCACCTCAATTTACCCAAGATCTAGGTCTATAATTAACTTTAGTCATACTGTATTGTTAAAGATTTACTGTATTGTTAAATTGTTAAAGATTTACTCTAAGATGACTTGCAACTACCTGTATGAACAAATTCTTTTCCCTATCTTCTGTTTGCATTGTCTGTCTACCTTCCTTGTCCAACTACTATATGCCTTGGAATATTTTTCAACCCTGCAATTTTCTGCAGTGTCCAGGAAAAGATTTTTTATTTAAACAAAGTAAAACCACTAAGAGTTGTACAGGTTTCTTGCTCATCTGAATAAGAGACAATCCAATGCTGCTAATTATGAAAGGCTTATTGCTGAAGGTATCCTTTTGTTTTGCTTTATTTTGCTTCTCATCATTACTTTAAAGAACCACCTTCTCTCTAAGAGTGTATAGGGTATGGGAGAGGCTGAGAGGATGATGAGTAAAGTGAGTAGTTTACTTTGAAGACTGACTGCAATAGTAAGCTGTACTTTGCAACCTGGGCTTTGATGAATCATCTGAACAAAAGGCTTACACTCCAACTATCCAATTTTAAAACCCATGGTCAACAGTCATTCTACATTTAAGGCTATTATCATCAGTCTTGGTGTTTAGTTTAAAACTTGGAGGTTAAAACAATAGACAAATATCATTATCATGCGAAGAAACACTACAGGAGCAGAAGTGGTAGACATGTTTTTCTGCTTCTGTCTCACAAGGTGAGGAGAGTCTGAGCCACAATCAGGAAAACAAATTTTATTCTGGAAAAAATGTATAAAACCACACAGTTCAGGATCTTTCAGATTTATGTTGATAAACTGTTGCACAGCATGAACTGCTGTACTGGTACATACTTACTATAAGAATTTTCCAATTATAAATATTACAAAATGTCTAATTTTCTTAGGGGTTACAAGGGGGTCACAGACACTAAATGTAGCTACAGATTGAACTGCAGAGATGTGTAGTACTAAATTCCAAATGAATCTGACTCCTAAATATAGAAAAACAGCAAAAGTAAGTAAAACCAAGTTGGGTGAGGAAGGGGACCGACATAAATTCAAAAAACCAAAAGGTTATTATAGATCTTTAGCACTTGGAATTCCATAAGAGGAATTTTAACAAAGGTTCAGTGCTCCCTGCCTCCATGAGCGCTTTGTAGAACTAAAATCTATACATTCTTTTTGCAAAAATTTCTCTGTATGCCTATCTCAGCTATGTGGCGTGTACTTTCTATTTAGCCAAATACAGAAGAATAGAAGGGCAATACAAATGTTGGCATAGGTGATTTCAAGCGTTAGTTGTTTGACCTCTTTGTATAAGCTTTTGGCATCTGTAACTTGGCAGGCAGAATGCAGGCCAAGCCAGAACAAAGAGGAAGACAGGAAACAGAAAGCTGGCCATGTCTCCTTGGCAGTCAGCATTGCAGCAGGGTGAAAAACCATGTTGTTGCCAAACCAGAAACAGTGGGGAAAGCCCAGATAGTTGGCAAGTCACATACGGCTGTATTGTACATCCTAAACACTAAATGCTTGATAAACTGAAGTGCTACAGTGGAGCCTAATCTACTTAAACTCTCTACAGCTCTACAGGAGAATGCTTCATTTGCCCTCGTTTATGTGTTTTCTAAGGAACTGACATAGCATTGTTATTATCATCTATGGGGTAAAAACTTGCTGCCACTGTATGAGCATGAGCTTTCAGTATCTTTCTAAAGAATCCACTAAGAAGCTGCTACAGCATGGAATCCCCTCCACACATGTCCCTGTTTTGCCCCCAACCCCCACTACTGAGGATTCAAGGTTTCAAGGTTTCAAGTACCCTCAGGATGCATAGGCAGCAGATTGCCAATTGTGGCAAACTGCATCTACCACTTGGAAAATAGTTTTTTAATTCTTGTCATATCATCTGAGCGCTATTATTTTACGTATTGCATACTCCCAAACACCTGAACAAAAGGAGGTTGTTTTGAGTTTTTCTGTGGGTACAGTTTCCACCCTGGGCACAGAACTGGGTAGGTCACTTCCAGCCCTGTGCTCTGCAGATTGCTGCAGGCTGTTGCAGCCTGGAGCAGTGCAGCTGGGGTCCTCATTGCCTCAGAGGAAGAGGTGAGAACATTGCCAACAGGTGCACAGAGGAAGACTATAGATGTTTCCTCCATTGGTTAGCCAAGGTTTCTTGCACTTACAGTGGACCACAAATTTCAAAAGGGAAATGGCAGAGTGTGCCACTTGTTGCTCTGCTACCCAGGAAGGTCTGGCTCCCTGCTAAACGTGGAGATTGTCTTCCATATAGGAAACCCTCAGGAGCTGTACAGGAACTCTGCTTTCCCAGTGGTACAAAATTACCTCGAGTCAACCCCAGCTCTTTAGGAAGTGTATTCATAGAGAAAAAATACAAGGGCTACTTTTTCCCAAAATATAACCCATGGTTCAGTAAAGCCTTAGGAAGGGAGGCAACGGGGGGATTGCATTTTATACAGATCTTTATTTATCAATAATCCATTAAAGAACTGTTTCCAAAGATGACTGATAAACTATCTTTTTATAGGTGCAGAATGGATTTCTCACTGCCTTTCAGATCTTTCATTCCTGTGGCCACTCTTTTACTATCTTGATAACGAGTTATTTTAACACCAATGAATTACAAATCATAATTATTTTAAATGTTGATTCTGCCTTTGGGCCATGACCAGCATTCTCACATACTCCCATGGCCAAATAAAAGGTAAAATAAAGATCCTACTCATCACGGTCCTTTGCCAACAAACTGAATTTTTATTGTTCATGAAATGGCCAAAATCTCTAAAAAAGTTTCATACTACTCCCAAAAGCACTCTGTTCTGTACTGTAATCGCACTTTTTAACACAGCAACAATGCTGAACTGTGTTCCTAATAATGGAGCGAGCACTTGAAAAAGACAGATAATTATAAGCATAATTGATTGATTGAAAGTAAGACGACTATAAATTCAGAAGTAATTATCACTTCCTACAACAGGACTGTAAGAAAATGCCCTGTGATCATGCAGGACACAAGTTATTGGAATTATCTTGGATTCCTGCAGTAATCAATTGTACAGGATCTCAAACTATATCCCCTTCCTCACAGCTAATCTTTATAGCTCAACAGATTGCAGAAATAGAACTTTCCTTACAACTAGGTCCTAGCTTATGTCATTTGTGTTTAGCATCTGCTTTTGCTGACCTTCTTCAATTAGTTTTTTAATATATCTATGCTGCTATGTTTCAGTACTTACTGACTTAATCACATTTATATGATACCTATTATAAACAAGTAAATTCACTTTTATAAAAAGTGCATTTAAAATTAACTCACTTCAATGAAAATTGGGAAAAGGCAAATCAATTGGAAGAAGCTCTTGTTTTTCTGATGGCCTTTCACTCAAATGTACAACCAAACTTTCTGGAATACATTAAAAATTATGTAGTCAATTTCACTGAGGTGTTTCAGACCATCATACACCCATTTAAAAACCTTCTGGTAAACTATGCCCTCAGTCTTGTCACTTTTGTATGTACTTGCATACCATCCCTCATTTGAAGTTTAAAGCAAAAATACTTCAACCAGTCCTCAACAAGTTTCTGCACATCATCTGTAAAGGCACTTTGCTGTCCTTCACCAGTCATCCCGCTGCCTCACACCACTATGTCCTGGCCCCCCACACAGGGAAACCAAAGCTGAATGCTCTGCAGGGCAGAGACCATCATCCAGACTGCTGTGGGACTATCAAAAGCCTTCATTCTGCTGTTGCTACTGCATAATTATCAACAATAAGTGGCTTGGCCTGGAAATACAAATGCCAAAATTAAAGTAGACATGACAGCTTTTTCTTGGCAGCCCATCCAAGTTTCATAACTAAAGTCTCAACATACTTTCAAAGCAAAACAACCAACAAACAATAAATCCAACTCCTCAGTTTGTCCAAACTGAAGTTATCCTTTGAATCCTGTAGTCTGGCACCCCTAGAGAACATGCTAATTTGGTTCTGTGACTATGCTTACTCTGTGTTGCCTAGCTCCTGAATACAGAGCCCTCCAGTCTAGGGACAGTCCCTCTGCCATGATCTGATCCCTCGCAGAATTGGGGACAGACTGTGAGGAAGGACTCCACCTTTTGGCCTTTCAAAGTCACACTTATCATTCATGCAAAATGCAAAAGTTATTAGAGAGAGTTACTTTTATTTATTTGATAGTCAGTGAAAAGGTTTTATCTAATGTGCCTTTTTATATTATAAAACATTAACCAATTTCACAAAGCAAATTAACTCATCTCATTATAAAATACTGTAACGTCCAGCATTCTGGACTTTTTGGGAAAGGCTCTTTGCCATCTAAGGCTGAATAATGCTTGTGATTGGAAATTATTTTTCTTTTACTCTATGAGAACAATTACTGCAGCTATCACACAATTATTGCAATTATAGTTGTAAAGACTGCTGTTCAGAGCTATTCTCTGTAGCACCATTTTGCAACACCAGGAACATTTGTCTTTCCTAATGATCACCACCAGCACAAAAGTCCTTTTGTAGCTCTAAGTGATTTCATTTCTTTCTATTAATATCCTCTTACTTGCTTTGGGAAAAAGCAAAGGAGACAGTCCCCAATTAATATATACTTTTAAAGCAAAGGCTTTCAGTGAAGCCAGAGCTAAGGCATTTTAAAACAGGAATTGACACTTCCTTTTACAACAGCCTAACATTTTCAATGTGCCTTGCTAAATGGATAGAAAGCCCCCAAAATACTTCAAATCTGTGTTTCATAAACTGTACTCTAAGAGAAGCAGCAATAAAGTTTATTGCAGACCTAAAGTATCTGCATAAACCCAGTTAATTGAAAAGGGGGTGGAGAGGGCTGCCAAATTAAATGTTTACATTAGCACAGCTGTATTGTAAAAACATTCTGCCCCCTGTGCTTTGTAATTATAAGATATTTCTGGACTGTGTATCTCTGCAAAGTTTATCTCTACTGCCAAGAGTGTTTTGGCACAGAGCGTCTGCAATTTTTGGCAGCCAGAGAGCTCTCAGCAGAGGCAGTATCTAAAATGGCTGCCAAACAGCTATCCTGAAATGTCGTCGATCTAGTGTCGTCCTGCGTGAAGGGCAAAAGTCATAACTGGTTCTAAAACCATCAGATTTTTTTAACTGAGGCAAGAAGCTGGTTTTCCAGACGAGAGTGGGACCTGGCACCATAGGTCAGTCACACCAGGCTCACCAGTACACTGTGCACAGCAGTGGGCTAGAAGACATGCTGACTGTTCCACACATCCTATCACTAGGGAAAAAAGGGGGGAGGAGGGGTTTCCTGAAGGGAAGCTTACTTTATTGTTTTAAATTATGCACAAATCGTCATATGCTTCCCCTATGCCAGGAGCACACACATTGGGACATTTGTGAAGCACAGCTACTCTGTGCTCAGGCAAAAGGCACCAGCAAAGCCAGACGCTTTATGCCACCTTCACACTGATTGCATTTGCCAACTTTAATAAAAAATCCCTGTCTTTTCCTAGCAACTAGCAAAATGTACAAAACCCTTCCAAACATCTCAAGCCTTTGCTGTGGCAGTCTCTAATTTATTTGAGGTGGACCTCCTCATGAAGATACAACACCCTTGGAAAGAATTAGAAAACCTTAATTATTCTGTCCCAGGCCTGCCTTCCCAGAGGGAAGAGTTTTCTTTCATTGTGTCCAATGTCAAGTCAAATGTAAACTGAGAGGTTCCTTAGGCCTTGTACTCTGCTTTATCCATAGCTGTGCACAACCAAAGCAAAGGCATTTCACTGCTTTCCTATCACTCACTGGGCAGTTACATGAGATTTGGTGGTTTGGATAATGACAGCTGACACTTGAGTGCATCATGACAGTTTCACTGAATTTTCTCTATAAAATAAAGCTCTACAGACACTTTAGCATCACTTGGAATTAGAAAAAAAAATAAAATAAGAAGTGTCCCCACTGGAAAGAAATATTCCATTAGTAGAATCAGCACTTTACAGACAGTAAATGAATACAAAGTTTGTCTTGTGGGTGCTGCCCCTATCTATTTACAGTCCTAAGCCTCCCTATCAACTATCATTATATATCTGAATGGGAGCTTTTTGTGAAAATGCTAGTCAATGCTAGATCCATGAAATTCTTATTGCCCATGGCCACTTTGCATCAGAAGACTTTGTATCAACCCCAGTCAATTATTTATACATTTCATTTCTAGTCCTTTCTACTCTACTGAGAAATTTTTGTACTGCTAAGTAGAGAGGACATTCACTTTGATAGTTATGTCCACTCAACATGCTTCTGAATTAAGTGACTTTCACCTCTGTTTAATTAGTAATCAGGGTCGAAGTCACACAGCTATGTAATACTGATGTCCTTGTAAGGTTCCAGTGAGCTAGGGTTAAGGTTCCAAAGAGCATCTCTTCTATTAATATTTAATAAGTGTATCTCTAAGCTGCTGTCTACCAAAAAAGGGGGAAAAAAAGGACAAAACTAGCAAGGGACTGTGTTTACCAGTCAGTTATGCAAAGGGACACCTTCAAAAAATCATGCCATTATTTTCTCTATCTTTTCTGCTGCTTACAGCCTCTAGAGATGAAGCCTCATTCTGTAAACATCATGGCACTCTTCTTCCTTTCAAACACACATATGTATTTTAAAAATAAATACCTACATGTTCCCCACTTCTCATCCTCAATGAGCTAACATTGCACTTTTAGTTAAAACACTGAAAAAACATGGCCATTTCCCACTATGGATGTCCTGACTACTTTGCTTACTGAGAATCCCAAAAATTCCCTGGACTGAAAGACATATTGAAAGTGCTCAAGAATACAATTCTGTTCATTTATGAAGACAAAAACTAGATATACAACAGCTTTGTCCAGCTCAAATTCCAGGGTCACACTTTATCTGATCATCCTGATACCAGGCCAGTGACTTGGGATAAAGATGGTTATATACTTGCATGTAACTCAGCACCTTCGTGCTATAAACACTAAGAAAATGAGATTGCATCCTCAGTCCCTGGGTTCTGCATGCTACTGGCAAACAAGTTTTCTAAATTCAAAATGAAAAATTTTTATCTATTCCAGCTTTAAAATAACTTTGAAATTCCATTTACAGTATTTTAAAATATTCTGTTATACTCATGTTCTACTTTTAATGCTGCAGGAAACATCCTTGTATCTTAGCAGCATCTTAGCAGTTCCTCTTGTGTATTTAGAAAGACTCTACCCATTGGGTCACATTTTCACTGGTATATGGGTTGCTGAAGTATTCAGAGACAAGAAGGATCAGGATGTTTTTATTATTTACACTTACTCCTACGTGATCTTCCTTTTATTGAAAATTTTCAAGACATGAAAACTCAGAGTATTTCCTCTATCAGGAGCACTACTAAAGACGTTTCAGTTTTATGTAAGTGTAATGAATACCTCCACTTTCCTCATATTCCTTAGCTGATGGCTGGAATTTATGGCTAAATCCCATGAAAACCTACTGGAAGAGAACACAGCATTGTATACTTTGCTCTAAAACATTAGGGGGCAAAAGTTATCACAAGACAGTTCTGGGTTTTGCATCAACTTATTATTTGTTTATTCTACACATCCAGAGACACCTAATCTATCATCTTGCCTGAATTATACAAAAGCTATATGCAAAAAGAAAGTTGCATAGACAGATGCTTGAATGTCAAGGTGCCACAATCAATGTTGGCAATATGTTTCATTTCCTAACTCTCTAAGCCATATGCATTTTAGGTTTTGCAATCTTTTCTTAAAGTTCTGCATCAAGTGAACCTAAAGTCTCAAATATTCATACACTGAAAGCTTTATTTAAATTCGGAAAAAAGCCAGATTCATGCTGTACTGATTCTCATGCAACACCTGTGCACATACATATGTGCAAAACTAAACTAAAAATCTGTATTTTGCAAACAGAATCTCTATTAGCATAAGGGTGCCTCCCTTTAAATGGAAAATATATTCCTGAGTCCAAATCTTCAACTGGAGGCTATCTACCAAATGAAGCATCTCCTTGAGAGCATTGTTCACTAATTACATATTCTCTTAGCCAACTTCAGTTGTGTTAGGCCTGGCCACAGTAGATAGCTATTGAACTAGAGGGTTAAAGGAGAAGGAGTCTAGACTGAACTACACCTGGGATTCCAAAGCACTATTCCTATGAAAATACTGTGGGCATCACCTGCAAATCTAAAAAAATCACTGCAGCACTCTTTAGTCAGGGTCCCCAGAATACAATTTTTCTATCTCAAGGTATTTTTCACAGGAAAATAGTGTAAACAAAAGTCACAAGATCATTCTGTTTTGATACCAGTTTCTATTCTCTCTGAGTCTCCTTACACATGCAAACCATCTTCTTTGCTTCAATTACATTCAAACATGACTTCTTCCTAAGGGACAAAGCTTAGAAATTTTCAAGTCCAAATGAGAGGCCTGACAGCAGAATGGAAACTTTTATAAGAACTCAACAGTTGTCAACATGTGCTAATATAACAAACTATTTAAACAGACTGAGGTATTTTCATTTAAAGTTTCTGCTTTGCTAACAGCTCTTCATTCCATCCCCTATTGAATTTCACTTCCATATTTATTTCTGTATTTCCTATTGTTATCTTCATTAAATCTATGATGATTTTTTTTCCCTGATAGTATTCATAAGTTTTAGAAAACAAACCAAAACATCCAGGGATGGGAAACTGGGATACTTTTTAGTGAACAAGCACTCTAAGTGATCTCTTTTATTTTTTAATGATGGAAAGAAAAGTAATGAAACAGCCTTCTTTTAAAAAAGTGTTCACATATCCTTATGCAATGAACTATCTCTGTTCTTGTTTCCAGGCATTAGAATCTGTTGAGAGTATTGCCTAGTCTCACCTAAATCACTGTCTGAGTGATTTTACTGTTTCAGTGCATTCCGAATTTTAAAGATGTGTAAGAGGAACCATCACCTGTTGAGAAGAAATGTTTGCAGAATAACACTTAGATCACATCAGACAACCAGTCTACCAGTACCTGACTTCTGGCATTAATTATGAAGCTATTTACATTATGTTAGCTCTTAATATAGTGTGTACAGATTAACTACGTTTCCACAGCCAGTCTTCATAGTCTTTTATGGTAAAGTCCAACCAGAAGCTTCCAATACTTCTTTTTCTGCATGAGAAAGGGGTACTCTCAGGGCCAAAGGTGGTGCTAGCATGGAAAGGAACATTCACAACACAAATTTAATATCCTTATTATTAGGCTAAATAATAATTTAACGTTATTAATTATAATTAATTAATATTAATTATATTATTATAATAGGCAGGGCAAAGTTCTGCATTATGAGAAGAATATAGAATAAAACTGTCATTAGCAAACATTAAGAATATCATTGTCAAAGACTTAACATTTACTAGAAGGCAATTGCTTGAAAACCTGGTTTTAATTGTGCATACATATTTTTATTCATTAAAATGAGCAACCAATAAAATCCCGCACTATGGTGTCCCAGCCTCATAACACATTAATAAAGTTTCTTAAAGGTTTTGGCAGGGGGCCAGTACAGTCCATTAACTCCTTGTAAGTTGTAAAAAGAAGTAAAGTCATTTTGGGCTGCCTTGTGGTTATGAATGAAACAGCAGGCAGTCTGTATGGAAACGTCACTTTGGATATGGCATTGGTAATGGATGCTTTGCTGTTCAATCAAAGCAGCATGGGGATAAGTTAATGCACTGAATCACAATCTAAATCCTGAGGAACTGCAAAACTAATTTAGTTAAAAGTGGAAGGAAAATACCAAAAGCTTACAAGTTAGTAAGCTCTGTGTATGTTCCTAGTAGGCTATCATATTGTAACAGGGTAAACTTGCCCACTGTGAAACCAAAATTATATGACAACTTATTATACAATTAGTTTTCAATTATTCTAATGATTCTTTAAGGCCACTTAGTAAGATCAATCACATTTTGGGAATTACTTTCTGCAAACAGCATAATCAAATAAACTACCATTTTGCCTTATCTTACCCTTTTCTCTCTGAATGTACAAAACATTTTAATTTCCTTGTTTTCTTCTTTTACACAAAGGAGCATAAATAACTTAAGCAATTGGTAACTAAGTGGCTGTCTTTAGCTCTGTCAAACAATTTGAATTAAAGTGCTATACTTTCCCCTTAAGCTTTATGCTACCATCTGTTCTCCCTTTTCATAACATTGCAAGCATTTAGTTTTGGAGAAGGGATTTAGTGTTTTGCATCCTTTTTAGAGCAAAAGGCAAATTTGAATGGTGTTGAATATTTTGAGAGCCAACAAGATTTTCCAAGCAAGGGAACAAGTAAGCTGTAGGATTAGAGCATTTTCCTCAAAGTGTGGCCAGGTTTTCCACTTGCCTTATCGTAAAACATCAACATGTACCTTTTGATTAAAAACATATTCTGAAAAAACAGCATATTGAAGAGGTTCTTGTAAAGAAACAGTAAATGGAAAACAATTTGTGGAACAAAAGACTGTGCTCTCTCTAGCCAAACAACTAAAATGCCGCAGACTGTTCATTGATGCTGTAATAATAGTTTTTGGTATTTTGATGATTATTTCAAATTAAAAACTTGAAGGTTACATGAAATTTCCAGAGTGCAAACCTCCCTGAAGGATTTGGGAAGGACAACCAACTAATGAGCTGGAATAATATATTAATCCTTTACCTCTGACAGCCCAGTGCAAATGTGGCTTAAATCACAAATACAGATGTTGTTTGTCTAGCACCTAGTAGGATTTTGCCACACTACAAAACCACAAAATATGTGAAAATTAGCAGTATCATCAGAGGACACCAAGTTGTGAAATAGATGGGTTCGTGAGGTCAAGGGGGAAACCCAACAGACCTCACTATGAAAGCTTACAAGAGCTTACAAAATAACTTTGACACAACTTTGTCAAATTCTTTTTGATTGAGATGCCACTGGGCACCAAGCATTTAATCTATAAGCAAAAATGATATATTTCTGCATCAAAGACAGCCTAACACTCTATTTCAATATATAAGGCAGTTTTCAAAAGCTCATTTGGAAATATACCTAATCCATTTTAACTGTATGAAATATTTTCACTCAGAGTCACACCTTTTAGACGCAAAGTACATCCAGAAACCTGGTTATCTAAAGTTACAGCCTGGGGAAGTAAAATAAGAGAAGGCACAGCAATGTTAAAATGGCTAATAAATTTTGTGGCTTCAAAAATTTTTATAACTTAGTATTTGTTAATGTACTTTGTTTATGAAGTTAATTGAATCTCCCAGCGAGTCCAAGGCAAATGAGGAATAGTTATACAGACATCCTTCGAATTAAAGCAGATTTATGTAGACAAATGAAAAGTTTGGCCCACGAATTACATTTCACACACAACTGAATGTCAGCCATCTCTGAGATATGCTTTTTAAGCTACATACTATTCACAGATGCCACAGTTTATAAAGCTAATAAATCTGAGTTGTTGAATACACATCTAACTTGTGAGTAGTCATATTGGTGCCTAATGGAATAATTTAAGCAGGAAGTAAGATATTCCACCTGAGTCTTCCAAAAAATTAACTTTCATACAGAAAACAACCTGCAAATTGTAACAACCTATCTGTCAACCTTGCCACTGGAAAAAAATATACCATATATTAGAGAAAATTAATCCTAACTTAAGCTCAGCATAATGTACATATCTAGGTTGAAAAGCCTCTAGTCTTGGGGCTCTTAGGAAAAGACAGTCAAATTGCTTTATTTTTCCAGCATCCACCTTGAGGGAGAGCAGAAGATTGTCTGTGAAAGATGTTTTTGAAAATTTCCCCCAGGTAGCTCCTGAAAAAGTTTATGTGATACACAGGACATGTTCATCTTCCCAAAAATACTGTATTCCATTATAATACCCAGTCCCACAATGTTCAGTCATAGAAACTGTAAGGGAGGATAGAAATCTCAAAAAAGTAATTACCCTAGGCAGTTTTTTGTACTCCAAGTAAATAATCAGTTTTCCAAAATGGAGCACAGAGGTTGTGCATCCTGAGTACTCCCTCACAATAATATATGAACATATCTGATACATATGAACAGTCATGTCTCCCAGCATGACATAGTTCCAAGTGACCATTCATACCACTCTAAAGATGTAGATCAGTCCACCTGGGCTTTTTGCTATTTGATTTTTATTTGCCTGTATTTCTTTTTCAGTGTTAAGCAAAAAAGAGTGAAGGTGCTTGATCTGTGCTGAAAATAAAGGAGGAGCTCTTTCTCAACTTTTATCTACTTGTTTGTTTTTCTTTTTTTTTTTTTAATTATTACTATATGTTTAGTGATTGCAGTCAGAAGTCTGGAATGCTGAAATAGTTGCAAAAGAGAATGATTAGCTGGTCAAGTGCTTTTGTTTTAACATGGATAACAACCGATGTATGAAAAATAGTAGCATGAAAATATCCTGTACTAAATAGTACAGACTTGTTTCCCTAACAAAGGAAGAAAGGTATATTTTGTTTCCATAATGCTGTTTGTGTTATAGAAAGATGATGTCAGCCCTTGTTTTAACACTCTCAGATGAGCTTCATGGAAAGAAATTCTCAGATGGCTTGACAACAATCCTCACTAAATATAATTAATAATTAATAGATTATAATCATTAAATATACAGATGTCTATTACAGATGAGACTTCTTGAGGTGTATCCTGGGCACAAGCCACAGTAATTAATACTTTGATAAAATTTAATCTACTTAGTACCTGCCAGGTTTGTTAGCCATTCATGACATGTACATGATAACACTGCATCCCAAAACATATCTGATGTTAGGAGGGCTACCAGAGTCTTTAATGCTGGCTGACAGCCTCATGTACCATTTACCAACAATGGAAGAGGCTTTCCACAGGAAGAGCTTATCTAAGGACATTCTCTAAAACCACAAGACAGAGCAATGTGCAGAGCAGCTACATGACTGCCATTAGTCTGTTAGACTGCAAAGCATCTGAGAAGCAAAATGGGACAGGGCTGTCCTTTCTCCTAGACTACTAGCCGTGCAAACTCAACTTTGCACCATCTCAAGTAAAAATTACAACAAACTGAAATATGTATGTGAACACCTGTTCAAACCAATCCTTCTCTGACCAGCTGAATTACTCAAACTTTTCTCTGATTCTCCTATCTTTTTATGCCTCTTATCAGTTCCAGTCGGTCATGAAGGAAAAGAAAAGCAGAAACTGGTGGAAGCTATTTTGCCGCCATACTTCTCTCATTTTGGACCTACTTGGTGTTCTCTCTCTTGTTTCTGGCAGAGCTTAAAAAATGTAAATAATATTTAGTTAATTAGCACAGGAAGAAGATGCAATTACACCGTACCACTCTAGTGCTCAGACAAGAAAGCCAGAGTCTCCACAAGGGGAAAAATGTCATGAAATTGAGGTTCCTTATGAAAAAACAGAGGTTAAGTGAGACTAAGGGATACAGAGCAGACAGCACACAGCACAGAAGAGAATCTACTCTCTCCATCTATTCAGTGATAGAATTATCCTAACACCTACTTATGGTTCAGCAAGAAATACAGAATCTTAGCATCCTTCCCCTAAACACGGATGAGTGCATCTTCCAGAGAGGTAGGTAAGTGTTCACTGCAAAATAACAAGGGTATTTATGCAGTGTCACAGATAAGACCATTCTTTTCCAAAGAGAAATGCAATTTCTCTTTGCTGAGTAAGTTGTGTTTTTGGCTTGAGAGCTCTAAACATACATATTGATATGGGATTCATTTCTCTACAGATGCTACTATAGTTGGAGTGGCATCATCTCTTTAATTAAACAGAAAACATACTACATAATGTTAATCCCTCAACACTAGACGTCTTAACTGTCCTTGCATAACTTATACCCAGATATTACTGTACTCCATTGACTTTTCCATTTCACCACACTTCAGGAATGTCTAATGAGTCACAGTTTGTCTAGATGCCTCTGAGAGTCACAATCTTCCCCACAGCAACTCATTGTATTCAGGTGTAAAACAAAACAATAAATAAACTCACTCACTTTTCTGTAATAGGGTGGCACAGTGGGGCAGGAGATGGAAACTTTTTGGGAGATCTGTGGAAGTATATCTTTACCTCTCTGTTTTAGCAGATCAGTAGAATTACATCTTTTTTCTACACACAGATAAACTCAATTTTCTTTAAATGTGCACTTGTTAGACATGAATGCATAGTAAAATAAAAAGTTAAGAGAGAGAGGTAAGTCCTTTAAGTGACAAAGTATCAGCATGAACTGTGTGCTAATACCACATACAGTAATCCTTTCTAAAATAATAGTATATATGACTGTTCAAGGGGTCACTCAGGGGAACTGGATGTATGCTATTTACAGATTCATGAGTGGTATTTATAATAAGTATCAAATATTTCTACAAATCGAAACTATAAATTATTTCTTCAGCATGAATTGAATATTTATTATGCATAAAAACATGGATATTCCCAATAAAGGTAATTTCTTTTAAGAAGAATTTGAGAATTCAGTTTGTGGTAGTGGTAGTTTGTGGTAGTCATCGTTATCAGCTGGTCTTCTCATCTAGAGATGAAGCTGATGTCTATGTCAAAATATTTATGCCTCATTGAAAAAATTAAGTCTCTCACAATAAAACTAACTTTCCTTTACAGTTTCTCTGCCTTTCTCTTCTTCCTTCCTCTTACATAAAATTTTCACTTTCGTAAAAATATGCTTCATTCCATATCTCCCTCACCTCACATTTTTTCTTTTTTTCTAAATCACCACATATTGTCCCTTACAGAAACCAAGTTTTTGGTTAGAGTGTTTACCCTAAGTAAAGACAGTTTGAATGCTGGATGTTGTTTGCCTTCTAGTGAAAGTAAGTATGGGAGAAAAAAAAAAAAACCAGTTATATAACACAACTGTACAGCTATCTAGAATTCACCATGAACACAAGATAGAAAAGACAAATGTGAAAATGCTTGTGATTGTATGACATAAATGATGTCCGTAAATGTGGTTTTAAAAGAAAAACAAACAATAAATTCCTTCACGAGTTTTTCACTAGGGAACACTGCAGAATGCACTGCAGCTACAACTGCCTACCCTACTAGGTCACACCTCCAAATCTTAAGTCATGATCATATTTCAAAGAATAATCAGCTCTGTGTAACTGTGATGATAATTCAAAATTTCCTCATTACAGAATAATGAAATACTAGACCTAGATAGAAAACTTTCTCTCAGACAACATTAGTTCTAAAGCATAATTGCTGATAACCTTCCAATTTTTATTTTTTTTTTAGTATTTCTGTCACAGCCACCAAAGCTGTAGTGTTTGCAGGCATTATTTCTACTAGAGTTTGAGGTCGTTTAGCAGTTACTGGAAAATTTTCCAGTCTGCCTCCTTGGCCCTCAAAGCTGCCATAAGAAAAGATGCAAAAACATACTGCTCTTAGATTGGTCTAGACAACTTTACACATACCAGCTGGCAGCGTCTTGTCATTATTCATAAATATGGTGTAAGAAATAACTGCTTCCCAGATTTTGATGAATCCCAATTATAAGTGCCCACATTTAGCAGTCAAGTTGATGCTTGCTTATGTAACAGTTGGGAATTTAAACCTCCTGGAAAAATAGTGAGCCTCTTAACTGGTGACCAAGAAATTTGACTATGTGATTTCTGTGCAAGCTGTAGGCTAATTGTACCTGAGGTGACCTATTACACTGAAATTATATTTTCACTTGCTACTGGTTACAGTAATTAAGCTCAAAGAGCCTGGGAAAAAAAGTCATTAGTGCAATGTAGTTGGTTTTATTTGATATTTCTCTCTGTAAAATAATTCATAACTCTAGGATACATACGACATACACCTGAAAGAACTAACTTCATGTGCATTCTTATTCACTAAGAGTTCTTGTAGAATTGGCAGGTCACATTACCTGGAATGAAAAACTTAGGGAGCTTCGGAGAATATTCCTACTCTGCAACTGCAAAAGGGCCCTGCAATAGCAAGTGTATTTTACATATGAACTGAATTTTAGTCTAGGAACATTTCCCTTCCCATTGTTTTCTTACAATAGGAAAGGGAAAGCTCCAAAAGTAATTTTGAATTCTACTTATTTTGGTTAACAAAATTACTTTTGTTCTTTTTCCCTCAAGCTCATCCCTGTTTTGGAAAGCATTTTGTCTAAATGTTTCAAAGAGGCAAAAAAGTGCTTGTGGTTTGGCTCCCATCATAATTTCTCATAGACGGCTTCTGGAAGAACTCATTTATTTAGAATCTTTCATCATTACTATAATTAATATTATACCATTTCAGGTTTCTTAGATTTTTTTTTTTTTTTTTTGCTGTAGTTCAATCCTGTTTGATTCTATGTGGAAAAAAAATCTTGTTCAATAGATTTTTCAGCTGGTTTGAGGGGAGGCAGGGGAGGAATTTGCCATGGCTAACTTTCAGTACGCTACTTTAACAACAGGATATTTGTCCGCTAATTTTGATTTTGAAATGCAGAGGTTTTTATATGTAACAAGGTATCTCTGGTGCTAAAAAAGTCTGAAAAATTACCTGAAAATTGTTTGGTTATTTGCTTCCATTGTAAGTCATGTATGAAAATCCTGCAAAGCACCTGTGCAACATTGGGCTGTCATACTCAGAAAACCTATTTCCTGAATTTTCAGGTGTATTTAGCCTACCCACCTTCTAGAACAAGAGCAGGGCTCTGAAAAGCATTCTCGACTGACCTGCTGCATTCCCATAGTTTCATTGTTGAAATCAATAGTCAGTTTTGAAAATCTCACCTGTAAATATTTCTATTGTATTAATCACTTTTTTCCTGGTGACACTACCATGCCAGGACACCAAGACACTTAGCTGAGCTTCCTTCATTTGCATAAACTAAACACAAATGTTGAGTGAATTCCAAAGGCAATATTAAAATATTCCTGGAGATTTATGTTGTGCGGTTATCCCATAAGCAAAATATGGATGTTATACACCTTATGACATGTGATGGTGCACTACTGAACACAGCTCAGTCCTATTATTGTTCTTTAGTGTATTGGATTTGCAACCTCTTTCTTCTGTCTTCCCAGCCTCCCTCCCTTCCTCCATCCCTTTCTTGCCTTCTTCTATGTTGTTCCTTTTAAAAGTGTAAATTCATTAATGGGTATAGCAGCCCACTACATGCTGGTAGCAAGGAGAGGCACCAGTGATCTCAGAGTAGGCCTTCTACAGGAAAATGCCATTTGACATGTTGACATGAGATGGAGGATAGCTGTATTTGCATTTTGAATGAAATTCCCACTGGAACAGGAAACAGTGAATTTTTTTCAGGCTTTTCTCCTAACTCTGGGAAGCTTTGACAAGAAGAAAAAACATCTAGGTTCCTAGTTTTTCGTCTTTTGGCTTGATGGAACTGGATTGGAGGAGAATATGGTTTTACATAGGAGGCAATAAAAGAAGGCACACCAAGTCTCTGCCTGGCACAAAATAATGTGACACTTTCCAACAACCATTCTCAGTGCCAGTATCAGCCTCCGTGCTCTAGTTACAGTTCAGGACAAAACTTTTTAGGAAAATGTGGTCTGGACAGGGACATTTCCTTGTCAAGAAAACAGTTTTTATCCTGACTTGTAAATAGGTTGTGTGCAGCCCCCTGTAATACACCCTCTGTACGGAGGAGCTCTCCACTCTCTGTAATACAAGCACCAAAATCTGGTCAATGCTCTCATTAAAAAAAAAATACCTTATTTGAACGCAGATTAGAAGGAAGATCAACTCCATCAGCAAAACACCCTGTGTTCATGAAGCCTTTGGCAGCAGATATGTTATCATGAACTATTTTGATTACATGTGAAAGAAAAGCCGTGAGCGAAAATTATTTATTCTTTATCTTTTGGGCTATGAAGAGATTAACTCCCTTAACAGTAGGTTCTCTTTTTGAAGGTTTAGATCCTACTTTCATTGTCTTATTTTTACTAATGAGAGGTTTATAGCTGGTTTTAACTTAAGAATGATTACTGGCGGTGAAATGCAGTAATTATGTGATGTATGACAAGAGACAAAGCATACTAGGGAACTTGCATAAAATGCGAACTTAATCTTCCTCATATGAAAAGAAATACTTTACAAGCTGGCAGATCTTCAACTTCAAGTAATGAGACCCATTTCTTTTTCTGCATAGAAAAAGAAATGGATTAACAAAAGCAGGAACTAAAATATCTCTATTTTCTCCTCTCTCTTGTTCACAAATTAGAGTACTACAAGATTTCAGGAATTTGAAATGCCATGATTTGAGAAGTAATGTGAAGCACAAGAAGTGTCTTCTGATGATAAAAAAACAGTCAAATTTGAAAATGAGTCCATAATCAGTTCATACTGAAGGCCTCTGAGTCCATCATATCCATAATATTAATTTAATTTAGAAGCAAAACAGAAATCCCAGGTAAAAAGGCCAAAAAGGCATTATGGGCATGAAAGTTAAACTAAGATTGCACGCTGTTTAAAAAAAGTAGAAGGAGGAGGAAGAGAGAGTAAAAGAGCAGCAGCAAGTAGTGGGCAAGTCAATAGTGTTTGTACAGTTTCTGCATGACTGCATTTTCTCATGCAAGAGGTACTTCTGAACTACAATGGGATTGTGGTAAACCATCTGTTTAGAGATTAAGGATCCATCAACACTGAATGTTCAGTTCAACATTAACTGGTCATTTGTTTAACTCTTCATTTGCCACCGTCCGTCAAAGCCACTCAACAAATATTACCTCTTTAATTATGTGAACAAAGAGATGTATTTTCTACATGATCTTGCAATAATAGTGAGGTAGCTAAAAATTTTAATGAAAATTAAAATCAATCTGAAAATTTAGGTCCAGTAACTGGACCAGCTCTGAAATTCAAAGGCCAGTTGATGATTGTCAACAGAGATTTGAAGCATTCAAATAGTAAAAGTACAAGGCACATCATAAAATAGAGTACAAACAACAGGAAAATCTTCACTTCATATTCATGAGATATTTAGCCCTGTTTATGTTTTCCCAAAGGAGTGACATAATACCCCCTTTGCCAAACTATACTAAATTTGTGGAAGTAGGTGTGTTTGAGATGCATATTTCAGTGAGTTATCTGATGAGTAGAGAGTTAGGTATGGAAGGTGCTGGTCTCATTTACTAATTAGTATCACAATCTCAAGGACTAGAATGTCTACATTGTAGAGCAGACTAAAATCCCTACATTGATAATAACTACATTGATAATAAGAAGTACATTTTGGCCTAAATGCTTAAAAGGCAGTCAAAAAAAAAAAAAAAGGTAAATCATACAGATTTTACTGTTTATGTCTCACATATGCATCTGCCTTTCTGCTTTGAGCTTTCTCACCTTTTGCATTTCCATTTAAACTGTACCTATGAGCAGCATGGAGCTGCTCTGAAAGTAGGAGCACAACATGGTTGCATGGTATCCCACAGCCACTGAGAGCTCTTATTCAGCAAAGTGAACCGCTTGCTCACTAAAGACCAAGTATGCAAACTCCTAAAAGGAAAAAAAAAAAAACCAATAATTGCCCGAGCGGAGGAAGGGCAGGTTACTCTCTGTCAATTAATGTGTTTCTTGCACATTCCACTGGCTTCTATCAAACATGGAGTGCTGCACCAAGAGCTAATTACATGGATCTGGACCAGTGAATCCTATCTGATATGGTAATGTTCCTGTGGTCATAGCACAGCTCTATTGTAGCATCTTATGCACTTCCACACAGAATTTGTGACCTTTCTTTGAGGGGTCCTCTTATAACAAGCCACTCCTGCCTGCCCAGGGCAATAAAGCAGGCATTCTATAAGCTCTGACAACATACCTCAGCATGCCCTGTAGAAGGAATGCCTTCCTGAACTGGCTCATGATCTGTCAGCAGTCTGCCTCCTCTCCCAAATGAGCCAAAGAAAATGGGAGTTAGTGAAAACAACTAAAGAACGCAGCATCCTGTACCCTGAAAATTGGTTTATCTCTTTCAGATACTCTGTATGCTTGCTTATAAGTTCACTCCCACTGACTGAAATGTTCGCATGGGGAAAGTATTTCTCATCTTATCAGAAATGCAAAAGAAGAAAACTCCCAACCATTATGTTTTATGAAATATTCTTCTTTTGGAAATAAAAGTTCTAAACATGTATGTCAGCACTGCTGCTCTGTAGAAGCATTAAAAACCAAAATAAACAAGGAGTTAGTAAGCTGAGACCCAAAATCTCCTGCCCAAAAGTGACTATAATAAAATCTGAGAAATAGAGCTGACAGTAGCTTTATCTCATAAATTCACCAAGCCTGTCACAAGATGGATGACTAGCCATGATTTCCAAACGCAGCAGTGTTTTTGTTTGCATCTTAACCTCACTGAATGATGCTGACACTAAGCAGAGTGTTTATCTAGCAAGACAGGATAGTCACAAGTTCCTAGAACTACTAACTCTTCCTTGTTCTCACTACTTGCTACACCCTGTCCTGGCATCAAGCCCTGAAATAGTCCACAAACTCCTTAGGGCAGATATTATGTCTGTGTTGGTTTTGCACAGTGCCCAGTGTGACTAAATTTTGATCCAAACCATCATTTCTACAGAATTTTCAGATACAGAGGAAGGTGGCTAAAGAAGAGCTTTGAGCATTGTTTTTATCAAATGTGATCAAGATTTTGTTCACATTTTTCTTGGCCCCAGAATTTTACTTCATGTAATAGAAAACCATGATTTAAAGTATTAATAAAATATTTTAAAATTTTTATTAAATATTCAAGAGCAGTCAGAGATTCACTCTCTTCATGCTTTTTCTGCCCTTATACTCTTGCAGTTATTTTCTATCCATGCAGCTTCTTCAGCAGAGGTGCAAATATTGCACTCCTAATTTTTCCACAAATGTAAGTGTTCCTTGATGTGGGAAAAACAAACAAAAAAATCCTAACCTTTTCTAATAACTTTAAATTTTCTTACAGGCAATGAAAGATCCTTGACCATGTGATAATGCTTAGCGCTTTCCAGATGACACTACTACATTTACCCTTTTTCCTAAATTATCCAAGCAATCAAAATAATATTCAGAAAGTTTCATTTTGTGCATACATCTGATTATTCACTCTCAGTCCCCCAGAATCCATTTTCTGGGAATTTATCAGATAGACAAAGGAAGAGAGGCCCTAAGCTTGGCTTGGGCAAGCATTTCTGAGTCCCTTTGTGATTAACAGTGAACTCCTGACTCTTAGGCATCCCAGGGATAATTGCTCAACTCTAAAGCCAGAGTCTCCCAGTGACAGAGTACTGTAAGAAGTTCTTATCTCTTACTGGTTTTATTTCAGGTTGCATGGCTGCAGATTAACACAACAGTTGTGCCTCACAGTAAAGGATGTTCTCTCAACTGCAACAGAAATATTTTTTCTTAGCATTCAAGTCCATTAACACCACCAAAAAAAATCTTAGAAACAAAGGAAATATCAACAGAATAGTAATAGAAGCTGGACTTCAAAAGAAAATCCACAGATGAAATATGGGAATTTGCAACATCAGGCAGTTCCAGGTTGTCACCTTGCATGGCAAGTCATAAGATTTAAGCATGAGCTCTTAAATGTATCGCAGATTGGATGAGGTTCAAAAATCAGATATACAGAGAACAAGTAGGTGGTTTGCTGGTGGAAAGAGGCAGTTTTTTGACTTGCTGCCAAGAACAACCAAGGAGTATCCCCAGGGCAGAATGCCATTTCAGTATTGTACCTCAAGAACAGAGAGCCTTCATAGTATGGGTCCCCATTAAGTTTCATATGCACAGGGATGAATTCCTGAAAGTCTCTTCCTTTGGGTGAGATCTAAAATGTTTCAGTATGTTCTTAAGGAATTTGGTTTGTTAAACTTTGTATCATGATCCACTTGCATGTATTTTGCATAGTTTTTTATTTTTCACCCAATATGTGCAACAAAGCATGAGGTATTGAAAAAGATCATCTCCCATTCTCCAGATCAGTGACAGACAAACTGATGGTTTTGACTCATTCGTAAACTGTCTGCTGACATCATCATAAATTTTGCCACAGACCAAATATGTTGTGAATCAATTGAATTTGGCTGGTGGGAAAAGATGGACAGCTGTATGGTACAGCTTCTTTTCTGCCACACATTCTGCTTCAGCCAATATTAGCTGGTCATACAAGCAAAAAACATTACCTAAGGACTCAAAGGTATACTAAGTTAGTTTGCCAATGACACAAAATTGGATGAACTGTTGACTTCCTTGAGGCTAGTAGAGTCCTCCAGAGAGACCTTGACAAATTAGAGGGCTGTGGAATCACCAAATCTATGAAGCTTAAAGGCAAGTGTTGGATTCTGCACCTGGGATTGGGCAACTATTGTGTATATAGAGAGGAGAAAGAGAGGCTGGAATTGAGCAGTGTGGGAAGGGCCTGGGGTAGTGATGGACAGCAGCTGAACATGAGCCAGCAGTGCCCAGGTGGCCAAGGCCAGTGGCATCCTGGCCTGTACCAGCAATGGTGTGGCCAGCAGGACCAGGGTAAGGATTGTCCCCCTGTATTCACCACTGGTGAGGGCACACCTTGAGTGCTGTGTCCAGTTCTGCGCTCCTCAATTTAGAAAGGACGTTGAGATATTGGATCGTGTCTGGAGAGGGCAACAATGGTGGAGAAGGGTCAGGAGCACAAGTCCTTTGAGGAGCACTTGTTGACGGAGCTGGGGTATTTTAGCCTGCAGAGGAGGAGGCTCAGGGGTGACCTTATGACTCTACAGCTGCCTGAAAGGAGGCTGTAGCCAGGTGGGGGTCAGACTCTTCTTGCAGGCAACCAGCAGTTGGACAAGAGGACACAGTCTGAAGCTGTACCAGGGAACAGGAGAGGTTTAGGCTGGATATTAAAAAAAAAATTTCACAAAGGAGTGAATAGGCATTGGAATGGGCTGCTCAGGGAAGTGGTGGAGTCACTGCTCCCCCTAAGGTCTTTAAGAAAAGACTGGATATGGCACTTAGTGCAATTGCCTAGCTGATACATTGGTGTTCAGTAATAGGTTGGACTCAATGATCTCAAAGGTCTTTTCCAACATAATTGATTGTGGTATTCTGTGATTCTGTCCTGGTCATGGGAAAGTTGAACATGAGCCAGCAGTGCCCTGGCCACCAGGAGGGCCAATCCTGTACTGGGGGGCACCAGGCCCAGCATGGCCAGCTGGGCAAGGGAGGGGATTGTCCTGCTCTGCTCTGAGCTGGGGTAGCCTCAGGAGCTGGGGGCAATTGTGGGTACCACAATATAAGAAAGAAATTAAACTACTAGATAGCATCCAAAGAAGTGCCACAAAGACAGTGAAAGATCCGCTATGGGAGGTCACAGGTTTGTCAGCCTGGAGAACCCAAGAATGAGGGGAGACCTCATTGCAGTAGACAGCTTCCTTGTGCGAGGGGAAGCAGAGGGGCAGGCACTGAGTTTTTCTCTCTTGTGAATGGTGACAGGACTGAAGGAAAAAGTATGAAGCTGTGTGAAGAGAGGTTTAGGCTGGATATTAGAAAAAGCTTCTCAGTCAAACACTGATTGGGTACTGGAACAGGCTCCCCGGGGAAGTGGCCACAGCCTGACAGAGTTCAAGAAGTGTTTGGACAGCGCTCTCAGGTGCATAATATGACTCTTGGGTGATGTACAGACAGAACTCAAAGATGGCTGTGCATCCCTGTCATGTTCTACTGTTGCCTCTGTGATCTGTGACAGAAGTCCTTTAAAAATTCACTTTGAAGGATATGTTGGTAACCTTTTATGATTGAGACAGTAGTCATAATTGATCGTTTGCTCTCTGCAAGATGCTTACCTTCCCCATTAACATAAAACCACAAGAAACACAAAATGCACAAGCCCAGAGCGATTACAGAGAGAACATGATATAAAATAACCAATGTTCACCTATGTAATTTACAGGATGTTTTTCTTGAGAACATTAATTCCTGTTAGGCTATAATTTTTTCATGTGCTGGAGAGCCCATATGATGCACATTTCTCTGTTCCTGCTAAACCTCACAAAAATTTTTGGACACTGTGTAGTGAATGAGGACGTTTTTTCATATAGTGCCATTGTTTTACTACTTCCCATGTTTATTTGGACAGATTCATAGCTCTGTGTAGAAAATGTATTGGTTGGCAACTTCAGTTTTGGAAGAGAAAGTAAACACATGGTGATTAGCAAACACTTAACTCTACTGTGTTTAATTTTGGCTTAACAAAAACTAGAAACACATACAGACAAATACATGAACCAGAGACCCTTTCCTATTTTGTTCCAAGCAGGAGCATTTGTCCATACGTTGCTTTTAACCCTTCTTTGGAGAATTTCCAAGATTATACTTTTTTTCCTTTTCTTTAAATATGGTTACTTACAGCGACTGCAAATGCCAATAAGGCACTAGTTAAGAAAAGAATGATAAGTCACCAATAAAAAATATGCCTCTGAGATGTAATTGAAATCATTAAACCAACAAGTTAAACACAGTTTAAACCAAAAAAACAACAAAAAAATTTTGAAAAATTATGCCTACTGCTGTTAAATGAAGGTCACACGAGTCCTTTATAAAAGACCTCAGAAAAAAAAATACTGGAAAGAATCTCAATTAATTTCAGAGCTAGAGATACACAACAACCACCTAACCTTTCAGTCATCATTTTTCTTTTAGTACTTCCATTGTTCTTTTTAGTCCTTCATTGAGTTACCTACCTTGAAAGTTTTGGGGGGTTAAGCCATTTACTCTTACTACATGTAAATGCACTGTCTTTTCTGAGATTACTGCAAACCCCTTTAAGTGAAGTTAAGTGCTCAGAGCAGAGAAATAGGAGCATGAAGTCATAGAGCCTATTTTCAGAGAAACCATTGAATTCCTAACACCACTTCAGGCAAGAAAATACTTTTTTCTGTGCTTAGTTCACTTTGTTGTTACCATGTTTCTCAGATTCAGAGAAGAGTTGGTGTTGGTTTACTCACACCTGTAAAACAGCCTCAGAAAGAATGCAACAGTGCTCTTAGAATTTGTTATCTCATCTCCCTTGCCACTCTTATTCTAACTACTTGGAAAATATTTTTCCTGAAGTCAATAACCTCAGAGCCACAGGTGGCTATGAGGTATATAACAACACACAGTAAAGCCTTTTACATGCTTGTCACATGCAAAGCCCAAAGTAATCACTGAGCAACTTTCCATACTCCATAAAAGATGAAAAGCATTTCCTTCCACCAAGCCCTGCAGCCAAGGGCCGCATCCGCCAGAGCCCTTTGGTTGATTTCAAACAAAGGTAGGAAATGGCTGTATCCTAATGCTTCATTGTGGTCCCATGAGTCAGTGCTTTGGAACTCAGTACCTATTCTTCACTCTTTTACCAGTAGAAGGCAAAAAAAAAAAAAAAAAAAAAAAAAAAAAAAAAAAAAAAACCACAAAAAAAAAAAAAAACACAAAAAAAAAACCAAAACACCCCCCCAAAAAAAAAAAAAAAAAAAAAAAAAAAAAAACACCACACCAAAAAAAACCCAGAAAACAAAAAATGCCGCCCACCCAGAAAAGAAGCAGACCAACAGAAACAGCAAGTGTGTTCAGATAAACCCTTTGCTCAAGAAAGAGCTCCTGGTCCTTAAGTTTTCTGCAATAACATTTACTCACCAGCAGGAAATCACTTGTGGCGAACAGTTTTTCTACTGCTATGATGGCCCAGCACTGAACTGACTGTCAAAGCCATGTTGTTGGGGAGAAAGACAGAAGGTGTACAGGCTGGGAAGGTGACTCAGTAACCCTTCTGAGTGGAAAACCACTCATGCAAACACAAATATAGGAAGGTTATTCACAGTAGTAACTAAGGTAGCCAAGCCACAAGAAGTAAATGTCTAAATTTTACAGGTTAGCATATTTTTTTCAGGGTTAACAAATACTTTTTACAGAAAGCATAAGCATGAAGAAACAAAGGAAGTGTTGCCAAAACCACATCACACAGTGTTGACCCTGCTATTCTTACTAGCCGACAAAACTGTTTATGATGCGGATGACCAGATCAGTGTTACAAAACCTGTGGTACTGCATATGTTATGCTACTGGGCATTTAAAAAATTCTTATCAAAAAAAAGGTATTGAAAACTTTGCTATCATTTCATACCACAAGAAATCATGTTATCTACCACAGGTATGCTGCTGCCTCTAAGGTGAACCATGACAAAGGCTTAACAGTAAAATTAAAAATACTCAGTATTTCAGAAGTTCAGAATCTCAGAAATGCCTCAAGCTGAGTACAACAAAACTCTGCAGTTATAAACACTGACAATAAATATAATCTTATCTTCTCAAAAATACCTATGGCGACTGCAAGATCCTGCACGATCATTACGTATCACATAATGATTACATGGATAAGATACAGGACAGAGACCTCAACTGGGCAGGGGGAACTTTATTGTTCAAATGCAGATCCCAGTTACACAATCTGTTAGAGAACAGTATTAAAAACCAAAAAACCAAAAAGACTAAAACATGAAAATAATAGTTTGGCTAAAATGCATTGCATCCATTTTAACATAACTGAAAGACATCAATGTAGATTTTATAACTTGAAAATTTAAAGCATGGACTCAATAGTGTTTATTACCATTTCCAAATGTAAAAATAAAGTATTTGTTCTTCTGTTGAAGAGATAAAATTTCAACCTATAAATGTATTGGTAGTTTGAAGATTGAAATAGTATAATTTTTGAGATTTTCATATCATTCACTATATTTTGGATGTTTTGAAATTTATGAAAAAAAATACTCCAGTTCTCCCCTATACAAAGCAGAAGACTCAACTCTTGCTTTTCCTTCAAAAATTTTGATCTAACTGTTGTTAAGGTACATCATTACATATCATCTGATTCTCATACTGATAATTGCCTTTTTGCTCATTTAAAAGATATAAGTAATGCCATCTTTGTTTTGGGGAATTTTTAGGGGGGGGTTTTGTTTGTTTGTTGTTTTTTTTTTTTTTTTTGCTAACATCTAAGAATAAAATTCTATTCATGTCTTTAGCATATTTTAGGGACTCAAACTGACCACACTACAAAAACTGTACAGAGTGCATAACATCATATAAAAAAGAGTGATCTGCATGAAATTTCCTTATACTTTGCCAACATATCAAATAGTCAGAACTCTACAGAGGTTCAAAAACCATGGAGAGTACAGTTTATAAAACAAAAAAGGAAATGTACTCTATGCAACAGGAAAATTAAAATGCAGTAACAGCACTATCTTGTTAGAAACACTTGGCAGCATGTCTAAAGCATCATGGTCAAAGGCATGATGCAGTATGTGTTGTGTTCCAGTCAGAAGCATTCCCAAACTCCAAACCTCTCTAGCCATCATCACCACTTCATTTGGCAGTGACTCCAAAAACTCAGTTCATCTAGTCTAAATTTACTCCACATGAAATATGCACAAACTTACTAGATCTGTGTTATGTCCATGCAAAAAATAAAATTTAAAAAAAAAAAAAAAAAAAAAAAAAAGGAAAATTGGCAAACAGTAATTCAGCAAAAAGCTGGGCAGCTACAAAGACAGTTGCACTGTATCATGAAAGCTCTCTTCTACATCATGTCCACATCCTGTTTTCATTTTAAATTTTCAGTGACACTTCTCTATATTTGTCTTCCTTTCTAAGATCTTTCAGTTTCTCAGCTCCACGCTTTTTTTCCACATTGCTGCTGCTTCTGTACTGGACACAGAACCAATGTGTTCAGAATAGATAACAAACAGTGTTTTGAGTGGATAAAAAGGCAAAAAGACCAAAAAAAAAAAAAAAAAAAAAAAATCTCTTTGATTAGGAACAGAGCTACAAAAACTCTGAAGACTGTATTCTGCTCTTCTAAGAGTTATTACCAAAATTATTTTCTCAGATTCTCTAAAAAAAAACACCAAAGGAAATTAATGCCTACAGCCACACTGAATTCATATTACTATTAATTCTGTATTTCTGCTATATTTCTTAAAACGAACATGCATAAACTGAAAGGAGTCTTTTAAAGAAGTTTTGGGAATTGAGATTTACTTTTCAGTGCACTTTGTCATTAGTGTGTCACTACTCAGTAGAGTGAGGACAACAAACAATCTGAAAGACAGACTGGTGCATACCAGAGACTGAGTAGAAGACACAAGCTAAGCTATCTGAAATCAGAGGTGTTAAGGTAAACAAAAATATTTCTTTTTATGTTTCTGTTTTTCAAACTTCCTTGAAGACAACAAACAGGCAAATTTTGTATTACCTATTAAGAACTCTTTGAGTATATTTGGTAGATTTTTTTCTCCTCAGCTATTTCCAATGAGTTTTTAGACAGAAAAAACAAGTACAGAAGGCTATGTTCCCCAAACCTGTTACTGAAAGGCTTCAATCATGAAATTGCAATACAAGCTCCCAGCCACAATCCAGGATAAAATCCAGGATTTTATGATGTAGCTCTATAAAAAAAGAGGAAGGTGGAAGAAGCACCAATTTGTCTTATTTTAAAAGGATTGAGACATAGACCTTACTTGGAATTTACAGAATAAATCCTAGACTTCTTCAAAAAGAAGGAAAAAATGTTTTAATTGGCATATGTAAGTACCTTCATAGGGAGAAAATAACAGATAATAAAGAGGTCATCGATTTTACATGAGTGGCACAGCAAGAACTTTACAGTGAAGCTAAACAATATCAATTTAGCACCAGCAAGAAAAAACATTGGAACAAACTAGCAAGCTAAACAATTGTAAGATATACTTTTTGTCTCAGAGGTGACATTTATTTAATGACTTTAAACTTTGAAAATAAACTCTTGTATATGATAAGTGTCTATTCTTTATTAAAGTAATTAGAGATTTGACTTCAGCCAAGGACTGGAACACTCCTGTAGCCTATATTCTGCCTCTTGCAAGAGATGTGACCCTGACTAAGTAAATTTGGACTTCTACCTTCTCCTGTAAAATGGAGATAACACTAGTTATTTACATATCTCAGTGCATAATGTGAATTAACTAATGTTTTAAAGTGCCATAAAGATGAAAGCGAACTTTAAACATAGTTTGATTAACAGAACCATTCATACCATCTGCAAATTAATAAAAAGAAAATTTCTTTATAGATTTCTTGCAAAGATCAATAATAATTATACCAACCAGGGAGTCCAGAATTAATAGTTTAAAGGTTGTTCTGTCATACTCATGAGTGCCACAGATACAGCAGTGTAGCTTCTAAAAAGTGACTAAGTGGTCCCTCTGAAAACAAAGTGTTCAGGAGTTCAGGACTGAAGTCCTCCCACCTTCACATAAATTCTGTGGCATTCACGAGACTTTCTCCTGTTATATACATCAGATATGCATACTTGTAGGAAAAAAAATTACTATGAAGAAAGCAAAGTTTTAATTTAGAATTTAATAAAAATTGATTAAGCATCACAGAGCACAAACAAAGCTGCTTCATAAATCTCTCCGCTCTTTTTATGCAGGAATGAAAGAAAACACTGTCTGCTGAAGCAGATGACAGATGCTGGCTTAAAGATAAGTATTATTTATACTTCTGTACCAGATTTCTTCTTATGCATATCTTATCATGCATGGATATACAATCAACAAAGCAATTATTCTGTATCAGTCAAAGACCTTACAACACACTTTTTCTTCATGGGAATTTATTTTATACAGTTCATTGTTCAATAAAAAATGGAGAAAAAAAGAAATCTAAACATTTCAATAAAATGTTTGAATTATATCTGAATACTCTTTCCTGCTGAAGTGATTAAATGGAGCAATTGAAAGGTCTATAAACTATCACGTTTAGAAATGCACTGAGGCTTTGCAAATGATTGAGGAATACATCTAATATCTGTAAATATCTGAAATCAGGGAATTTTTAATAAAATTAGCTAATGCAGGTGATTTCTCAGATTAGTCCAACGCACTCTTCCCTCACTGCAAAATATAGAGTATCTGCACAACTACAACCCTTGGTAGCAAGTTTTAGCATTATCATGGGAATGAACATACAATTTTGATTTAAATTATTTTTTCATAAGCAAAATCAAATATAATTTCCATGTTATAGTTTTTTTCCTTTTCTTCCACCTTTTATTTCCCCTCCTCCCATGAACACCAATTTAGTAGTACTGAAACACTGTATTCTTCTGGCTTAATAATCTAATAGAAAGAAAAGAGAAAAGGATACAATAATCTAAATGGCCAAAGAAACCTTCCTGCAATGACCTACTCTGACTTGTCTAACACCAGATTTTGTGTAATACAGACATAAACAGCATGTTTCTGTTGTGATATATAGGCACTTCCATCATAATCACAAAAAATCGTTCTGACAGAATACAAGTGATAATTCCTCAGAATTCCTCATGTCAAAGAAATTAACTGGTAGGCACTTACTTTAATTGAGTACAATCATATCTTGACAATCAGAAATTTAAAACAGGTTACATAAATAAGCAGGTATGCTGCAATAAGGGATTAATTTTTCTTTTTTGAATTAGGCAGAAATAGAACCATAACAATTAGAGGATAAGAAGTCTTCATGAGTTTCTAGAATACTATCAATTCTCCATAAAGATACACCACACAGGAAAGTTTATCTAAGTAAGAAACCTTCTTTTCAAATCTGGTTCTTAATATACATCAAAAGTATCTTGACAATATGTTGCATGATTAAGATTTAAAAAAAATAAAATTAAAAGCATTAGTGCACATGTATATCTTAGCTCTGTATGAACAGTGTGCTTTGTAATTTATAGTGAATGACATTGAAAAGACTAGCTACTATATTTATGGGATTTAAACAGTTTTGCATTCTTTCTTTTAATTAAAAATGTTGTCATTAAAATTTTTTTGCCATGCCTGGACCCTTTAAAGTGAATATAAGTTCATGCTAGAAAAGCAATTAAAGACAACAAGAGCCAGAGAAATCTAGGCATCTTTAGAGGAGATTGCTGTTTGTGTTATTGGTGTATTTTCACTAATGAAAAAGGAAACTGTGGAACAAAAATATATACTGTCAGATGAGAGCTAAGGCATTTCCTAATAGTAAGGTTCCAATTTATCACTGGGTTTTGGAACTTCTTACCTCTTAGAAGATAGATGATATAAGTTATTTACAATGACTGGTCAGTCCACCGATCAGCCATTGTCTGTCAGGCAAACATTTGAACTAATTATGACCTAATCCAAAGAGGCTTAAGAATAAGGTTACTTAAAGTTTTAGAAAATACGAGAAGAAAGACTTCTGAAAGAAGCATCAAAATATATTCACTTTAAGTGTTCTAAAGTAAATCCCAAATTGCCACTCACTGGCTGGACTCTTCAGGGCAATGACCTAGAAATCAGTGGAGTCCAAGTATTATTTTCATAGCAGAGGATAGGAAAGTGAAACACAAATGGGATTTTCCAAAATATTTAAATGTAAGCCTTCCAAAGGTATTCTCAGAATGTCATTTAACTTTTTAATTTCTCTGCCTGCCATTTTCTTAAGAACTAGAAAAATAATTTTCAAATGCAGCCAATCTGAAGAACCAGCTAACTTGCATCATAAGTAATGCAAAGTTATGCCAGTTTATATGACATATCTCTGTAGACATAGTGTCAAATCTGTGTAACAGATGAAACACAAAGACACAAAATAATAAGCATTTATGTCCTAATTGTCAGAGAGGGAAATAAAAATTTCCACCAGCTTCAGAAGAATTTAGATTAACTCCTCTGAATCACAATAGTAACACAGGAAACTTCTTTACAAAATTCAGAAATTTAGCTAAAAATGTCAGTGGCTTGTTTATATATTATTACTGACACCAAGACAAATATATCTTGGAAAAATATCACTATCAAGCAAAATATTACACAAAATAGCCACTGAAAAAATTGCTGTTCTACAGACTTAATTTTAGAACTTCCTTTCTTTTTTGTGGGACAATATTGTAACTGTATTTCCAACTCATACGATAAACAGGCCTCTTGCTAATATAAGCTTTCTTGCTTATGACTTATTCATTACACTTCTGATAGTCAATAGTCATTATCCTGTTTATGACAATCAGGTTTTCAAAATTATTCACAAATATAACTCTCACTCTACACTGAACATCAACATTTTTTTTTCAAAGAGGACACATCAAAATTTTTATTGAAAGTAATACATCTGAGTTTGTCTGCCACAATAAATACTAAATGTTCCAAGCCTTTCAAAGGGTTGACTTTTCTTTTTCTGTCTTTTCTCCAGGAATTTCTGCAGTGTTGGAACTTAACAATGCTGAGTAACCAGTAGAATGTAACATTTCACTAAAAATGAAACAAACCATAGAAACTTCAAAGAAAAACAAATCTAATGGCATTTCTCTGAAAATTGGCAAGAAAGGCATCAGGGAAGAAATAAATAAAAAAAAAACAAAACAAAACAAAACAAAAAAAAAAAAAAAAAAAAAAAAACAAACAAAAAAAAAAAACAAGAAAAGGAAACTCCTGCTCCTGAAGACTAAAATATATAACAAGTGAGAAAAAAAGAAGTGGCATCCCTAATCAACAAAGTCCTCTCTGGCACCCATTTGTCAAAGGGAAGCACTGTCAGGGCTGAGCTGCTAAACAGTTAATCTTCAGTAACTCCACTAAATAGCACTAGTGGCAGGCTGCCCGTCATTCTCTTAGACAGAGCTTGTCAGAGAAAGTAGGGCAGCTTGTCCAGCCCAGCAGTCAACTGATTACTAGCAAGCTCAATGGGGCTGCCGGCCAACTCCTGAGACTGCTGCCAGCCCCTTGGGTATTCAAAGGCCAGGATCCAGTGTGGCTCACTTTGCCAGAATCACATGATGTCAGTGCTGTTTTCTCCAGACCAGAATAACCAGTCATTCAGGTTGCTGCAAATGGTATGCAAACAAATGTCAAAAGCTCAGCAAGGCTTGCACCTGCATTAACTTCCAGGGGTTACAGGCGCAGGTCAAATCCTCACCTCTGCAGAGTATTTCTGAGATCCAGAGGCACACAGAGTGGTGTCCGTTCAGGCCTCTTGCAGTAACTATAGTTTAAAAAAATTGCTACAGTAATTGAACTGAACAAATCCTACTCTGGAAACTACATTTCTAAATATTTTTTAAAAGAGATGACACCAGAGAGCTGGGTCTGGTAGAGCTGAACAGAAACCAGCTAGGCATTTACAATTAGAGGTGTGGAATGGAAATGAAACTCCTAAAGCATCTATGCATTTAATATCTAAGGAAATTCAAAACTGAAAAAAAAATGATTTCTAAGCAACATATTTTTCATAGAAATTTCTCTCCCTGCAAATTTCACCCGACCTAATACATAAACTCGTTGACTTTGATATAGTCAACAGCATATATAATACTGTAAATGCACAAATGATTTGCAAAGCAATGGCAGAAAAAAAAAAAGAACAACATTTCTTTTCTGCTTCAGAAGTTTGCAGGTTTGTCAAGCTCACAAGGAGTTTGTCAGGCTCACAAGGCATCTGTGCAGGTGCAGTTAAGTTCTGAACTCTGGGTCTGACTAAGTGAAGAAAAAACAGGCAGCCCTTTCCCTGCAGGGTTTTTTGGGGTTTGGGATTTCTTTTGCAGGTTCTGTTTCTGTACCAGTGTATGAAGCCCAGTGAAATATTCCAAAGGTATTAAATGGTGCTGCACCTCGGTCAACACAGGCTGAGGGATGAACAGATGTAGAGCAGTTGTAGGGAGGACGTGGGGCTGCTGGTGTGTGCGAGGCTGGACATGCCCCAGCCATGGGCACTCACAGCCCAGAGAGCCAAACGTGTCCTGGGCTGCACCCAGAGCAGCGTGGGCAGCAGGGAGGGAGGGGATTCTGCCCCTCTGCTCTGCTGAGACCCCACCTGCAGGGCTGCATCCAGCTCTGGGGCCCAGCACAGGAAGGACATGTTACTGCTGGAGAAAATCGAGAGGAGGCTAACAAATTGATCAGAGCGATGGAGTACCTCTTGTATGGGGAAAGGCTGAGAGAATTTTGATTGTTCAATGTGGAGAAGAGAAGGCTTTGGGGTGAGCTAATGGTAGCCACCTAGTAATACCTGAAGTGAACTTACAGGAAAGATGGGGTAGGATTATTTACAAGAGAATGTAGTGACAGGACAAGGGGAAATGGGTTCAAAATCATGTTATGCTTAATTTAGGTATTAGAAACAAATTCTTTGCTGTGAGGATGTGGTGAGACACTGCTTGAGGAGCTGTGGATGCCCCATCTCTGGGGCAGTGTTCAAGGCCAGGTTGGACCGGGCTCTGAGCAATCTGCTTTAGTTGAAGGTATCCCTGGTCATGGCAGGGGATTTGGAATTAAATGATCTTCAGGATCCCCTTCCAAACCAAACCATTCTATGATTATTTTTAGGAAAGTCCTCTGGACTTCATGGAGAATAACCACTAAGAAGAGTGGAAACTATGAGGAAAGGAGGAAATGCTGAAGAGATTCTCTGGAATCGTTACAACAGGAAAAAAAAAAAAAAAAAGTGATGGAGTTAGCAGTAGTTTTCACAAAACCAAATTTTACTGATTTTGACCACTTTTAGGTAGTACCTTTGTGTCTAAACCAAAAACAGCACTGATGCAAGATACAAACCAACATGAGTATTGTAAAAAAATTTGCTTTAAACACTGAGCTAGAGCCTCAGGCCCCACACAGCTGCCTAGAATACTTGAGGAAGCCAGGAATTCTCACAACACAGACAGACTTGCAAACAAAAAAATCTCTAGTTGACAAAGCAAGCATGTTAGGATGGCCTGGTGACAAAAACAGATGGGGTTGAAATGCAGTCCCAAACCCCTTTGGCTCAAGTTTCTGTCTCTGGAGATTTGTGCCAGAATCTGCCTGCAAAAATTCTGGGACTCCTTTTAATTTGGAGGACCACTACAAATTTCCAAAGTCAATCCAAGAGTCAGTAACGTCTCAAGTTTTGACTTGTCTTTTTGACTTGATCACCTTAGTGTCTATCTGTTTCAGAATTATGAATTAGAGTTAAATCAGAAATAACTTTAAACCTCAGCAAATTATCAGCAGAAGCATGGCATTCTGAAATAAAAACAGGTGTGCGTTTCTCAGATTTCTTTGGCATCAGCAACATCCTTCCACCCTCCAGCATCTGAGACTTTTGAAAAGTGGCGCTTCTGTCTCATCCCTCGTCTAACCAGAAAGGATATAAGGTTGCACCTATGAAAACCTTTTCTATTAACTTGAAGAAGCAGCTATGATCATAAAATGAAAAATAATCTATCAAACTACAGAAGTTAGAAAATCAGTGATCCAAATAACAACCAAGAGAGGTTAAAACTACCACTCATTTAATATTCAAGACAGAACAACAGAAGCAGCACATGGTTTGTTCAATTTGGAGGAGTGGCATCTTTTATGTCATTCAGGTTTGGTACCCTTCCACTTGGTGGCAATTAGGCTTGTAGTGTACTTTATCCTAAATCCTAGAATAAAGATACACCTACCACACAGTATCAGACATCAAGCTACAGTGCATGTTTTTCAGAGTAATGTCACTTACTCTTGGGAAAAGCAAGTACAGTAGCTACAGTAAGTACAAACTAAGCAAAACCACGACTCATGACTCAAATGAAATCCAAGCACTTCATGTAAATCTTTTGGAAACTGAATATCCAGGATGCAAAGCAAGTCGCTGGCATTAGTATTACAGCATTCTCTCAAAATCTCTTTAAGCTAAGTGTTGTGCCATATGAGCTTCACCGCCTATGAACCTGGTAAACATATAAGAAAGTCAAATTCATTTGTGAAAAATGTGCATTTTTAATAAAATGTCATCTTCATTGCCACTAACAACTAGTTCTATGACTTCATCTGGTCTCCTTCACTACAAAATATCTCAATATATAATACAATCTGTCATTTTGACATCTTCCTCTTACTAGTTATATCTACTGTTGTCAATCCCAAAGATAAAATTTATTTAATTAGAGGTATGATAGAGATAATTTCAGATTTAAAGATCACTGTAGTGTTGTTTCCTCTTGTTACTCATTTCTAACAGAATTGTATTCAAGATTTGCAATTCATACAGAGACTGCATACTGTTATTAAATACTGTTATTCTCAACTTTTAAGTGTTAGAGGCATGCCACATGAAAAGCCCAGCCCTTTGATTAATCTTTTTTCTTTATCACCTAGAAGTTTTTTCCTCCCATATTCCAACATTAAATTTGTTAATTTGAATTTAAGATTAAGGAAATGGTTAGGGAAACATGATTTCATAGTTTGCTTAAAACACAGAGCTACAAGATGGTTTTACATTTACAATTTGCTGTAACGTATTTTATTGTCACTGAGTTCATATGACAAACTTTAAGCTGTAGTGAAGTATTAGTCAAATATCCCATTCATGTAAGCAGGCCAAAAAAGCAGTTAATTATCATATTCACCATGGAGTCCCCACAAACCAAAAATTAGGCTGGAAAAGCTGTCTGAAACCTCTACTCAAAGCTCACAAATCACAGGAATGGCATTAGTAACAAGTTTTTGTTCTTTGACAGAGAAGTGGTAATTTCTTCAGCTGATCTGTCTCTAAGGTACAGTGAAAGAGAAAATTAAAAAATAAGGGAAAAATCTTATCATACAATGAAGAGACAGCCAAAATACTAAAATAATCCTGCCCAGAGAACACCCTGGCTTTTGCTGTTTCAGTAAGTCAAGCAGCATGTTGGGTCCAAGTCCTCACACCCTCACAAGGCTGACACAAGCCCAGTCACCACCTTGTCCTGTAATGCAGGGATACAGAACCAAGCCTGGGGCACTTGGGCACAGTTCCTAAGCCACTACAGCTGGGGGAGGGGGGAGACCCAGAAGTTCTCAGCAAATTCTCAGCAGCCCCTGAGGAGCATAGCATGCTGTAGGAACAAAGCAGTTTTTCCTGCCCAGGCCTTGAAGAAATGCCCCAAATTTTTTTTTTTAAGTTTTCTATAGCAGGCTTTTACATGATTGCATGAACACACACAGAGGTGGAAGACATTTGTACTACCTTAGAGCTGTGCATTTTTTACCCCATTTTCTTTTAAAGTTTACTGTGAGTTTTTTGGAAAACTGATGGAGAAAAGTACTTTTGCAAGAGAGCAGAAGAGAGGAGAAGGGCATAATTTGTCACTGCAAGCCTCATCTTACTGAAGGGGAAAAAAAAGCTGAGCCTGGTCTCTTGAAATTCTTATTTGAAAGTAAATGGATTCCAAGCATATTAAATTACAGTCTTTAATGAGACAATTTAGTCAGAGCCTCTCAAGTTCATAATTTTTCATTTGTCTATACACTTTGCTGAGATGAGGCACCAGCCTCTACAGGAGTTATGCTTCCTTCCCTTCTTTCCTCCCCCTTACGCATACCACAGCAAATCTGAAGGGATATTTCAATCACCACTTTGATAAAGGAGATCATTTTGGCATATAGGTGATCTCCTAACAGATTAAAGATATTTACTTTCTTCCTGATGGATCATTCCCAGAGATATCAGCACAACACAACCTACGCAATTAGTTTTCACAGGTGGCAGTTTTGCCTCCAGTAAAACTGCTTTCTTTCTCCTCCTGCAAGTCATAGCAGAGCAAATGTATAGAAAAACATTTCAGATATGAAATAAACACTTTCATAAATGCAGCTGTGATGCAATGCATCATTTCTGTCTGACCTGAGCTATGGAATTAACTTTTGTTGCCAGAATCAAAGATGGTAAGGAGAGAGTAGAGGACAGAGGCCAGGACAGGACTGGGGGAAGATCAGGGCTCAGAATAGCATAGTGTAAAATTACCTCAAACACTCAAAGGGTAAATGCCTGTTTGGTGCAAGCACACATTCTCTGTGTACTCTGCTGCATAACCTGTGCAAATAGGCTCATGCTGCCATGCGAGAAAAACCAAGACAGCTATCTACAAATGAGAGTTAGCAAATGCAAGCCCCTCACATGATATGTGCCACAGGCAGCAGTGAATTACCTCAAGCATAGTAAAAGGCAGATCTGAAGTTGTAATTTCATCCTTACGTACTTTAACAGGTCACTGTACAGGAAAGTATAAAAGAAAAACTTCCTAAAACTGCTGTCTGACATTTTCAAGAACTGCATTTTTAAGATACTACAATGTCAATGTGGAAATCTCAGACAATATACCCATTAAAGATGTCTCTATGAAAAGAATCTCAGACTGTTGCACAGTAGAGATTCAAGTGAAGGTTTTTAACAACTTTCTTCAGGACTACTCTGCATAGGAATTTGGCTATATTATTTAAACAACTGTGAAGCTTATTTGGAAATTTTTTTTTTCAGTGCTCAAAGAAGAAAAGGAAGGAGAAAAATCTTATTCATTTTTGTTAAGGATCATCTTTATATGGTCATTGCAGGGAGCCTACAAAGATATTTGAACATTCAGACTCCACAACTGATACGGGCTTTTTGCAACACTTCCTAAGCATGGTGTGCAAACCTAAGCGTGGTATATCAGGTCTCACTTTTAACTGTTACAACCAACTTACTCATATTGGAGTCTTATACAAAGTGCTGATTGAAAAAGAAAGTTGGAAAGGAAAGAGAGAGAGAAAGAGAAACAGACAAACAGATAAGAAAGGAGGGAGAAAGAAAGAACAGGAAGGAAGGGAGGAAGAAAGAAAGAAAAGGTGATAGAGGAAGGAAGGAAGGAAGTGTCGGGGGGGGAGGGAGGGAGGGAAGGAAGGAAGGCAAGAAGGCAGGCAGGAAGGCAGGCAGGAAGGAAGTGGCGGAAGTGGCGGAAGGAAGGAAGTGGCGGAAGTGGCGGAAGGAAGTGGCGGAAGGAAGTGGCGGAAGGAAGTGGCGGAAGGAAGTGGCGGAAGGAAGTGGCGGAAGGAAGTGGCGGAATTGGCGGAATTGGCGGAATTGGCGGAAGTGGCGGAAGTGGCGGAAGTGGCGGAAGTGGGGAAGGAAGGAAGGAAGGAAGGAAGGAAGGAAGGAAGGAAGGAAGGAAGGAAGGAAGGAAGGAAGGAAGGAAGGAAGGAAGGAAGGAAGGAAGGAAGGAAGGAAGGAAGGAAGGAAGGAAGGAAGGAAGGAAGGAAGGAAGGAAGGAAGGAAGGAAGAGGAAGGAAGTGGCGGAAGGAAGGAAGGAAGTGGCGGAAGGAAGGAAGGAAGTGGCGGAAGGAAGTGGCGGAAGGAAGGAAGGGAGGGAGGAAGGGAGGGAGGGAAGGAGGGAGGGAGGGAGGGACTTTTTAAATAACTCCTTCATCTTATTGATTTTAGTGAGCAATTACAATTTTTATCCAGGTACTTTTTTGCACCATAGCACAGCAAGTGGGAATTATTACCAGAGGCTTCAATCTTTTTTAGGGCAGAAGTTTTTGGCATTTTCAGGAAAGAAAAAAAATATTAACTGTGATTATCATTGTGATGATCTTTTATGTAAAGTTTGAGTTTCGTATTGGTTACTAGTAGATCTGTACACCACAACAGCTTCGTCCTCAAATTCACTTATGCACAAATCATCCAAAGTAGGATTCTGCAGCTCCTTAAGAAAAACCATTACTGACTAAAAATTCTTGTTTATGTCAGTCAGACTGTAGTTCAACCAATAATTAGTTATTTTACAAAGCTCACTGAGATCTTATGACGACATACTATATCTGTAGGGATAAACTATTGTCGATTTATGTATGCTACATAATGATTAACTGCAAAAAGCTCAAAGGCCCAAATCTGTCATTCTTCAGACAAAGTGTTAATAATAGATACAAGAATTGACCAGAAGGGTTTTCTTGTCTAATCCAAATATAAAATTCTGAGTGACAATCTGAAGAAATATGAATAACTGCAAAATTGTGGTCTAATTTTGAAAATACTTATACTTAGTAATATGAACATATTTTTTCTTAGGCTGTAAATAAATGTTTCACTAAATTAATTGGAGATTGATGGATGCTGGAATGGGCATATACCTTCAAAAGGGCCAAATGAATAAGTAATTTTTTTAAAAGTTTGAAAAGACTAATATGAAAATTTGTAAAAACGAATGGTAAATTCATTATTAAAACACCAGCAACATGTTTATCCAGGGCCAACCTACTCATGTTGGAAACTAAAGAAGACTTTTTTGAAGAGCTTATATAGTTTAGAGAGCAGGAGAAATAAATCCTAGCCTTCTAATAGAGCTACATTTGTTTATTAATGCTGCACATCTGTACAGATTGATTCAAGGCAAAAGTGCAATTGAGGCTATAATTGGCCTGTAGAATATGTTTTACATGAGAAGGAATGAGCCCCATGCAACCCTACCAAACTCTGGGTAAGTTTTTAAGTTGATAGGGTGGAAAACAAAGATAATTTACACTGTGTTGTTCAGACACAAAACAGAGAACTCTCCTTTCTCAGACTAACATTTAGAGTTTCAGCACACTGTCATACCAGCCTCTGCACATAAATTAATACTGCCATTCACATCAAGCCTCTAAAGAAACCTAAACTAACTCAACTTCCATGATGTGTTCAAAACACTGAAGAAATTAGGGTCTGATTTTGTGCTACTCAGTAGCTTATTTTTCGTCATATCTTTGCCATTGAAAGGCCTTGCTACAGAGAAGAACCAGCAACTTCTGACTATTTAATGACTAATGGCAGCTGACCACACCAGTATCAGAACTGAAAAATGCTTCATAGCTCTGTGGCTTCATGGTTTCAAGCACTTCTACTTCAAGAAGAAATAAATAATGCCAAAGAGGCAAGGAGAAATAGCTGAGGTTTCTTCATTCCCTCCATTCACTATTGCCATTTCAGCAAACCAAAAATTAATTCTTGTTTCTTATTTGAAATGATCCTAAAAAAGACACATTTTATAAAGCTATTATCATCTCCATTAATAAATCAAATATCAGTACAATATATTTTTTAACAGTATAATATTTATCAGTAATGTGTTCTTCTTTGTCCTAGCTTTTTACCATTTTTCTACTTCTCTGAAGAAACTCCTTGTTCCCACTATATTAAAAACCAACAGTTTTTCCCCTCACTTGCCTATTTGATGAAGAACTGAGACAAACAGAGGGAACATACTCCTCTACTTAATTCCAAAGAGGACCTCAAGAGCTGGTAGCAAAAGCTGCAGAAAGTTCAGCACTTTTCCTGAACTGGAAATGCTCAAAGCACCCAGCATCCTCAAATGGATTTGTCTGCCAAAGTCTGATGTGACTGTAAGCTAATATGCAAACTGAATCTTTGCAAAGGCTAATAATTCAGCCACATACAAGTCTTTTTTTCAGAAGAAAAGTAACAGGAATACCCAGACACCACAATGACCTCGATGCCAAATTTCAAGGCTTTGCTCAACAGCATGGAGAAGTCAAAGTTTGTCAACAAAACAGCTGTAAGACATATTTATTACAATCAAACATCTTCTTTGTTAATGCAATTTTTAAGAATGTCTAGCCCAATTTTGCTGGAATTTTAGGAATGTCTTGCCCAACTTTATTATAAAGTTCAGCCCCAGATGACATCCTACATGGCAAAGTCAAAGTTTAAAGGAGTGAAGCTTGACTGATTTATCAACAAAAGGAAGCACCCTTGTAATGGGAAGATCCTGGCTACCTCAACTCTTGACAGTGTTACAAATCCCATTTAGAATAAAAATAAATAATTTACTTTAAAAAAAAAAAAAAACAAACAAAAAAAACCCCAACAACAACAACCAATGGGATACAGTGGCAGCATTTAGCCTCATCAGGGATTTGTCTTTGAAAATATGGATGACAAAATTCTGGGCTCAAAAGATGTTGACCAGTCTTATATTCTATCCAGCTGCTTTAAGCAGAAATCTAAGTCACACTTCTTAGCCCATGATAAACTGCATAGTCACTGTTTTTAAGGAAATTTTGGGGTTCAGAACAGTTCTTAGCTGTTTCATCTGTCTCTCTGCCTACCTCTCCACAACAATATGGAAAGGACAAGGTCAAATTTTTTAGATTTTCATGATGAATGGAGGCTTTGCTTCGCATCTTAAATACACTGTAAAAAGCCCTGCATTAGAGAAATATATTCCCCTCTTCCTCTTTAGAAGGTAGACTCCTTCCACTGCTGTGATTAAGAAATCAGCTTTCTCCAATGAACTATGCAGTGTCATGCCAAGTAAGAAGACCATAGAGAAATCTTGTTCTTATATTGCCCATAAGGCCTTCATAAACAGGAAGTACACTTGACTCCTCCTTAGGTGATCTGTCTCAGTAAATGTGCTTTTGAAAAATCTGGTAAGAAGACAACTACATGGTATTAACGTGATATAAAATAGGTGTAAAGTGAACAATGTACAGTAAAAACTCGTGAAATCACAGAAGCCAATAATTCACACGTACACACAAGACAGTTTTCTCTTTAGCAAATATAAAATAAAGAATTCATGCACTGAAGTCCTAGATCATAAATACATAGATTCATATTGAACTGTCAAGGTACTGCCTCTGTCAGGGGATTTGTCTGACTTCAAAGGGAATTGTAGCCTCTTTCAGGGGATCCTGCTCCTTGGAAACACTGAAGACCTCAGATATTCTAGCTCCAGTTATTACTTTGTATACTGGGATGTGTATCTCTGGACTCTGGGACTCTACGAAGCAGTTCATCTCTGTGTGGGACTGAACAAAAAGCACAGAATTTTTGCTCCTCTTTTAACTTATGTAGAGCAAAACACAGGATTCAGATTAACCTTTAGTTATGTTCGTATGCATGGAATGGCTGCTGGAATAGCATTTTGGGAAAGGATTGAGGCTAGGCATTTTGAAATACGTAGTTATTAGCTACAAATTTTAAGTCAATAAAGTTAAAATCTCAGTACCATGTAATATTATGAAGAGAAATAAAGTAATTGAAAGCTTCTACAGTGAATGCATAGGTCAAAACCGCAAGGCTTTCCTTGTAGATGGTAATGACACTGAGAAAAGTTAACCGTTCACTCCTTTGAAATAAAACTGCTACATGATACTTATGAATGTACAATATTTTGTGGCTTTCAAAAACTGGGTTTTTTTGCAGAAACTCAGTTGACTGCGTATCAACTTTTCTTTGCTAAAATAAATAAAATCATGTAACAAAGTATTCGATTTTCTGAACTTACTGGCTTACTAACCTAGGGAAATGCCACAGAACAACAGATGACTACAACACAAACATTTCTGCAGCTGAATTGAGCACAGGCTACAGTTTTACTGAAAAATCTCACAGCCTCTAGCCAGCATTATTCAACTGGTAGAAGCTTTTGTTTTATATCTGGTCCTTGCCTCATAAGAAGATATTTCACAAAATGTTGGACTAAAAATCTTACGAGATCAAGCCAATACTTTCTTTCTCCAGCTGGAGCAGAAATAGTGTAAGAATTTACTGACTTGCTGTATTTCAGCATTTCTGATCCCAGATGGAAACATGAACTGGGGAATAATTCCAGAAAACAAAGTGAAAATCTAATTTACTATTTTACCTTCTTGAAAATAAATCTAATTCAAGGTTGGCTTTAACTAATTGTTAGACAGCAGCTCAAAAAGTATTAATGAAAACATTAATTAAAAATTGTTCTTCTTGGAGCTCATACATTAGAGCAGTGCCTAGTATTGGTAACTGCTTCTGCCAAAATTACACCAGCCATTTGCTTAGGATTTTCCTTTTTACATATTAGTGATTCACACTTGTTGCCACTTTCATCTTATTGTCTATTATATATTATCCTTTACTCTTCAAAGTCTCATATTTTTCTCATATTTTTGTGTTTATTATTCTTTGCTCTGTGGAGTTTTTTTTTTTGGACAGTCATGAACTAAACAGTAGTGACTGCAATGTCAGTCATTTTTTGCTATGGTATTTCATCTTTCCTATTGTACCTGCAATTTTTGTCACTAATGAAACTTTTAGGCCTGGTGTGAAATACGTTAGAAGCACCATTGGAAAAAGATATTAACATCAGAGAAGTGTCTCCATTGATTACCAAATCCATATGCTATTATTTTCATTATTCAAATCTATTATTAAGATGATTACAGCCATCTTGTATAAATATAACAACATTTAATGAAAAGATGTTGGACTTTTACATGTTAATGGAGCTGTTATTCCACATTCACTTTAACCTCTCTTGGTTTTTTTTTTTTTCCTTACAAGAGTGTTGAGAGATTAGATTGATGCCCTAGGGACTGTTAAATTTACTTTAATGCCTCTTAAACATCTTTTATCTTTTTTTTCTTTTCCATGAATATGATATGTGGTGCAGTTTGGAAACTGAAAGACCATCAGGAAAACAAAAAAACATTCTGTAAATACACAGTCAATCGTTCAATTTTTTTAGAAATAGCAAACTAAAGTAAGCAAATTATGGGGGGTTTTTTATTGCTTTCATTTGGTCTCTTTTCAGACAAAATTATCGCCAACTTCAAAATAAAAGGTCAGAGGGAAATTGTATAAGGCCCTTAGCAGCAAAGTATTTAGTATATAACGTTTGCAAGCTGATGTTGTGTCCTAGCAGACCTGTGGATATTTTTTTTTTCTTTTTCATCCCCATTGCTCGATACATGATTTTGAGGGTGGTTGGCGTTTTCTGTTTTTGCTTAAGAAGACAAATCTTAATCCTATCCATGCAGGTGAATGAGACATTAAAATAGTGCCATTTTGGAGAAGAGTTATGGACCAACATCTTAATGCTTACTGGACAATCAAGGGAGAAAAACTAGGAATGAAATGGGACTAAGGCCTGAAGGTAAGGAATAATATATGGAGAGTCTTACAACATCAGCTTCTGGTGCTACATGACAAAGTAGAAAAACAAAGATTTCCAGGTCAGTCTGAAGATGTATAGAAGTTGTGCTTTGCTGTTCTCCCCTAAAAATATCAATTGATTCAGTTTTGAAATGTTGCTGTATTATGTTCTCTTCTTTTTAAATTGTATTATATCAGACCTTAGCTATAGAAACCTAAAAGGCCAGCAGTTCAACAAAAGTCCATGGACTTGCTGAAACACCACCGTGAAAAATAACACTGTAAAAATATAAGAAAATTCTTAGTCCAATGCATCAAGGAGTTTCATCTATTCATGAGAGAAAAAATGAATCAAATGAATCTTTTATTTTTGGTTACCATTTTGCTGTCTTGTGAAGCAAGTAAATGTACTGCGTTCAGACTGGAAAATCAAATCTGAGCTAGTAAAAAGAACACTGTGGTAAATAAAATCTTAGTCTGAGCTTTTATGACTCTTACAGTACTTACTGAAGAAGAATAACAAAGTTTACAAGTCAAACATATCAAAATCTTAACTGTGCATATTTGTATAGAATATACAGATGTGCTTTAAGCTCTCTGTCCTTTTAAAACAAATATTAACTGCATTTTAAATGGCAATGAAAGATCAAATGTCTTATACATCTTGTCATGTTCCAGTAAATTTCCATACCCTGTAGTACTATATCACCCTGCAAAAAGACAGCAAATTATCATTGCAAATAACAAATAAAACAGAGGCAAATTACTCAGAACATCATCTTTTACCAAGTTCAGTTACCTGTATCTTGTGATATTTTTATGTTATATTTTATAGACAAGCATCTATTTCTTTTAAGTCTTTTATACTACACAAACATGCAATCTATTGATTTCTGCCAACAAAGGGATTTTCCTTCTCCACAGAAACACAATCTGCATATACAGATTTGAAAGATATGATGGAAGCTCCGAGTGTTTTAATAGCCCATTATCAAAAATTATCCCTTGTCAATAAAAGCCCAGACCACTGGCTTGAGATCAAATCAATGAAAAATAGGATTATACAATTTTATTGAGAGAGAGAGGGACAGAGAAATGTGTTTTAAAAAGCCTAGGATCATAGAGGAGGAAAAAAATCCAGAGAGGGTAAAAGACAGATCAGCTCCATTTTCAACCAATCTACTTGTCTCTCACATACAAATCCTCTGGATTTCCTAAATTTATTTTTTTCTTTTAAAAGAATAAAAATGGATGTTTTATATTTGTTATTTTTTAATAAATAAAAAAAATCTCACCAGGAAAAATAACGAAGAGATGACAGGAAACAAAACAGCATTTTGTCTTAAATTTGCACAACCTAATTTATAGTAATAAAGCAGAACCTAAGAGTTCTGGTAAATGTCAGTGCAGTCATGTTCATTACATATGTTGATAGGTATGAAGCAAAGTCTCTGTAGGCCCTTCAAAAATTGCACACAGCCGATTTAATGCAAACCAGAAGTCACTGACTGCTGGATGAACATTCGGTTTCATTCCCACATGGATATTAAGACAAAGCAGGGGGAGGGGTCTTCCTCCTCATTTATTTACAGTTAAAGGGTGGGTCTTGAGGAATGAGCATGAGGCCAGTGAAGAATAGATTTGGTTTATGGGAAGACACCTCCCAGCCTTTCATTCTGCAGCCACCGCAGCGAAAGCGCCTGGGTTGTGTGTAACCTCCTCCCTCCCCCATCTCGCATCTGCCTTGCCCAATCTCATCTGGGCCCGCTCCAATAACAACATCTGCTTGGCAGTTTTTCAAACCCATGGATAGTTATCTAACTGAGGCTTTTGTGCTTCACTGTTTATTCTATGTGAAGAAATGCCTCCTTAGTTGAAAGAGTACTTTAGAAAAGCTGTGCAGCTATTAGCAAGTGAAGCACGAGGCTAATAACCCCCACCTGCTCATCAAATTAATTATGACATCTGAGTCATTATAACTCAGAAAGAACACATGACTGCAGACTTTTCACACGTAGAAATAAAAACACTCCACATTAGAGGAGGGAAATAAATTGGGGGGGGGGGGGGGGGGGGGCGCAGGAAATGGAACGAAGGGGAATAATCCAGAAAGAAAAAAACATAGCCTTCTACAATTCAGTTATTAAAAACATGCCTTACTAACTGCCCAAAGGCAAAAACTGATGGAGAGAGGATAGGAGTGGCTAGAACTTTCCTGCAGAACACATCTTTACTCTTCTGTGTGGGCTTTATCAAAAAAAAGAAGAAAAACATATTAACAGATTGATCTTCACAAAAGGATTGTAAATCTGCATGTTTTGGGAGAAATCTTGTTTCAATAAGATTTCCTAGTAACCTGGTAATTCTTATCTCATCTTTCCCTCCCCAATTCAGTTGCTCCACATGTAACACACATATCTTAAGTATTTCAGACTTAAAGAAGACTCAAGTAAGAAAAGTTCTGTGGGGGAAAAAAAGTCTAATATATCAGCCAAATTTTAACTATTCAGAAAATAGCAAAAAAAATAAAATACTCAAAAAGTAAAATATCTGCAAGTCAGATTTCACTTACAGTTCATATAAAACATTGTCACACTTTGTATGCACATGTTGCCTTTTAATTTGATTACTGAAACTATTGGATAACTTTGCCACAATTCACACAGATAATAAGTTCCTTTCTTTCAAACACAGATATAAACTCAACTAAAATGGTTAAACCATACATTTGCTTGCTACGCTTCTAAATGTCTCCAGCATTCAGAGAAAAGGTATGCATTTCCTGTACTTTGCAACACTTTTCTGGAAATCATAACAACTTGTTACTGTGAAAGACACAGCTCTTCACCTCACCCTGTACTTCATTCTCAAAAGTGGTTCTTAAATGCAACCTGCAACTGATGGCTAATTAATTTTAAATAATTTTCAGACTCTTATCAAAATCATGTGATAGGTAAAACAAACCATTAACACATTCATAATATAATGTGTTTTAGTTCAGTGAATAAAAAAAATATTGTAAATACATTCATGTTGGACAAGTGCTTTGTCTTCAATTAGTCCCAACTGATTCACTGTCAATAGTGGTTCCACCAGAACAGGACACAGAGTTGCTGAGTAACTTCTCTGTTACAAAGAGCGTACCTTCAAGAAATGTTTCTATCACAGGCAAGGCTTTTTAATCAGTTACCGAAATAAAAAACATTTTTTAAGTCAGTCACAAAACACAACCTAAAAAGCAGGTAGGAAATTACTTGTTATGGATCATCTTCATCTACACCATTTCTCCCATCAGTGCATATTTTTCACTAGGTTAGTAGCAAATACCACCCTTTACAAGTAAAGACCTCCAGCATTATTTCTGGGAAAAAAGTATTGTAGAATTAGCTTTTAGACAAGATGATACTGGTTGTCTGGCCTCTTCATATTTTTCAACTAATATGTATGCAAATTACTGGGAAAACCATGTTGAAACATCATTTTAACTATTCTTCTTTATTTGGCTTTACTCCAATTATTTTTGCTACTTGAAGGAAAATTTTGGTACATTTATTCAACTTTTTCATTTAGCCCAAAGTTGAGACACATAAAAAGAAAGTAAATACCAAAGAGGAAGTCCCAGCTTTGCTTTTGCCAAATAAGACAGCCACATATCCTAGAAAATAAATTACTATCACTTGAATGTGTCACTGTTGTAGAACCAAAATAAAGAAAAAACAGGAAATACATTAATCTCATGGACAGGTTGTTCTGCACAGATTTTTAGGCCTGCTAGGATGAACCTCACATTCTGTCTTCTCAAAAGCTCCATTTTTGGAGAAATTCTCTTTAAAAGGACTGGATGTGTTGATATTGAAGCCTATGGCTTCCTCCACAGTATGATTAGGTCTGTAGGCAGAAAAACTACTGTGTTCCTCCCTGCTACGCTCATACTCTCTGCCACAGAACCGTTTGCAGTGCCCTCTCCACAACCTGTTCCTATCCTGCCTTATCCATAGGCACATACTGCTCCTTCAGATCATGGAAAACACCAGTAAAACAGTGAAGAAATAAAGCAAGGAAGAAAATGGTGCATTCAGGAGTCTCACTGACTTTAGTTGAAAGGATTATTTGATAAAAAGGATATACAGTTTTTATTCACTGATAAAAGCACGTGTTATTCAATTTGCAGGAATGTACTGCTTCTGTTCTTACCGTAATAACACACAAATATTGCTCTAGGACACGTTGCCCTGCAGAAGTACTTAAGTGTAGCTATAAACCACACTGAATATGGCCTTCAGCTAATATGTTTAGGGAGTTCTAACAGGAAAGAAAAGGAAATTTTTTTCTCAGCTGGTAAAATGTTAACTGAATCTACAAACATATACATGACCAAAGTTTGAGTGGTACCATCAATTTACAAAATACCTACTGAATCTAAATTTCATCTGAAGGCTCTATGTATTTTTCCCGAAATATAATTTCATCAGAAGTTAAAGTGGAGAGATAGAATTAATGAGTCTAAATTTAAATCCAGACTACTGTTTGTAAATGCAATATCCAAGTGGAAAGAGTTTATGCTAAACTGGTCTAAATATTTTTAAGTTATTCTTTCATAACTAGTTCCCACAGTTATGGAATTCCTTTACCATGATGAATGATAAATATGTATTCCAGAAAAATGCAGCTAGAGCATGAAAGCTTGTGCACCCACACACAGACACATGCACTGCATACACATTATGTATGCTAAAGTGTTTGAAGAGAACATTATGCAAAAAAGTGTGATCTGTGATAACCACATATGAACAACAATTCTACACAGCATTTTCTGACATGTTGCTAAATTTAAGAACTTTCTTACTGAACTCTTAAAAATGCCAAAGGACACGGCCGTTAGAGTGCATATTTCTCTAAATTCTGCAGTTCCTAGATCTTTACAAAGCGTACTGCTTCTCATATCAACATAATCTCTGCACACATCTCCACCCCTGCTTCCTTCCCAATGGTACGTGGTCTTGAAAATACAAATGTTCAAGTTTCCTGGAGCTGAGTGAAAGAGGAAAAGTCACACTCCCCAGGGGCAAAACGAAAGGCTCTTGGCGCCCCCGAAGTTGTTAACTACAATACAACATAACGTATTACTTCACCATAATTAGTAAGAGGGAAACAGCCTTTTTTTCACCTCCAATGGCATTAACGAGATAAGACAAGGAATTCCAGATCGTATCTGAAGGCACAAAAATGTCTGATCAAGAAAGTGCTTATATGGACAAGGAGTTTGTACAACAAGCAAGAAACAAACAAACAAAAAAAAAAATCACAGCAGCACAAATCTGCTGAAAATAATAGTCCTCAGATTATTTCTTCATCTTCAATTTTTTCTTGATAAAGGTGTTCTGCATTATTTCTCTAAATTTTATAAATGCTCTCCTCCTTCTTCATGTAGATATATTTTTTCTGAGTGCATCACTTCGGGTTTACCAAATGGTTTACCCTAAAAGGCTTAATTCTCTATCCTTTTGTAACTAACATTATTTGTGTGAATACTACCAAATTATGTTATTTTGTTTGTGCATCTATCTTTCACTCCTGCACTGTAAGTAACTTTGAAAGTGAAGAACCACAGATGGTAATGAAAACTTTTACTACGCTGCAGCTATTCATCGTGGAACTTGTATATAGATATTCCGATATTTTAATGCTTCTATGACAGTTTTGATTTTGTAAGAAAAAGCAAAACGCACAATGTGCTTCACTTTTTTGGTTTGGAGGAGGCAGGAGGGGTGCAAAACATGAGTAAAAGTAGCCCATAAAACTGGCTTGCTAATTAGCACAAATCCCCCAACTACAGAGCAAATCATATATAAACAGGGATAGTATTTTCCTCTCATGGATCTATCAATATGCCTTAATGATTTTCTAGAGCAACCACATCAAAGAGAGCAACAATTGCCAAGTAAGCCATGTCTATTCATTCTCAGATTTCTCTGCTGAGATCACCAACAATTTCAGTGATGTTTTTCTATAAAACAGTTACCAGTTCACCACAAACAAGACTATATCCTCAGTCTTTTATCCGAGTAAGACTGCATTCTTCAGCAGGCACTTCTGACAACACTTTTATTCCCAACTTTTACTGGTTAATCACAGTAGCAGTGATTCTGCTCTGTGATTAACCAGTAAAAAAACCTCCAACTCTCTTGAGTGCAGTTTTTAACATTTTCAGACTGAAATTTGTCTATGTTCAACATCATCAGTTAGTGTGTGCTCCAGCCACAGCAGTGCTTGGAAAGAACACTGCAGTAGACAAGCCTACCAGAGATCTCTGAACAGCAGAACAGCTGTCCAGCACCAGGACAGACTAAAAAGGGAAAAAAATTAAGTTTGGGGAGCTTGAGTTTTGAAATTTGTGTTGTTGGGGAGATTTTGTTCATATTTTCATATATTTTTCCTTTGATGCAGCATCCTTCACTACCAAAGACAAGGAGACATTGTAAACCCATTCCACCGCTGCTAAACAAGTAGTGGCCAAATGCGTTGTCCTGCCTTCAACTGCACTTTTTGTCTCTGTTCTAAATCACACTCAATTACAGATTATACCAACAAAGTGTATGTTTCTGGTGGTGGCTGCCAAAATTATTTTTAAAAGCAGTGTAGCTCACTGTGATTAAGCCAAACCAAAACTCTCATCAGTGCCAGATGTGGCCCTACTGCCAACTGTTAGACTATAACACCCATTGTGGGATCATTCTTCCTTTCTATCTCTGCAATAAAATGGCTGGACTTTGTTATCCCAGAGTGACACATCAGCACTTTACTCAGAAATGCAAACTCATTTTTGGATACAACAGAAGCCTTTTTCCCCCCCAAGTTTCCCCCAGCTGACAATGTACTTAGGAGTTTTTAGACATCATTGAGGACACAAAACTAAATTTATAAACTTGGATTTATATTTTGACAATGAAGCTCCTAAAAAAAAAAGAATTTATTATTTTATATGAGAACACAATTGCATCTCTCTTGTAGATCTACTAGAGTGCCCAATTTTTCATTTTAATTTTACAGACTTCAGGAAAAAGTTGAGGGTTGTTTTCTGGGTTTTTTTCCATTAGCATAAAATTAATATCATAAGGGTAACATTTTCAAAATTTGCCCCCAATCATCAAGCCAAACCAGAACACAGAACGCTCAAAAATCTGGTCCAAAGATTTTGGATTCTTATATATACTCTTTATCAGGACTTATTGACAGTTTCAAAACCACAACCTCTGAAATACCACTGCCATTTCCTATTTTAGAAACAAGGTAAAAATACAGCAGTCTCCAAGACAGCGCAATGCAATAACCATGGAGATTTGCTCATTTTAGATTGATAACCACTGCACTGCTTTCTATCCAAGTGCTTCAAAGTGTCTTACAAATATGATTAAACCTTACCATGACTGGGAGATAGCAAACGTATTAAGAGTTTCAGTCTAAGAGCTGAGAAGCTGAGGCACCTAGCAACATCCAAAGGAGTTTTGCCTTTTAGTTCCATTCAGGCAGGAATCAAGAAGAAGCCCACTAATTAAACTGAAGAACCCGATCTAAATTCCCAGAGAATCCAAACTCCTAGCCATTGACTGACAGGGGCTAAAACCGTTTGCAGTCTGAATGGCTGCATACAAAATGAAAATGGCTATTTGAAATTTTTTACAAATCTATATATAGGTCCAAAAACGTGTGTGAGCTAGGAAACTTTAGTTAAGCCAGGATCTAATCTTCTGTAAAATTTTAATCAAAACATTAATCAAAACATTTAATCAAAAAATTAATCCTGGTTTAGTGTTGGGGTTATGTAGGAATATATAAAAATAGTATTCATTATATTGGATGCATTTTTGTCTTCCTACAAATGCAGAATAGTATTCACTGTAATGTCCATTTTGATGTTATTTTTCATGTACTTTTTCCCCAAAACTTTTAATCTCGGTTCTACTGATAATTAATTGTTAGTCTCACCAAAGTAACTATAGGAAAAACATGATTCTTTTTTTCTATTATATATTACAAGGAAAAAGAATTGCTAAACATTATTCTTGGCATTATCAATGGGCTTTAAGGGTAAATAAATAAGTTTTCATCCTTCTTTTAAAAAGATCTAAATATAAACTGTTTATGATGAATTCTCTCTTCAGCAGTCCATCCACACCAGCTTCACAGGAAAATATGGTAGCTTCCAAGATATATTTCATTTAACAGTCTGTCTACACTGGGCAATCATTGCAGCATTGTCCAGAGTTAGCAGTGCCATCATATTTCTAAACTCTTCCAATGTAATAAATTTTCCTACACAAAGGCACTCAGCACAAACTAAGAATGTTCACACCAAGGGCTGGTACAAAGCTTTCACTGGAGTGCAGAAGAGAATAGCTGAGTTTGCAGCTGCACTGATTTAGCTTACTTTAAAAAGGCTTTCCATATAGAGAGAAAACCCTAAATGCATTTGAAGAATATTTAATATAACACACTACAGTTCTAAAATTTCTCCATTGTTAGGAGGAGGCGAAAGGATGGAAGAGAAGAATGAAAATAGTGACATTTAGGTTGGAGTCTCCAACCACAAGAAGAAAGTAGACAAATGCAAAGGTTTTTGTAAAAGTTTTTAAATTAATAAATCAGTCCTGTACTACTAAATCACAGTTTCCCTCACAGGAGCCAAAAAAATGTTACCTACACTAAGTCAAATTTTCCTCACACCTCCTGATTTAAGCTCAGTCCAGACCTTAGCTGAAACAACTGTTAACGGGTCTCATCCTTCTTACAAGTAGAGATTTATTTGAAAACCACCTTCAAAATAGTGAGTACGATTGTTAGAGTCTTTTTGTTCCACATCAAGTGTCTGAAAAATGTAACACAGAATACATCTCTGATGCTTTGCATATCTGATACATGCTTAGTTTAATGCAGTAAGTTTGAAGTATGAAAGAAGAATAGTAGTCTCACTTCCTTCTTTGTTACCTATTAAGGAAAGGCTTAATGACCCATGACATACGCAATGAACGGAGTCTTCTTCCAAGAGGAAACACGCTTTAAAGCTAAGTGAACTGGGTATAGGTATCCAGCTGTTGGCATTGGGAGGCTCCAGGTATGGCGTCTGTGGAAGAGACAGTCTGCTCTGGCCCCAGCAGGCTCCAACACACACACCACAGGGCAGAGCAGAGACCCTCAGGCAAAAAAGAGATGTCTCTAGGAAAAGGTATGCTAGAAAGGGCAAAACAATGAGGACTGAGGGGAAAAAAAGGTGTGATAAATAAACCTACAAATTCTGAGTTCACAGGAGAAGGATATGGAGGAGGCACTCCAGGACTGTGGTGGAACGAGTGCACTGCTACGGCCCAGGACAGAGGGTGGAAAAAGAGCCAGGAATGAAGGTCTAAAGTTAAGCCTGTAAAAAGGCAGGAGATGGGAGGAAAGTGGCTTAATTTTTTCTGTGTTCCTCACCATCTAACTCTATTTTACTTGATGATAAATTAGATCAATTTTCCCCAAACTGAGTATGTTTACCATTGAGAGTAACCTGTAAGTGACCTCCCTGTCTTAATCTTGACCCACCAGCTTTCTGTCCTCATTTTCTCCCCTGTTCTGCTGAGAAGGCAGAGTTAGACGGCAGCTGGGTGGGCATCTGGCATCCTGCCAAGGTCAACCTACCAGAGTAAAAAAAGACAAACCAGACATTTTCTTTTTCTTGTTGCAACAGAATATGCTGTGCTTGCCTGTCTCTCCTAGAAGTAGTATCCAGACTAAAAGCCAGAATCTCAGTTTATGACATAAACTGTCTTTCACCACTCTCTATTCACCAAGAAAAGAAAATACAATGATTTTTCTACATTTACAACTTTGAGGTTACAAAATTTCCACATTAAAGGTTTTAAAACCTAAGAAAATTCAAATTCTCTTGCTTTTTATACAATGTTGGTCATTGTTCTGATGAAAGATGGACCTAAGTGTGAACCAGAGTACAGATGCTTCTATCTCACTTTTTGGCACATACACTGTGAAACCAGAAAAAAAAAAAAAAAAAAAAAAAAAAAAAAAAAAAAAAAAGTTTGTTCGCAAAAGATTTGTACAAAACAGCAGATTTACTAGGGCAGCTATTCTGGTATAATACAACACCACTTTGGAAAACTTGCCTTGGAACTAAAGTATCCTTTCCTCTTCTAAAGCATCTTTTTTCACTTCTAAACACTTGCCGCTAAAACAATAATTTAAAATTAAATAGTTCCAACAGAACACACTATTTAAAATTTTGTATTTCTACATCTAGTGTGGCAAAAAAAAGCGTGAGAGAAATGAGATTACTGTTTTAAAGATATGAGATTACTGTTTTAAAGCTAAGGGGAAAACTCACACAATAAAATGAAATGGCTTCTTGCTCTTGTGCTGTGTTTCATTGCATTATATTTCAAAGCATCAAATTATTACATCTGCTTTTTGTTAATATAGAATTTTCAACCAATGTGTTTCTAGACTAAGTTCATCCTCTGATTACCAAAACACTTCCTACCACCATGAAATAGAAATCAGCGAAGAGATGAGACAAACAACCAGCAGTTTCAGGGCAGGAGAAAGCTTCTGTAGGAAGCTGCATGGAGATGGACAGAGAGGAATAGTGTCTTTTTTACATAAACTATCCATAAAGTCATCTCAGCTGTTTCATGGAGTTGTACCCTTAAATTTATATGAGTATTTCAAACACTTCACTGTGAAATAAAAGATGTGTCTAAGAAGAGCCTAAAGAGATTAACACGTGGAACAGTGGTTACTAAAGGCAGAAAAAGACTGATTAGATAAGTCCCTGATTAGATAGTTTTATGGACAAGGTTTCTACTCTAGTTTTGAAGCCTCTAAGCAGTGGTCATACCCTCTTTTTAAAAATTCAGCAGAAAGAGAGGGAAGAAATAGCAGAAAACAAAGTAACCAGGGGAAAATAAAAGCAATTCTGACTAAGAAATAATCTTCAACACCTGTCAATTTTATGTACACTGCCTCTGTGAATTTTCTCTTAGTGAAAACATCACCTTTTCTCACACACACACGCAGACAAAAACAACAATAACAACAACAACTAAAACATGCATCCAGGACTCCTGGCAAATTAGTAGGGATACATAATCATCATATCCTAAATACAAACATAACACTTAGCTTTCTGGCGGAGTTCATTCTTAACCCCTCCAGACACTCAGCACGTGCACACAGGCAAATATTATAGAATTTTTGAGTCAGTAAGTCATTTGGAAAAATCTCCAGAAGTGTGCCGAGGCATGCTCCTGGTGCTGTGCCAAATTATGTGCTTCTGTTTGTGGCTTTCATGTATGGATTAGACAGATGCACAAGCATGTACTATTTGGCAAGTAGTGACAATAGCCTATTCTGAATTTAGCAATACAAGCTTTACAGAAGTTTCAGTAGGTGAAAGAAAAAAACTAATGACATAATCTTTGGGCTCTGCATTTATATCCTTTTGGCATGGTCCTGCTCATTTGCAAATTACAAGAAGCCTCTGTTATTCCAGAATGTCCTCTTTAGATCATTCTAGTGTATGAATTTCAAGTTAAAGGTTGAAATGTCAAGTGCAATTAAAATGGAGCTTGCATTAATTTTCTGTTATTCTAAAACCTCTCAAAATTTCCACAAGTGTTACTGCGGAATTACTTAATACTTCATTTTCTGGCCACAGATCTACCTGGAAATTAGTTAAAGGCCCAATTATCCAGTCTTGTGACCTGACCGTACCAAAGGTAAATACAGACTTTCTTACAATACATACCACGGGTATGTATTCACAGGCTTAATAACCACAGAGCTCTTCCTTCCTCCTGCCTCCAGAGCACTTACCACAATGAGGTTGAATGACATACCTGGGGCAATGCTCCTTGATTCTCTAAACTTCAGAGCTTGAAACACCGGAATTTCAAACAAAGCTTTCTTCTAGATCCTGCAATCATTACAACGTTCTGCAAATAATAGACTTTAATCTTCACTTTAATCTGAGTTTATCAGGAATATAAACACAAGTGCCATTGTCTTCTATAAATCACATATAAAATGTTGTGCAAGGTCAGTCCATTCACAGTCTGCCACTTGCCTCAGTTTATAGGTAAGAGTTAGACATGGAAAAATGTACAGAAACCAGGAAACTTTTTTTAAATGATAGAAAGGATTAGATACTGAAAGTGGTTCATTGTTAATTGAGTCCCATGTGTGAAAGCTACAGGAAGATTAGTTTATACAGCTGCTGCTCTTTGTCAAAACATTGCTAACAAGGTACACATGTTAAATCTGTGCATCTCCTTTCAGTCCCTAAAAAAGAATGACCACATTAAATCCCATGACAAATGTTAATTTAGAAAAAATCACTGTTATTTCCTGGGGAATTCAACTATTTCAGACTGGTTTTGTTTTATTATGATAATAAGCATTTTTTAGGCAATCTTCCATCAAATGAAAACTAAGTGGCGAGCACAGAGGTAGGAACAGAAGGAAACTGAAGGTTAAATCCTAGTAATTTCTCCTCTGGGTCTCCAAATCTAAGTCTTCAAGGACTGTTTTGAAACAAAACAAAAAAGTAATGTTGTAGTCATTGCCAGCAGGAACAAGGACCTTTTAAATCCAAAGCATTCATAACTCAGTAAAAATAGTGTTCTGAAACTAATGTGAACTTAAAATTTATTCTGCTTTTCTACAAACTGCAAAGAACATCAGGGAGACTAGAGATTAAAACAAATGAGGAAGCTCTTTGATTAGGAATCAGAGAGAACAAAGTCTACAGTAAGCCTATCCCACCGTTCCTCTACACAAACTGCAAACAGGCAACCAGGCCTTCCAAAGAGGGAAGACAGTTAGTTGGAGCCACTCCTGCTGCTGCTGTGCTAGGTCGTGTTACAAGGGCGGGCTACATTGCTAAGTGGCAGCTGGGCACTTCAAAGGGAGCCTCTAGAAGACAGTAGCTACATCTGAAAAGCAACTGGGCTCACCATCCACCCCTCCCCAGACACATGACCTCCCTCATCCCTGTCACTTGAGCTAGAAGGGAGCTGTTTGTGAGGCCAGTGTGACCACTCCCTGTTCACATTGCTATTACAAGTATGGGAGGATATTCGTAGGCAATGGTATGCAAGCCGTGACTGTGCCATGAGCCAGCTGGCCAGAACTGAGTGCCATGCAGTTGCTGCAATGTGCCTGGCAGGCTCAATGGTGTAGAGAAGTTTTGTTAGGTCTGCTTGCAAAATGCCATATAAGTATGTTCTAATCTTGCTTCCATTTTCTTAACTACTGGCTAAAACACTTTAGCAGAAAGCAGTTTTCTAGAAGGCGAGCTCAGACTTTTCTGCATAGAAGTTAGGTTGTGACAAAGATGTCCTGCTATCACAGGCTTCACAGCAGTGCCCAGAGATACCCTTAAAAATACAATTGTGCACTCCATTCTAAAACTGAATGCCAATGTGATGGTACTACATAAGATTAACACAAGAGGAAGTTTAGTGGACTCTCAGGGAAGCAAGATGAAACATACTGATGAATCTGAGTAGGAAACCAGCCCTAATTTTCAACATCTGAGAACCAGGTAATGTGAACCATTTGAATGGGCACAGAGACTGGACACTGGAGATTGAATTTCCTTTTCAATTTGGCGTATATTTTTTGTTTAGCCGAAGCAGAGTCACTTAATGGACTAAATGAAGACAGTTTATATTAATTTCAGACCTCTTGCTCCTGTCATATTCAATTAGATCCTTCAGTAACTTCAGGCCACTTAAATCTATCTCTTTTGTTCCATATTTGGCATAACATTTTTTATCATATAGATTATGGAAGATCTGCATCTTTCACATGGTGATACTGGTGATGTTCAGAAAGTGAAAGATTTCTTGCATTGAATTCAAGTTTGCCTCAGTAAGAAAATAATATTTAAATATATGCATGATTATGGCAGGAAGAAAAGAAAAAATATGAACAATAAATAAGCTATATTCTACATACAGAGCATTCATATTTAAATGTCAAAATATAAAAAAAAAATACATGTAAATACATCTGCGCAAATGAGTTGTATCCTTAGATGCTAGAACTTCCATTATTAGAGAATACCTGTTGCATATTAGTCTCAATTACACTAATTTCAACCTTAGAGGCAGCTGTTTCATTTAAATATGTTTAACAAATATGAGCAAGCCAGTAGAGAGTGGCATCTATGACACTTCACAGTTGAACTCTGATGTATGTGTTTTAACCTTGCCTACGTATTTCCACCACTAAGGGTAAAAACCACACAGGTCCCACACAGCACAAAGCCAAGGTGCTGTAGAAAGTCATTATCTGGAATTTGCAATTTTGCTGAGACAAAACGATGTGATGCACAAAAACAAGTACAAGAAGAAGATACTAACAAAACATGTAACTTAAGCTCTCTTTGTGTGGTCACATAAACATGACAGTGGTAAACCCCCCAAAACCAAATTTAAGGAACAGTCATCATTAAACCAAAAGAATGTATAGCAATGATTTCACCCTGTAATTCTTTCTTCATGTACTGCATCAATGGCATACCTTAACTTCACTTTCCTGGTGTACTGCTAAGTTATGAGCATGGAAGTAATTACAATTGTCGGCTTCTAACTCTCTGTGTAAACCATGGAGAGGTAAACTGTTATTACTGAACATTCACGCTACAAATAATCATGTTTTGACAATATAGATGAAGGATAAAAAAAATCTGAACACAAAAGGAAAGACAATGACAGCAATAATAAAGATCATGGCAGACGGTCAAGGTCACTTATGGCCCTTACTGATTTGCTGCAGGCCAAAGGTTCATTTCATTCACATGAACAAATGCATTCATATTTTAAAGCAGAGGCTTCTCAAAAATCTGGATTTGCTTAGATGCCACAGGTTTGTCACTTTTCAACAAATTTGTGAGAACAATTCCTGCCACATACTTCCAAATATTTACTTTGTGTAGGAAATAAATTTCTTCAACTCATAAAGTCCATAAGACACCTATTATTTTGATATTGTTATCTGGATGAGTGCTAGGCCAGAGTCAAAATTTTGTGGTTTCCAAGATGAACCTTCCAAGTGTTCTGATAGAAATATGCTATTATACTGAGGTTTTTTTCATTTCTGCTACAGAGAGTCTGCAAAAGGACTGCCCATGCTATCCAAACACTTTTTATCAAGGCAGACTATATTAATGATCTTCACTATTTCTTACAAGCTACCATGAACTTTTGACATTAAACACTTAATTTAAAAGGCTACTTAACATGTTGTTCAGAAGGATTCTGTAGACAAGGAGCAGATTACTTAAATGGGTAATCTGTACACTACAGAACAAAACGCACTCCTTCTGAAGCCTACACACCGACAGTCAAAACCAAAAAATTTACCTGTGTCTGAAGAGTTTTGAAATTCAAAAATGGAGAAAGAAATATTGTCATTTTAAAAAACGATATGAATTTATTAATAAAATTTAAACGAATGCTTTATCCAAAGGAAATCATAGCAGCATGTGCCATGGTCCTAAACATTCATAGGGTTAGAAACTTTAATAGATTATCCTACTTGCATCAATAGAACTGACAGCATCGCAAGAAGCATCACCGACTGAACTTTCAAAAAGTACCAGGAAATCCCAACACAGTCCATTAAGATGAACTCATCTTTTATATTTATACATATGTTTTAGTTTATTTTCTTTTGAACTTGTGAAATTTCATCAAAAGCAATTTAATTTCTTTCTTAGCAATTTTTAAAGCATAAATGTGTTTATCTACAATGTGTCCTATTTGGTTTGATGTACTGAAATTTTGTAACAGCTATAAAGATTAGGAAGTATGTTTTCAATATAATTAACTGAAATCTGTTTTTCTAAAATAAGAGTTTCCTCTACTGACAGGCATTTCAACAACAATCAGAAGGAGAAAAACTAAAAAATCTAAGCATTTATAAGTATTAGAGCACTATTTCTCCATCGACTTTGGATTTTGTTGTTAGAGATAAGATATGCAAACACAGTAGTTGTTGTAAAGGACATGATGTAGAACATGCTTATCTATTTACGCTTGTGGAAAAATATTTTCTTATTCAGAGAATTTAATTTCAGAATACAGCACCACAATGAAGAGTGGTACTCTTCATTCAAGAGTGGTACCAGAAATGAGCAAACCCAATCAGTTTAATGATTTGTTTTACGTAGCAAGAAGAAAGTGCTAAGAATCACAGCCTGCAGGTTGGAATGCAGCTATACCATGCTGAGTACTGCTTTAGCAAAGAATTCCACACTAAGCATTTCAAATACCACTGTGCTACACAACCTCAACAGGGCTGAAGTTCCTGCTGCGCTTGGTGCTGAGCTGAGGAACAGAAGGATGTGAATCTCAGTTATCTGCATTCCTTCTCCACTCAGACACTCAGTTGCAAGTCTGTGTAAAACATTTCTAGAAACAGCAAGAAAAAGGTAGTGTGTTAATATGAACAGTTGTCATTTCACTAAGATAGTCAGGAGATGGCATTTCAAAGGAGAAATACTGCAAAACATTTTTTGCATTCCAAAGGTGTTCACCTTCGACAAGAACCCCATAACATAGCAGAATAACAGGAGATCCTGTATCTTAATGACTTAACAAGGTACATTGGCTATGATGAAGAATGTAATTTCTCCTGAGATAAGCGAGAGCAATATAGAAAACCATGGAGAATGAGAGAAAGAATCACTTGTTTCAGGTAGTCTTCTGAAAATAAACAATTAACTATTCTTCAAAACTAACTGATTAGTTTCCTTCTTGTTCAGAAACAGTTCTACTTTCTTCCCACACAGACACAATTTTCTGTAATGTATTTCCAAATTCTGGCAAGGATTGATTTAAAATATCAGGGTAAAGTCCAGTAAAATTTGAAAGAACCAGAAATGTTTGTTACATTATTCAGATTTAACCTTACACAAACAAACAAACAAAAAACACCACAAAAAACAAATTCAGACCTTACAGAACTTATACTTCTTGGGAGTTGAAACAGGGGAGGCAAATGAAACACCGTGTGTGCACAATTACATTTCAGCAAGCTTGATCTTATACACTTGCTATTTTGAAAATACTAATTCTACTAGTTCCAAAAAGAAGGGAAAAAAAACTTCTGCTGACTGAACTAATTACCTCTAGCAAATGAAGATGACAATATCTCAATATAGAAAAACAATACAAGTGCTCACTTGATATTTTCTTAATATAAATAAACTTTCTAGAGATTTTTCATGTCTTTTTTCCCAAAATCTTTCATATTAGTATGTATGAAAATGAATGTGCAAATTGTTTTGCTCTCAGTCTCAAGACCTGTTCCCTGGCAGTGAACATTTTTTAATTTCAATTGATGTTCATCTCCATTCTGCTTTTTTAAGCATAGTACAATAGATTCATGTTGCATATTTAGCATAGGTCTGATCTTCCACAGAGCTCAATATAAAATCTAGAAAATATTCCCTAAAGCATATTGTTTACTTCTCAAAAGCAATTACTTCTAAGTAGACTGATAGATTTAAATTCTCATTAAAAATCACTTAAGAGTGTAACTCCTATTTCCTAAAAACATGAGAGAAAATATGGGTTTACAACAAGGAGAGAGGAATTGTGATAACTACAGGTCAGAGGTACAGGGGACAGTAGAAAACCCATAGTAAATATCTTTTCCCCTAATGAAAATTATGCTTAATTATGAATACTGCACATTGAAGGAAACTTGATTCATAATAATCAGAAAATATAAGGAGACAAAAAGATGCTGTAAAGTTACAGCTTGTGAATAAAAGCACTGCCTTTGAACATGCTACTTTTGCAAGTAACTGCACAGAAACTTTATTTATATTCTGTCTTTTCCACATCTGTTAAATACAGGTCCCTCAAGGCTTGCCTATAAGACTTTGAACATTATTTTATTCTTTTTACAGACGTGAAAATGTAGTCATTAGAAGTATTCAAAATTAGCAGGAAATTTTACAAGAATTTGCAACCATGTATAGGAATAACATGCCTCTGTTCCACCAACCCTGCAGTTGCTGGCAGCAACCTAGCACTGTAGGCATATTTGAAATCTCATTCCTTTATTCCCATTGATCTGATGATGTAAGTAGCAGTAGCTTATTGTCTATTACATGGCTCATGGAAATTCCAAGCTATTGTCCTTTTCATGAGTAGACTGACTGCAAATTTTAAGTGCAGGGAATCCAAAGCATGGATGAAGTGCTACAACTATTGTACATGCACTTCCGGATTGATACAGACCCCCTTTGCTTTTGGACTTCAGAGACATCTTTAACCCCGATGCATAATGGCCCAACTGTCCTGCCCAGCTCTTTTGCTATTCTTTTCTATGGCCATTTTGCTATAACTTCTGTGTTACAAGGGACAGTGAATGATAATTTGTCCCTATCTTCAGCTGCACAGCCCAAGGAATGCAGCAAGCATACAGGACTACACACAAAATGACCCCACCACTATGAATTTACACACTCCTGTGTGTAATGAAACCAGGTCTACAGAAAGTGGGAGTTGACCAAGGCAACACAGCAGTCTATTGTCCCTGTACAGATCTCTATGTACACATCACAAAAGCTTCTAAGCTCCAGCTGCACCAAGTGCTACCGCAGCTATGCAAGTTCTCTCTGTTCTTAAAGGAAAGAAAAGGAACCGGACTTTGCTCTTCCCAACATTACCACCATCTGCTTCGGCTGTTCCTTTTTAGTTGCTAGCAGTATAGAAGCTACCCATGCTTCCACAGTGGATGCCAAGTGGAATCTTTGTAGTACTTCAGTTAATTCAGCCAAAGCAGAATAGACTTGAACTGCAAGACCCAAAATACCTTAAAATTTTACTGAAGACGTTTCTTTCTTGGTTTCCAAAACTCCAAAAGATAATGATAGTCTTTAACCTATATGCCAAAAGCCTCTTCCAGTATCTAAGCATATCTCAACATCTGTAGTCTTGTTCACAAACTTCATACAACATGGGTATGGAACAGCAACAACCATACATAGCATTTAGCACATATAGCATTTTCCCTAGAGTAAATAAAAATATGCAGGAAGAGAAGAGAGACACAGCATATAATGAGAGTTGCTTTTGGTAATAATCCACTTTATAGCAACACATAACAGTGATACTATTTTGCTGTTTTCTTTTAGTCCAGATAAAATGTTTCCTCAGAGTTTTCTTTAACAGTCATGAGATTATCACAGTTGGTGCAACAGATGTTGGTCCCTAGGAAGAATGGCCTGATCCTGTAAAACCTGCTTTCTCATGTGCAGGCCCTTTGAAATCAGTGGGATTTATGTAAATAGGGATTTGCAGGATTAGTTTTACAGTCTAGGGAGTCTGCAGTACTTCAGTCATATGTGTTCTAGTTTTGTTGCCTGGGAACTCAATACACCAGAATAGCTTCTGAACAGCACTTTAAATAACATCCTTTACAGAAGAAGTATGAATCTGAACACAGTCCTTGCAACATGAATTCAGCATTAGGACTTTGAATTACTGTAAAACAAGCTATCCTGAGCCAAATGAGATTCAAAGGAATCAGACAAGATCCATATTAACCTGAAAAATACGAGAAAGTTCCTCACACTTACAAACCTGGGAAAGGAGGGGGAAGATAAATCAGAGATTCCTTTTTCCTTTCTTTGTTTTCCTCATTGATCCTAAATGGAACACAACATGCTAGATGTATATTTTCTTCTTCCAGCATCAAAACCCAGAGCTACAAACATTCTGTATATAGTAACTTTGGGTACTAAGGAGACAGAAAAGAGAATACTATTCAGAAATCAAGAGACCTGTCCAGAGCAGGGGTTGCAAAACTGGCGCTATTGGCAATAGAGATGGCATCCTCCACCATCCCCTACTCATACATACTCAGGATCTCCTCACGTAGCCCTGGCCCACTCCTCCATAGCCCCATATCCTCTCTCTTCCCTCACCTAAACCATTCCCCACATCTACACAAGTTGTGCAGGAGTTGGGTTACTGCTGCAGTTTTCATTGGCAAGGAGTCACAAACAGCCCAGAGCCACCTAGCACTCATATAGTGACAGAATCCAAAAGAGCTGATGAGTTGTCTGTAAAAACACTCTGTGAAGACAGGAAATGCTAGCATATTTATTCATCGCCAATGATGTCCAAAGAAGCAGTACTCTGCCACTCAGCTGTCTGCCCCTCAGAAATACGTTGGCATGGCACTGGTGGGGCCTCACCTTGAATCCCATGTTCAGTTTTGGGCTACTATAGCAAATACTTTGAGGTGCTGAAGCAAGTCCAAGGAAAGTGAAAAGAGATTGTGAAAGGTCTAGAGAAAAACTTCCATGAGGAGCAGTTGAGAGAGTTTCCATTCTTTAGCCTAGAGATAAAAAAGGAGGCTGAGAGGAGACTTTAGTGCTCTCTCTGTAACTCTCTGAAGGGAGGTTGAAGCCAGGTGGTTGTCAGCCTCTTCTCTCAAGTTAATAGGACACAGAGCAAGATGAAACGGCTTCAAGTTGCACCAGGGGAGGTTTATATTGATTATAGGAGGTGTCAAGCATTGGAACAGGCTGTCCAGGGAAGCTGCTATCCCTGGACGCATTGAAAAGAGGAACAGATGTGGCACTCAGGGATTAGTAGTAAACTTGGCAGTGCTAGGTTCTTGGTTGGATTTGATGATTTTAGAAGTATTTTCCAACCTAAGTGACTGTAGGATTCCATGTGCAACTTTCAAAGAGGTCATGTGTTAACAGAATATAGAAACCAGCAATGAAAACCTAAGGCACCTCTGTCAATAACATGCATAATAGCTAGAATGTGTACCAAACAGCATGCACTCAGACTGGAAACTACCTATCAAACAGCTCATGACAGACACAGTCATATGTATATATTATTATTGTATATATTATTATTATTATTGCATATATAACAGAGACAAGTTCAAATTAATCTGTTATAATTACTCCAATGGGCAAATTTTTCCAGAGTAGATTGACGTCATCCTGTAGGGAACACAAAGGAGCAGTTTACATGAAAGCACATGAAGATGCCATATAAATGCAATTTTACTGCTTTCAGGACCATATGAGTTTCCTCAGGCCTCACCATGATGTCTCCTATTATAACAATTGTTCTAACACATAGGCAAACTTCGGCAGAATTAAATTTTTTAATTGTAGAGTCTTTTTGCAACTTCTGTGCCATATGTAGATTAATAACTAAATTCTGTTGTATTCATTTTGACACCTGTTTCCAGGGCATTTACCCTATGAGAGTCTTCACAGAACATTTGCTAAAGCTGTCACTAATCACTTTTTCCAAAAACACAACCCATAACTACCAATATTCAGCAGTTGCATCCACATCATCTAATTCTGCCACTTTACAGTGTCTCAACTGCAGATTTTGGTCTCTGACGAAGGTGCCTATCATGACAAGAGAAGTGTCATGAGTACAGAGAAGACAATCTCATACTGTAACATGGAATTTAAGAAAAAATCTATGTATAGCCTTCTCTGTGGGTTCCTAAACCAGATGGAATAGAGAGTTCTGTGTTAACGCTCATCCTACTGTGAAACATGTCAGCAAGCCCAAGTTACCAATAATATGACTTGAATTTTGACAAGGTCAAACTGGCTGGACTGTATTTAAAACACTTTTATCTTACTACAATAGGATAATGTGTTCTAAGACTATATACCACAGGAACATAAGACTCTTCTGCTGATTTAACCTAGTCTCAGAAGCTTATGGTCTGACCATGCTTCAGGTTAATTACAGCTGAACAATGCAGAAGAACAGCACGGGACTCTAACACAGCACTAAGTGAATTAGTGTGGCCTTCTGATCAAAGACTAAGCAGACTTTGTCCAGAAAAACAGTTTAAAACTTCAAAAATCTGAAAGTTTGTGTAATTTTAGTTGTTCATTGTTTGTGAAGTCCAAGATCAGAAAAGGAAGAAATCTGACTACTGCAATAGCACGACTGAACCCTGAAATCAGAAATATCAAGAGATTACCTGAACCACTTCTCTGATAGATCAGGTTTAGGTATGTCATCTTGGTAGATGCCCCCTAAACCTGTTCTTAATAAAAGTATAGAATTTTTTTTCTTGAGCATATTCCTAACTGTTGAAATATTGAGTCTTTACTTCTTGACCTACCTATAAGGAAGGCTAATCAGAAAATTAGAAAGTTTCTGGCTGTCTCCAAATAATTCACACTTTTCTCCTCATGTACATAGAGCAACCAAAACTAGACAGCATTGAAAACCATTACTAGTTCTTTCAGTTGCATGCAAATAGTAGTGTGTCAGTCCTTCTAACAATTACTGCAACTTCATTTTAGGACTTGGTTCATACTACTGAATTATCAGTTTAACCATTTGACTGTATGATGATCCTCATCCTGAACCTGTATTACATCTTTGAATGCACATTCTTTACATCACACAAATATTGAAGGACAAACAACAGATTAATTGCTGGCCCTAATGCTGCATTTGTGAGTGCTAAGAAGCCATTCCAAATGTTCCAAAAAGGATTAATTCAGTATAACAAGTCTATTTAATTACTGAAAGACCAGTGATCCTCATTTTACTATAAGCAGCTTTTCCTTTATTTGGAGGTTGTAAATAGAACAGAAATCACTACAGGACAACTATAAATTCTTGTCCTAGGATATCCAAGTTATTTCCACAACTTAGTGAAAAAATACATGAAAGACCAAGAACTACATACACACACTTCATTTGTGTATGACAAAGCAAGATCAGCATATGTTTTAAAATACACCAGAACTCCCTACTATAAAGTGCAAAAAACAATTTTATGCTCTAAGTAACAATTTGATATGCTTTCTTAAAAAAAAAAAAAAAAAAAAAAAGCAACTAAGCCAGTTAAATTAATTACACATAGGTTTAAAACAAATTCCCTTGGGTTTAATAAAACCAACTAAGTTTGTGGCTCCTACAACATAAGCCTCTACAAATGACTGAACAACAGGCCATAAACTACTTACAAACGCATATATGGTAAAATCGCAACCTGATATCCTTTAAATTCTATGTCTGAATCCAAAACTACAATCAATTTTTCAATTCTCTTTTCTGCACAAGCTGGTTATTCTTTAACTGGAAGTTAAACAATAGAATAAGTTTTGATGTTAACCCTTGTTTTGCTGCACTGTTTCAGTATCAGCTGGAAAAATACATGGACTTTACACTTCATTTTTATAAATTATTGCCACTTCTCACTCTGAGAAGCAGACACAGTAATTTTGTAGGTGTTGGTATGTCTAGCTTGTTACCAACCCTGAAATGTCATGAAGGAAGGAATGAGGAAAGCAGTGACTGAAGGACTAAAACTAGATGGCATACTGGGTCCAAAAAGCACAGGTTACTAATTACTTAGGAGCATTTCACTACAATAACTTGGGGTTTCAGGCAAAGATAGGCCCTCTAAGATGCAATCCCAGACTAAGCCCTACAAACCAAAGGTGCGCCCATCAGCTGCCTCATAGATCAGACTTGTCCAAGTTTGGGAGATGAAACAGGATGAACAGCATATTCCAGACACAGGTACACTGTTTCATTGGCTTGGATTTCATCTCACACCTCAACAAATTCCTGACCACCCATCCTGTGCATGGGACCATAGTGTAGGAGTGTTCAAGTGGCCCGCTTGACTGAATACCTGAGAAGGACAGGAAAGCAGACTGAGCTCTTAGTGCAGACAGGCTCATTTGCAGGCACTGCAGATGCCTCCTTTGTGGCTGAATGTTGATGAGTATCCATACAAGTGTCCCATAATGAATATTTCTTTTATCTTTCTATCTAGAGTTTATTTTTGCTTCACTGTCACAGGGCAGGGAAACTCAGAGCTGTCTGTGCCATGTCCCATCCCCATGGGCCAGCCCTGCCCAGAGCTCCTGCTGAATGAGGCAGGGGTGACACGAGGAGGGCTGCTCACAGAACCCGGTCCCTTGTGACAGGACAGCCCTGCTGCGTGGTTTCACTCTGACACCCTCTCCTACGGAACAGTACCACCGCAGGGCTGACAGGCAAGGAATGTTTTGTGTCGGCCCTCCCTGCTTGGGCAAGTTTCTTCTGTCTGGGCATGAGAAAACTGGGTACAACATTTCTCTGTGGTACACAGCCCTCCTGGGGGCTGGGCACCAGCACATGGGTTTTGCTTGCAGTGAAATACAGGAACTTTTTAGCCAGTACTTATCTCAGTATTTATCACAACACTCATTGGGACAAAACTGAAGCAAGTGGTGCTCTCTCTCTCCAGTTCCAGAGACACAGAGATATTAATTAACTTGCCTGCAGTCACCCAGGGAGACGACAATAGGGTTGGGGACCAGGGACAAGGATTTTTAAGTCCTTGCAACTAAACATTGAGTCATGCTTTACATTGTCATCACAGTGATAGCATTCAAGTTCCTTGCACCAGCATTCCCACCCTCTTCCTTCAGAGGAACTATGTAACTGCAATTAGAAATCACACCTAGCTTACAGTTTCACACTGAAAGAAAAGGTTTCATCATACACAAGTGCACAAGAATGCCGTATGTAAACATAGCATCTGATTTCTTTTTCTTTTTCAAGAAACAAAAAAGAATAAGTTTACAAAGAAATCAGGTGTATTGCAGAAATACAAACCTGCTCATGTGCTGTGGAAGTCAGTGCACAGAGCTGTGAAAGAATATGGGGTTTAAACTATGTCAAGTCAATTGAATAAATACACTCATATGAGCAAATCTAAGGCTAAGGACTAAAAATAAGAACATACCAATTATCTGATGACCACAGGAACACAAATTTACTTGTTTTACAATGGTATCAGTACTAGCCTATAGGTTTCTTAACATAGCCACAGTTTTTTGACAGATCCAGCTGCTGATTTTTAAAGGTGCTACTTCCTGAAACAGTGTCACAATGCAGCATACAATTAGATGTAATACCCATTTCCATAAAATAAACTGTCCCAACAGTCAAATAGTTGGTAGCTATGGGAATAACAAAGTCTACCTCAAGAAGCTGGAATTAGCATCTGATATACTGACAGTAGGCAGCCTGTCAGGATAAGAAGCCAATGACTGTCCTCCACCAAGAATAATTCTTAAGGACAAGTAGCTTCCACTAGAAATAATGCATTTCACTTTTTTTTTTTTTTTTTTTTTTTTTTTTTTTTTTTTTGTTAAGTCATATAAAAATTGTTGTTTCTCCCTTTTACTAAGTTTAGGCACTGCATCAAGCATAGTGTTTAAAGTCCTTAGCTTTAGAAACCATGACTGCTCCTGAATACAAGGTATAGGTCCTTAGAAACTGACAGTTTGGTATTAAAGAAATAAACAGCCACTTACGATATTGACAGGAAACCCTCCTCCATTTCACACCAAGAAATTATTTTGGTCACTATTGTCTCCTAAAAACTGAAATAGTGTGCATACTCTATTTCTCTATATAATCTACTTTGTGATTTTCATCACAAAATATTTTCAAAGCAGAACTTTTATCCCAGCACATCCCACTCAAACAAAGCTCACAGTGAAATGGGATTGACTAAGACAGATGGTGTCTGCCCTTGGAAAAAGTAGTGACCCCGTGAACCCCAAGGTAACAGAAAATCACTGCAGCCTGAGAGAGGACGGACTTTTCCTCCAGCTCTCAGAAATTCCCTCACTGCCTCTTCTACTATGAAGGGCTGTCAATTTGTCCCCCTTGCTGTCAGCAGACAATAGGTGGTGACATCAAGAGCACTTCCAAAGGAGGATACAGACACTCTGGAGGGACACTGAAAACCCACTGGGGTGTAAATTCGGGTCCAAGGTCTTCTTGTCAGCAACTACCACAAAGAAGTGGAGGAAGTGGCATGGCCACTGAACAATGGAGAGGTCAAAGAGTTCACAGCCATTTCATGACCCAGACAAACCAAGGTTAAGAGATTCAGGTAGCAACTTGGTGTGGGCATGAGTTAGAGCACAAATGAATTGTTTTAACAAATCAGCTTTGGTCAATTAAACCTAACAAGATGCGTTGCATCACATAGCAGGGTTCTTGACACTAAGGCCAGGAGCTGAGGTCAGCCTCGTAAAACACGTCTTTTAATGTGGCATAACAAATTTAAGGTAATCCATCTAGAAACTGCAGATGTCAGAATAAGTTGTCTTGATTAGGAGAAATTTTCACACTTTTAAATCAAGAGAGGAGTTACCCCTTAAAAAAGTCTGACATCATTTTCAATGGCATTACTCAGGCAATTGAAAGCTGATGCTGCAGTAAGTATATTTGCTGTCTCTCAGACACAATGCACCTCTGTAATAATCTTCTAAGCATTTCCCAGTTAGCCACTTGATAAAAAAGGCTGAAAATGGTTTGGCATTTTAGTCCAATGCTACTCACAAGCAAAAAATATATACTCTGTGAATATTTGTATTTCATTTAATTTCTAAAGGCATAGAGTTTGTAATTACTGAATTCTAAAACAACAAAACATTTCTTTGTTTCTATTTTAAAGAAAAAAATGTAAATCTTATGAAACTTCAGAATGCAGCTTATGAAGGATATGCAAAGGAAATTGACAGGAAATTAAAATACAATGCTAAGTTTAAAATAAATGCATAACCATCATTCAGTTGCTTAAATTGATCCTTTATGACAAGATATATAGTAACTCAGATTAATATTGCTTGGAGATAAAGAAGTTAAATATGTAAACAATATGTTCAAAACATAGATACATAAAATTATTAATTGTTAAATAATTCCAAACAATATAGAATATACTTACCTGTGAATACCATTTACTTCCAATAAAAAATCATGGAATTTTTTTCCTAATTTCTCAACATCCACAAGTTTCTCAGAACAGTACCTGTTCATTTTTGCATTTGTCTTTCCTGTTCATGTTCTAAGAAAGAAAATGGGAACTGTTTTGATCAATTTCCATTTATTTTTTTCAGAGGGGAAATAATAAAAAGCCCACTTAAAGCCACATAGATATCTTTAGTGCAGGTGCCTTTATGGAAGGACACTGGAAAACTTAGCATGTCCCTTGTTCTCTGGAGATGAGCAGTTACTTAATTAAAAGAGATTTCTGAGAGCAAAGAATACAACTACTGAAGGGGATTCAGTGAAGCTTTCACACCCTGCCACATCACAGTAACTTCTTATTTCAATTTTTTTTCTTTGAGTAAAAACAAACAAACATACATATAGTTTAAAAATTCCAAACACAACAGGAGCAAATTAAGGTTAAAATTACTCCAAGGTCCCTATAATTTTAAGTCACCTTTCTGACTTGAAGAGGGATCTCATATAAAGAGGAATGTAAGACACAAGAATCATAGGGCATGAAGGCAAAAGCACTAGTCCCCAGGCTATCTAAAAAAATTCAAAACACTATTATTGATAAACCCACATTTGACTATCAGCCCTTTACCAAAAATCCCCACAAAACACCAAAAGTGCTCATCTCTCACTACTCTTTTTGAGGGTGGGGGTGTGGCAGGTGGACTAGAACAGAAGTCACATTCCAATGTTGGTGCTCTCAAGAAACAGCTAAAGAAATCTATTTATTTATTTAAAATTGAAAAAGCACAATACACTTCAGAAAAGGAAAGAATCCTCCTCAGAGGAGAACTGGGGGAGAGAACACAAGTAATCTGTTTGTAAATAAAGACACAGTGGGGGGAAAATATAAACAACTGTGCTAGAATGCTACCAGGTTCACACACAACTCACTGCTACAGGACAGTACAATAGACATACCAAAATAAACTATGCTTTCTCTAAGACAAAGCTAATAATCTGAGATTTACTTCCCTTTTACTATCTTCTGAGACTTTCAAACCTCTTCTAATCCAGGTTTCAATGCCATGAGCCAGGGTTTTAGCAAAAATTCCACCAGTTTAAACTTACACAAATTAAAAAAAAAAGATACAGAGTAAAATCATGATACCTCCCTATGAAGAATGACATCTTGTTTGACATCTGTCAAAGGAACTGAATAGTAACAGAGACTTTCTTCCCTTTTCAGATTCACTTAGTGTCTGGAAAGTAGCTCCTCTTAAGGAGCCTTCTTCGTTGCCCCACAATGGAAGGAGCAACCCTATTCAGTTAAGACAGCCGTTTAACTTGATTTTTAGACCATCCTACTCCAAGCAGTGACATCAAAGAAACATTTCACCTTGCTGTTAAGACTGGAAAGTAACACTTCAGAATATGTCTTGAACTAATGTGTTTGGCATTGTCGACCACCATTTCAGAGGGCCCCCGGTCCTTCACATGGCTATGCTACTACAATAGCAGCAGGGAAGTGGAGAAGGAGAAAAAACAGGGAAAAAAAGGAAAGCTGGATAAAGAAGCGGACTTGACAGCAACCTCATGCAATTAACTTTAAAATCCAACCTGCAGTGGCATTTAGCATTTAATTATTTTAATTAAGTTTTCGCAGTTACAGTGAATTCAATATGCCTGAAATTTTAAGAAATTTAAAACAAAAAACTCTGCTTTAAATTTAGGTATTTCCTATATTAATTAGTGGTCATGCGCATAGTTTAGAAGTATCCTTTTGTACACAGTATTATTTCTGTCTGATACTACAATGAAGCAAGAATTTCATGATTCCTTTTCCATTCTTTTCTTCACTTTTTTTGCTTCTTGTTTTTGAATGAAATGTCATTCATAAACTAACACTGGTCTCTACATTTTCAAGTTGTTGAAAAGAATTTATTTAAATTTAAGTTTCTTTTATCTTAAACACAACTGATGTTATTAACCCCGTGAAAATTATTGCTCTTAGTGTATCAAGTAAGAAAAATCAGAATGAGGTAAATGTTCCTTACTAAAATGTACATAAATTTAATTCATGTTTGCAGTAATACTAAATACTGAAAATTCCTTTTTCTTTTTCTTGAGGCTGTCATATAACCCACATTCCTACTCTGACAACAACATTTTAAATTAAAAAGAAAAAATTAAACATTTTTAATTAATCAGACCTATTATCCATATGTTAGTTCACACATAAATGTTCTGAAAAAATGGAAATTACTAAGTGGCTTTTCAAAATGTTTCAGTATCCTACATCTTCATAAACAAAGTAACCATAATAATCAACTGAAAAATATTATTACGTCCATATATGCACTGAATTAACCTACATTTCCTAACGGCAAATGTCCTTCTTGCCCATAATTTTCAGTACAATAGAGAGAGTCAACAAAACAGTTATCCAAAATTTTACTTTAGAAAACTAGAAAATGAAACACACAGTTCACACAAAAAGGTATTTTTAAAATTGCATTTGCTGCACACCTGGACAGACTGGAATTGTCCAGATCAATTTAATTTAAAAAAGGCTGATTATCCCTAGCAGACTTTTAAACCACTAAAAGCTCTCCTCATAGTAGAGCAGATAAAATATAAACTCATACTTCTGGTTCTGTACTGGCTTTCTAATTCAAAATTGATACCTAGAGCATGAGGATCGCATGCCATTTCACTGTGCAAGAAACAAGGTCCTAGGGCATATACAAGTCTGTAGGTACAGGCAGTAATAATCTCTTATTTCCTGCTGTTCCTACTGTAACTCATAATTCGCTGTGTAAACTCCCAACAGATCACCTTGCACTTTGACATATCCTTCTGCAAACCAGGTAAAATGTTCTACTGTGTGTTTCCAGGTAAAATATTCATAAGGAGGAAAATCATTAAGGTTAAAAGAAGTACAAACAATCAGCAAATGGTTGATTCATCTAAGCCCATTGCTTTTTTATTAATTGTATGTGGGAACATCAGTGCACACAAAAAATGCAAACCAAAATCTATCTGGGTGGTGTGATATTTAGGTATATGACCATAACACGACTTAACCAAGAACTGCTTAAAACATTATTTTGAGTGTGATTTTAAGTGGAATTTCATGTAGTCAGAGCAAACTAACCAAAATAATTTTATTATCATTTTAAAATATGAACAGAATGACTACACAATAAATTTTCTCTACTTACAGGATGAAAACTGAAATGTAACATGAAAACTACAATACAAACCTCTTTCAAAATGTGAGCTCTCTACAGAGAGAAATTCACATCATTCAAAAAGGTTTAAAAAAGATCAAGTCATTGATAAACCCACCCACTCCTTCAATTCAGACATATCACGTTAAAAAAAGAATTACAATTCTTTCTGGAAGAGGGCACATTTTTCAAGTAAGACAAGGCATACATGTTGCCAGGACTGTTTGAATTGGGAAAGCGATATCCTCACTTGGCTAGGGACTGACAGTTTGCTGGCACTAAGCTAAGGGCGAGAGGTTTGGCTTGATGCAGCAGCAGCACCCTGCACCCGAGCTGAAGTTCCCTGCAAGCACACTTTGTAGGGTGTAGGCACCGTGCCCCCTCCCATGCCCCTCCAGCAGGGCATGGCACCTGTGGCAGGGCAGGGCACTGCCAGGCCCCCCAGCACAGGGCTAGCTTAGCATGAGAGTCCTGCAGACAAAATTCTCCCCTTGGCCAGCCAGTGACCTCACTCTTCTCTCATCTTTCTTTTGATTTTTTCCTTTTTTTTCCTGGCCCAGTACCCCCACTTCCAATCCTCAAGAGACAGGACCCAGTCTAGCAACTCAGGGACTCACATAGGCCAGGCTTCCTTCTGTGCAGCCCTTTGGGTAGAGCTGCTAATCCTTCTTATTAATTAATGAGATAATAAGCAGTTAACCCGAAAGCAATATTAATGTTAACTACCTAGGAAAATTCCAACAGAAATTATTTATTCTTTTTGCCAATTTCCTGGTAACAAAGTCACACAGCTGGAGCTATGGTAGCATCTTGGTGGTGTAAGAAGTTATAAAATGAAGAGTGCCTGAACACTACGGGAATAAGGACATCTGTATCTACTTTCTTCCTGCTCCCTAGATAGTTTAAAAGATCCTCTCCTCCTTTGACTCCAGAGTTTATTAACAGCTGGGAACGTGGGCTCCCCCAATTATATCACCCTTACATAAGGACAAAGGAGAGTGTAAACAGTAACATGACTGATCAGAGAAATGTACTCTGAGAGACACATGCACTAAAAACACTTAAAAATCTTAACATTTACATGTACTACTGTTTCAGTTCTTTAAACTCTCAAAGCATTTCCCAAGGCGTACTATGCTTCATTTGGTATGTGCTGAATTACCTAACATCAAGTTTGCATTTTATTTATGCTGCAAAAAAGAAGTAGCAGAGATGATGAGGGAATTCAGCATTCTGCAGACAAGGCACATTGCTATAGATATTTTATGTTTTAGAAAAATAATAAGGCAATTTTTAGCTTTTTTTTTAATTACTCACTGTAGGAGTAAGCAAAACATCTATCTGAAGGAGAGATTTATATTATCTTGGTTCTGTTGCAGCAAACAAGTACTGCAGCTTTCATTCACTGATTGTCAAAAACTTTCCAATGTGCCCACTGCAATGCGGATGCCAACCAACGAATCAAAGGCATTCAGCAACTAGACAAAGAGGGTCTGATGCCAACCTCGGTGCCACTGGCAACCATTATTGGCATCGAGCACATTGTCTGCCTTTTTTTTCCCCTCTCCTGGCACTCGACAAACAAAATGGCGGTTCTTGTAGCAAAGAGAACACAGCATAAGTGCTGCGCTGAATCAAATGCCATCAAATGATTTTATGGACTGAAATACATTTCATACCAAATGATAGACACTCTCTGATGCTGACAGGAAAGAAAAAAAAAAGGACATATCTGTCATTAGAAACAATGTTCATACCATTTTCAAGTTTGGGTTTTATAAACGATCTGTGTGGGACACACACGCCCCTGATACACACAACAAGCAGAGCCCTATAGAAGCATGTTATGATTAAGATTTATTTTCATGTTAAACATTGATCACAGTGTATTTCACATTTTCTTCTTCCACTTCAGTCAAAGGAGCAGCATTGAAACCTATGTCAATCCTCTTTTTTTTCTTTTTTTTTTTTTTCCTTTTTTTTCTTTTTTTTAAGAGGATAGCAGAAAGTTAATAGAGGAGAAAAAAGAAGCTGAATTTTGAGATGAGCAAAAAGTAGCATCTGAGGAAGTTCATCAATGATAGAGCTTCACAGATCAGTCGTTATTTCTTCTTTCAAGGCAGACATGGAAGTAGAAGCTCTTTTTGTTAAGAACTGAAAAGATTATTGACACTTCTAGATCTGGAAATTGTCAATATATTGTAACATTACTCTGCACTGCAATGCGGATGCCAACCAACAAATCACAGACATCCTAGGCTAAACAAAGAAGGTCTGATGCCAATCCTGGTGCCACTGGCAACCATCACTGGCACTCGAACTATCCTTCCTCCTCTTTTTTATCCCTAATCATCTATTTTAAAGCAACAAAAAAGCAAACTACTTGGCCCCTTTATTCATTTTATGTGCTAATTCCGTCTTCATATTTCGTTCAGGGATTTAATTGTTTCTATGTTTCCACTTAGTTTTTACATGGTGCTAATAGGCGTGTTTATATGTTCTGAAAGATAAATAAAAAGCAAAAGGCCGTATGTATAATGCAGCATTTTGGTTGACTTCATGCGTATCTTTCAAAAAGCCTGGCACTCTTCATCAAGTACCTTACACAATTAACCTGCTTTCACTGAGTATAGAGAACCAAAGTTTGATAAAATGGAAAAAAAAACCAAAATAGACAACTTAATATGACTTCTTCAAGAACAGAGCCAACAGATGTTAATGGAAGATTTACAGTAAAGCAGCAAGACAGATACAAAATACATGCAGTTAGCAATAAACAAAAGGATCTTCTAAGAGTGACTTGGTATATAGAAATTAGCCAGCTTCATTTTCAGATTATTCTCAAAGTAGCATTGTGTAACTTTGAAAGTTACAGCATGCTTAACTTCCTCATTTTCAATTAGACAAAAGTGTTTTAAATAAACTTATATTCTCAATACATTTAAATCAACAAAACCAGCTATGCCCTGCAATTCCTTCTCACAATTCAAGTTACTGCCTTTCAACAACTTTTAAGTCAACAGTGTGTTAAGGAGCACTCTGACCCCAGTTTCTTTGGCTCAAGAGTTACTTAAACTGTTTTGCCTCCCTTTGTAGTTTTGACTTTTAGAGACAGGTAAATCCATAGAATTAATCAGTAAACTATGACTTACACTATATGCATTCAAAATGTAATTTGATTTTTTTTTCCACAGGAGTTTAAAGGTACAAAATATTTGTAATTAATCTATTTTGTTTAATGCTATCAAAGAAATCTTTCTTCCTATATCATTTGGGATCAGTTTTACCAGACACCGCAGCTACTTAAAGTTGCGGTAAAACACTTAAATTTGTATACTGCTATGGAGAGAGAAAAAAACCCAAAAAATACTAGTGGAGGAAAAAAAAAAAGCCTTTTTTTTTCCTCCATAACAAATAATCAACAAAAAAGAACCTGATATATATGTTCACAAAAACAATTCTTCACTTGCATGAATAGATGCTAAAAGAGAATTCACTTAAAAATATTCCATTGTGTATCTCTCTGCTGAAACAATGAGTACACACCAAGTGAAGACATGCAATTTTACTTTTTTGTTACTAACAAAACCAATTCAATTTGTTTTCCAGCTAAATTCCATAGTTATTTACAGAGCATCAGATAACAGCCTGCCATCTGCCCTTCTGCAGGCCTTTTCTACCTACTACCAGGCCAAGTTGTGAAATGGCCCGCCATCTGCAGATGGTCAGACTTTCCCTAGTTGAGATCTGTGGCTAAAACAGAAATGCATTATTACTGCTGATCAGCCAGCATTATAAAGACACTTAGAAGACAGTATCATTACCAGACAGAACCAAATAGACCCTAAGAGAGAAAAAGTGTTTCAGAAGACTTATTATCAGAGAAAAAGAAAACAAACCTCCACACAACAAAATAAAACAACATATAAACCCCCAAAAACTAACACCAAAACAACAAAAAATACCGACCTTTATCTACTTACAGCCATTTACAATTTTAGGGAATCTGCCTATGGGCATTGTTATTGAATATCCAATATATGAAATATGGCTAGTAGGTTTTTCCCCTGACACATGATTATCAGAAGTCCTGTTTTTATTTGCATTCTGTAATACTAAGTTTGAGAAGCTTCTCCACTGAGCTCCTGCAATTTTCCATACTCCAATTACCTTCTAAATAAAAGTATATGTGTGATTATGAAAATATACTCTTCCTAAAGTTTTCTCAAAATATTATGTCCTGGATCTTTGCTTTAAAGCTCACATACATAAGATGAGCTATTGATGTAAAATATGAATAAAACATTATATATTGTATGCTACAATTCTGATTCTATTTGGCATTTACAAGAAATATAGCTGTGATAAAGTATTTTCAAGCTTTGTTTTATACATATGAGAAAGTCTACAATTGCTCTTCAATGTGTTAGCAGAACCATCAGTTTAAGGATTACTTCTTAATTAATTACAATTACAAAGACAATAATAAATATTTGTAGTATTTATTGTGACTGTGCAATTGCATATACCTGCATCTGTTCTTAATAGTACTGGGGGGGGGGGGGTGTTGCTTTGTTTTTCTTTAAAAACCCAACTTGAAAACAAGAATGTTTTTTGAAGTCACAACATGCATTGCCAATTTTTTCACAAAAAAATAAAAGGTAACTTAAGTGGAATGAAAGTTGGTAAGTGTCTCTCTCGAAGGAGGAAGAGACACCTATGTCAAATATGCAAGTCACACAGATCTGCAGGAATATGTGTGTGTTTAAGTATATACGTACACATGCTGATTCACAAATGGATATGTAGTGACACTACATCTATAGACCACAGAACAACGTTTCACTGGAAGCCAGTCTACCGGGGAAACAGGGCTACTTGGAGTCAGGGTCTAACACACTAACGTAGAAACATGACAATCTGCTTCCTACCTTGTTCCTGCACGTAGTATGCCAAAAACAAATCAAGCTCCTTGACTGATACTGTTATGTGATGTGGCTGGACACAAAGTGCTGGATTTGTGCAATGTGGAGATTTCATGAGACGTTCTCCATCTGTACTTTCCAAGGGGATGCCTTTGAACAGGATCACCATGACTAGATCCAGACGCCAGACTTTGTCAGCCTGTCGCAGGCAATCGATTCTCCTAATCTTGCCCTTCTGGTCAGGATTGGACAATACACAGCATGGGTGCTTCTTCCCAGTAACTGTGAGCACAAAATCCTCCCGGAACTCTTGGCGAATATCTTTGCGCAGTTTGGCCAGGAGCCTGGATGCCCACTTCTGTTTAATTTCAGGCTTTTCACTAAGTAGCTCATCCTTGACTGCTCTTTCCTCATCCTTTGACATTCGTTTCTCATGTTTTTTAAAGTACTTGCGTTTTCGAGCCTGGAGATTGAACCAAGTGTAGGCAATTGCACGGACATGTGGAAGAAGTGCCTCAATGAATGGGTGAAATTCATCCTGTGGAAAGAAGCGAAGGAAAAAAAAGAAGAGAACAAGAAAACTCAAAGTCAGCAAGTTCTCATAACCACAGCACTATCAAGAAACATTTCTGAAAACCTTTAAGTGAAATACGAGACGAAGAGAATAAACACTTAAAATTTACACAAATTTCTGCATAACACCTTTTATGAATTATTACTGTTGTCAGGCAACAGACAAAGAGTGCATATAGAATCACATTTTCCCCATGTATCATTCTTTGAAAGAACCATGTGAAAATTTTATTTTTTACTACTCCCCTCACTTCATCCCACAATGCTGCAGAGACAACATAATTTAAGAGATGCCACCAAGGTGTTTGTTCCTAACATTTAAATATTTGAGTGAACAGCTAACATCAAAAGTACCATTGCACAAAGAGGACACAACACGGTTTTAAAAAATCTGAGCAGAAATGTTCAGAAGGCTGAGGCAAATGCTACAGTTCATTTCTCTTCTCCGTGGCACAGAAACACAAAGCATATACACGCTCAGTGTAATGCCACACAGTTCCCGCTTTTGGAGCATGCTCTCAGCAAGAGACTGCTGGTGGCACAAAGAGCATGCGCCATTAAACTTGATCCATTTTCTTATCAAACGTCCAACATTCCAGCACTGAAACAGCACCATTCCAGTGGTGGTAACTAGAGATACCAGTACACAGTAAGGAAAAGCAGGTAAAATATACATGTCATATACAAATTGTGAACAGAAGCTTCTGTACTTTCAGCTCTTCTTGCTTCCCTCTTACCATCCCTAAACTCTGTAAAATGAAGACTTTATGAAGGTGAGAACAAAAATTACATATATGTCCTTCCAGCAGTTGCACTGTGGATTTTGAAGCCCCACAGAGTCAGTTAATTTGTTAACCGATCACATGAGTGTGGAAATTATTCTAAACCCCTTAAAAATCAATCTGAGGTGTACAATGAAAAATGGCAACTTGGCACGAACTTTGCATTCTTTGTGTTTCTGCATGCTGTGGCAAAGAGACATTATAGTCCACCGCTGGTCCGATGATGCTTTTGTGTACAGTTTCAAAATATCCATTTCTGTTGTCTGGCTTCACCTGCAAGTTCTTATCTTCTGCCTAGCAGCAATATGGATTGCATTAAGGAGGTAATGCTTAGTTGTTGTCTACAAGCACATCCTATAACAATTAAATTAATTTTGTTTGCCTGCTTAAAGTACCATCCTACACATCCATATTAATATCTAAATAGACCTTCCTCAAAAACTTATTTTCCATTAACAAGTTCACCGTTTAAAACACTGCAATCTGCTTATCAAACTTAATATATTTTGGGTTGAAAGGGAGACCTTAGGGGAGATATCTTTCTTCCTGTGTGCAGGGATATTTAGTTTTAAATACCATGCAGATTGCTCATCATACTTAGTGGCACAGTGCAATCAAACTAAAACTGAATCTTTTTTTGTGCAATTATATTCAATAATACAATTAACAAACTACTATTTTAGTTACGCTGCTAGACAAGGAAAGAATTATGTTTAATCAATAGGATGATTAACTCCATTAGGTAAAAAATGATGAAAGTATAACTAATGGTCTCAATTATAGAGTGCAGACTGCCTTTGCAGAAGCTTTAGGCAAAGAATTCCATATTTAAATCTTTGAATTTCAAACAAACTTCCAAATTTCCTGAATGTTGCAAAACCCGCTAGATCTAGTTACGTCTGTTCTCTAACCATCCTTAAATTAAACAGAAAAGTTACAAGCAGTTTAACTATGATCATGTTGTCTTAATAGGAAAAAAAATAAGCAAAGAGGGAAAAAAGGGAAAAAAAGAACAGACACAGGCAATATAGGAAGGTACTTTAGGACATACACAATTTCATTATAGTATGATGCTTGACAAAGACCTACAAAGGCAACAATTAAACTGATTAGTAGTTTCCAGCACAGATTTGAACAATTCTGATACTATACTGGCACATAAAATTAGGCCATGGAAAGAGTTAAACCACAATCTGTTCTTTGTGTGGGAAGGCAGTACTGCTCTGAGCAACCACAGCCCATGATAAGACTTCCCTATCTTCATATGCTTTCTGATGCCACGCTTTTTTTCCTTTCAATTGTAACTACTGAAGAAAGTTTATTTTTTCTCCTACAGAAGTCATCTTACTTGAAGTATTCTAATTATTTTTTTGTTTTGTTTTGTTTTAGTGAATGGAATCATAAAGACTATAGAGTGTTAAATCTTCACAATTCATTTTAGGCTGAATAAAACAGATTTACTACAGATCTGGAAAATTCTAACAGCTGGGGTTAAAGGTGGGGTGAAGGCAGGTGGCTGAAGAGCTTTGGAAGGAATTAATTTTTGCCTCAATACAATGATTTCCCCTACATCTAAACAGACTTTGGCATTTACAAATTAAAATGGCAGTAATATAAATACGGGCATATTCTACACTAGTAGAATACTGTACATCTAGTTTTAATTTTGAAGAAAAGCATCATAAATTATTTCAGATTGACTATGTCTTGAGGTAATGCATATAGTACTAAGAATAATAACTTATAGCACTTTATATCTATGAAGATTTTATAGACAATTTCACTGTTTAAATTCAAGTCTGTAGCAGTTGAGTATCTCCTTTTCAAAAAGAGGGGGAAAAATCCCAGAAACTCCAACCTTTAAAAAACTATATTCAGGTTTTTCTTTCACAGAAAATAAAAGTCCTATTGTGAAGTCCTAAATATATAAATATAGGTGAAAAGTGTGGAGGAAAAACACAGCAAAGAACATCCTGCTTGAAAGCAATTTTATCAGTTTTTTTGGTTTTTTTGGGTTTTTTGGTTTTTTTTTTTTTTTTTACCTATTCACTGTACACCTGGAGTATTTTCAAATGAAAATACTATTTGATATGTGGAAGTGCCCATAAAAATGATCCTAAATGGGCATTTGCAATTAATCACACACATTCTTCACCAAATTGCCTAAAAAGATATCTACAGATTTTTATTTTTTCTCCTTAATATTTATAAGAGTGAATTATATTTTGGTTTTATATGGCATTGGTTCATGCATCACAATTGCTCTTAAAATGAAGTGATTTATAAAGGTAAGATTTTCAAATGTTGTATAAAATACCTCAGGTGAACCATCGTGCAATGACAATTCAAATTAAAATAGAAGTTACTATATAACATCTATGTAGCTTGTAAAGAAAAGAAAAATAGCAGTCAAGTAATGACAATAGATAGGCCAGGTTTTCATTATTGAAAAGATAAAGAGGCTGTATCATGCTCTTCTCCTATCTTTCACTTTTAAACTTTGTATCAGCCCAAGAAAGTTCAAACCGAGGTCTGTACAATAAATACACCAGGCAGAAGTATGGAAATTTTATACTGAAAACTTCATCTACTCAATTTCTCATGCCTAGAGAAATAACAAATAGGAGCAAAATAAAATACTACATATTATGAGATTTTGGACGACTGTAACATAATAAACCAAGGCAAAAATATCACAAGAGAGCAAGCACTAAAAGGCAGGCAGTAACTGCATCCTATTCATGTGTCAGCAAGACAGAAAAATGCAGTTTCCACTCATTCCAAAACATAAGAGAAAGAGGTATATGGGAAAGAGAGGAAGAGAGCCCCCAAAATTAAATTGCATCTGGTAAGTTTTCTTCTACCTTGGAGTTATTTTCACACACCACGCTTTCATTGTGTGATGGGTAATATTCAAATTGCCAAGGTTTGTCCTAAAGCTGTACTTTGGATTTTAGACTTGTAACTAAAACGTGCTTCAGTGCTGTCTCGGCACAAACTGAACTACCACGTTCATAAGAAGTCCCATCCAAACAGGTGTTCTGTGTTTACTTTTACCAAAATATTCTCTTCTGAACATATACTACCACAGTCAGTATACTTTGCAAGAGTCCTAGAGATAGAGAATCCAATAGAGAGAACAATTATTTGTCAGTAATATTTTAATGCAGTTGCTACTGAAAGTGAGATGAATCAATCATTTGCCTTTAACAAATAAAGAATGCAAAGTATTTGTTCTCATTCTCATGTCATTTTAATTTTTAATTGATGTAGAGAAAAAATTATCTATAAACTGCTCTTGTTATTCTAAGCAGGTAGAAAAAGATTCCAAACTAAAATCAATTTGCTGTAACTATGTTCCGTGTAGGTATTACCAAATGGGAACTGTCTCTGCATGGCATATGGTATAGCATGATTATGAAATATTACAGAGAAAGTATCAATGCACAAAAACTGCTTTCTTGGATTAATGGCAGTAGAAGTACAATGTAGCAATTTTGTATACACCTGAGTGCAGTATTTTAACACAAATTTGTAAAGAATGAGGAAATCTATTATATCAATGAGTACAAAAGAAAATATAATTAAAAAAAAAAAAAAGTCATTAGATCAGGAAACAAGATAGTGAATTACCGCTGTAAAAGAGGTGATAGTGAAAATCTGTGTCTCAAATGAAGACTGCTTTCTTGAGTTGTACTCTCAGGTTTATATTCTGATGCAGAGGTCTTATTGCCTGTCAATAATTTCACAGGCTGGACAGCCTACACAGAATTGTATTTTTTAAACCACAGATTCCACACTAAGTAATTAGTTCTATGCATGTACCTGCAAGCATGTGTATATCTCTCACACATAATGCTTCCTATGCTTCTCTTTTGAAGAAAAAATACCTCAATAACATTTTTTCCAGCTTTCTTCCACTGCAGTTCACATTTACTTACTGAAAATATCCATATCTAAGTCAATCACACTTAGATGCCAAACAAAATATAAACAATAAAAAATGTGTCAGCCAAAAAACTGCAGGACTGTATCCAATCCCTGAATAAGGCTTATCATTGTTTCCATCTTCAATCACAATTTATGAATACTTTAGTCCTTTAGAATTACAATGGTTTGTAACTGCGGAATAACTTAAATCAGACTTATTTATTCACCGTGCAACTGTAAGTGCATCGTTGGCGTCTCTTTAGCAGCCTTGCAGCAGACATTACTTTCGTACATTTTCTGCTTCTTTAGCTATTTGTTGCACCAATATGGAAGCAAGCAGTTATCGCTTAATCAGTTTACATCACATCCTCCTAAGGCAGACTTTCACGAAAGCTGAAAACTATCCCGGGTTTTACAGACCGGGTACACCGTCCGAAACAGGCTTCGGTGCCGCGGCGCTCGCCCGCCGATACAGTACGCCGGGCGAGGACGCTCCAGGGGCACCCGGGGAACTTTCCAAACATGCACCCGAAACCCCTCAGGTTTCAATATCTGCGTTTTGCCGCGGCGGGGACCGCCGCTCGGACTGTGCCCCGACCGCCCCGCCGTCATCGCCCCCCGCCCTCCGCGCCCCGCTCCGCGGCGCCGCACCGCACCGCGCCGACCGCCGCTCCCCTCCCGCCGTCCCGGTGACAGCCGCCCTCGGGATCGAAAAGCGGTCGCAAATGCGCTTGTAAAAAAAAGGGTCAGTCTTTCCCCGTGCTGGGGAAAGGGCACGCTCCTCCGCCGCCACGACAATTTAGCGGGGAGGGGGAAAACGCCGAGCCCTTGTACAACCGAACGAGAAAACACTGCACAGCTTGGTCATCCCCGCTCACATCTCCCTTATTGCTGGCAGCCTGCATATTATTAATTCAGCATAAAACGGGATTACTTCGCACAGACCAGTGCGTCGCGTTTTGTCAAAAAAAAGCACTTTTCCTTTCAAACCCCTTCATTAGGCTATGTGTAAACAGGCGAGCTGAAAAGAGTGCAAATCTTTTTATTCCAATCAAATCAATACTTCTCAAACATGGGCTTTTAGCATAATTATGCTCATTTCCAGTTTGTTAACCTTTGACTTCTTATGCACCAACAATTAACAGTATTTGTCTACGAGTGACACTTTGAATGGATCACCCCAAAACAATGGCGTGGTACAGTTTATTCTCTAATATTCCCTCCTGAGAGAGGAGTTTGGATCTGACAAGCAGTTACGACTGTGTTTTAACCCGTTACAACTACTAGCAATGACTCATTAACAACTCACATGCATATAAAAATTTAAAAAAAAATAAAATCCCAACAAACACGTGAAAATAAATAAATTAACAAATAAATTAAATAAAAGCGTCTATACCTGAGTGAGACAGATTGGAGAATACATCATGACTTCGCTTTGAGAACACGCTGCCCGGAGAGCCCCTAAGAAAAGCCTCAAAAAGGAATAATTTCATCTATTCATTTTACAGTCATCTGAGACTCAAGGAAGATGAAATCAATCAGGACGGGGCTCTGCTCTGGATCACCACAACTTCACAACAAACCCCAGTCCTCCTTAAATAGCCAAAGATTCAAGTTCACTCCGTGTGCTAGATTTCCCGGGGTGAAATCCAATCTACACTTTTAACCCTCTTGTAGTCGGCGGCGCAGGAGTCTTGCTTTTGCTGCTGCGGCTGCTGGTTGTTTTGCAGATGAGGGGGGAAGGACTCGGGGGGTGGGGGGGTGGGCGGGATGATTTTTTTGTTTGGCTTTCTTTTTATCCTTTTTTTTTTTTTTTTTCTTTCTTTCTTTCTTTCTTTCTTTCTTTCTTTCTTTCTTTCTTTCTTTCTTTCTTTCTTTCTTTTTCTTTCTTTCTTTCTTTCTTTTTTTTTTTTTTTTTGGGGGGGCGGGGAGGGTGGTGTATTTTCTTTTTTCAGACGTTGGTGGTGCTGCAGTAATATCACGACACTCACCACGCTTTTGAAAGTTCAAGGTTACAGCCCGGAGCGGAGCAAGAGGCTCCCGGACAGCGATGGCAGGCGAAACTTGGCCGGGCGGTCGGGACCGTGGCGCGGGGGCGCGCGAGGCGGGGGCGCGCTCGGGCGGGCAGCGCGGGCGGTGCGGCCTGTGGGCTCTTCCGACAGCCTCTGCTTGCCCGCCCGTCCTCGCTTTGCGGGCAATGGTGAAAGACTGTTTTCCCAGCGGCCACCGTAATAAAAATGATCTCCTGAAAATTCAAACGATAAATCTCCCTCTGGCGCTCCCACCCGATTTGCTCTCCACGTTTGCTGGTGTCTTCCCCCCCCCCACCCCGCCCCTGACTCTGCAAAACTTGGAAGTTGAAAAATTCACCGGTTACACCCTGTGGACCGTATTCCAGCTCTCTCCCCAAATGAGACTTAAGTATTTTTGTTTAATTATTTAATTACACAATCACCGCTTACACTCCTCCTCCTGTAAACATATTCCTTCTCCACCAGATCCCCTTCCTCTGCCCTCCCTTTGCATTCATTACCACCGAACGCTGCAGAAGGAATGAGCACGTTTCGCAAACATCCCTCCCTCATTTTCCCGCTCTTCTGGTGGGAGAAAGTTGCGGAGGCAAAGGCGGGGGGGAGGGGGCTGCCATCTGCGAGAGGCTTGCTTTTCTTCTTTCGGGGTACGACTTTGCCAGCTGCAGCGGGGCTCAGGCGCCCCCGCTTCCCCCCCACTCTCCGCGGGGGACACGGGGGAGGGCAGCCCCCTCTGCCGCCCCCTCAAACGGGGCGAGCCTGTCACCCACCGCCGGGGACTGATGTCCCCGCTCTGGGAGGCTGCGGCCGGGGGCGGCGAAGGGGTCCCGGCTCCTGGGCGGCAACAGGGTGCCGGGGTCTGTTTCATTCTCCGTGGGCAGCTTTAACCAGGGGAGCTGAGAAAGGGGGGAAGAACAGTGAGCGAAACTCATTTCTGCTCCCGTGAGGCGGGCTGCGGTGCCGTGCCCAGCTCAGGGGGTGTCCGGTGTGTGCGGCCCGCACCCGCAGCACCGCCGCTGCAGGCAGCACCCTTCCGCTGCCCTTGCGCAGCCCCGGCGGCGTCCCGGAGGGACCGCTGACTTCCTCCTTGCCCAAAGTGAGAGTTTATTCACGTCAGGCATTTCACAACGACACATCAAGGAAAGTAAGCAGGTTCAAGTCAACCATGAAATGGTCACTTTTTAACCCCGTCCTGTCCTCATTAGGGAAATGCTCAAACACAGCCCATTTTCAAAGAGGGCTCTTAATGAGGGGAGCTTGCCAAGGCTACCAGCTGCAATTCCCATAAATTTACAAACCAAAAGAAGCAGAGGGATGAGTGGGGGAAGGACAGACGCCCGTACAAGACAGGTAATGTCAAAGGAAACAGCAAGAGCCCAGCGCAGTAACTCTTGCAGAATCCATGCTGCTTCCCCACAGCTCGGTTTCTGGTTGGCTACTCTTGCCCAGTTCCTTCAGATTTGCAGGGTTCAAACAACCATCGTACATCTCTTCTACAGACTATATTGCTAAGTGACAAGTTAAGGACATACATTTAGGCAAAGATGAATGACACAAACTTAGGGTTAACAATAATTAGCAAAATTTATTTTTATATCTGGTGTAAAATACACCCAAAATCCTATCGTTTTTCCCTCCACCCAGACACTGAAAAAAGCTGATAATGACAGATTTAAATTATGGAGTTTCCCTTCGAATAAGTATTCTATTTAACTGGAGTTAATTTACCATAAAAGACATTCCTCTTGGCACAAGTGCACTGATGTCCTTGAACACACCTCTTTGAATGCTTAAACTCTTACACAACAAGCCATTATTGCAGACCTGATTTAAAATGACAATAACTCTCCTCTGTCCCCTTTATCACTCTCATCCCTCAATAAGGATCCGGGTAACTTATCCAAATCCATAACACCACACCAGCAAGGCTGCCCCTGTGAGCTGCATAGATGTGAGAAGTCTTCCCTCCCCCAGGCAGGGTTTGCAGAAGGCCCCACTCCCTCACATGATCTGGCCAAGGGATTGCGGTTGCACTAGAGTCCGGTGCACTAAAAGCAAGAACTGCCTGGCAGTCTAGCAAGCAGGAGAAAACAAATGCAGAGAGGTAAGGGCTGAGAGAAACCAGTCACTTTCTACAGCCTTTGCTACTGCATAGCATGAGGAGTCAGTGTGAGATTGATTGTGTTTGCATCCCCACAAGAGCTGGCTTGTGAGGTTTGCATCTCTACCCAGAATGCACAAGGTGGGAGATGAGCACAGACATCCTTGCAGCATGTGCCAGTACCCCTCAAAATAGCACTGCTGCAGACCAGGCAAAGCCAGACACCCCTGAACCAGTCTGTTGGCCAGGATTGAACAGGCCTCTCATATGAAAGCGTATTGGGGAAATGGAACGGCCTAGCCAGCATGGCTCAAGCAGCATTTTGTCTTCTATATGATCTATAGGGCATGGCAGGCATGGTACGCCCATAGGTCGCCATGGGTTTACCCATGGGTTTGACCCAAAGGCTCCCAGTACACGACAGAAAGCAGGCTTTACTGGTCACCCAAACATGTTTTGGTTCTGTTGCTCCTGGTTAATCCGAGGGGGAACCCATAAAGGATGAAGGTTTTGTCCTCAGAGAACCCTCCTCAGAAACACGTGTGCACTTGCCTATGCCCCCATCCTCCTCCATCCCACCCCTACGCCTTGAATCCTTTCACAGAAAAACAAGCTAAAGATTCTTTTCAGAATGGATAAAAAACTACATTAAAATCATAACAGACTGCAAGTCTCTATCACTTTGATGCAGAGGCATGTTAAAAAGGGTATGTGGTAACTGGGTTAGCCGGGAGAAATACAGCATTAATGCAGCAAGGACACCAGGCACAGAGGCTGGCCCTTGGCATGCAGAAAGACCTTGTGAGAAAGTGGTTCAATTGCTTTCAAATTCTGGTTTGCATTAATTCCTCAACCACCCTGAAGACCCTTCTCTCCCTCCCCACATACTAAAATCCCTGTTAATTCTCAACCCTTGAAGCTCCAGACTGGAGGACAATTGCTTTCTATCTTCACAGCCAGAACTATGCCACCCTCATACTGTATCTGGAAGTTCAACTAGCATTTCAATGTGGTCAATTACAAAAATAAAAGTCACTATCTGACCTTCCCGGTGAGAGACACTGAGAGGTGTCCTCCAACTCTAATCCTAATCTATCAACTTCACAGGGCCAGGCTGGCCTAAGGGGTCCTGCTCTCAGGTGAGATGTAGCATGAGAACTGATAACACTGTTAGGGGACACAGACAGCGGGGCACCAGCACACAGCTGCTAGAAACTTCATTTAGCAAAAAAGATACATTCAGGAAGAAAAGTCAACTTTCACATTAGTAAGTGGCAGATATCAAAGCTGTGAGCAAGTCACCCTTACCCTGAGCCTGCACTCCAGACTGGGGAGCTGCTCCCATGCTTCCCCTGCCTCCCATTTGACTCTGCCCGGGTGACTAGGATGGAGGACATACACTGTCCACACTGCATGATCTGAAATGCTCATCTCATAGGAAAGAACCACAAAGGTTTTTTGACATCACAGGTTCACTCTCCTCCACCCATTCTAGTTCTCCAGGACAGTTTTCTGCCAGTGGTGCAGACCCTGGTATGCCAAACTTGCACTGAAAGCATGTATTTTCTCCCTCTCCCTCATAAACCATGCTGACAAATTTCACCAGATGCTGCGAAGTGGCACTGCCCTCAGACTTCAGAGATAGTAACATTTAAAAGTAAAAAGGCCATTTAGACCACTTATATCCCATCTAGACCTGAATTCCAGCTGCTGTCCTTTGGCTGGACAACTCCTCAAGTTTTTCAAGTTTTGAAGCACGAGACTATTATTAATGGAAGAAAAATAAAGGAATCACTAATGCTGAAGTGCAAAGCCTAAAATTATTTCAGAAAAAATGTGGGCAGTTTGGTCAAATATCTAAACATATACATATGAGTTTCTAAGAAATCAAGTTTTCATGAAAATTCCAGTTGTCTCTTTATATAAATCAGAAAGAACTGATTCTGGCACATGACTTTTCATCCTAAGTATGGAATATCTGAGAACAAGCACCAAAACTCTTACGTAAGTGATCCAAAACACAAGTTTTAGATCTCCTTTTTCACCCTTTTTTAGAAAATGTCATTAACACACACATCCTTTCAATAAACAATTACTTGAGTACATACATGAATACTAAGTAACACGAATAGAGTATAGTTTATGTCACGTATGAGTCACAAATAATCTAAACCATATTATATTATATTGTATTGCTACCTGATGGTGATTCTATCTGTACGAGTGATCATGGTGTCTTGCAAGTCTTCTTGTACAAGCATATTAACCTACAAAGTAAAGCTTTGCATCTTTGGCATAACCAGAGCCTTGGACAACTATTTTTATATGCAGGAGTACTGTCTGTGCATGGAGACATATATGCGTATATATATAAGCATATGTATATGCACAGAAATTCAGGGAAAAAGCCCCACATAAATAGTTAAATAAGCAAACTGATAATATAATGGTTTACGGGGCCTTGTTATGTTTCACATGAGAATGAATTTTAAGTTATTTTGACTTAAAATGCAAACAACAATCAGTACAACTTCTAAGTCAGCGTGGTATCACAGCAATAAAATTATGTATCACAATAATTACTAGCATTTTTCACTTTTACTGGTTTGGGGTGATAGGAAGAAACATATACTGTACATAAACTATGTATATGTATGATCAGATGGAAAGTGTGCACATATACAATCAAAAGGAAAGAAATACACTATTTACTCTAAACAGAGACACACCTATGTATGACGGGCGTGTGTGTTTCACCCCGTCCACATATGGTTTGATGTGGACTACAATACTTGAGTTTTCCACAGCTCCCAGACCAGCAAATAAAAACATCAAACCTCAAGTGTAAAGCTGTAAACCACAGTATTTTGGGTTACACAACTGCAGTTTTTGTCCTCACTGCAGGTCACATCCTCAGCCTTACAAAGGCATGAAATGCTCTTTTTCCAATACAGTAAATTCTTTAAAAATTCACATGTGCTGATTTCAAATGCCCTGGACATAAACAGCAATGACAACACCACAAATAAAATTCCAACACATTTCTTTCCTGATTGTTTATATCACTTGCCAGATTTTGTGAATGTTGCAATGGGGTGGGGGTGGGATTTAAATGTCTGCCTAAATTAGACTTATAGAAGCACTTGATTTTTTTTCTTGTGATCCAACGTTAAAATTGTAAGCATTGAAGCTCAAAACTGCTTCAGAGAATGTTACGAGTTAATCCTGTGTGTTTTGGCGCCTTTTCCCTGCCAGCTACTGTACTTTAGAAGAAAAAAAAAAAAAAAAAAAAAAAAAAAAAAAAAAAAAAAAAAAGCTGGAAATCTTGTCTGTCCCGTCACAAGTTCAATGGCACCACTTTCCAGCAGCGGGAGGAGAAGATGGCTATGTTCACAGAACTAATAATAATTCTGATCACGCCACATCGGCATCTTGTGTCAGAGTTGAAACTGGCTTCCCGCCCCCTTCAACCTGAGAGCTGCCAAGTCCTCACACACTCCGCATTCAACCACAACTTAATGGATGGGATATTGTGCATTAAAATGTAGCCCAGACACACAGGGGAAGAGAGGACAAGAGGGAAAGCAGACAGACACACACGCACACACACATACAAACAGACACGCGGAGAAAAGAATGAATTAAAATACACACACAGGTCCGACAACAAAACGGCAGTGAAAAAGGGGTGGGGGGGAAGGAACAAAAAGAAACCCTCCAGAGTAACTTTAAAAAACAAGTCAGAAATGCCATCCTAACACTGCATCCTGCTATACAGCATGAAAGAGATCAGCACAAGCCTCCAGACAATTTATTGAGCAGACGATACACACAGCAGCAATGCCATTTCCTCCACATGATACATTCAAATTGCAGTCCATTAACTACAAAAACCGCTAAAACAGCCAGAGAGAAAATATTATACTAAAATGTGAGTAAGGAAGCAATTTCTACAGCAACAAGAGGGGAAAGATCTGTCTGTTAGGTACCAATAAAGTAGCATTTGCATTAATCCTTTCCAGCATTTAACTGATAGTTGTCTGCCAGAGAAAAGGGGGGAGGGGAAAACTTGAAGCAGGAAACATGCCAAGTTCAGCACTTCTGGATGCAAACTCCCATCAAATGATTTCTGGCATAAAAGTGTGACCCACATACAAAAGTTGCCAGGAAAAAAGAAAAAAAGCCAAATACAAACAATCCACCACTTTTATCCTGTAAAGCAGAAGAGGTATCAGCATTTAAGAACAGGGTATAACATCCACTTTGAAACCACAGAGACACAATATCAGCCTGGAGGAATTACAAAAGAGTCAATTGAGTTAAAAATAATATATATATGTAAAAATACAAATCACTTCAATGTACCATTGTGGTGTATTGTACCAATTAAATGAGATCTTGAAATCTACAACATGCCACTCAGCCTTTGGCTTCATGTTTTCCAGGATGCATCTCAATTTTTTCAAGGACCCAGTGTGTTTGGGGGTTTGGGGGTTTTCTTTTTGTTTTGTTGTTGTTGTTGGTATTTCGCTTATATAACTTTTCTTATTTCCAGAAATGGCCTTCTACCTTTTACTGTGGGATGGGGTGTCTGGGTTTTTCTGGGATTTTTTGTCTGCTGTTGCTGCTTTGGGATGTTTTGGAGGATTTCTTAGGGGAAGGGGGGGGATACTACTACTACTACTACTACTACTACTACTACTACTACTATTATTATTATTATTATTATTATTATTATTATTATTATTATTATTATTATTATTATTATTATATTTGCTCAGGTTGGCTATTGGCTTTGTTTTGGATTTATTTTGCTGACAGCTTTTTGCCTGACACTGAACAAGATGAAAATTATTGGAGTGAGTTAGGGAAAGGGCATTAACGTCACAGCCTGTGGGCTTCTCTTTCTCTTTTCCCAGTCTCCTTTCCTCTTTTGAGCTGCCAGGCTGGAGAACACGTTTCAGTCGTGTCTGACTTCAATGTGGCCCAATAATTCCTCCGTTCCCCGCCCAAATTTTAAACTCTTATATATCCACTTACATACAGATTTGTACTTTTATGGCAGAGATGCCTCTGCGCTGCGTTCCTCCTCACCCTGCATGCGAGCGCAGAGCCAAGTGGCCGCCGCAGCCTCCTTCCAGCTCTGGCCATGGGCCCTGAGCTGTTCGGCCATGGCTCTGAGCTGTTCGGCCATGGGCTCTGAGCTGCTCAGCCATGGGCTCTGAGCTGTTCAGACATGGCCCTGAGCTGCTCGGCCATGGCTCTGAGCTGCTCAGCTATGTCCCTGAGCTGCTCGGCCATGGCTCTGAGCTGTTCGGCCATGGCTCTGAGCTGCTCGGCCATGGCTCTGAGCTGTTCGGCCATGGCTCTGAGCTGCTCGGCCATGGCTCTGAGCTGTTCGGCCATGGCTCTGAGCTGCTCGGCCATGGCCTCTGAGCTGCTCGGACATGGCTCTGAGCTGTTCAGACATGGCCCTGAGCTGCTCGGACATGGGCTCTGAGCTGTTCAGACACGGCCCTGAGCTGTTCGGCCATGGGCTCTGAGCTGTTCAGACACGGCCCTGAGCTGCTCGGCCATGGGCTCTGAGCTGTTCAGACATGGCCCTGAGCTGTTCGGCCATGGGCTCTGAGCTGCTCGGATATGGGCCCTGAGCTGCTCAGCCATGGGCTCTGAGCTGTTTGGCCATGGGCTCTGAGCTGTTCGGCCATGGCTCTGAGCTGCTCAGCCATGGGCTCTGAGCTGTTTGGCCATGGGCTCTGAGCTGTTCGGCCATGGCTCTGAGCTGCTCAGCCATGGGCTCTGAGCTGTTTGGCCATGGCTCTGAGCTGTTCGGCCATGGCTCTGAGCTGTTCAGACATGGCCCTGAGCTGTTCGGCCATGGGCTCTGAGCTGTTCGGCCATGGCTCTGAGCTGCTCAGCCATGGGCTCTGAGCTGTTTGGCCATGGGCTCTGAGCTGTTCGGCCATGGCTCTGAGCTGTTCAGACATGGCCCTGAGCTGTTCGGACCATGGGCTCTGAGCTGCTCGGCCATGGCTCTGAGCTGTTCGGCCATGGCCCTGAGCTGTTCGGCCATGGCTCTGAGCTGTTCGGCCATGGGCCCTGAGCTGTTCGGCCATGGCTCTGAGCTGTTCGGCCATGGGCCCTGAGCTGTTCGGACATGGCCCTGAGCTGTTCGGACATGGCTCTGAGCTGTTTGGCCATGGGCTCTGAGCTGTTCGGCCATGGCTCTGAGCTGTTCGGCCATGGGCCCTGAGCTGTTCGGCCATGGCTCTGAGCTGTTCGGCCATGGGCCCTGAGCTGTTCGGACATGGCTCTGAGCTGTTCGGCCATGGGCCCTGAGCTGTTCGGACATGGCCCTGAGCTGTTCAGACATGGCTCTGAGCTGCTCGGCCATGGGCTCTGAGCTGCTCGGCCATGACCTGAGCTGTTCGGACATGGCTCTGAGCTGTTCGGCCATGGGCCCTGAGCTGTTCGGACATGGCCCTGAGCTGTTCGGCCATGGGCCTGAGCTGCTCGGCCATGACCCTGAGCTGTTCGGACATGGCCCTGCGCTGCTCGGCCCCGGGCTGCTCCTCTTCCTCCCCCTCCTCCTCGTCTCCCCGCGCTCCGCCGCCGGCCCGCGGGAAGCGCGGCTCTCCGCTTCCGCCTGGCGGCTGCCGCAAGCAGCGGGTCCGCCGAGGGATTTAGCAGATTAGGGACAAATAATATTCTAGTTAAACCCTCTCAGGCCACGCTTGACGACTACGGTTCCTCGCTCGTAATTTTTTTCTGAAAGGTTTTTGCACACAGGTTATGTAATTTCGTGGTTTCAGATGCCATCGTTTATAAAATATCACATCACACTGCTTGCTCCCTGTAGGATTAACTCCACTCCAGAGGAATTGTTCTCCAGTCCAAACCCGATGGCAGTAAGGCAGCCTCACAGAGGAAGGATTTCACATCTAAAGCTTCCTACACAATTAAAGCACTTACAGTGAAATAAATAAAACTGCATGAGGTAAAAGCGTGTGAAGAGTTTTAATCCATCACATAACAAATACATTCCTTCCTGTTAAAAATTGGCAAGTACAAACTGTAAAGAATCTTCATAATTACTTGGAGACCATTGCTGGGAGTATGGGGGCCTCTCAGGAAGTTAATTTTCTTTTGTTTGATTCGAGAAAAACAGTTTAAGCTTCTAAAAATGCAGTCTACTCTTAAAATTAAGCAGAAATTGACATAAAATAGCAAAAGAATTTGAAATAAAAGCTTTTAGACTTAACACCAATCACTGTAGAGTTTTGCTTTATTTTTCAGAGTTTTTCTTTACTTTTCCGATCCTTTTACAATGAAGTAAAGCCTAGAAAAAATTAATTATGAATTTGTCTGTTCAGTGAGCAGAAGAAAGGATTGTTTGTGCTATTTGTGGTAGATTTTGAAAACTTTACACCAGCCAGTCAGTCGAGTGGAGAGCAGGCCTTTCTCCATGACAAAACAAATCTGCAGGTGTTGATTTTTAAATTTTAAACATTTTCCCTTTTTTAAAGAATTAAAGTTTTATTTTTGAAAGTTGCACACAATTAAAAACTTGTGCTCGTCATCAGTGCTTAAGAGAGTTTTTGTAAAACCTTTAGCAATATTTCGTTTAGGTTTTTGAGGGGGTTTTTTTGGCTCCTTATGTTTGATTTTTGTGTTGCTGTTGTGATTGATGACAAAGATTCAATTTCAGGTAGACAATCCCATTACTCTCTGCAGCTTTCTCCGTTTTGTTGATTGGTTGGTTGTTTTATGTTAAGTCTGTATTAAGCCTAACTTTGCATGTGATTTAGCGAACCATTGCTAAATTGATTTATAGTTTATCAAATGACAAAAATAATGGCATCGAGAAAGAAATAAGTCTTTAAGTCCTTTGGAAAGAAAAATTGCATTGCACAAAGTTGTCATATTTTATTGGTTTAGTTTAAACCAAGATGGTCATTCTTATGATTTTTGTGAGCATATTTTTAAGTTCAAAAATTGTATTATGTATCATTTCCATTGCTTTTGATTTCTGAGTTCTATAGCACTAACATGTTGATTATAGCTTTCTTCTCCATAAATGTAATCAAGGGGTCACATATTTTGTAACAGCTGACCTTAAGTTCTGTTGACTCTGTAATTTTTTGGTTTTCTGAGGTTTTAATATCTATATAATTAATACTTTTTAACATTCAGAATGGACAAAACAGGAAAAGACTGTAAATAGTTTTCTTCCATGGATAATTGTTACCAAGTTACTCATCTGTGTATGAGGAGATAGCAATCTGAAGGAAGATAGACTCACTTGCATAATTTCCCCCAAAAACAAATAATAAAGAATTATTTGACATCTTTATAACAGAATTTGTGAGAAATATCAAATGTTTCAAGACGTTTTTGAAGATGCTGATATAAATTTACTTTATTAAAATCTCTGTTTTCAAGGTTTGCTTACTACCTGACAAGACCAAAAAATTAATAAGGGAAAGGGGACCTGGTGTATCAATCGTTCAACAGTCCAGCCTGTGAAGAAGCCCAGTCATGGGATAGACCAAGCAAACAAGGATCACATTAAGCAACAATATGATTGCCAGGATCTCAGTACAGTATGACTGTGTGCAATGGCACAAACCATTGTTACTCGTAACAGTACAGCTGAGAAAACCATATTGCTTTGGGTGAATACATCATCTTGCACATGTGAAAAAATGCTCTTGCCCACTGGCTCTCAAGTAGGAGCTTCCCACTTTTTCACAGAAGGCCCCAGTACTAAAAAGTTGCTGCTTCCTATTCCTGAAACAATCCATTTAGGTTTGTCTGAGCAGGGCACTGTGAAAACTCCGTGATTCGCACATGTGCACAACACTTGCTCATTACTTCTGGAAGTTCATACTTTTGCAATGCTGCTCTTTACAGCACCCCAGCCCCACCGAGCCTCCTGCACAGTCTCCTAGCAACTAGGAGAATTATAACTCTCATTTTGGCACTGGGAAAATGGTTCCTTCTGCTGCTTCCCCAGGCAAGCACTCTGCAGTCCAGGGTGAAATGCACCAAGCAAAGAGATGAGGAGTACTGGTCAGAAGGCTTGCAGAGGTTGATGTCAGTAATTCCCTGTGTTGCCAAGCAAAGCCGGGAGTTCCCACCCGCTGTGGCAGGGTCAAGTGCCAGTTGTTTCCTGCCCTGCTCTGTCATTTTAGGTAGAGGAGAATTCAAGCAGATTTCATCAAATTATTTCTAAAAATCTATTACTAAGAAGTAGTAAAGTTGTTATACTAGATCAGATTTTTCCATTTTGGATAATTTCCTTTTGAAAGGAAATATACAGTTTCAGTCAGCAGCAAATCTCCCTTTCCATGTCCAGGAAAGCAACTGCAGAATCCTGATGCACAGCATTTCTTCCTGCCTAATTAATAGTCTCATACTATGTACTTTTATTTGTTTAGACCTCTTCTTCTATTAAAATACGGCAGAAACACTAGCACAACATCACCACTCAGCAGTATCATCACATCATCACCAAAACAAATTAAAAGATTAGGAGATAAGTGAAACACTGAAAGGTAGAAAATCTTGTATGTGTTCCATACAAAAGCCTTCAGCTCTTCAACTCTACTTAGTATTAGAGCAAAGTGTAATTTCTTCCTCCGTACGCTTGTTTCTCTCAATGCACAGGATTACTAAGGAACTGTAACATCATTGTTTTTAATAGGAAAAAAAAAAAAGGCACGAAAAGCTGAGGCTTAATGGTAACATTTAAGTGGCATACAGAGCCCTTTGAGTTCACACCTCATTAAGGTGAACAGGAAGAGAAGGGGTGCACATCTTTGTTGTTACTTTTGCCTTGCAGCATTTTCAGCCAAGCTATGTGAACAGACCAGCAGCATATTAACTAACTTTGTAGCAGCTATATTTTTGTAGCAGGTTTGTTTTGTTTGTGTTTGTTTTGGGGTTTTTTTTAAGTTTAAAAATTGCAAAACATTATGAAATGAAGCCAAGGCAGGCCATTAAAGGACAATTGTTTTGCCTTTCTATTTTTTGCAATCCAATCTACCAGATCCAAGTCCTCTTCATTACCCAATTAGAGGGTTTCTTTTGACTAACTTCACATGTCCTGCTATTTCTGAGACGTGTTCCGTAGCACCAAAAGTGAATTCACACAATATTTCTTGCCCTGGGCACAGGCATACTTATCTGAGATGACCAAATGCAGGTACATTTGTAAGTTGTCTGTTATATACTCCTGTAGCAGACTCTATGTTGCAGTTGCATAGGTGATCAGATTTGGCCCTAAAATAGGTTTGGCACCGGGATCCCTCAGCAAGCTTGCTGACAACACCAATCTGTGTGGTAAGGTCAACGAGCTGGAAGGCAGGGATGGCATCCAGAATGACCTTGACAAGCTTGAGAGGCGGGTATGTGCACACATAATGAAGGTCAGCAAGGCCAAGTACAAGGTCCTGCATCTGGAGCTGGAGTAATCCCAATTACAAATACAGGCTGGGAGGAGAATGGATTGAGAATGGCCCTGGGGAGAAAGACTCACGGATGTTCATAGGCAAGAAGGTCAACATGACCCATCAATGAGCACTTAAGAGCCAGAGAGCCAATCACATCCTCAGTTGCATCCAAAGCAGCGTGGCCAGCAGGTCAAGGGAGGGGATTCTGCCTCTCTGCTGTTCACGTCAGACCCCACCCAGAGTGCTGCATTCAACTCTGGGGTCAGTATAACAAGGACATGAACCTGCTGGAATGAGTACAGAATAGTCACAAAGCTGCTCACTGGACTGAAGCATCTGTCCTGTGAAGACAGGCTTAGAGTTGCAGCTGTTCAGTCTGGTGAAGAGAAGGCTTCAGGGAGACCTAATAGTACCTTTTAATACCTAACAAGGCCACAAGAAAGCTGGAGAGGGACTTTACACAAGGGCAAGTAGTGATAAAATGGGGTGAATGGCCTTAAGCTGGAGAGTAGGTTTAGGTTAGATATTAGGAAGAAATGCTTTACTATAAAGGTGGTGAGGCACTGGCATATGTTGCCCAGTGAAGTTATGGACTCTCCATACCTGGAGTAGGCTGGATTGGACTCTGAGCAGCCTGGCCAAGTGGAAAGCTCCCTGCCCATGGCAGGGGTATTAGAATGAGATGATCTTTAAGATCTCTTCCAACTTAAACTAGTGTATGATTCTATGATTTCTGACCATGTCTTCCAAGGCTTTTAGCATGTATCAGCTTGAGAATATGATTCAAAAGAGTCAGAGGAAGAAATTCTGTGCAAAAGTTCTTTTAGTGTGCTAACCCAGTTTCTCACTTTCATTTCTGTCCTTTTCCGTTACATCAGACTGAACATGGATCAACCACTCCCAAATGTTGCTTTACTGTTATCATCACAGGAGAGATTAGGGAAGGCGGCAAAGGTTATTTTCATGCAAACATCTGACTTTACACTGGGATCTCCAAGATAATAGAAAGAGAACTTATTTTTGATGGTGGATCCTCATGTGGCAGTCTAGCAGACACTGACAATTAGTGCATGCCACAGTCATTGTGGGTTGTCCTGTAGGCACAATAGCATGACAATTTATGCAAAAGAAATCTATTCTCTCTGCATGTAGTCTTGGGATATTCAACAGTTCTGCATGAAAAAGAAATATGCATGAGGATTGACTATAAACTTTTTCTGCCTCCATTTCCAGGACTGCCCAGCAGGGCAGATGTTTTTGTCCAAGCTGAATGGTTTTGATACCTGGTGGCTTTTTCATCCTGACTTCCAGAGGTCTGTGTCATTTTGGTGTCATCAAGGCAGCTGAAGATCCTGTAGTAGAGAAGATTTTTACATGATTGATGATTTTATTCATCTAGCTGGTGTGCTTAAGATAATAGCTAAAGTTTAGAAGAATGGACTTCACAAACCTTTCCGCAGACAGTTTTAATACTGTGGATATGTGGCACTTTACCAATCCCACAGAACACCTAACCATCTCAGCCTGAAAGACAACGCAGGTTTCTGGCGCCCACAGAATGGAATGCTGCTTTCCCAGAGATGGGAAAAGTTTCCCAGTTTCTGACTATCAGGAAACTGAATATAGTAGAGTCTTCCTAATTTCTTCTTCCCTACTGTGCATTCACAAGCTTGGGAATACCTGTGAAGATCATCTAACTTATTTATTAAATAATTTTACAAATAGTAAAATTAAAATGTTACAGATAATCTGTTATAAGCACTTTTAGAATTATCACAAGCATTCCAGCTGCTAATAATAATGATTTTTAAAGACGCAGATTTGCACTGCCAGTAAGTGCTGGCAGTAGTCACACTGGTGGTTGAGAAGGATTTTTGAAGGATATTATTTCCCTTTGACCACACACCAATACACTCTGCGGGAACAGAATGAATGGTGAGCAGTACCTACTTCCAGACCTGGATAAAATGAAAATCTTGTACTCTCTGGTGACAGCTCTAGCAGTGTGAGAAGACCGTGTGCAGGAGAGGGCACCAGTGAAATATATGGGCTGATTATGTTCCAGGAGTGGGAACTCTTGCCTTGGAAACCATATGACAAGTCACTGCCCTTTTTTTCTCTTGTCTTGCTGTGGGATCTTCTAGTCCTGGTCAGAGAGGTAACTTTTTTTTTTTTTTTTTTTTTTTTTTTTGAGTTTGGTTTTGGTTTTGGTTTTGTTGCTGATGGTGGTAGGTGGTTCTTTGGGTTTTTTGGGGTTTTTAATTAGGCGTTGCTCCCTCACTTTGCTGGCTTAAATATTTATCCAACTAATGTCCAGAGTGATGTGTACTTCATGCCCATATGAGCTCTTTCATTATACTCTGTTGATTCTGATTTGCTTATTGACTCACTCTAGGTAAAGGAAGGTTTCTTCAGGAAAAATTATGACCATATTTCTTGTACTTAATTCAAAGAAAACTATGTCCTTTATATTCTGTGACCTGGCAAGATCACAGAGCTCGTCCTTTATCCCTGCATTTTGGCCCATATGTCATCTGCTAGCAACCAGGTTCCCAGTTCATGAGTGCATTATGGGGGTATTTCAGGTTAATATCTTAACTCACTGGAAAAAGAAGTCAAGGAAAATGGACTAGGTGGTCATTCCAGAATGTTTGTAAGGAGAGATTACAGGTCAGAAGACAAGTTTCTCATGTGTAAAAGAAACCTGATACCTGGCACCATATGAGTCACTTAGTGAAGAGCACACCATGGTAGAGACAGGGCTGATGAGATATGGGAAGTTTGTTCTGGCCAAGAAGATTACTGAATGTTGATATATTAATCTCTAAATGGTAAAGGCAAGTGCTGGCATCTTGGATGGGAAAGAGGGACTATTTAAGCAGGAATTGACACAAGAACAGGGTGAAGATTAGCCCAGACTTTCAAATTTATTCTCTCCTTCTCTCCTAGGATGTGCAGTTATGAACAGGCAACCACAAGGAAGCCAAATTCCACAGCCTTGGGTGAGGATTTTTCAACGTGCAATCACTGATGATCTATAATCTGGACTTGGATATAACATCTCAGGAGTGTAACTCTGTACTGTCTCTGTGAACAACAGAGAGCGCTGTCTGGAGAAACAAGAAGCCAGAGCTTCTTGTTTAAAATAAAAACTCATAATTTTCTTAAAAAAAAAAGTTGTTCAAAAGCAGGTATTTTAGGCAGTCATGTTGGTTTCTCAAGTTCACCATAGTCACAGCTGTGCAGGTGCACAACAAAGTGTATTGTTGCTGCATTTCGCTGCACTGGATTTATAATGGTGCACCCTGAACTCATGTAAAGCTTTCTAGTCTTCAGCCCTGAACATGCCCCACTAACAGTGTTAATTTTCCATGTAGCTACCAAAATGAAAGTGTAAACCATGATCCCATCATGGAGTAACCAAACTCCTTAATGAACTTGGTGTTGTCAAGATCTGGTTAACCTCAGCATCATGTCCAAGGTGAGACAAGCATGTAAAAATGGAATGAGCTACATGACAGAGATTATGCACTTGTGCATAAGCCACAAGTGACCACAGGTAATTTGTGTTGCATAGAGGTAAGCCACAATAAGGAGGAGGAGTGGAACAATACACAGGGAACAGCAATGCAGTCCTGAAGAGCTACCGAAGTGTGGCATAACAGTTTTGAACTTTGCCAGGAGCCACTCACTATAGTGAGCCTCTCAGAGCCAGTTTTAGAATGAAACCCATATCCTGCCTGTAACCAACACCTGGACAAGCAATCCTGTCTCGCAAGTACATCTAAGTTCAGAGTGAAAGAAAAAATTTAAGCTAAATATAAGTATTTAAGCTAAAATATAAACCCTGCTTCATACTTTAAACATACAGCGACTTTCTGAAAGACTTGTTTTTTTGTTCAGAGAAAGACTTCCTGGCATGTTAATATTTTTTACTAGACACAGGAAATTTGAGTTCCAAAGGTGACATTTTCAGAACACTTTGAACATATGGAAAACAAGGCTATAATGGAACTTATCTATAGCTTAATCATACCCAGTAGTTCTGTGAATACTCTAAATACAGAGATGTATGCGCTCAAGTTAATAAGGTAAGACTATTAATCTTTTTGTTAATTGGCTTAACTGATTAATGAAGTAATATATTTTGCAGCACAATATGTACTACTGTGAGCAATTGGCAAAGCAGGACACTATGGAGCTCTTGAGTAGAGGAAGTAGAGAAAGTCAGAAGAAGGTGTGACTGCCAGCAGCTGGAAGGTCAGTCTAGGTCAGGAGCAGCTCAGTTTGACTAGGATCAAGCAAGGCTTGTCACAAGAATGGTACTGATTGATAAGGCAAAACCAAATCAAAGCAAGTTTTGCCTCTTTCATTATCCTCCTACCCTCAACACTACCATTTTTATCATAACTCCTCCCTGTCTTCCTTCTGCTTCTTGCTGGGCTGAAGAAAGGAAAATATATTTGGATGTAGGAGGAGCTGAAGCAGCAGCAAGGTGTGTAAAGGGTGTGAGAAAAGGTCTATTAGACCTCACGGTAAGTGCAGGAAAGCAATACATGAGCCTCTCCAAAGAGACAAAATTACCTTACAGCACATAAGTAGAAATACTATCAATTTTTCAGTATATAATGTATTTTGCATAACTGCATCATTCTCTCTGATAGAGATATATTAGAGAAAAAAAAGAGAGTGTTTTTCCATTGGAATGTTATTTCATGTTTTCTTCTGCACCAATGAGAGGAGTTTCTTTTTTCCATTATGGTTTTACTTTCCCTCACTGAACCACATCCTCTCTAGTTTTCTGTGAAACTTTGACAGATTAAGTTCTCTGAGAAAAGATGGGTTTCTTTGTTTCTGAAATTCATTGTGCCTGTAACTCTCATGGCTTCAATTCAGGAGTAGGATTTGTTTAAATGTATTTTTTCATTGCTACTCTCTTTTTAAGACTGAGCTGTGATAGTGGAATGAAAAATAGAAATAGGGTATCTCTAGCACTAGCAAAGCTGCGGTCGTCCCAATACCTCTCCTTGAAGGCAGGATGAAGATTAAACCCAGACCACACCAAGAGGATCCAGCACCATCCAGCAGTGCCCACACTGAGAGGTCTGTCCTACCTAAATTGCAGTTCTGACCAAGGTGATTCCAGCTCCATCCTCAGCAGCTGCCCCAGGGCCTAGGGCAGACTGCTGCCCCTATGGCATGGACCACAGTGGAGCCCACTCTTTTATAGCCTAGAGGAGTCAGGGCAAGCAACTGCAGTGGGAAAGGTCCCATGGCAGCCAGTGTGGGGTTACACTGCTATGATGCCTTCTCTCACCCCACACTTACCACTCCACACTGAGTAGGCAGAGGTGCCACAGCTGGAGGGGCGGTGACTACAGAACAGTGAGACAGGGAAGACACAAGACTCTTGTCCTTCCCCTGCCAGGAACTCTTGCTCAGCAGCTCTTTTTTCTTTCTTTTTTCTTCCTTTTTTCTCTTTCTTTTTTTTCTTTTTTTTTTTTTTTTTTTGTGGGTTTTTTTTTTTTTTTGGTTGCTGTTGTTTTTTTTTTGTTTTGTTTTGTTTTGTTTTTTTTGTTTTGTTTTTGTTTGTTTGTTTGTTTGAATTTTATTGTATTTCCTACAATGTGGGAGGGAGCTGCAGCCAAAAATAACGTTGCCAAGCCAAGGGGATTGGCACACACTCCTTGGAGTCTGCAGCAAGAGCAGAGGCTTTAAATAGACTGAGCTCTGACTACACGCTCCTGGAGGGCTGGCAGCCTCACCCCAGTGAGCAGAGACACCAACTGAGGATGCAGGATGAGCTGCACCTCTCTTTCCCTGTGTCTGTGGATGTTTTATCCCCATCTGTGTTCAGCCCCCTCACCATCCCTAGCTCCCTGCTCACCCCAGGGCAGACTGCAGGGCTGTGGATGTTGGCGGTGCAATCCATCCCCTGGAAATAACTCTACAGTTACTAGAAATCTGTCATCAGTAAAGCTGTGGTGGTCTGGTGGCAGCACATGTGCATGCATGGTGGGGATGCCTCTGCTCCAAGTGCTACACGTGGTAAATGCCAAATGTGGTGAGAGCTAGCCCAGTGAGGAGGTATTGGGATGGCTTCACAACCCTGCTGCCACAAAAGCTGTGCAGTATTGCTGTTTCATTAGACATTGACCACTGGTGAATTTTTCAAGATAAAGCAGATACACAATTTCTATTTCATCCTCCTTTCCCTGTACCAAAAGTAATGTCTGTGAACAACCCTCACCACTGCTAATTAAACAAAAACTTCAAAGCGGTCAACTCTCCCTCTTGGATTATAGTGCCATGGGGACAGGGTGACGAGCTCCATTTTGTAGCAGTGCATGATAAAGCTGCCTCCAGCCCTGGTCGAAGACGTAGCAGGGCCCGGAAAAGAGCTTCTCGGAAGTCTACAGAGTTCTTCGGTGTTCGCAGCACCTCTTTTTGCCTTGTACTTCTCGTGCAAAGAAAGCACGAATTCCTGCAAAACTGCAGTGCTGAAGGCTGAAGCGTCTGTTTGCTCCTTTGAATCGTCTCCTCTCTGCCCTTATTTCCTCAGCACCCCGTATTTCTGTCTCACGACAGCAGTCGATGACTTTGCTCTTCCGGAGGCAGAGGCCCTCCGCGCCCTCCGCTCTCTGCCTCCCCTCCGGGGGACGCTGGGGCCGGGGCCGCCCGTCCTGGGGAGCTTGAGGGGCCGGCGGGCGGCCGCGCCGGGCAGCATCTTAACGCACCAAAACTGAGAGGTTTTGCGGCCTCTCGCTGCTTCCGCTTCGCACTCTCGCTGCAGGGCAGTTTGGCATGTCTATCCTTGCGCTTTTAAAGGCTGCCTGCGCAACGACAGTTACTTTCTCAGCTCGCTGGTTTCATCTCCTAACTTCGGACCTGCTTCCTCCTCACAACCTCGATCTCCCAAATAGACAAACGCCAAAACTGGGTCGGTTTCTCCCTGTTTCACCTGGTTAATGCACATTTCCTTGACTCTTTTTGTCATTGTTATTCTGAATGGGTATTGCTCCCTCCTGAGAAAGGGCAATATTTTCAGTCCGATATCAATTTCTTACGTAGGATAAAGAAGACAGCAGTTAACGTGCATAAATATTTAGGATACAGGACATTGGTAATTTCCTCTCTGACATCCCAGTATTACTTTTACAGCAGACGGCAGCTCCCCTTAACGCGTGTTCCAAAGACAGGATACTCTTTCTAAGAGTATCGTCTAAGACGACACAGAGCAGATAGGGGCGCCTCTACCACTCCTTCAAAGACGCGACTGTTTCTTTCCTCTCTGTCTCCGATGGATACACAAAACAAGGAGGGAACAAGAAAATGTTCAGACTCTTAGGTTTCACTAGATGGAAAAGGAAGAAAAAAAAAAAATACACGCAACCCCCCCCCCCAAACATAAAAACCCAAACAAAACAAACAAAAATCACCCTCCACTAGCGGCTTTAGCCACATTAGGAAAGTTTCCACTCACAATAGCAGCTGCAAAGTTGGCTGATTGATCGACTTGTATTCGTGGCTAAAATTCACGTATTTAAAGCTGAAATAATTAATGTGTCGATCCTTCTACAGCCACCGCCCCGCTCCCGAAAAAATCCCACTCAAACAACGAACTGTCTAGGTCCGCCACCGCGAAGACCGAGCATTGCCAGAGCATCGGCAGCAACGGAGCGGTGCTTGGCTTTTGTCTCCGTAAGCTTTCCTCCTTTCCTTCCGAACTTTTGGACGCTCTCTCTGAGCTGTATTTATAGACCTGAAGCCGACGGCTGTATTTTTCCTTATGCCTCCTTTGGTTTGGGCTTAAGTCACTGGCGGGGAAAACAAAAAAAGAAGGCAGGCAGGCGGGCAGACGAACGGGAGGACAGAAGGGGAAAAACTGAAAGTCCCGCAGGCAGGACGCGAAGGGAGGCTGAGGCAGGCGGCTGGAGGTGTGGGACTCCCTTGCTCCTAGTGGGCGAGAGAGAGGTAACGGTTAAAGTCCGGCCCCGGCTCCCTGCGTGGGGTAAGGAAAACCTCCTGCCCCCGGGAAAGGGAGAGGACGGGACTGCCGCCCCATCCCGATGCGGGGACCTCAGAAGAACCGAATCAAGAAGAGTCTATGTGTCCGGAGGAGGAGGGTGGGGGGCGGAGAGAGGGGGACTCACACGACACAAAGTTTGTGTCGTAGGACCAGATGAAAATAAAGTGGGTACGAGGGGAGCGAGGCTGCCGTCCATTGCCGGGGAGACTGCAGACCCGGAGCTCCGACCCGACTGGCTGAGGCGGGTGGCAGCCCCGGAGGCCGGCCGCGGGCGGGGATCGCAGGGCTGGCGGGATGGCGTAGTTGAGCCAGGTTGCTCGAGGGCTGCGGCCGCAGCCGCAGGGCAGCGCAGCAGCGCGCCCCCGGGCAGCGCCGCTCTTCGCGGCGACGGGAGCGGTTGGAGCTGCGGAGGCACAACGCGGCTGTGCTGGGCTGCCGCCGGCTCTTTCAATGCCTCGTCTCTACCGTCCTTTAAACATTCAAATCCAAAAACAAACCACAAGCCGCTCAGAATAGGGAAGTAATAGCTCTCTGGAAGCACGTTTATTGGAAAAGAGGAAATCTTTCCCTGCTTGCAGACAAAGTGATTGGGGGATTAAAAACGTGGGTGTTTGGCGTTTTGATGATGTTGTTTTGCTTTTATTTTCTCCTACTGTGTGCAAGTAAAGAAGCTCTCTTTTCACACAGGGTGGATGCTGAAAGTCTCTAACCAAATATCTCAGTAACGTGGACAGTGTTATTATCATGTTGTTAAGCATTTCCTTATTGACATGCACCACACTTAGCGTTCAATCTCTGAAATATATATCAATGCAGTTTCTCAGTTTCTGACATGTTTAGAGAGTCTGTCCTGCAAATAAGTAAAATATGAGACTGTGGAAGGAGCTTGCTTTCAGATTGAAAATGAGAATTTCACGTTTCCTTTGAGCGGCAGAACGACTGGAGCAGCATAATACTTGGCTGTGCAGTTTGGCATTACCATGACCTAGTACAAACACCATGTTTTGATATGCTGTGAGGAAGGTATAAAATTATTTAAAAATCTCCCAACAATCCATCAAATCCCGTTCAGAGCCCCGGCTCTGGACTCTGGAATTTTTTGTCCTTAAAAAAAAAAAAAAATTGACACTTCAGAATTTTCACTCTTCACCTGTCCGGGCAGATTTTTCAGTTTGATTTTATTAATGATCTGATTTCTCTTTGCCCTTCCAAATGTGAAAATCAACCCCCTTCCAACACGGGGAGGGGCTATTATTTTTAGCTCGTTCGCTGGAACAAAATGTTCCAGCATTCTCTGCTTTGAATCCCTGCGGTTTGACTACTCTTTGATATATAAGACTGTTGGTTATCCTTGTCAAAGTACCTGTTATAGGAAATAGCTTTCTTAGCTTGGCAAGTCACTCTGAACTAAGTTGACAGCAACATTTGGCTAACTAAAGAAACGTTTATAGTATTGCGAGGAAATATCCCAAGTATTAAATATTAAAATTTCAAATATTAGAAACCATAAAAAATGGTAAATCTAGTGTAGGTGCTACCTTTATGCTGTTTTTAATGGCGTGCCCAGCTATCAAAATAAGTAAGAAGTAAATAAAATATTCCTATGTCTTCTTGTCTCCTCGACAAGTATATTTGTCAGCACTTGCTGAACAGTTTCAGGGAGTTCCATACGCACTTCACAAACAGCACTAAAAATGCGAGTCCGATTCAAATATCACTTAAATAGCCCTGTTCCTTCCTCTTCCCCCTCCTTACTCCTCCCTTCCCAGTTGTATTTCTGAAGCCACTGTTGCAGTAACAGAGTACGGTAAAGTGCGTTTAAATGTTCTTCAACACTGCCACCTTCCCTCCCGCGTCCGCCGAGGAGTTCCAGATGATCCTTGTGTCCGTTTTAAAAATCTGTCTCCGTATTTAGCTACAAAGCGTCCAACCTAAACGCAAATAGTGTTATAAAGGGACATAACAAAGTAGAAGAAAAGGGAAAGAAAAAGGAGATATGCACTTCTATCATAGTGCTGCTACCTAAAGAGACAATTACACTGATCCAGACTTTGAAAGCTAGTATCCTTGAGGTCATAATGCTGTACGCAATTGTATGCATGCGTAAGTACAGTCTGAGGTGTAGCAGTTATTACAGGAGTTTTGAACTTCATGGCTGCAGATTTACAAAATTCTTATATCAGTTGCATCTGGACACCCACATGCATTAGCAAAACCACTGCATTGAATCAAGTGCCTAAACATTGCAATATTCCTCAAAGGATTTTCTGTACCTCCAGAGTATCGCCAGGTAGGATGCCCTCCTTGGCCAGAGGCCAGTGGCTGAACGAAATCAAGTGAATAAAAGAAGTGCAAAGTAGTTTTCTTTGCAAAATGAGGGTGAAATGCGCGTACAGGGAGCATCTAGAAAAGATAAAAATCTGAGTTTTGTAGTTCCAAATGATTACATTCTCGGCAACAGAATACCATTATTATTCTCGAGCGAAAGCGGCAAACCCCTGCTCATATAGTGATTATTGTTATGACAAAGACCAAAACCGTCTTTGTTATAAAAATAGTGTTTGTTATGAAGAAATGGGGTGAGCAGCCATCCAGATAATCATTCCCTGTGCCTAGCAAGCCTACTGTCTTCGCGATGTTTGTGTGCTGCTAACCGCCCGTCCTTTTCAACCGTTTTCGGTTTTTTTTTTTTTTTCTTGCAATTATGCGCATTGTCTCCCACTTACCCTAATTTCAGCACTAAAGCTCCGAAATTGCGTAGAGAAGTGAAAGAAAGGTTATTTTTTTCTGCTTGTGCACACAGATAAATTCGATAGCTATTATTGCTGTGCAGTAGTGACATCTTCGTGTGATTCTGAAGAGCCCACTGAAATATTAGACCCTTATTTCCTCTATTTTTAACTCACGTTTGTTGCTTTTATTTTTGTGTGTGTGTGTGGGGGGGGGTTGTGGTTTTGTTGTTGTTTTTTTTTTTTTTTTAAGAACAGTGATTAATTCTTTTTTACAGTGCAACACTGACGTTGTTCTTCAAGTTAGGCGCCTGTTATTTGTATCTGTATTTGCTTCACTATTACAAGATACCGCGGGACCGGTGTATTTAAAACAAGAGAACGGGCACATGCCCAGGGAGCCATGGAGAGCTCCGAGAGCTCCGGGGCAGCGAGCGTCCCGCCGCGGCACCGCCCGAACAGCAACGGCAGCTCCGGCACAGACCGTGGGCTGCAGCCTGATCGGGCGCTTCCCGGCGGGGGCAGCGCCGGTGCAGGCACCCGGCAGCACAGCGTTATTCGCAGAGGCCGTCTCACAGGTACATAAAGCCCCCATAAAGAGGCTAAAGACAAAGCAAGGAGCCCACAAACACAGTTTGGGAACGATGGCTAGCGGGAGGACGTGCATCCCGTGATCACCACGGGAGCCTTCGGGAAGCTTGATTTCAATGCCGTGTCGTACTCGCTGCTGAGAACTCGGGGCAAGCGGCCGGGTTTGGCCAGGGTAACGAGCCCTGCGCACCTCGTTGCTATCGCCCTCCCCCGACCACCTTTTCGCGCACGCACGACCTGCTCCTCCGGAGCATGGGGGAATCCTGCCCGGACCTTACAGACCACTTCCCGCCGACTCAGGCCGGCGGGATTCCTGCCGTCGCCGCGGCCGACCCACCAGCGGGTACGTCCGCCCCCGCGCACGGCGGGCACCGAGCTGTCGCGGGGCAGCAGCGCAGCCCTCCTTTCCCGCAATTATTCTTGCACGCGGGCGGAATCAGACCCCTCTGCCGAAGCCGGCGGGCGAGCGGCAGCACTTTCCCGGTGTGGGCCACCGGCGACGGTCCCTCCGCCGGGACGGGAACGCCGACCGCCACCCGGATCTGCGCTGCACCCCTCCTCGCCCCCACCCCAATACCCATCTGCCGCCTTCCCCTGCAGTGCCGTGACCGCCGGCGCGGCCTCTGCCGGCAATACTTTTAGGAGGCCCCAGATTTCCATTCCCCTTGGGAAAACAGCCCCGATCTGGCCAGTGGCCCTCGGGGCCCCGCGGCCGCCGGCGACACCCCGGGATGCCGCCGGGGCAAAGCGGCCCCCGCAGCCCCGGGCGCGGCACATGCGCGGCCGCGCTGCGCTGCGCGGGCCCCGCGCGCCCCTGGCGCCGCCCGCCGCGGGACCGGGCCGGCGGGCGCGCATGGCGCCGGGCGCCGCCCTGCCTCTGCCTGCCCTGCCCTGCTCCTGCCGCTGCCCTTGTCCCTGTCCCTGCACTGCCCTGCCTCTGCCTGCCCTGCCCTGCTCCTGCCGCTGCCCTGTCCCTGCACTGCCCTGCCTCTGTCGCCCTGCCTGCTCCTGCCGCTGCCCTGTCCTGCCTGCCCTGCCGCCTGCTCCTGCCGCTGCCCTGTCCCTGGCCCTGCCCTGCGCTGTCCTGCCCTGCCCTGTCCATGTCCCTGTCCCTGTCCCTGCCCTGCCCTGCCTGCTCTGCCGCTGTCCCTGTCCCTGCCTGCCCTGCCTCTGCCTGCCCTGCCGTCTGCTGCTGCCCTGTCCCTGTCCCTGCACTGCCCTGCCTCTGTCTGCCCTGCCCTGCTCCTGCCGCTGCCCTGTCCCTGCACTGCCCTGCCATGCCCTGCTCCTGCCGCTGCCCTGTCCCTGGCCCTGCCCTGCCGCTGTCCCTGCCCTGCCCCTGTCCATGCCTCGTCCCTGCCCTGCCTCCTGCCTGCCTGCTCCTGCCGCTGTCCCTGTCCCTGCACTGCCCTGCCTCTGCCTGCCCTGCCCTGTTCCTGCTGCTGCCCCTGTCCCTGTCCCTGCCCTGCCCCTGCTCCTGCCTCTGCCTGCCCTGCCCTGCTCCTGCCGCTGCCCTGTCCTGCTCCTGCCCTGCACTGCCTGCCCTGCCCCTGTCCCTGTCCTTCCCTGCCCTGCTCTGCCGCTGTCCCTGCCCCTGCCCTGCCCTTGCCCTGCCCCTGCCCTGTCCCTGCCCCTGCCCCTGTCCCTGCCCCTGCCCTGCCCCTGTCCCTGCCCTGCCCTGCCCTGCCCCTGCCCTGCCCTGCTCTGCCCCTGTCCTCCTGCCCTGCCCTGCTCTGCCCCTGTCCCTGTCCCTGCCCTGTCCCTGCCCTGCCCCTGCCCCTGTCCCTGCCCCTGCTCTGCCCCTGTCCCTGTCCCTCTCCCTCTCCCTGCTCCCTGCCCCTGCCCTGTCCCTGCCCCTGTCCCTGCCCCTGCTCTGCCCCTGTCCCTGTCCCTGTCCCTGTCCCTGTCCCTCTCCCTCTCCCTGTCCCTGTCCCTGCCCTGCCCTGTCCCTGCCCCTGTCCCTGCCCCTGCTCTGCCCCTGTCCCTGTCCCTGTCCCTGTCCCTCTCCCTCTCCCTCTCCCTGTCCCTGCCCCTGCCCTGTCCCTGCCCCTGTCCCTGCCCCTGCTCTGCCCCTGTCCCTTTCCCTGTCCCTGTCCCTGCCCCTGCCCTGCCCTGCCCCGCCCTGTCGCGGCACCGGCTTGCGGCTCCCAAGGCAGCGCAGCGGGTCCTCCCTGTGACATCCCTCAAACGCTGGCTCGCCGGACACCGGACCGTAAGCCTCACTTTACAGAAGGGAAGCAATGGAAAAATTTCTAGGTTTATAGGCTCTGCTTGAAATAATTAAAATCTTGTTCTCGTCTGGTCTCCTGAGTACTGCACAATGACTATGGACATAAGTTCGTCCATTAAGGCTACAAAATTCACCTCAGTTTTTAATTAACCGAGGCATGGTGAGTGCTTAAAACTGTTTACTGGGTATCACTGCATGCTGCTTCTTCATTAAACTGAAAAATAACATTCTGTGGAATAATTTTGGCAGGTTTTCCAGAGAGTTTGATGCTTGCAGAGCTTTTCCACAGAGCTGTCAGTTTCCTGCAGTCTAAGCTTTGCACCATGTGCTTCAGGATGCCATCTCATCATGGACAGATACTTGTTTGCTGGGGACCCGATACCCCCCAGCCTTTCCCTGACTTCTTAATCAGCTCAAATCGATTGACTGTTTATAGGTCATGGCTGTTGCTCACTCCATCATGCAGTCAGATCTTCAAAGTCAGCTTGGTGGCCCGTGTTGTCTCCTTTCAGGAAACAGAGGTGTTTCACCAGTATGGTATTTCCTTCACGAGGGGCAGTGTGCCACACCTGATCTCTATTTTGCTTTAGGTAGATAAGCTTGGCAGAATTGTGCAACCACCAGAATGGAGAGCATCAGCTCCTACCATAGCTATGAAATGAAATGCAGTTCTCCCCTTACCACGTAATTTTGCTAGTGGAAATTTAGACTGAAATCTGAAAAAAATTATTTGATTGACATATATGCGACCAAAGTAAAGAGACATCTTCAAGAATAAGGAAATGGTACCTAGCAAGAAAGGATGAAGTACATAGATTTCTTCTTGACTGTTGAGGAACATCATGATAGTGGCCTATCACAGCTTTAATGGCAATGGGGAGAATAAAGGGAGATGATATTTTTTCCTTGCTGTTTGAATATGTCCATTCCTAATGTTTCCAGACAGATTTTATCCTGCACCTTTGGGAACTGAAGCACATATGGCCTATTTAGAGATGACAGGTGGGGCAAGGATGACTCTTCTGATGCCTGCTGTTAGAGGAGCCAAATTAGGTTTTGGTGTGATTTATCAGAGCTGGAGGCCACCCCATGTTACAGTAGTTGTCCTAGTGATACTTATGGTCACAGTATTTTTAGTGCTAACTTCCTTCCCTCTGTGACCCACAAAGGGAAAGAAATTATTAATGGTGTTTCTAGTCCACCAATACATGCTGGATACCTAAGAGCCAATATCAAGTGTGAATGAAGACCTCTCACAGGGACTCCAGCAAGTCCAGTTGCCGCATAGGCGGTCGTGTCTCTGCACACAAAACTTTCCTCAGACCAGAGCATAGCAGCAGAGATGGACATGAGAGAAGGAAGGCTGTGAAAGAGTTACTCAAGACTTAGTCCTATGCACAAGGCTCCACCCCTTCTGTTAATGGGGGATGTTCAGTGCATATTTCTAGGCTTAACTCACAGTATCTTAACATTACTTCTGGGCTGAAATATGCTCTCTTTTATGAACTCAGGAGTGGTTAAATAAGAACTTTGGTGAATTATGCAGAGGCCATCCTAATTCATAAATATGAAATAGGTTCCCTCCAAAAATGATATGCCATGTTTTGTTACCATATTTTTGGGTTGCCATTATTTTCTGTACTTAATCTTTTATGGGGTTTTATGTGGGTTTTTTAATGGGAGTTCATTTCTATGGAATTTTATACTCCTCCCAGCCCTAGTCAAAATTCTATTATGCAAAGTCAGGTTTGTTCTAATTTTTTTGTTTTGTGATTCACCTCTCAGAAGACTTTTGGATTCTGAAAGAAAAGGACCTCTCCTATAGTGTTAAGGCAGGGACCAATGGAAGGGAAAACAGAAATGTATATTTTTTTACATTTATGCCTCTCCTTGTGGAGCTTATTTAGAGCAAATCACATGGCAACTCTGAAAAGCATACTGACACTATATCCTCACCTGGCTGAGTATTTTTCATTTAGTTTCTTTAGATCCACACCTAAGGATCACGTCCACATCTAAGGACACTTTATATCCACACCTGAGGACATTAACTTATGAGTAAGACTGTGGTGGTGTAGCCTCCATGGAATCACAGAATATGATTCAGAAAATCATATCACAGAAAATGAGTTGGAAGGGACCTTTTAAAAGTTCGCTAGTCCACTCTCTTCAATGAGGAGTAACATCTTCAACTAGACCTTCAAGACTGTTTATCTTTGAGTAGTATATCAGATTCATTACCTCAGTCTGCACCCACAGCAGACCACACAATAAAGCTACCTACATTCTTTATCATGTGTCCTGACCAGGCCTCTGCTTTTATTCAACAAATAAATGAATCCATCATGCCTGAAAGGGAGAGATATGAAATTCATGGGGACTCAGTGTGATGACCCCCACCATGGCTTCATAAAAACGATACTCTTTGGTCTGCAAGTTAAATTTAAGGGAAAGGAGCCCAAACAAGTTCTATTGTTGGTGAGCCGAATCTGTGTTTGCCAGAAGTTTTTGGTTAATCCTCAGAACAAAGAAGGTAGCTTTGTTATTAAAAAATTCCCTGCATCATTCCTGAAAAGGCAGCCAGAATTAGAGGTAACTGGTACTTTATTTCCAAGGCAAGCTCTGCTGAACAGCTGATACTGAGCAGGAGGGAATTGTTCAAACATCTGTCTTTGTGGCAGAATTGGAAGCTTCTGAAATGATTCCCCATAACTGCAGATATAAAGAATGAACAGGCTGATTTTAGGGAAAGTACGATTAAAAATAAATAAATAAATAAATAAATAATGTTTGAAATCTTTGACTGTGCAAGATTTTTCACTAGAAAACAGAACCTATACTCTCAGGCATTTCTTTCTAATTTCATTCCATCAGTTAGGCATGTAAGTGTTAAGACTGCTACTCTTCTTTTCCAGTAAAAGGGAATAAAAATTGATGTGTTTTCCTTCTTTTCATTAAGGGAAGGAAGTGAGAAGTGAATATAGACTGAAGATATATTCATGGCAGTTTTCTGTCATTTTGCACAATTCCAGAAGTGTATGTAAAATGGAAAGTACAGGCCAATAAAAGTAATTTTCTGAGTCCTATTAGCTGCCAAATGGAATCACAATATACAGTTAGCTGTACAGAATCTGCAAGATTTCACACCTAATTCTACCGGACTTAAAATTTAATTTGCCTTCAGAACAAAACCTCTAATTGCAAGCAGAAGCAGCTTATTACATCTTTTATGTGACTCTGACTCACACATTGACCAAACTGTAAGGAAATAATTTTCCTTTGCATAGAGATGATGATCCCACTTGGATGTTCTGTACCTAAGAATTCCTCACAATTTACTAATAAGAAACAGAAAATGAGAGGAAATTATCTTCATCTGTTTCTCTCACCCATAAAGCCCAAAATAGACAATGTATTAGAGCAATTGCATATCCTTACACTTTCTCCAGTTAACTCCTCTTGCGCAGTTTTCATCTTTCAAGCTGTTAAAGAAAAGAAATATGTGGGGAGAGGAACTTTTATATCTCAGATATCAGTGAAAAGATTGTAGTAAATGCGGGGGGAAAAAACAGAAAAAGAGTAGAGTTAGGAGTTAGAAGGGTAAAGGGGAAAATGGGGGAAAGGGCGCCTACTGAGACTTCTCTCTCCAGACATTCATGATCAAAGCCCACCACTGCCATTAGGCAATCAATCTGCAGTTGCATACATAAAACTATGGCAGTGTATAGTCTCCACTGCTTTCAACAGAGGCTTTAGACATCTGAAACTGGGCACTCGTCCAAAATTTAGATCCAGTTGCACTGTACATTCCAGAAAAGGCAGCATCAAATCAGAGGCCCTCTTTTACCAATGTTATTTTCAAGCTGAAGTGTATAAAAAGTTATGCTCCAACCTTTCCACTTAACCTCTTGGGCTGGCTATGTTTGTGTCCTCCAACTTCATAAAATGGCATGCACTGCTAGTAGGCAATTACTGGCTAAATGCATTGTTGTTTTAGGAGAGAATACTGGTAATGTGTGCCTTTCTTTCCTGACTAATTCTTTCCAGGATCATTCAGTTGCATATGGACTTCTTAGTTCTGTAAACTAGTTTGGCATCACATCTTGTAGGTGTAATGCACATTGTTTCTTAAGATAAGTGACTCTGAATCTCTTGATTTGTTTTGCTTTTCAGCTTTTAAACCTTTCTGTCTTTTGTAGTAGGACATTCTCCTGCACTTAAGTCAAAACTAGTACTAGCAGCCAGCCAAAGTTTTAGCAGCTTCCTATTCTTACTCACACCACAGCCAGAGATTTCTCAAGCATCTGCACTGTATTTCTTGCAGAAAGATATACTCAAAGCAATTCTGCAGTCACAATCAAAGTACAGAATGCAGCTTCAGTTACTTAATGCTAGTCTATTTACCTACATCTCTAAATGCTTCTGCTTTCTTCTGATAAAACATATCTTTAGAAATAACTTAATCTCTGTGTATCTGAAGAATACAGAGGCTGCCCTACATTTATTAGATTTTACAGTTAGAGTATTCAAATTTTTAATTATCTATCTGTCTGTCTATCTGTGTCTGTCTATCTATCTATCTATCTATCTATCTATCTATCTATCTATCTATCTATCTAATCTATTTATCTATCTATCTAACTTTCATTCCATTATCAGAAAAAAAGTGCTGTAGCTGTAAATATATGGGACATTTACTGAACTCTTCCACATCCACAAAAATGCCCTGTGGAATGTGCAGCCTTCAGTGAAGTTCTGCAGAAGTGATCCTTCCACAAGAAAAAGTCAGAGACCAAACACCACTTAATAGGATACACAGAGAAGTGTGGTGAGATCCAGAGCATGCCCATGAAATCATCTGTTTATTTATGATAAGAAACTCACTTCCTCTTGGATAGCCTTATGATTGTTTTTGTTAAACTCTTGGCAGCTTAAAAGTTATCTTGCTTTCCAGTGTCTGAGTCTTCTTCCTTTCTCTTTCCTTCTCTCTTCCCCGTACAAGGGCCCCCTCTCTTCACTCAGCTCCCACTCTCCCTCTCAAATGACATTCTTTCTGTACTTGTCTGCACAAACAGCACAAGGCCCAGGCTGTGCTTCTGAAAGCCAGGAATAATGCCTTAGTATTTTGCAGTGATTGATGCACTGTCCACGGAGAATACCGTGCCATGGTCTGGTCAGAGAGTTTCACAAAGCCAGGCACCGTTAAGATACCTACTGATCTGCTTTTTGCTTTCACTGTAACTTAAACAGAAAGATGTGATGAATGCTTCATGACTATATGGTCTCTTTTGTTGTTGAGCTGTAGCCCAAGATTTCAAGTCAGATCCAAACAAGGAATCATACATACAGAGATAGATACATGTTGCAGAAAGGTCTGTATTTAATATTTAAAACAACTAAAACTGGAATAAAGTATTTTGCTTGAACAGATCTACAAGACAAGTCTTTAGTTCAGTCAGTGCTGCCTAGTCTTATCAAACACACAAATAATCTTACTTTGATTAGTATATCTAGGGAGCTCCAAGCAGCTCACATTTCCTTTCCTAAACCTTTGACCTGACATTACACAAGTACCTTCTGTGTGTATCCAAGACTAGCATGCAGCCCTGGATGTTGATACTTGCCCAGCTTGGGTGAGACATTGTGCTTTATTCCTGAGCCTGCACCTGGGGCATCCAGACATCTATTACAAGTTCTAAAGAGTTAAGAGGTTTCAGTTTTATTGTGGTCTGAGTAGCTAAGTAGCTGAGTTCCATCCTTTAACATTACAGGGGATGTTCCCATTTCCATCAAGTTAACAGTAGAATTCTCATTAATTTCAGCACTAAATGGGAATATTCACTGAGTGTCTGTCAGGAGAAAAAGATATGGTAGAAACTGGAGAGTTTTAAATACCTATACTGAAAACCTTGATCCAAACATACTGAGATGCTAGCAGTTCAAGAAAAGCTTTATTGATAACTCCTTAAGGAATTAACCTGCTGCTTTTCTCTGGTTATGATTTTGTGTTAGGAAAGCTTAACCCTTAAGACACTGACATTTTACCAAATCACCAAAAAAACTGTCAGAGCACGGCTGGATTTCAGTCAGAAAGTCTTCGGGGCAAGCTGGAGTTTTGAAGTAAATGAAATGAGTAAAACCAGAACTGAAATGACTGTAAAGCTCACAAAGGTTTTCCAAGTTTCAACAAAATGTTGCCATCTACTGTTAGTATAATAATAATGATAATACTAAATAAAACTTAAATGGGTGAAACTAGCACTGTAATTGTGGAAGAACTTTGTGGTTATTTGTCCTATTTTGCTGATGCACAAGGGACTTTTCTTTGAATGCACAGGCAATAATGTGTTCATAAATCCTTCAGTATGTCAGAAGGAGAATAGAGTTCATTGTTTGCAAGATCTCATTATAATTACTTTTCGGCTCTAAAAATGTTGTAATAGTTTCCAGAACTAGCATTTATGGTATTTGGTATACTGAGAGAAAATAGGCTTAACTGAAAAGCTTGTTCTAAATATTCCTAATTTTTTTTCTTTTTTTTTTTTTTTTTTGACCGAGCAGCCAGGAAAGTGATAGTGCCTTCCATAGCAGATTGCTAAATATTTTACTTCTATTAAAAGTTAAAAGCACACACACAGATACGTGCATGCATTCTTTACTGAAAAATGCATAAGGGATAGATACATCAAGGTCAGGCAGGAGTATCTTAACTAGGGACATAAAACCTGCCTATTACAGACTGCTTCTGTTCTGAGCTGACAATAACAAAACTACTGTCAGTCTTTTACTTTATGTACAGCAAGAACAGCTTAAAATTTGTTAAAAGTCTCAAAGAGGAAATTATCTCTGAAGCACCAAAAGTGAAGGTAATGTGCTTTTTTCCCATATATTATGCTGGAATAGGAGGTGGATTTCAAACAATTATGGGATCTCTGAATTCCTGGTGTGTGGACCTTAACCAACATACTAAACTTATTTTCTCATGTCCTGTGTTTGCTTATTAAAAAGAAACCCACTGAATTTTCTGCATCAGATTTTGACAGAAGAGTAAAATCTATTCCCCTAACAAAGCCTAACATGTTTCAAATAGAACTACCCATAACTTCAAAAAACCTCTACTCATGTGTTCTTTTATTACATTCTCAAAGAAACAGCCTCAGCTGCCCATCACAGGTATGAGCTGTTAAAAGGTTAGAGGCTGTCCATGCTATCTTGAACAGGATTGTAAATGCAGAAAGAGCAAATCCATGGCTGGTGTGGTGCAGTGCCACCTGCACCTGAAGCTGTGAATTGTAGGTGATTTTTCAGTAAGGCTGAGGAGTCTTGGTGTTGCTACTGATGGTGCATTGATGTAGAATGGTTCTTGATCTGCTGATCTGTATAACACAGACAGAAAATGGAGGGAATATTACTCATGTTTATTGTTTCAAAGAATGCTTATTCGACGTACCAGAAAATTAACTTTTGTGATGTAAGTTCTTATCCAGCAGACAAGTGCAGTTGTGTGAGGCGCAGTCTAGGATGGATTGAGAAACACAGAGCAGTAGCCCTGGCCCCTGGAGCTCTCTGCTGCATAGCTTTTTTCACCATTGTGTTTCAGCCAATAGCAGTTTTGGAATTAGCATACAGGTCTCTTTTTAAGAGGTTATGCAAAATAGGCCAAAGGACCAAGAACATTTTGAGAAACAAAAAGGATGGAACTAGGAAAGCCCATACTCTGCAGGACTTAGTACGATCAAGGTACATAAAGAGCAGCAATAAGGGATTCTATAGAAAAGTCTTAAGACTCCCAGTGACATCTTTGCCTTGTTTTTTTACTGGTTGTTTTTGCCTTCAGGTCTCCTAGGTCCCCAAGCCTATTATCAAGGCCTTGGGAAATGAGATGGGACCAGATGGAATGCCCCTCAGGACGTTGTGGGAGCTGGTTGATGCCCCCGTCACACATTCTGTACAATGTTCAAATTATCATGGTGCTTCAGAGAGGTTTCTGATGACTTGAAAAAGGTCAATAATGTATAGCCTTGTTAAAAAGCGTCAAGGAGGTGGGTGTCCATAGCAATGACAAATTATACCAAACCAGTTTCATTGCCTTCTGTAACATCCCATCTAGATAAGAGGTAAGAAATGGATAGTGTTTTCCTCAGCTCAGTGAGGTTTTCCAAGCAATCTCCTGTAGTATATTTAGAGATGGATTGGTGAGATATAAATATCAGAAAAACTATACAGCAGGTGGTAAAGTTTCTGTATGGCCAGGCTCCTAAAGTAATGATCAGCATTATGAAATCTGCTGTTGGGTACTTGTGTCATTGTTAGGCATCAGCCGGGGACAAGAAAGTGTTTAAAGTAACATTTTTCTTGCAGGGTTTGTAATTGTGAATCTTTTGATTCTGAATAAAAAGAAAAATTTTCTAACTTTCAGACTCTTTAAGAAACTGAATCCAAGCATATGCTGTGATTTTTTACTTTCTTGGCCTTCCTATGATGTTTTTCCTTTGATACTGATTCTTGTGTTAGATATGTCAGTCTGTAGTTGCCAGTCTGTTGAGAGAAGACTGGTCATATCAAACTATTGCTAGATGTAATAAAGAAAGCATCTTACTACAAATGAGAAGAAATGCCTATTGCAAATAGATTTTCACTTCGTCATCGTTTACTGTGGCTGTCCTAATCCCATTCTCTTCTGGGAGGTGTCCTGCATCTATTGCCTTTTCGGTGGTGACAGTAAAAATTGCTTAGAATTAAAAACCTCTAGCTCTGATTTAGCTAGTGCTGCTGGTAGGTTGGCTTGTAGACACAACAAAAAAAATAATCCAGTGGAAGATATGGAAGTCTTTTAGGACTTCCCCCGTCTAATGCTGTCAGTGAAAATATTTCGTAAAAAACCCATAGTGGAAGTATCTTGCTTCAGCGTATCCATACTATTGCTCTTCGTTGCATTGACAGGCATGTTTTATTCCTACATGAATTGTGTTTTTTATCTGCATGAGCAAACACTCATAGTTATATTTTTCCCATGATCAGAGCAGAGATAATGAATGGAAAGTAAAACCATGTCCAGAATACTGTTTTCTGGGCAAGAGAAGACTCAGTGGGAATCTTATCAATGTAAACCAATACCTTTAGAGGAGCATGTGGAGAAGATTGAGTCAGGCTCGTTCTTATGGCATCCAGTGATAAGACAAGAAGCAATGGGCACAAATGGAAACACAGGAGGTTCCATTTGAACATCTGAAAACACCTTTCCACTGTGAGAATGACCAAGCACTGGCACAGGTTGCCCAGAATGGTGATGGAATCTCCATCTGATATAGTAAAAAACCAACTGGACACTGACCTGAACAACTGGTTATATCTGTCTCTGCTTGAGTAGGAGGTTAGACCAGGTGACCTTCAGAGATCCCTTCCAAGCTCAACCGTTTTGTGATTCTGAGCAGCTATTTCCCGTAGGAAATGGTGACATAATCTACTAATCCCATTTTGTTTAAGAATAGCACTTTTCTACTTTTCTAGAAGGTAGGAACATTATAGTTAGACATGAAGAAGTGGAAGGTAACATGTGATTGGCAACATGTAGCTGTGCTTAAGCACACTATCCTTCTCCAGTCATGCAATCAAGCAAAGGATTCCTGCAGTTATCTGAAATAGAGGTTTGTCCCTGCTTCACTTTCAGTTTTGTTCCTCCTTCAATATACATGTATTATGGTTTAAAATATAAATCACATGAATAAAACCCAAAAAGGTCTAGTTATGTTACTATCAGTTATTAGATTGCTACAAAAATCATGGAAGAGGAGTTAAATGCAGTGGGATTTATGAAAACCAGTTCCCAGAGGATATAACACTAGATGTGCAAAATAATAAAATTTAATATGGAACTCTGTCTGTTTTGGAGAAAAGTTAATCTTTCCAGGAGAGCTTTAATTGGTCACAGTTCCTGATAAGGACAGAATGTTGCAATTGTCTATGAAATTTTACAATTTGGAGCAGAAACATGTCACACTTCTTCTTAGTTCATTCACATCAGTTAGCATATGCTGTTCAGGGACAGCAAGGATCCAAAGGACAAGAATTATTTAAAAGGGACATACTTTGTGATAACATGTTTTTGTTCTGTACCAAACTTTGAAAAATAAGGGTATTTTTGCAGATTTTATGAATTGCAGTGTCATTGAATGTAATTGTTCTAATTTTCATGTCATTTGTTTATTTTTCCCTTAAGTAACTGTTGAAGACTATTATATAATAATTATAACCACATAATTATAACCATCTAATTATATTTTTAACTATATTATTATAATTATTAAATATTATACAATGAAATTATGATGATATGATCATAATGTCATAGAATGGTCTGGATTGGAAAGGACCTTAATGATTACTTGCTTCCAACCCCCGTGCCATGGTCAGGGACACCTTCCACTAGACTAGGTTGCTCCAAGCACTGTCAAACCTGGCTTTGTACAGTTCCAGGAATGGAGCCTGCAGAACTACTCAGACAAACTGTTCCTGTGTCCCACCACCCTCACAGTAAAGAATTTCTTCCTAATATCATACCTAACATTACTCTATTTTAGTGTAAAACCATTAAATGTAGAATCTCACCTTTCGTTAAGAAAAGAGCACCCCAAAATAAGTTGTATGTTTTTTCTCCCCTTTTGAGCAGCCCCTCCAAAAATGTTCTCTCTTGGTGTTTTAATGGTTTCATACAAAATCTCATGATTTCTGAACAGGTCTCACGATTTTGAAGGAGGGGACTGAGCTGTCATAGAAAAAGAAGTGAGGTATACTAAGCAGTATAAGCAAATTAACCTTTTATGAAAGAGGCAGAATCAAATTCCCTTTACTTTTAAAAATCTTAGTTTCTTTTGACAGTAAGAAGTAACTTTCTAAAGACTAGTGAAAAATGAAAACCACAAGTTTTGAGAAAGGCTTCTTTGTCTCTTTGGACCCAGTAGTCTTCATCAGTACTCCAACACTTCCTGTAGATAATACTTTCATATATTTTCCTTTAAATGGTGCTTTCAAAAGCTAGAAGAATAAGAAAATTCACTTTCCTGAAATGAATAACAAAGCACCAATCACTTTCCAGCCCTCATCCACAGGACCTAGGCAGATTCACATTCTTTTCTGCAGATCCAGCAGAGGGAGCTTGTTTTACCCAGAAAATGCTCAGATGAAATAGCGAGTAGTTTAAATTTTGGGGAAAGAAAATGCTGACTAACCACATGAAAAGAGTCAAAGTTGTATGAAACAAGTTATTAAGTCTTAACAGACAAACCATTTGGAATGGTTTTCATGCACAATTGTGTAATCTAGTAATACAATGCAAAACCCCCAAACCAAAACAGCAAAACAAAAATAAAAACAACCAACAAAGCCCATGATCTGTGTTTGACTGTAATAATATTTTCATTGTGCTACATTTTTAGTCAAAGTCTAAAATTGATCTGGATCAATTCTGTCATTTCAGTCATCATAAAAATATATGTCATGAGAGGCATGGCAGTTACCTCTTTCTGCTTAAAATTATTATCTGTGTAGGGCAACAGCATCTAAATGAAACTATGAAATTGTATTGATTAATACACAAGAAGGCTTTAAATACTTACAGCCTATTGTCATTGTTCAGACTGTTAGACATTGAGTTTGAGTCATTTAGGAGATCATTATACGTGCTGCTGTTAGAATTATACACCTGTTGTGGTTTATCTTCTTTCATTTCATCTAAGCTCCATCTTAGTTTCATCTAAGATTTAAAAAGCATCTTTCTATCAGCCATTGCCATTTATTTTGTTCCTTGGTTTTACAGATATTAAATATAATGTCTGGATTTCACAGATATGAAAACTAAGGATTTTATAGTTACATGCCATGCTGAGGACTGGGCAAGAACAGAGAAGAGAAATCAAATATTTGGGCTCTATTTGGTTTGCTTTCCCTGTAAAACACCACAGCAATGAATGTAAGCTGAGGACACTGATAGCATGCTGCAAAACGAGGGAAGATAAGGTCATGTTTGATAAACATTTCTTAGTATTGGTTATTACAGAAAAAGTGATTAATTGTCTCTGGCTTACCTTAACCTTTTCAGGTTATATCCATTTAAGACAACTCATACAATTATTTTTTGGTAATTGTTTGATTGCATAAATATCAGGGTACTATAGCTGTAATTGCTACTAATGCATCCTAAACAGATTTCTTTAATTGTGCTTAGGAATATATCTGATTTTGAAATGACACTGACATATCATTTATATTATTAATATCTCAATATCATAGGCAATGTACTATCTCTTCTGAGAAACAGAGATTTGCTAACATTAAGAAATTACATTCTCACAGCAGCTTTGGGAGTCAATTTACAGGTATGTTCTAGTTTTGGCCAGGACCTGGAGGTTTATTCCATGTCACTTTACACCATTGCTGGGGGGGGGGGGGGGGGTAAGCTACTCACTTTCTTCTGGGAAGAAGGGTGAAAAAACAGTGACATTTTCTGCCACTGTTCATTGTGTCTAGATCTCTGGTGAGCATTTTTGCATTTGGGTGACCCTCCTTTCCATACTTTTGTTGTTAATATTGTTGCTGTTACTATTTGTTTTCTTATCTCATTGCTGTTTAAAGTAAATTGTTTCTGTCTCAACCCATGATCTTCACCTTTTGTACATCCAAATCTCAACTCCATCCTGCCAGAGTGACAAGGGGAACGGGAATGGGGAAATGAACGAACAGCACCTGATTTGTGAGAGTCTCAGTGGAGCACTGAATTGGGAATTACCATTCCTAAACCACAACAAGGTGTAAAACCAGTCTGTCTGTTGAGTGATATGCTGACTCTGGTCAGCTGATGCAAGCCTACGGCCAATCTTTTCAGTCCCTTTCATACTGCTGACAGGTGAGATATCAACCACTGCAGCACAACTGGGCTGGGTTAGTATTATTGTTCCCTGTTAACATTCTCCAAAATCAGAAGTGTTTTTGTCTCACTCTAACTAGTATTTCCTACCATGAAAAATGTTAGGGAACATGCGTTATCCTGAGGCCTGCTTAGAGGATGAACACAAGACTGGTTATGCCAGTGGCTGTGACCTGGTTATAATCTGGTGGATGCAGCAGTGATAAACAGAGGAGAGGTGGCAGCAGGAAGCTCACTTCAGTTACTAAAAGAACAGGATGTGAAACTGCAATCACTTCACATCCCCAAACTTTATAAAATCTCTTTCCTCATCATGCGTTTAAGATGATTCTGAAATACATCAAAAAGGGAAAGGTAGGAACATGGTGAGAAATAAGTGACAAACAGCACTACTTCTGACAGAGAAAACCTGGTGTCACTTTCTTTTTAGCACTGCATACAACTATTTTCTTTTTTTTTTTTTTCCAAAAAACCTATGTATTAAAAAGTTTTTCAAAAAAACCTATATATTACGTATTTGTTTCAATGAAACAAATCAAAACATATAAATGAAAATCTGGATTTTCCAAATACTCAAAATGTAGACCCAATTGATTAAATCACTGTGAAATAACAATTCTCTGTTTTCAAGATCAATTTAATTACACTGAACAATTTTTAATAGTTTTTCTTTCAGTTCTGATGTTCAGTTTATAATATTAAACAGTTCCTAGACTGATTTTTAGCCTGGTAATATTTTAACATTTTGTTATTTCACAGATATAAATTCACCAATTGTTTAAGTTTTTCTAAAAATAGGTATTCTCTAAAAATGTTCAAACATCTCTCATACCATTCAAATTCAGTGGAAGGGGTCATAAATTAGACTTCTGAAGGAAGTCAGAAGCTTGACATTATTGTGCCTGTTTCTTATGAGCTCTTGCTAGCTAAACTTTAATTACCAGACAAATATAAATCACATAATTTTTTTATTCTGCAGCTTTGGAGCTTAACAAAACATCATAAATCTGAATCTTAACCAACTTTAGCTGCATGCAGAATCTTAAATAAGACAATTGAGGATTTTTTTCAACAATATATGTGTGGGGATTGTTAGAAAGCTTTTGGTTTATCCTCTTGTTTGCATTTAGCAGATACAACAAAAAAACATATCATGGAGTATAATGTCTTTTTAACTTTAGGAATGAAAATACTACAAATTTCTGCTACCTCCAGAGTTTCAAAGGCCTCTATTAGAAGTTGCTCTCATTCTGTCATCTCCTGAGCAGACTTTCCTTACTCCAAATATCACGTTGAAGAAGTAATTTGCACTACAAAATCTGACCATAGTAATCTGAACACCCTTGTTTTAATGCTAACTAACCTAATAGTTTTTGAAGTATTCTGTTTTGTTACTAAGAATTAAAAATGCATTTATGCATGTTTTATAGTACAGATTGTTGAACTGGTCATTTAGGTAGCTGTCACCACACTGCAACCAGTATAAGGGTCCCAACTGAATTAATAGAAGCAATCCAGAGAAAGATAAAATGGTAAATTAAATAAAAGAAAACAAAAAATTGCAGTATCTTTTCATTGCAATCCAAAAAGTTGCACAGAAGCAGGAAAAGTGCTAGCATGTTTGTGGTCAATGTCTGACAGTTGCCAGTGGGACAATATCTATAGGGAAATTAATTTGAGTTCTCATGGGCACCCAGCTACATTGGTGTTATCTCATTTACTTTAGATGGTGTTGTCAGCATTATATAGAATGAAATTGCGATATATTTATACTCTACCATCCATATATGCTATATATCTACTCTATATAGATATATATGCATATATATTTTATACTATATATGCTTGTGAGGTTGCTTAAAAATTTTTAAGTTTGAAGAAAACATCGAAAACAGATGAGAAAAGAATTTTTGGTGGCTAAATAATAGCAGGAATAGTCCTGTCTAGATTATATACAAGGATTTGAACCTGGGATGTTCTGAGCAATATTCTGGTGATACCAAGGTTACCTTTCTTTGAAAAAACACATTTGTAACAGGAGTGGCAATATATCCCTAAAAAAAGCTCAGAGAAGAAATGTGAAAGCATGTCTACAGAAGTTAAAGCACTATTTCAAGCAAAATTACACAAAGATTTTTTGATCAGTTTGCACAAAAGTTTACGTAATTGGTCTGCTTAAGAACCATCTGGTCTTTTATTAACCCCTTATTACTTTTGTTGTGACATTTGATTTTACACTGGAAATCATGACCCACTGGCAGCTAAACGACAGAAGAAATCTGTGTGAGTACCTTTAGGAATTGGTAGATTTTTGTTGTTGTTGTTGTTGTTGTTTCCTGAAACAGCAATGAATGCAGTCTGATAGCTGAAGATAAATGCTTGGCTGTAGCAGCAAAATTTGTAAAGTAGCTCCAGCCGCAGGTGCTACTAGCTGGCGACAGTAGGCAAATGTGGCTGCCATCATATATCTGTACCTTCAGGACCACAAAGCAAGACTCCCTTACAGAGACTGGTATTGCTTCTGATCCACACACCTCCGATGTTTGCTAGGAATGGCAATATATTGCTAGAAGGATTATGCTATGCTGGTAATGACTATTCATGAATTAGAGCAATGAAGCAACTAGCCATTAGGATGAAGATTTCAGGAAACCAACCAAAATGTTTTGAACTGAAGAAGCACAGGACTTGAGATAAACACAATAATAAAAAAAAAAACATTCATGTTTGCTGGTTGATACTGAGGAGGGTAACGCTGCCTAGACCCAGGTGAAATTACAAGATGTTTGGCTGTGGAATTGCAACAGAAAGGTAACTTCATGCTTTGTTATGTAAGTGTGTTGATGGAAATCTTCCTAATGGAACATGCTAGATAAACCTGTTTATTTCCAAGAAGAAAACCTCAACCTTATTAAAAAATGTTCTAGGTTTCATAGGCACCTCGTTTTATGAAAGCTGAGCTTCCGAGAGTGTAATTAATTTTCAAATAATTTTTCATTTTATAAGCAATCTCTTAATTAAAAAATAAGGTTTTGAAATCCTTTTCCTGTTTTGAAAGATGCCCAGGTATTATCCATGATCAGGTTCAATTTGGTTATAGGATTTAAATGATCTGATGAGTATTCCTCTTGTAGCAGCTGGTCTGAAATTTTTGCCCATCCTCTGCATAAGAGAAGTGTGCAAACCTTTCCTTTTGTGGTTTTGCCTCATGGTTATCCTTTCCAAGGACAAGCTGTAAATCATGTGTGGCTTCTGTAAAATTTCTCTCACTACTGCCATAGTTACCACAGCATCATAGAGCAGTCTGGGATGGAAAGGACCTTAAAGATCATCTAGTTCCAATCCATGGGGATTTCACTATTGCTATCCAATCTGGCCTTGAATATTTTAATGGGCAACCCTAATTTTGCTGGGCAACCTGTTCCAGTCCCTCACCACACCTACATGCTATTGTAAATAGTCTTTCCATCTCTTTTGTAGGCTCCCTTCAGGTACTGAATCACCACAATTAAATCACTATGAAACCTTTTTTTCCCTGGCTGAACAAACCCAACACTCTCAGCCTTACCTCTAGGAGAGGTACTCTGATGGAAGTTTCTTCTGAATAGATTCAATACAGTACTGTCTCAACAGCCAAGCAATCTACTTTTTCTTGGCACTCTAACACTAACAAGTCAGAATGTTGCAAGAGGGTCTTTAATGTTTGTTTAAAATGGTGGCCTTGACTGTAGATATCTGTGTGTTTTTATCAATTATGAGTACAAAAGGTAGGATTTCAAACCAGAAGTCTCCTAATAACGGCCTGTACCAGTCTGACATGCTCATTACAGAGGAATGTATCACCTCTAAACTACTTTAGAGCAAGAACAACCTCCAAAAATAAAAAAAATAAAACTAATCCTGGTCATCAATTAAGACAGGTTTTGGCATATGTGCTCCAGACAGACTGAAACAGCTGTATGTGATTGGTTTTAGCTTTCAGTATCTACTCTTATTCCCCTCTGGTTTCTTTTCAGCATTATGTGAGTCATATTTCTGCACCAGAACTCCAACTCAACAGTCATAGGATGTTTTATGGATTTTCTCAGGATCACATAGTCTAATTTGCCAGACAGGTTTACTTAAAGGTTGGGTTATTTTCCAGTGTATTGTTTAGACACTATAAAATTCATATCTCAGTAAAAAACATTCACTATCTTTTACATTAAGACAGTACTAACTTAAGATGAGAAATTAATTTAAAAAGTGATTTTAAACTGTGAGATGTTTATCATCAAACTCAAGTTATAATAAGGATTTTTTAATAAAACTTTATTGGAAAAGACACTAATACACTTCAAACCCAAATATTTTTTCCTGTCTAATATTACATTGCATATATAACCTAAGCATTCTGCATTCTGAATTGAATTCTCATATAATCTTCTACACATAACAATACAGACAATAAGAAGTAATTATAATAAGAGGCTCAATTTCTACTTTTTGTATGACTGCAATGAAACTTAGTTTATCAAAGAGTTTACTTTGGAATGCACACCCTTTAGAGAGGCTCACTGTTTTTTCTCAGGAAAAAGTGGACAAGCCTTAGCAGCTGAGTTAGCTCTTCTGCATCCTTAGCATAGCCCAAGAAGAAGCCTCTTGCTCTGGGGCCATTTTACTGGAAATTATGTTACTATTTACGTGCAATAACTGGTAGCATGTATCTATGGGTTACTTTACATTGATGTAATGTATACAGAAGGGCAGTTCAATCCAGTGAAAATTTTAGTCATGATACACAAGGAAGGACAGGCAGTAATGTAAAGTGAAAATGAATTACAGGGTGGGAGGATTTTGCTGGCAGCAACAGCAGAATCTGAACTCTAGCAGTAACATTTCCTGCAATATTGAAAACTGTACTACAGATGACTCTGCAGATGCCTTGGGGCCAAGTTCTGCTTTACCACTGTGAGTTAGAGTGCTTATGCACCTGAGCAGTCTTGCTATCCCCTAGTAGCTACACACAACGCAAAAAAAGATGACAGACTTCAGTTCAACTCTACTTGCCTCTGAGTTTTGCCTTATTCTAGAACTCTCTTTTCAATGATGTTGCAGTTGCCTGTTCTAATGTAAAGCAACATTACAATCCTATAAGCACAGCTAAGTTTCTTCTGCTTCTGCTACCAAGTTAGACCCAACCACTGGTTCTTGGATCATTTTTAAATGGAAACACTGGAAACATGGGATTATTTGATTATTTCAAGGGGACCTGCTGATGTCCAGCGCCAAGATTCTGAATTTTCAAATGAATCAAGGTCTTATCTAAATTTCAGAAACCACAATCAACTAAAGGAACTAACATGCAATCAAACCGATGAATCCCCAGAGCTGCATGCTTTGTATTCAGACATGCTGACACACTTTAATGTGACAGGTTTTTCCCTTGATGCCAACAGCAACAAGTCATATTTAACAGTTACAAACACACAAGATGAGTTAAAGGCAGTAGCTTTTTTGATTCATATCTACTAAAGTCAAAAGCATTCTTTTTAGTTTAAAATGTTATAAAAATCACACCTTTTCTTAAATGTCACACAGTACCATGCAATAAATAGATTTGCATTGGGTTTTCTGACAATAATATGGTTTATATTCAACAAAAAAGAAGTATGGAGGATGGAAGCAACAGAGATTACTGGGCTGCAAGTAGGGCTTAAATATGAAGTGGATAGGAATTTTATCTACATTAGACCATGCACAAGTATTACAGATGAGAAAGTCTCTCATTTAACACAAAGTCTTACTAAGAATTGCTATTAAAGCTATGCATACGTGTTTAGGTGCAGAAATGTGGCCTTGAGCCGCATTGATAAAACAATTTAGACTTTTGCATCAAATCCAGAACTGTAAATACTGGGACAGAATAAGATCTGATAAATGGAATTAATTTGTGGCACAATTGTGAATATTCCTAGTATTATTCCAGGACATACAACCATGTATGTGGTGTATGTTATATGTGCACCTACAACACTGGGTGAAGATACTAAAAAAAAAAAAAAAAAAAAAAAAAAAAAAAGCAAAAGTGTGGTCTGAACACAGTGGTAAATTGACATATTTTTATTTATTTGTGGCTACTAGATAGCCAACTCCTTTTTTCATACCCATGTGGAATTTGCCTGAAACAATGTAATCTACATTTATTCACTTTGGCAAAATTAGAAGCTGGAAAATTCCAGGAAATTTTGCTAATCTATACCTTTACTCATTCATATATATCCATCATTGGGTATCTCTAACTCCCAGGAAAAATATAGCACACACATGTGCTGGGCAAGACGCATGTTATAAAGCCCTTGTCAGTTCTGAAAACATAAAAGCTTTGTACCGAGATGCACCATCTCCAGCTATTGCTTACTTCTCTGGCTCACACTTTGATCAGGAAGATTGTCAAGCTTTCAGTATCCCATTTCTTGGCACTCATGGACTCCCTCTGCTCAACTGCCTGTGCTTATACATTACAGAAATGTTAAAAAGAATTTTAAAGCCCTGCCATTTTATTTTTGGTTATCAGGTTAGTCTTATTGTTGGGTGTTTTTTCCTTTTCCCAAGGATCAGAATCACTGAGGCTGGCTGGCCCCTCTGGAAATCTATAGTACCATGGTGACTTGAGCAGGCTAGTTGCCCAAGACCGTATTGAGTCAGGTTTGGATACCTCAAGGAGGGAAACTCCACAACCTCTCTGGGCAGTTGGTGTTCAACTACCTTCACAGTAAACAGGTCTTTCTTATATTTAAAAATAATTTCCTTTATTTTTATTTTTGCCCATCACCTTCCGTCCTATCACTGCATACAATAGATAAGAGCCTGGCTCCAACGTCTTTACGGTCCCATCAGATATTTATGTACATTGATAAATTCCTGCCCCAAGTCATCTCTTCTTGAATGTAATAAGCCCCAGCTCCACTTTCTAAGCTTCAAGCCCTTCATCATCCTAGTGGTTCTTCAGTGGTCTCACCCCAGTGTGTTCATGTCTCTCTTTTACCTGAGAGTCCAGCACTGGACACACCACCCGATGTGCCTCACCCATGCTGAGGCCAGAGAGAGGGTCACCTCTCTTGACTTGCAATGTTCTGCCTGATGCAGCCAGGGTGCCTTTTGGTCTTCTTTGCCACAAGGGCACACTGCTGTCTCATAGTCAATTTGGTGTTCATTAGGATTCCCAGATCATTTTCTGTCATGCTGCTCTCTTGTTGGTTAGAACCCAGCGCATGCAGGTGCGTGGGGTTGTGGGGTTGTTCGTCCCTGAGTGGCAGGTTTGGAATTTTCACTTGTTGAGTTTCCAGGAATCCCTGTCAGCCCATTTCTCCATCCTGATGTGGTCCCTCAGGATGGCAGTACAATCATCTGGTGTATCCACCAATTTGTTCTACTTTTTTAACTAATTAACAAAATTGAGAAGTTACTTGGTATTATAAATCTTTGCCTGTTATCACTGTCAGACACAGAATTAAAAAGTGAGACTAAATGGCAGGTATGAGATCTTTAATAAGACAATTATTAGAATAACTCTACTAAGAACACTTGTGTTTGAAACCTTAACCCTCAAGCTTGGACAGAAACCCTTTAATGACTCACTGCTGTCAACATTTGTTATTTTACTAGATTTGATATTTTTCTGCCATTTCTGTTCAAAATCTGTCACAATGTGCCAGCTTGCTGTGACAGTACAGTGGCTGGTACTATGTGCTATAGCTGTGGCAACTTTGGTTCAAATCTGCCTTGCAGCAGGTGGGGGAACATGTGTTTTCATGCTTCCTTTTCAAAGCTTTTAAAATAATTATGTAACTTGTTGGGGTCCCAACAAGGTTTACTAAAATATATATGTGTGTTTTTTCTTTTTTTCTCGTGTTCTTGTCTGGGCCTTTCTGCGAGCTCTGTGAGCTTGGCTTTCACCTAACTTAACTTGTCTCTGTCTCTGCGAAGGCTTTCTGTTTTCCCCCAGCCCTGCGTCTGAAGAAGAGGTCGAGTCGTCTGTTTTCTTGTGTTCAGGAATTTGTTTATTCTTTGCTTATCTCATATTCGTTCCCTGGCCTGCCACAGCTTCTCTGCAGGCCAGTGCTCTCTCCTTTTTGGTCTGTCATCTGTCTGTGGTCTCGGTCTTTAGTCTGTCCTTTGTCTTCGGTCTGTCCGCCCTTGGCAGGGCACTATCTTTTATACTGAAAATTACATGTACTTTATTTATAACAATTCTCCAATATCTATCCACTATATTGTACAGTGTACTTTTGTTCCAAACCAATCCAAATGTGCCACACCACCACAGAAGATGGAGAACAAGAGGATGAAGAAGCAGCTCAGGGACACACCCCATCTCCTACATCTTTGCCCCCTGATCTCTCATCTAAAATCCACAAATTCTACTTTTTCACCGTGTGACATACTAATTATCATTCTCTCTAAATTCTTGTGACTTATAGATTTTCCCAGGACAGTCAGAAGGATTTCCTGGTTTCCCACAGTAACTTTGAACGTACTTTCACCAGGTTTTCTTCCATTGCTTTCTGAAAACAGAAAGAAAATTGGCAGACCAAAATTATTGCACTTTTGAAGACAGGTATTGGCCAAACAGAAGGCAGTGGAAGATTTCATCAACGGACTGCAGATGTGAAAAGGAGCAGGAGTATTTTTCCGCGACGATCACATTTGTGCCCGTGTTTGGTAGGCGGTGTGTCGGCAGCGGCGTTCCCAGCCGAGGGATGCCCGGGAGCTCCGCGGCAGCAGCGGCCGGCCCCGGGAGGGTGGCCGCAGGTGGCGTGTTCTGCCGGCCCTCACTAGATGGCAATGCTTGCGCGGCTTTGCAAAGCGGGACAGAAGGCTGCTCCGTCTTGCCCTTTGTAGCCTGCCGTGATCGTGCCGTGGTTAGTGCTCCGCGGTGTGGCCGCAGAAACCTCGGCTCACATCCGAGGCACTGTGGAACGCAGTTTTTCTTGTCCTCACTTTTGGGGCCGCGGTGCTAGAGACAGTGCCAGGGAGGAGACACCCACGCAAACCCTCACTCTGCTGAAACGACTTTGGTGTCTGATGCACAGAAAAAACAGGTGAGAGAAAGTGGTAGCTGCGTGAAAGAAAGGTTCATATGGCTCATTGCTACCTGACAAGGTGTATGGCACTCTGCACCATGAGCTTTTTGTCTTGGTTTGTGTGCTTTAAAGATCACACAGATGTTTCTGTACTAATGTTGTTTGGGACAACATTTTCTCTGATTTCACACTATCAATTTTTTAACAAACATCCTTGCATTCTCACAGCAAGCATAAATTTCTTTCTATGATCTGTCCCCAGGTATTACTCACCAAGGAAAATTCCAGAAGAGTCTTTCCAGAAAAAGCAACAAAGGAGGCATTAAATTACACACAAATTATTTCTTAACTGTAATGCCTCATAGTATCTTTACTCCAAGAAATATACACTTATGAGACAAGTAATCAATAGCAGCAAATGGAAGACATCATGTCTACGTATAAATTTGATAAAAGAGAAGCAAGGTGCTGCTGGAAATGCAGTGTCCTTTTGCAAGGGGGGGAGAGGATGATGAAACTGAGAGGATTCGGCCACAAGGTGGAAAAATGGTCTAATAAGATTCTTTGTTTATCAAAGCAACATTCATTCCTCCTGCCCATACTGCCTGGTGGCTGTTTCTGTCTATTAAGGCAGAGGCTCTATGAACCAGAAAAGCTCAAGAAATTTTGAAGAGACACCCCAGGTGCCTACTTTTGTCACTTTTTATGCTGACTGAATCATGTGGCAACACAGTTGTAATTTGTTATTAATAGGATATGCTCGAAAAATTATTAACAAACTTAGATTATGTAACCAATTTGAATTTTATCCATAGATAGCTACACATCCTGATGACTGAAGTAAAAACTGTTCATTTTGACCAAGTGATTTCTTCATACTGAAGCACATGGCTTGACTACAGGTGAAAATAAGAAACAGGTTGAAAGAGGAGGAAGGAATAAATACTAATTTATGGCAAATGGATTTATGTTTCTAACAGTTGAGGCCAGATTGTCAAAAGTTTTCCTCACTGAAGATAGTGTATGTCCTTCTGAAGTCAAGCATCATTCAGGCAATCAGAGTATTCAAAACTCTTGGCAAACTTCTTTCAGGTGTTTGGCCAGACCTAAGTAAGGAAGCAAGACTATCTTGAAACTATTAAGGTGAAAAGGGATTGCTTTTAAAACAGGGCTCACATAACTCTGAAGACCTGCTGGGAATATTTAATTCCATTAAACCCATCTATCAGCAAATAAAAATAAGAATGACCTTATGGTGAAATAAATCTGGTGGAGCAACTGCAAATCTCTTTCTAGAAATTATATTTTTGTCTTTCTGGAAGACATCATTAGGACTTATATTAGGACTTCTAGATTCTTTTGCAAGCTCAGTTCTTATTCAAAAAAGCCCCAACAATGCAGCCTTCAAAACATGTTTCCAGCAAGAATTTTCTATGATATACTAGTTTTCTTACTGTTGCTTTAGCAAAATTTTTCCGACTGCTTTCTCAAGTGCAAAAGTAAAATACCGATTTATACCATACGGTTTTTATGCAGATGTCTTTATAGTTATATGGTAAAGAAGTTTTCTTCTCTATGCCAATAAAAAGGTCAGGACAGCTTCTCGCCTTCAGCCATATGGTGAATAATAGCAATAGTGCGGGTGCCAGATTAAGCACATCCTAGTATGCTAAAGTTTACTAAAGAGTTTAGATACAATTATGGAGCGTAAAATAAGAGGTTTGCTGCTTATATTAGAGAACAACAACAGGAAAAAAAATACTTATTGAAGAGCCTGGAAGCACAGGATCTAAACTTGGAATTCAAGAATCCAGAAAAAAAAAAGCTACCAGAAAAATTGAGAGAGTTCTGTTTTTGGCTCCATGCACAGCGCTCAGGTGCAAGAGGCACATAGGTATTGGATTAGCAGCACAGAGACACTGATTATGTTGACATTACAGACTAATTATCATCAATTATCAAAACTATACTTTTATCTCAAAGACTTAAAGGATTATGTTTTGAGATCCTTTTGGATTGAGGCTTTTTTGTGGCAAAGAATTAATTTTTGGAAGGAGTATCACAAAGCATCATCTCTTGAGTTGAATTTGATGCAGAGAAATCATAGACACCATTTCTGTATAACAGTTTTAAAACATTAAACACAAGAATTAATTTCATGAAGCTTTATGAAAGAGTTATTTACCAGATGTGTTTGAATCTGAATGAAAGAGCTGATTTTGTTTCAGTGAAATTTTAAATCAAAAGGTCACATCTATAAAGATTTTAGAATAAATAAAAATAAAAACTTGGAATTTTAAGATGAAAACACATAGTGAAATAAATTTTTAAAAAGTGAAATATAAACCATTAGTTAGTTAGTTTTGGAGACATTTGGTGGGTTTGGGTTGGTGATGAGCTTTTGATGAAGCTGATGACAACCAGGCCCTACTCAGTAGTTTGAATTGTAGTGCAAAAGATTGTAGGACTTAAACCTGAGTCAAAGCTTAACCAAAAGCAATACAAGTCAAAAGCTTCAACACTTGAACAGCAGTCTCCACATGTTCTGATGCATCTCTCTCCAGTGCTGCAACTACTGAAGCATTATGAATAAGAAGCAGTCTTATTTAAAGACTAGGACATGTTTACTTTCAGGGAACACTGAAACAGATTATGAAAACAAAACTGCAACATCAGACATTGTTTATGTAGTTCTGTATACACATCAGGCTCAGGAATTTCTCTGTCTGCCAGATTTTTCCCAATTACTACCCATTCTGCAATAATGGCCTGTAAACTCAGAGCTGAATTTCCAGAGGTAAAATCATCCCACCTGTGAAGTGAATTCCTGGAATTCTTTGCTAAAGCACAACCAGGTATTTAAGCTTTCAGAAGTTCTTTTTACCACATATTTCCTTTCAAAGAGTCTACTTGGCCACAGCCTTTTGAAAGGATTTCAGAAGGGACCTATAAAAGTTTTAATATGAGCTGAACTCCTGTAAAGAGAATGAAAAAAACTAATTAATTTGATTTGATAACTGTAGATTCAAAACAGCCACTGCCTTCTATCCTGCTCAACACCCAATATGGACATCAGACAGGATACAACCAACTTTGATGCACTCCTGAAAAATGAAGAATAGCATAAACCTACAGTAAACTCTATTAACATTTAAAAAGATTTTCATGACTCTCTGTTCAGTGCTGCATTTTCAAAAACTAGATGGCTTTCTCTATAACTTAAAAAAACTATCAGTTTTGGCCCTAATCAACAGCTAATGTTAAGATAAAATAAAAAGAAAGAAATCATTCCAAGAACTTGATGAGTGCATTGCATTAGTTTTTCGTTTCATTGCCAAGATACAAAGTCGTTGTGCTGGGGATATGGAGTTAGACACCACCAAGCCCTAAAGATTTTATGTTTTATGCAGAATGAGCTATGCATGAGAACAATGGCAAGCACAGAATTACATGGGAAAACTGCAAAAGAAGGCATGTACTCTCTTCTTATGCCTTGTTTTTAAACTATTATTCATTTCGTGCATGCTTTCAGTTTGAAGATAGAGAAGACTGCTGAAGTGAACCCTTCTCTATGGCCCCCAAATTTTTCTTAGTAAAAAATTCAGAGTTTCAGAAATAGATTTATGTAAACATGTTATTATTATTATTTTTAAAATTTTTTAGACCATGGTTATCAGCTGGAAAGGTGTTATGTGTTATGTGCTAAGTGTTGTTGATATTGTTATTATTATTATTTATTATTATTATTAAGACCATGGTTTCCAGATGGAAAAGAGTAATTATTAGACATGACAACCTGCATATTGCAGCAATATACAGGCAAATCTTTGTGCAATTCAAGGTTCAAAAACAGTTCCACAATTTCCTCTTTGTGTTTCCTAGTCTGGAGTCCTGTTATCCTTGGAAACTCTTTTGTGCTGAAGTTTTTGTTTTCGTTTTCTCTAATGAGAAGGGAAAATTGATAAATATTTTCTCAGGAAGTAGAATGCTGGGAGCCATCTGTACTTGCATGTTTGTATTCCAAAATGAAGCTGTCTTTTAATTTTCATTTTCTTGTGAGGAGAATAAATAACTGCAGGGGGAAGTGGTAGGAACGGTCTATTATCTGCCTACACCATCCTTGGTCTCAGTTTATAGTGTGACCATTGAGCTAGCAAAGCAAATAAAATAAATTGAACTGAATAACCACTGTTTTCTAGTAAGCCATCATAAAAGAAGAATAATTTTGTTTAGAAGAACTAAGAATTTGTCTACTGCCCTAATGAAATTCTTCAAAATCATCAATAATTACAATAAGGTAATATTTAGCTACAGGTGAACACTGGATATAGAGAAGTCAGTTCCAGATAGGTTGAGATCAAGCAGGGGTGACCTTTGAGTGCATTAGAAGCCTCAGGATGATGCACGAGTAGACCAAATTATTTGGTGTGGCGATTCTTGAACTCCTATTTTTAGGACTTAATTCACTAGAATTCTTTAAAGAGTATACACACCTGTGATGAGTTAATTTGCTAATTGTAGATTTCATAAAATCCAACACAGCAGATAATATTTCCAAAAGTCTACAGCAGGATAGAGTACAAATGATCATTCCAGTCTCTTTCATGCTAGTGCATATTTCTAAATTGCTTTCTTTTGGGAAATCAGTCACATCTGTCTCATCAATTAGATCAAGAACTCACAAGCTAATTGCTCTGATATGTTCCTAAAAGGCTGACTGAAATTTAGACAGGAAATCTAAGGCAAATCAGAGGAATACCCAAAGATATTTGAAGTATACAACAGAAAGATCTCTCATGAATCTAAGGAAGGTCATAACATGCCAGAGGTCATTAGCCTAATACATCAAAACTGGGACATCTAAGCCCACAACCTCCAAAGTTGATGTGCCCTCCCAGGTTTCCAAGCATGCAGGGCTTTAATTTTTCCTGACATTGGTGCTAAAATAGATCTGTTTCACTTCCTCACTCAGTAGGGTGGTAAAGAATTTTGCTGCTCCCTTGGAGAGAGAGAAAGGCACCTGTCATTCACACTCTGAAGCAGTTGGCCTGCTGCAGGAAGCTTGAATCTGTCTGGGCTTTTTGGACATGTTATCCATTGTAAAGGGGCTGATGTCCTGTCAGATGCAGCAGTGAGAGAAAAGCAGTGCTTACTCTTGAATTGACTCCATATAAAATTAAAGAACCAACTACCAGAAACTATTCAGTAGCTTACAGATTATTTTATTAACTCATAATAATGATGTTTTATTAATGTAGTTATTACCAATTATGTAATTTTGCTTGTTTGTTTATTGCACAAACAGCTGTTAGGTACCATAACACATTTACTAAATAAAAATGGTAATCTTAGAACTTAATACTGAGAATCTGAGCTCATATTACTCAGTGAAACAGGACAGTGAAATTACACACTGTTCCTACTATAAAAACAAAGGGAATCAACAGACAAGTGATAGTTCCTCTTGTCTGCCAACAGCGAAGACCTTCTGCTGGCAGCAGTCCAGGCTTAGGTAAGCAGGATTTCCATATCTGCCACTGTCATATTTCCAATCAGGCTGATTGTTTTATTAGCATGAGAAACCAGGAAATATTAAAACCAAAGAGACTTCATGGCTCAGTCCAGACATTAGCTAGATGTAAGCAGTAAATATTCCATGGCCACTAAGACTACATTTATCACAATATCCATAAAAATTTAAATTAAAAAAAAATCCCACTTGGCACCAGGATTTCTGAATTAATATTTACTTATGCTACATACTCTAAAACATTCTTGTAGAAGTTACAGAACTTCTAATTGCTTTCTCATCTTAGTCTTACACATCACTAATAGATTACTTTTCGTATGCAATCTGTAATTACATCTCTTCAAAAGATCACCCTCTGCCGTGACTCGGATTTGAACCGAGGTTGCTGCGGCCACAACGCAGAGTACTAACCACTATACGATCACGGCAAGCCATCAGAAAACTCAAGATAAAGGGAGATTTTTTTTTTTTTCTGGTGCTCTTTAATATGTTGTATAAATGGTGCCACCTGCAGTTTACACTGAGTGTTAGCAACAGCTTGTTCTAAACATGATTATCATCTTGAAATTGCTTCCAGAGTTATTTTACCTTACTCATAATAACCCATGTTCATCAGAATTGCCTTTAAAAAAGGGTTTGGGATTGTTATAATATGCCGTCCCTTAAAAATCTTTTCAGAGATATTTTTTCCTATTTTATCCGTAGTGGGGAAGGCAAAGCATGGCAACAGAAAAGTCTGACAGTGTAGATACAGATTTAAGCAAATTATCAAAATCTATTTAACTGAAAATTCCATTTGATTAGTTGAACTAGGTCTGATTGATTCCGGTGTAAATGTTTGCATTGATGGATATCATCTTCCTTACCTCTGCCATGAGCACAGAACACAAATGACATATTTTCCAGAATTTACGTTGCCTCAGTGAAAGAAAATGGTCAAACACTACAAATGAAGTCTGAGCAGAGTAAGCCCTTTACTTCTATGAATAAAAACAATCAATTGAAGTAATACTGAAGAAAGTATTATAATGAAGAAAAAAGAATAATGGGCAAACTCAAGCCCTGTTCAGAAGATGCATCCTGGTTTTTCGTGCTCGCCCTCTCCAATTATATTCATTGTTTTAATACAAAATGTTGTCTGCTTAATTGCCTTAGAGAGCACTGCAGCACCATCACTGCAGTGGTACATGTCCCACTGAATCTCTGAAGGAGATATAAAAAACTTACTGGACTGCAATATGCTAGACCATTAACATGTGTTCAGCATGCTGAGATATGGATTTACTCTGGATGAAGGCCTGCACAGTGGGATAATTCATAAGTAGGCTGTGCAAAAGAAATACAAGACTGGTAGTTTAAAATGCAAATTTACTAAATAGACTCTGCTCTGCTCTGCTCTGCTCTGGCTGAGGAGCAGAAACTCTCGCTGCCTCCATCTAAGGGTAAAAAACAGGTACCTCTTACACTCACATGGAGGCCCACCCTGACACTGGAGGTGCAGGAGGGAAGGAGAAAATGTCTCTTGCTGGTGGTTGATGGGGGTACTTGGAGGAAAAGCATGCTCTAATGGCAGTTTGGACTGCTGTGCTTCACCCTACAGCCTTCCCCAATGGCTTAATGTGATCAGAATAGAATTTTTCACTCAGGGGTCAGCATACCCTTCCACAGAACAGGAAAATGGAATTGCTCAACATCCTGGAGGTGAACAAACCTAGGAAAAAAATTTCAGTAATATCTTCTCTGAAGTTTCTTGTTATTATAGACCTGTGAAGGCAGAGCAGTCAGAATATTTATTGCATTACCATTTTGTATGGTTTAAAATAACTTTAGGTTTTCTAATTTCGTATCTTGCTATTACTGGTTACCTGTCTTGAAGTAATAAACAGCTTATGTTTTGGGTGAGCGCCTTAGAACATACAGGTTTCTCCTAAAGACAAGTAAACATTATAGATACAGGGTTTTTTCCATGGCATCCTCCTTCAAAGCAAGGGCACTAAGTTAAAATTTCTGCAGGACTCCTTGAGGTGCTTTGTAGTATGATAATCAGGAGATTATGCAGATTTTATATGTGGTTTAAATACTTGTAGCTGTGATGAGGCAGGCTTTTTGCAAACTTTGGAACATGTATTGATCCACTATAGTGTTATCTCCCATCACAGACAAAGGGGTACTTAATTTTGCAGCAGTGAAATTGGTTTGCTATATTCCCCCAAAAAATACCATGTGATTTTTTGAAATCTGAGTTTCAGAGAAACAATTACAATAAAACCCACTTCTAGTTCCATCTTATTGTACGAAGTTTACAATGTTATCTAATGACAATGTCTTTTTTGCAAAGTTGGAATTATTTGATATGCAATTTTTTAATTTCAGATCTATCTATACCTGAGAATATAATACAACAATTACGTTCATAAACCTTTAAGGTCAGTACATAAATTTTTGAGATGAGAAAACAAGCAGTAACTACTGGGTAACATGATAATTTCATTACTTGTTCTACACTGGTACTTCTTTCCATTTAATCTCTATATATATCACATATTTTGGCATTCATTATTATTTTTTATAATTTTTCTTAGTAGAATGTTATTACTGATTCCTATTTTTCCCTGAAAGAATATTGGTGCACGTGAGCATGCTTTGTGAAGTATTTCCTTAGCTGTGCAATTATCTACCCCTGAGTTCAGCCTTTTTACCTTAGGCTAAGAAGACAGCTGTGAAATTATTACCAACATAACTGAAAAGATAATCTTTCAAAGCAATTTTTCAGTTAACTCGCCAGTTTTAGATAGAACATGTTTCCTTGTTTTTGATGAAGTAATAATAAGGACATGCTATAAAAGTTTAGCATTTGTAGGAAGCACAATCATCACACAGATCAGAGATGCTGCTTGGAAAAATTGATGCAGTGCTGGAGTTCTGATGTTGTCTAGATGGACATATCCAATGCCCTTGTCAGGGGAAGGTGAATGGCATTGTACAGACACTTGTTCTCATTGCAGAGTTAACTTACTCGATATCTATATACTCCTATCTTCACTGATTATATTTTTTTAATGAACATGAAAGAAGGGAGGAGATAAAATTATATTCAAGTATTGTAAACAATTCAAGCCATCATCTGGAGGTCTGCTGTACTCCTTTGGATGGATGACATCATTTGAAGAGTCTAAAGTTATAATGTTCTGTATATAGACAGTTGTGATTGGCAGTATTTCACAGTTGCAAGGCACGGGATTTGGTTTTTTTATTGATACGTGCATGCATGGCATTCAAGCAGTTTCTGCTCAAATGATTGCTGACTGCCTCTGGTTCAGCATTTTCACCATCAGCACTCCAAGTGGGCATGCCAGCCATTTGGCCTGTGCCAGCTTCCCGAAGGCAGGGTGTGTTCCCCTTCTTTGACCTGCCTGGAACAGTGTGAGCCTTGCAGACCCCTTTGTACTGCATGAGTACAACATGCACTCAACAATACTGCCTTGCAGCTTTCTGCTGAGTCCAGCTTTCACACACACCCACTGCCCCCAACAAAGCATGGGCATTGAACCCTCCAAAGGGTGTACAGCTAGGGTGAGAGATGCCGTCCATATCTCCAGAAGAGGATAAACCTACTCCTCTTTCTGCTTTTAGGGCTGTCATTTTGCTGAATCTAGTACAGAGAGACCAAGTTCATGTGGGCAGCTTAGGGTTTCTATTAACAGGATTCTGTAGGAATATAGAAGAGTTTCCTGTGTTGTGTATGTGTTTGCCATTTGGCTACAGTACTTTCTTAGGCAGATTCTGCACAAAATTTCACTTTAGTCTATGTCTAGATGGAAAATAAAATTAATACCCATTGGAAGTAAACCCTGAGCTGAAAAGACTTTTTGGCAATTAATTAGACAGCTCTGTCATCAGCAAGTAGTCATCTCTTTTCTTCTACTAATATTATTACTAGTAGTTAGTTGCACAACTACTCTTTTTTCTGTGTAATCTCCTACACTAAGAGTCCTAGAACAGAAGAGTCATTCTGGGATTTCTTTTTTTTCTTAGAATTCAAATACATTCATGGTACAATACTTGTCTTTTGAATTGTGCACTCCCACATTCAAAAAAGTCAAAAAATACTATGGAAATGTCTATTTTTTTTCCTTAGCCAACATCTTGTAATTTCTTTTGTGAACAAATTTCTCCCCCTTCTAATGATTCAGTTTTTCTTTTCCATTGTTCTTTTCTCTTCATGCAGCTTTCAAGTTTCTTTTCGGTAGTCAGACACCTAGAGTGTATAAAATAAATTCTAGCATTCTTCTACCATATCTGCTCACAGAAATAGAATATTCTCTAAGTCATTTTGGCTACTTTTGCAACCATGCATTAAATATAGACATTTATGGCACAAAGGGAGTAAATGACATGGCTAAAATCTTTGAAATAACAAAATTCCATACCATCAGCATTACGTAGTTCCAAGCACAGTTGTAATAAGCCTTACAGCACAACTCCTGTGCCAATGATGAGAAAATTGTATTCATCTGCCAATCACTCCACTTTGCACAATGTACAGTCAGCAGAGTGTTCAGGTCAGCATTCTAAAAAGCAGATGCCCTTCTGTTCATGAACAGCAAACTTCCAAAGTCTGTATCATAAATGGAATTTCCTGCCCTCTTGTCTGATGCTCCTGGTATATGCAGTCCACACCTGCTCTGGCACTTCATTCTGCCTATTTCTGATACAACTGAATGTGTCATTTGTTGTTCCTTCATTTTGTAATTTTTATCACTTTGCAAAATTGTCCGTCTTACTGAATATTCATGTAGATCATATTCCTACAGTTGAAGATACTTATGGGTGGGATCTTTTTTCCATAACTGATTTTTTCTCTTTAAAATTTTTGCATACTATTCAAGGAAAACATGTAAATCAACTTGGAATATCAAAATGTGCACTGTGGCTTGCCTGAAGTGCAGCATGAACTAGTTCTAATGTCTCCCTAATTTTGGTACTGAATCAGTAACTTTTTTCAAGGGTGAAGAGCTGATGTCCTGTGAGGGAGAAAAATTTCCAAACATAGACTGAGAACAGGAAAGGTCTCAGAATGTTCTGTTATTGTAAGACACATGTTCTTTTAAACCCTAACAGGACTTAAGCACAACTCCCCATTTAACATAATTTGTTAGCAAATTAGTTGAGGTATATCCAAGGAAAGGTTTTTCATATATAGTGTTCCTAATATTTTATTGGTTTTTATTGTAACACAAAAAAACACTTTCTTCTAAAGCCAGACTGTCATGTGTATCCAAACAGTTACAAAGCACACACCAGGGAGGATGACTGTTAGGCAGTTTTATAGTCTGTTCAGCACCATGCTCTCTCTTCTGGTTTAAAAAAAAAAAAAAAAAAAAAAAAAAAAAAAAAAAAAAAAGCCGATCCTTTTCACTATGCTACATTTTAACTTATTCTCAGTGATTTCGGCTTTCTACATAGCAGCACTTTCTGCACACATACCCTTGCATGATAGGCAAGTCTGGAGAAAAGCTAAGAGATAAATCACATCTGTATTGATCTCAGGCATCAAAAGCCTCAAAAGCAAAATTCCTTCCAAGTAGATAGTAATATGCAAGGCAGACAAACCAACAAAATTGAGCTAAGGTCTCAGAAGTTATATGCCCTATACAAGATAGTCATCCTTAGACTGAACATGTCTTCATAAGAGTTTTCAACTAAACATTCAGTAACAAAGCAGGTATTTTATCACTCTGTGTTTACTGTGAGTTCTTTCTTGAAGCACTTAAAAAAGTATGGAGATAAAACATTAGCCTTTTTGTGAGATCAGAACTGGCACAGATCATACAGCACCTCTCTGTCACTCTGGAACGTCATGCCTTCTTCAGCTTTTGTCCCTGGAATATCAGGAGGTATTCCAGGGACAAGCTGCACAAGCTCTGAGATATTTTGGTCGTTAATGGCACTTATCTGCAGCTTTCTCGTAAAATGAGAGTGATCATTAGTTTCTATGCACTTTTCTGGCAGAGCAAATTGCCCCTTGTTTCCACAAATGGAAGGGACAAGTTCACAGGGCTATGTATCTTCAGCTATAAGAAGTTGTAAATCTTAACTAGTCAGATTTTCAGCTCACTATCAGTGCTGATGAGCACCACATGGCTCCCCCAAGGCTTGAGAGTATATATCCATCTCATTAATCTTTTTCTTATTATAAGCAGAATTGCTTTATATTTCTTTCACCATGAGTCATGAGGAAATTTGTTTGTGCCTTCTGTGTAGGGGTAGGATACAGTTGGCCACAGGAAAGCACTTAAGTAAATTATCCTATGAGGGGCTATTTCCAGTCTAAATTTACAGGCTCAGTTGTATTTTAGCTTGGAGTGACTCACAATCTAGCTACCATGGACTAAAAGTAATATTGACTGTGTGAGAACTGGTGCTGCCTGCAAGGTGAAGCAGAGCTGGGAGCTCCAGTCACATAATCAGAAAACAGTAGCCAATGGTTCTGCTTTTAGCCACTGTGAAAGTGATAATGTTATCGCAAAAGAGAGAAAACATCAAAACTAAATGCTGGCTAAAAAGAGACAATAGAGTCCTCAAAGCTGTATTCAAGTAAAGATTTTAGAAATTAAAGTCTAAGTCAAGCAGAATTTCCAATCAAGAAGCTGGAATCTAGCGGGATGCTTTTTTTAAATTGAAACAGATGCAGGGTGTCCCCAGTTTTCAGATCCTTTTGTTTGGTTAGATAATATCTATCCTTTAGTTTGCAAGTTCCCTATCATTCCTGAAAGTTAAGTGCTATCATCTTAAACCTACAGAAAATATAAATTTTCTGAAGTTATGAAATAAACTGATGGCTAAGGGTCAGTTTTATTGATGTAAATCATCTCCTCCTGCTATCAAGGAGTACAGAATAGTTGACCCTGGACAGGTTCCTGTCTTTTCCAGGTCTCAAGTAATGTGAATTCATGCATTACAACTCACTCTCTAGTCCTCGCTCTCCCCACTACTCTCTCTTTCCCCATTAACCTAATTATTTCATGTACTTATTTCATCCTATAAACCATATGTATTCGAGATTAC